>CM059304.1:6020833-6633750 GCA_030340665.1 Neosalanx taihuensis | reverse complement strand
TTACAGGGCACACCCCTGTGGTGGTGGTCCGGGGGTGGTCGGGGCTTTGCCTGCTCCCATCCTTGAACCTTGGCCAGCTTCCTTTCTGAAGACCTCCCGGCTTCGTTTTTTCGTTCCAATGTTGTTTTCCGACCTTGATCCAACGTTGAGCCACGACTAGGAGGGGAAAATGTCACGTGTTTACACCACCCCAAAAAAAAAGAAAAAAAGGAGGGGAAAATGTGACATCATAGGTTTACCATGGGTACCTAATGCTAATCTTCTCTGTATCGATCCAATTTTAATAGACATGCTGCAGTAGCTAGCACAAGAGAGGCAGCGGTCGCGCCCCCTATTTACAGGGCACACCCCTGTGGTGGTGGTCCGGGGGTGGTCGGGGCTTTGCCTGCTCCCATCCTTGAACCTTGGCCAGCTTCCTTTCTGAAGACCTCCCGGCTTCGTTTTTTCGTTCCAATGTTGTTTTCCAACGTTGAGCCACGACTAGGAGGGGAAAATGTCACGTGTTTACACCACCCCAAAAAAAAAAAAAAAAAAGGAGGAGAAAATGTGACATCATAGGTTTACCATGGGCACCTAATGCTAATGTTCTCTGTATCGATACAATTTTAATAGACATGCTGCCATAGCTAGCACAAGAAAGGCAGCGGTCGCGCCCCCTATTTACAGGGCACACCCCTGTGGTGGTGGTCCGGGGGTGGTCGGGGCTTTGCCTGCTCCCATCCTTGAACCTTGGCCAGCTTCCTTTCTGAAGACCTCCCGGCTTCGTTTTTTCGTTCCAATGTTGTTTTCCGACCTTGATCCAACGTTGAGCCACGACTAGGAGGGGAAAATGTCACGTGTTTACACCACCCCAAAAAAAAAAAAAAAAAAAAGGAGGGGAAAATGTGACATCATAGGTTTACCATGGGCACCTAATGCTAATCTTCTCTGTATCGATCCAATTTTGATAGACATGCTGCCATAGCTAGCACAAGAAAGGCAGCGGTCGCGCCCCCTATTTACAGGGCACACCCCTGTGGTGGTGGTCTGGGGTGGTCGGGGCTTTGCCTGCTCCCATCCTTGAACCTTGGCCAGCTTCCTTTCTGAAGACCTCCCGGCTTCGTTTTTTCGTTCCAATGTTGTTTTCCGACCTTGATCCAACGTTGAGCCACGACTAGGAGGGGAAAATGTCACGTGTTTACACCACCCCAAAAAAAAAGAAAAAAAGGAGGGGAAAATGTGACATCATAGGTTTACCATGGGCACCTAATGCTAATCTTCTCTGTATCGATACAATTTTAATAGACATGCTGCAGTAGCTAGCACAAGAGAGGCAGCGGTCGCGCCCCCTATTTACAGGGCACACCCCTGTGGTGGTGGTCCGGGGGTGGTCGGGGCTTTGCCTGCTCCCATCCTTGAACCTTGGCCAACTTCCTTTCTGAAGACCTCCCGGCTTCGTTTTTTTCGTTCCAATGTTGTTTTCCGACCTTAATCCAACGTTGAGCCACGACTAGGAGGGGAAAATGTCACGTGTTTACACCACCCCAAAAAAAAAAGAAAAAAAAGGAGGGGAAAATGTGACATCATAGGTTTACCATGGGCACCTAATGCTAAAGTTCTCTGTATCGATACAATTTTAATAGACATGCTGCCATAGCTAGCACAAGAGAGGCAGCGGTCGCGCCCCCTATTTACAGGGCACACCCCTGTGGTGGTGGTCCGGGGGTGGTCGGGGCTTTGCCTGCTCCCATCCTTGAACCTTGGCCAGCTTCCTTTCTGAAGACCTCCCGGCTTTGTTTTTTCGTTCCAATGTTGTTTTCCGACCTTGATCCAACGTTGAGCCACGACTAGGAGGGGAAAATGTCACGTGTTTACACCACCCCAAAAAAAAAAAAAAAAAAAGGAGGGGAAAATGTGACATCATAGGTTTACCATGGGCACCTAATGCTAATCTTCTCTGTATCGATCCAATTTTGATAGACATGCTGCCATAGCTAGCACAAGAAAGGCAGCGGTCGCGCCCCCTATTTACAGGGCACACCCCTGTGGTGGTGGTCTGGGGTGGTCGGGGCTTTGCCTGCTTCCATCCTTGAACCTTGGCCAGCTTCCTTTCTGAAGACCTCCCGGCTTCGTTTTTTCGTTCCAATGTTGTTTTCCGACCTTGATCCAACGTTGAGCCACGACTAGGAGGGGAAAATGTCACGTGTTTACACCACCCCAAAAAAAAAAAAAAAAGGAGGAGAAAATGTGACATCATAGGTTTACCATGGGCACCTAGTGCTAATCTTCTCTGAATCGATCCAATTTTAATAGACATGCTGCTGTAGCTAGCACAAGAAAGGCAGCGGTCGCGCCCCCTATTTACAGGGCACACCCCTGTGGTGGTCGTCCGGGGGTGGTCGGGGCTTTGCCTGATCCCATCCTTGAACCTTGGCCAACTTCCTTTCTGAAGACCTCCCGGCTTCGTTTTTTCGTTCCAATGTTGTTTTCCGACCTTGATCCAACGTTGAGCCACGACTAGGAGGGGAAAATGTCACGTGTTTACACCACCCCAAAAAAAAAGAAAAAAAGGAGGGGAAAATGTGACATCATAGGTTTACCATGGGCACCTAATGCTAATCTTCTCTGTATCGATACAATTTTAATAGACATGCTGCAGTAGCTAGCACAAGAGAGGCAGCGGTCGCGCCCCCTATTTACAGGGCACACCCCTGTGGTGGTGGTCCGGGGGTGGTCGGGGCTTTGCCTGCTCCCATCCTTGAACCTTGGCCAGCTTCCTTTCTGAAGACCTCCCGGCTTTGTTTTTTCGTTCCAATGTTGTTTTCCGACCTTGATCCAACGTTGAGCCACGACTAGGAGGGGAAAATGTCACGTGTTTACACCACCCCAAAAAAAAAAAAAAAAGGAGGAGAAAATGTGACATCATAGGTTTACCATGGGCACCTAGTGCTAATCTTCTCTGAATCGATCCAATTTTAATAGACATGCTGCTGTAGCTAGCACAAGAAAGGCAGCGGTCGCGCCCCCTATTTACAGGGCACACCCCTGTGGTGGTCGTCCGGGGGTGGTCGGGGCTTTGCCTGATCCCATCCTTGAACCTTGGCCAACTTCCTTTCTGAAGACCTCCCGGCTTCGTTTTTTCGTTCCAATGTTGTTTTCCGACCTTAATCCAACGTTGAGCCACGACTAGGAGGGGAAAATGTCACGTGTTTACACCACCCCAAAAAAAAAAAAAAAGGAGAAAATGTGACATCATAGGTTTACCATGGGCACCTAATGCTAATCTTCTCTGTATCGATCCAATTTTAATAGACATGCTGCAGTAGCTAGCACAAGAGAAGCAGCGGTCGCGCCCCCTATTTACAGGGCACACCCCTGTGGTGGTGGTCCGGGGGTGGTCGGGGCTTTGCCTGCTCCCATCCTTGAACCTTGGCCAGCTTCCTTTCTGAAGACCTCCCGGCTTCGTTTTTTCGTTCCAATGTTGTTTTCCGACCTTGATCCAACGTTGAGCCACGACTAGGAGGGGAAAATGTCACGTGTTTACACCACCCCAAAAAAAAAAAAAAAAAAGGAGGGGAAAATGTGACATCATAGGTTTACCATGGGCACCTAATGCTAATGTTCTCTGTATCAATACAATTTTAATAGACATGCTGCCATAGCTAGCACAAGAAAGGCAGCGGTCGCGCCCCCTATTTACAGGGCACACCCCTGTGGTGGTGGTCCGGGGGTGGTCGGGGCTTTGCCTGCTCCCATCCTTGAACCTTGGCCAGCTTCCTTTCTGAAGACCTCCCGGCTTCGTTTTTTCGTTCCAATGTTGTTTTCCAACGTTCAGCCACGACTAGGAGGGGAAAATGTCACGTGTTTACACCACCCCAAAAAAAAAAAAAAAAAAAGGAGGAGAAAATGTGACATCCTAGGTTTACCATGGGCACCTAATGCTAATCTTCTCTGTATCGATCCAATTTTAATAGACATGCTGCTGTAGCTAGCAGAAGAAAGGCAGCGGTCGCGCCCCCTATTTACAGGGCACACCCCTGTGGTGGTCGTCCGGGGGTGGTCGGGGCTTTGCCTGATCCCATCCTTGAACCTTGGCCAACTTCCTTTCTGAAGACCTCCCGGCTTCGTTTTTTCGTTCCAATGTTGTTTTCCGACCTTAATCCAACGTTGAGCCACGACTAGGAGGGGAAAATGTCACGTGTTTACACCACCCCGAAAAAAAAAAAAAAAAGGAGGAGAAAATGTGACATCATAGGTTTACCATGGGCACCTAATGCTAATCTTCTCTGTATCGATCCAATTTTAATAGACATGCTGCAGTAGCTAGCACAAGAGAGGCAGCGGTCGCGCCCCCTATTTACAGGGCACACCCCTGTGGTGGTGGTCCGGGGGTGGTCGGGGCTTTGCCTGCTCCCATCCTTGAACCTTGGCCAGCTTCCTTTCTGAAGACCTCCCGGCTTCGTTTTTTCGTTCCAATGTTGTTTTCCAACGTTGAGCCACGACTAGGAGGGGAAAATGTCACGTGTTTACACCACCCCAAAAAAAAAAAAAAAAAAGGAGGAGAAAATGTGACATCATAGGTTTACCATGGGCACCTAATGCTAATGTTCTCTGTATCGATACAATTTTAATAGACATGCTGCCATAGCTAGCACAAGAAAGGCAGCGGTCGCGCCCCCTATTTACAGGGCACACCCCTGTGGTGGTGGTCCGGGGGTGGTCGGGGCTTTGCCTGCTCCCATCCTTGAACCTTGGCCAGCTTCCTTTCTGAAGACCTCCCGGCTTCGTTTTTTCGTTCCAATGTTGTTTTCCGACCTTGATCCAACGTTGAGCCACGACTAGGAGGGGAAAATGTCACGTGTTTACACCACCCCAAAAAAAAAGAAAAAAAGGAGGGGAAAATGTGACATCATAGGTTTACCATGGGCACCTAATGCTAATCTTCTCTGTATCGATACAATTTTAATAGACATGCTGCAGTAGCTAGCACAAGAGAGGCAGCGGTCGCGCCCCCTATTTACAGGGCACACCCCTGTGGTGGTGGTCTGGGGTGGTCGGGGCTTTGCCTGCTTCCATCCTTGAACCTTGGCCAGCTTCCTTTCTGAAGACCTCCCGGCTTCGTTTTTTCGTTCCAATGTTGTTTTCCGACCTTGATCCAACGTTGAGCCACGACTAGGAGGGGAAAATGTCACGTGTTTACACCACCCCAAAAAAAAAAAAAAAAGGAGGAGAAAATGTGACATCATAGGTTTACCATGGGCACCTAATGCTAATCTTCTCTGTATCGATCCAATTTTAATAGACATGCTGCTGTAGCTAGCACAAGAAAGGCAGCGGTCGCGCCCCCTATTTACAGGGCACACCCCTGTGGTGGTGGTCCGGGGGTGGTCGGGGCTTTGCCTGCTCCCATCCTTGAACCTTGGCCAGCTTCCTTTCTGAAGACCTCCCGGCTTCGTTTTTTCGTTCCAATGTTGTTTTCCAACGTTGAGCCACGACTAGGAGGGGAAAATGTCACGTGTTTACACCACCCCAAAAAAAAAAAAAAAAAAGGAGGAGAAAATGTGACATCATAGGTTTACATGGGCACCTAATGCTAATGTTCTCTGTATCGATACAATTTTAATAGACATGCTGCCATAGCTAGCACAAGAAAGGCAGCGGTCGCGCCCCCTATTTACAGGGCACACCCCTGTGGTGGTGGTCCGGGGGTGGTCGGGGCTTTGCCTGCTCCCATCCTTGAACCTTGGCCAGCTTCCTTTCTGAAGACCTCCCGGCTTCGTTTTTTCGTTCCAATGTTGTTTTCCGACCTTGATCCAACGTTGAGCCACGACTAGGAGGGGAAAATGTCACGTGTTTACACCACCCCAAAAAAAAAGAAAAAAAGGAGGGGAAAATGTGACATCATAGGTTTACCATGGGTACCTAATGCTAATCTTCTCTGTATCGATCCAATTTTAATAGACATGCTGCAGTAGCTAGCACAAGAGAGGCAGCGGTCGCGCCCCCTATTTACAGGGCACACCCCTGTGGTGGTGGTCCGGGGGTGGTCGGGGCTTTGCCTGCTCCCATCCTTGAACCTTGGCCAGCTTCCTTTCTGAAGACCTCCCGGCTTCGTTTTTTCGTTCCAATGTTGTTTTCCAACGTTGAGCCACGACTAGGAGGGGAAAATGTCACGTGTTTACACCACCCCAAAAAAAAAAAAAAAAAAGGAGGAGAAAATGTGACATCATAGGTTTACCATGGGCACCTAATGCTAATGTTCTCTGTATCGATACAATTTTAATAGACATGCTGCCATAGCTAGCACAAGAAAGGCAGCGGTCGCGCCCCCTATTTACAGGGCACACCCCTGTGGTGGTGGTCCGGGGGTGGTCGGGGCTTTGCCTGCTCCCATCCTTGAACCTTGGCCAGCTTCCTTTCTGAAGACCTCCCGGCTTCGTTTTTTCGTTCCAATGTTGTTTTCCGACCTTGATCCAACGTTGAGCCACGACTAGGAGGGGAAAATGTCACGTGTTTACACCACCCCAAAAAAAAAAAAAAAAAAAAGGAGGGGAAAATGTGACATCATAGGTTTACCATGGGCACCTAATGCTAATCTTCTCTGTATCGATCCAATTTTGATAGACATGCTGCCATAGCTAGCACAAGAAAGGCAGCGGTCGCGCCCCCTATTTACAGGGCACACCCCTGTGGTGGTGGTCTGGGGTGGTCGGGGCTTTGCCTGCTCCCATCCTTGAACCTTGGCCAGCTTCCTTTCTGAAGACCTCCCGGCTTCGTTTTTTCGTTCCAATGTTGTTTTCCGACCTTGATCCAACGTTGAGCCACGACTAGGAGGGGAAAATGTCACGTGTTTACACCACCCCAAAAAAAAAGAAAAAAAGGAGGGGAAAATGTGACATCATAGGTTTACCATGGGCACCTAATGCTAATCTTCTCTGTATCGATACAATTTTAATAGACATGCTGCAGTAGCTAGCACAAGAGAGGCAGCGGTCGCGCCCCCTATTTACAGGGCACACCCCTGTGGTGGTGGTCCGGGGGTGGTCGGGGCTTTGCCTGCTCCCATCCTTGAACCTTGGCCAACTTCCTTTCTGAAGACCTCCCGGCTTCGTTTTTTTCGTTCCAATGTTGTTTTCCGACCTTAATCCAACGTTGAGCCACGACTAGGAGGGGAAAATGTCACGTGTTTACACCACCCCAAAAAAAAAAGAAAAAAAAGGAGGGGAAAATGTGACATCATAGGTTTACCATGGGCACCTAATGCTAAAGTTCTCTGTATCGATACAATTTTAATAGACATGCTGCCATAGCTAGCACAAGAGAGGCAGCGGTCGCGCCCCCTATTTACAGGGCACACCCCTGTGGTGGTGGTCCGGGGGTGGTCGGGGCTTTGCCTGCTCCCATCCTTGAACCTTGGCCAGCTTCCTTTCTGAAGACCTCCCGGCTTTGTTTTTTCGTTCCAATGTTGTTTTCCGACCTTGATCCAACGTTGAGCCACGACTAGGAGGGGAAAATGTCACGTGTTTACACCACCCCAAAAAAAAAAAAAAAAAAAAGGAGGGGAAAATGTGACATCATAGGTTTACCATGGGCACCTAATGCTAATCTTCTCTGTATCGATCCAATTTTGATAGACATGCTGCCATAGCTAGCACAAGAAAGGCAGCGGTCGCGCCCCCTATTTACAGGGCACACCCCTGTGGTGGTGGTCTGGGGTGGTCGGGGCTTTGCCTGCTTCCATCCTTGAACCTTGGCCAGCTTCCTTTCTGAAGACCTCCCGGCTTCGTTTTTTCGTTCCAATGTTGTTTTCCGACCTTGATCCAACGTTGAGCCACGACTAGGAGGGGAAAATGTCACGTGTTTACACCACCCCAAAAAAAAAAAAAAAAGGAGGAGAAAATGTGACATCATAGGTTTACCATGGGCACCTAGTGCTAATCTTCTCTGAATCGATCCAATTTTAATAGACATGCTGCTGTAGCTAGCACAAGAAAGGCAGCGGTCGCGCCCCCTATTTACAGGGCACACCCCTGTGGTGGTCGTCCGGGGGTGGTCGGGGCTTTGCCTGATCCCATCCTTGAACCTTGGCCAACTTCCTTTCTGAAGACCTCCCGGCTTCGTTTTTTCGTTCCAATGTTGTTTTCCGACCTTGATCCAACGTTGAGCCACGACTAGGAGGGGAAAATGTCACGTGTTTACACCACCCCAAAAAAAAAGAAAAAAAGGAGGGGAAAATGTGACATCATAGGTTTACCATGGGCACCTAATGCTAATCTTCTCTGTATCGATACAATTTTAATAGACATGCTGCAGTAGCTAGCACAAGAGAGGCAGCGGTCGCGCCCCCTATTTACAGGGCACACCCCTGTGGTGGTGGTCCGGGGGTGGTCGGGGCTTTGCCTGCTCCCATCCTTGAACCTTGGCCAGCTTCCTTTCTGAAGACCTCCCGGCTTTGTTTTTTCGTTCCAATGTTGTTTTCCGACCTTGATCCAACGTTGAGCCACGACTAGGAGGGGAAAATGTCACGTGTTTACACCACCCCAAAAAAAAAAAAAAAAAAAAGGAGGGGAAAATGTGACATCATAGGTTTACCATGGGCACCTAATGCTAATCTTCTCTGTATCGATCCAATTTTGATAGACATGCTGCCATAGCTAGCACAAGAAAGGCAGCAGTCGCGCCCCCTATTTACAGGGCACACCCCTGTGGTGGTGGTCTGGGGTGGTCGGGGCTTTGCCTGCTTCCATCCTTGAACCTTGGCCAGCTTCCTTTCTGAAGACCTCCCGGCTTCGTTTTTTCGTTCCAATGTTGTTTTCCGACCTTGATCCAACGTTGAGCCACGACTAGGAGGGGAAAATGTCACGTGTTTACACCACCCCAAAAAAAAAAAAAAAAGGAGGAGAAAATGTGACATCATAGGTTTACCATGGGCACCTAGTGCTAATCTTCTCTGAATCGATCCAATTTTAATAGACATGCTGCTGTAGCTAGCACAAGAAAGGCAGCGGTCGCGCCCCCTATTTACAGGGCACACCCCTGTGGTGGTCGTCCGGGGGTGGTCGGGGCTTTGCCTGATCCCATCCTTGAACCTTGGCCAACTTCCTTTCTGAAGACCTCCCGGCTTCGTTTTTTCGTTCCAATGTTGTTTTCCGACCTTAATCCAACGTTGAGCCACGACTAGGAGGGGAAAATGTCACGTGTTTACACCACCCCAAAAAAAAAAAAAAGGAGAAAATGTGACATCATAGGTTTACCATGGGCACCTAATGCTAATCTTCTCTGTATCGATCCAATTTTAATAGACATGCTGCAGTAGCTAGCACAAGAGAAGCAGCGGTCGCGCCCCCTATTTACAGGGCACACCCCTGTGGTGGTGGTCCGGGGGTGGTCGGGGCTTTGCCTGCTCCCATCCTTGAACCTTGGCCAGCTTCCTTTCTGAAGACCTCCCGGCTTCGTTTTTTCGTTCCAATGTTGTTTTCCGACCTTGATCCAACGTTGAGCCACGACTAGGAGGGGAAAATGTCACGTGTTTACACCACCCCAAAAAAAAAAAAAAAAAAGGAGGGGAAAATGTGACATCATAGGTTTACCATGGGCACCTAATGCTAATGTTCTCTGTATCAATACAATTTTAATAGACATGCTGCCATAGCTAGCACAAGAAAGGCAGCGGTCGCGCCCCCTATTTACAGGGCACACCCCTGTGGTGGTGGTCCGGGGGTGGTCGGGGCTTTGCCTGCTCCCATCCTTGAACCTTGGCCAGCTTCCTTTCTGAAGACCTCCCGGCTTCGTTTTTTCGTTCCAATGTTGTTTTCCAACGTTCAGCCACGACTAGGAGGGGAAAATGTCACGTGTTTACACCACCCCAAAAAAAAAAAAAAAAAAAGGAGGAGAAAATGTGACATCCTAGGTTTACCATGGGCACCTAATGCTAATCTTCTCTGTATCGATCCAATTTTAATAGACATGCTGCTGTAGCTAGCAGAAGAAAGGCAGCGGTCGCGCCCCCTATTTACAGGGCACACCCCTGTGGTGGTCGTCCGGGGGTGGTCGGGGCTTTGCCTGATCCCATCCTTGAACCTTGGCCAACTTCCTTTCTGAAGACCTCCCGGCTTCGTTTTTTCGTTCCAATGTTGTTTTCCGACCTTAATCCAACGTTGAGCCACGACTAGGAGGGGAAAATGTCACGTGTTTACACCACCCCGAAAAAAAAAAAAAAAAGGAGGAGAAAATGTGACATCATAGGTTTACCATGGGCACCTAATGCTAATCTTCTCTGTATCGATCCAATTTTAATAGACATGCTGCAGTAGCTAGCACAAGAGAGGCAGCGGTCGCGCCCCCTATTTACAGGGCACACCCCTGTGGTGGTGGTCCGGGGGTGGTCGGGGCTTTGCCTGCTCCCATCCTTGAACCTTGGCCAGCTTCCTTTCTGAAGACCTCCCGGCTTCGTTTTTTCGTTCCAATGTTGTTTTCCAACGTTGAGCCACGACTAGGAGGGGAAAATGTCACGTGTTTACACCACCCCAAAAAAAAAAAAAAAAAAGGAGGAGAAAATGTGACATCATAGGTTTACCATGGGCACCTAATGCTAATGTTCTCTGTATCGATACAATTTTAATAGACATGCTGCCATAGCTAGCACAAGAAAGGCAGCGGTCGCGCCCCCTATTTACAGGGCACACCCCTGTGGTGGTGGTCCGGGGGTGGTCGGGGCTTTGCCTGCTCCCATCCTTGAACCTTGGCCAGCTTCCTTTCTGAAGACCTCCCGGCTTCGTTTTTTCGTTCCAATGTTGTTTTCCAACGTTGAGCCACGACTAGGAGGGGAAAATGTCACGTGTTTACACCACCCCAAAAAAAAAAAAAAAAAAGGAGGAGAAAATGTGACATCATAGGTTTACCATGGGCACCTAATGCTAATGTTCTCTGTATCGATACAATTTTAATAGACATGCTGCCATAGCTAGCACAAGAAAGGCAGCGGTCGCGCCCCCTATTTACAGGGCACACCCCTGTGGTGGTGGTCCGGGGGTGGTCGGGGCTTTGCCTGCTCCCATCCTTGAACCTTGGCCAGCTTCCTTTCTGAAGACCTCCCGGCTTCGTTTTTTCGTTCCAATGTTGTTTTCCAACGTTGAGCCACGACTAGGAGGGGAAAATGTCACGTGTTTACACCACCCCAAAAAAAAGGCAGCGGTCGCGCCCCCTATTTACAGGGCACACCCCTGTGGTGGTGGTCTGGGGTGGTCGGGGCTTTGCCTGCTCCCATCCTTGAACCTTGGCCAGCTTCCTTTCTGAAGACCTCCCGGCTTCGTTTTTTCGTTCCAATGTTGTTTTCCGACCTTGATCCAACGTTGAGCCACGACTAGGAGGGGAAAATGTCACGTGTTTACACCACCCCAAAAAAAAAAAAAAAAAAGGAGGAGAAAATGTGACATCATAGGTTTACCATGGGCACCTAGTGCTAATCTTCTCTGAATCGACCCAATTTTAATAGACATGCTGTTGTAGCTAGCACAAGAAAGGCAGCGGTCGCGCCCCCTATTTACAGGGCACACCCCTGTGGTGGTCGTCCGGGGGTGGTCGGGGCTTTGCCTGATCCCATCCTTGAACCTTGGCCAACTTCCTTTCTGAAGACCTCCCGGCTTCGTTTTTTCGTTCCAATGTTGTTTTCCGACCTTAATCCAACGTTGAGCCACGACTAGGAGGGGAAAATGTCACGTGTTTACACCACCCCAAAAAAAAAAAAAAAAAAGGAGAAAATGTGACATCATAGGTTTACCATGGGCACCTAATGCTAATCTTCTCTGTATCGATCCAATTTTAATAGACATGCTGCAGTAGCTAGCACAAGAGAGGCAGCGGTCGCGCCCCCTATTTACAGGGCACACCCCTGTGGTGGTGGTCCGGGGGTGGTCGGGGCTTTGCCTGCTCCCATCCTTGAACCTTGGCCAGCTTCCTTTCTGAAGACCTCCCGGCTTCGTTTTTTCGTTCCAATGTTGTTTTCCAACGTTGAGCCACGACTAGGAGGGGAAAATGTCACGTGTTTACACCACCCCAAAAAAAAAAAAAAAAAAGGAGGAGAAAATGTGACATCATAGGTTTACCATGGGCACCTAATGCTAATGTTCTCTGTATCGATACAATTTTAATAGACATGCTGCCATAGCTAGCACAAGAAAGGCAGCGGTCGCGCCCCCTATTTACAGGGCACACCCCTGTGGTGGTGGTCCGGGGGTGGTCGGGGCTTTGCCTGCTCCCATCCTTGAACCTTGGCCAGCTTCCTTTCTGAAAACCTCCCGGCTTCGTTTTTTCGTTCCAATGTTGTTTTCCAACGTTGAGCCACGACTAGGAGGGGAAAATGTCACGTGTTTACACCACCCCAAAAAAAAGGCAGCGGTCGCGCCCCCTATTTACAGGGCACACCCCTGTGGTGGTGGTCTGGGGTGGTCGGGGCTTTGCCTGCTCCCATCCTTGAACCTTGGCCAGCTTCCTTTCTGAAGACCTCCCGGCTTCGTTTTTTCGTTCCAATGTTGTTTTCCGACCTTGATCCAACGTTGAGCCACGACTAGGAGGGGAAAATGTCACGTGTTTACACCACCCCAAAAAAAAAAAAAAAAGGAGGAGAAAATGTGACATCATAGGTTTACCATGGGCACCTAGTGCTAATCTTCTCTGAATCGACCCAATTTTAATAGACATGCTGTTGTAGCTAGCACAAGAAAGGCAGCGGTCGCGCCCCCTATTTACAGGGCACACCCCTGTGGTGGTCGTCCGGGGGTGGTCGGGGCTTTGCCTGATCCCATCCTTGAACCTTGGCCAACTTCCTTTCTGAAGACCTCCCGGCTTCGTTTTTTCGTTCCAATGTTGTTTTCCGACCTTAATCCAACGTTGAGCCACGACTAGGAGGGGAAAATGTCACGTGTTTACACCACCCCAAAAAAAAAAAAAAAAAAGGAGAAAATGTGACATCATAGGTTTACCATGGGCACCTAATGCTAATCTTCTCTGTATCGATCCAATTTTAATAGACATGCTGCAGTAGCTAGCACAAGAGAAGCAGCGGTCGCGCCCCCTATTTACAGGGCACACCCCTGTGGTGGTGGTCCGGGGGTGGTCGGGGCTTTGCCTGCTCCCATCCTTGAACCTTGGCCAGCTTCCTTTCTGAAGACCTCCCGGCTTCGTTTTTTCGTTCCAATGTTGTTTTCCGACCTTGATCCAACGTTGAGCCACGACTAGGAGGGGAAAATGTCACGTGTTTACGCCACCCCAAAAAAAAAATAAAAAAAAGGAGGGGAAAATGTGACATCATAGGTTTACCATGGGCACCTAATGCTAATGTTCTCTGTATCAATACAATTTTAATAGACATGCTGCCATAGCTAGCACAAGAAAGGCAGCGGTCGCGCCCCCTATTTACAGGGCACACCCCTGTGGTGGTCGTCCGGGGGTGGTCGGGGCTTTGCCTGATCCCATCCTTGAACCTTGGCCAACTTCCTTTCTGAAGACCTCCCGGCTTCGTTTTTTCGTTCCAATGTTGTTTTCCGACCTTAATCCAACGTTGAGCCACGACTAGGAGGGGAAAATGTCACGTGTTTACACCACCCCGAAAAAAAAAAAAAAAAGGAGGAGAAAATGTGACATCATAGGTTTACCATGGGCACCTAATGCTAATCTTCTCTGTATCGATCCAATTTTAATAGACATGCTGCAGTAGCTAGCACAAGAGAGGCAGCGGTCGCGCCCCCTATTTACAGGGCACACCCCTGTGGTGGTGGTCCGGGGGTGGTCGGGGCTTTGCCTGCTCCCATCCTTGAACCTTGGCCAGCTTCCTTTCTGGAGACCTCCCGGCTTCGTTTTTTCGTTCCAATGTTGTTTTCCGACCTTGATCCAACGTTGAGCCACGACTAGGAGTGGAAAATGTCACATGTTTACACCACCCCAAAAAAAAAAAAAAAAAAAGGAGGGGAAAATGTGACATCATAGGTTTACCATGGGCACCTAATGCTAATCTTCTCTGTATCGATCCAATTTTGATAGACATGCTGCCATAGCTAGCACAAGAAAGGCAGCGGTCGCGCCCCCTATTTACAGGGCACACCCCTGTGGTGGTGGTCTGGGGTGGTCGGGGCTTTGCCTGCTCCCATCCTTGAACCTTGGCCAGCTTCCTTTCTGAAGACCTCCCGGCTTCGTTTTTTCGTTCCAATGTTGTTTTCCGACCTTGATCCAACGTTGAGCCACGACTAGGAGTGGAAAATGTCACGTGTTTACACCACCCCAAAAAAAAAAAAAAAAAAAAGGAGGGGAAAATGTGACATCATAGGTTTACCATGGGCACCTAATGCTAATCTTCTCTGTATCGATCCAATTTTGATAGACATGCTGCCATAGCTAGCACAAGAAAGGCAGCGGTCGCGCCCCCTATTTACAGGGCACACCCCTGTGGTGGTGGTCTGGGGTGGTCGGGGCTTTGCCTGCTCCCATCCTTGAACCTTGGCCAGCTTCCTTTCTGAAGACCTCCCGGCTTCGTTTTTTCGTTCCAATGTTGTTTTCCGACCTTGATCCAACGTTGAGCCACGACTAGGAGGGGAAAATGTCACGTGTTTACACCACCCCAAAAAAAAAAAAAAAAAAGGAGGAGAAAATGTGACATCATAGGTTTACCATGGGCACCTAGTGCTAATCTTCTCTGAATCGATCCAATTTTAATAGACATGCTGCTGTAGCTAGCACAAGAAAGGCAGCGGTCGCGCCCCCTATTTACAGGGCACACCCCTGTGGTGGTTGTCCGGGGGTGGTCGGGGCTTTGCCTGATCCCATCCTTGAACCTTGGCCAACTTCCTTTCTGAAGACCTCCCGGCTTCGTTTTTTTCGTTCCAATGTTGTTTTCCGACCTTAATCCAACGTTGAGCCACGACTAGGAGGGGAAAATGTCACGTGTTTACACCACCCCAAAAAAAAAAATTAAAAAGGAGGAGAAAATGTGACATCCTAGGTTTACCATGGGCACCTAATGCTAATCTTCTCTGAATCGATCCAATTTTAATAGACATGCTGCTGTAGCTAACACAAGAAAGGCAGCGGTCACGCCCCCTATTTACAGGGCACACCCCTGTGGTGGTCGTCCGGGGGTGGTCGGGGCTTTGCCTGATCCCATCCTTGAACCTTGGCCAACTTCCTTTCTGAATACCTCCCGGCTTCGTTTTTTCGTTCCAATGTTGTTTTCCGACCTTAATCCAACGTTGAGCCACGACTAGGAGGGGAAAATGTCACGTGTTTACACCACCCCAAAAAAAAAAAAAAAAAAAGGAGGAGAAAAAGTGACATCATAGGTTTACCATGGGCACCTAATGCTAATCTTCTCTGTATCGATCCAATTTTAATAGACATGTTGCAGTAGCTAGCACAAGAGAGGCAGCGGTCGCGCCCCCTATTTACAGGGCACACCCCTGTGGTGGTGGTCCGGGGGTGGTCAGGGCTTTGCCTGCTCCCATCCTTGAACCTTGGCCAACTTCCTTTCTGAAGACCTCCCGGCTTCGTTTTTTTCGTTCCAATGTTGTTTTCCGACCTTAATCCAACGTTGAGCCACGACTAGGAGGGGAAAATGTCACGTGTTTACACCACCCCAAAAAAAAAAGAAAAAAAAGGAGGGGAAAATGTGACATCATAGGTTTACCATGGGCACCTAATGCTAATGTTCTCTGTATCGATACAATTTTAATAGACATGCTGCCATAGCTAGCACAAGTAAGGCAGCGGTCGCGCCCCCTATTTACAGGGCACACCCCTGTGGTGGTCGTCCGGGGGTGGTCGGGGCTTTGCCTGATCCCATCCTTGAACCTTGGCCAACTTCCTTTCTGAAGACCTCCCGGCTTCGTTTTTTCGTTCCAATGTTGTTTTCCGACCTTAATCCAACGTTGAGCCACGACTAGGAGGGGAAAATGTCACGTGTTTACACCACCCCCAAAAAAAAAAAAAAAAAAAAAAAGGAGGAGAAAATGTGACATCATAGGTTTACCATGGGCACCTAATGCTAATCTTCTCTGTATCGATCCAATTTTAATAGACATGCTGCAGTAGCTAGCACAAGAGAGGCAGCGGTCGCGCCCCCTATTTACAGGGCACACCCCTGTGGTGGTGGTCCGGGGGTGGTCGGGGCTTTGCCTGCTCCCATCCTTGAACCTTGGCCAGCTTCCTTTCTGAAGACCTCCCGGCTTCGTTTTTCCGTTCCAATGTTGTTTTCCAACGTTGAGCCACGACTAGGAGGGGAAAATGTCACGTGTTTACACCACCCAAAAAAAAAAAAAAAAAAAAGGAGGAGAAAATGTGACATCATAGGTTTACCATGGGCACCTAATGCTAATCTTCTCTGTATCGATCCAATTTTAATAGACATGCTGCAGTAGCTAGCACAAGAGAGGCAGCGGTCGCGCCCCCTATTTACAGGGCACACCCCTGTGGTGGTGGTCCGGGGGTGGTCGGGGCTTTGCCTGCTCCCATCCTTGAACCTTGGCCAGCTTCCTTTCTGAAGACCTCCCGGCTTCGTTTTTTCGTTCCAATGTTGTTTTCCAACGTTGAGCCACGACTAGGAGGGGAAAATGTCACGTGTTTACACCACCCCAAAAAGAAAAAAGAAAAAAGGAGGAGGAGAAAATGTGACATCCTAGGTTTACCATGGGCACCTAATGCTAATCTTCTCTGAATCGATCCAATTTTAATAGACATGCTGCTGTAGCTAGCACAAGAAAGGCAGCGGTCGCGCCCCCTATTTACAGGGCACACCCCTGTGGTGGTCGTCCGGGGGTGGTCGGGGCTTTGCCTGATCCCATCCTTGAACCTTGGCCAACTTCCTTTCTGAAGACCTCCCGGCTTCGTTTTTTCGTTCCAATGTTGTTTTCCGACCTTAATCCAACGTTGAGCCACGACTAGGAGGGGAAAATGTCACGTGTTTACACCACCCCAAAAAAAAAAAAAAAAAAAGGAGGGGAAAATGTGACATCATAGGTTTACCATGGGCACCTAATGCTAATCTTCTCTGTATTGATAAAAATTTAATAGTCATGCTGCCGTAGCTAGCACAAGAAAGGCAGCGGTCGCGCCCCCTATTTACAGGGCACACCCCTGTGGTGGTGGTCCGGGGGTGGTCGGGGCTTTGCCTGCTCCCATCCTTGAACCTTGGCCAGCTTCCTTTCTGAAGACCTCCCGGCTTCGTTTTTTCGTTCCAATGTTGTTTTCCAACGTTGAGCCACGACTAGGAGGGGAAAATGTCACGTGTTTACACCACCCCAAAAAAAAAAAAAAAAAGGAGGAGAAAATGTGACATCATAGGTTTACCATGGGCACCTAATGCTAATCTTCTCTGTATCGATCCAATTTTAATAGACATGCTGCAGTAGCTAGCACAAGAGAGGCAGCGGTCGCGCCCCCTATTTACAGGGCACACCCCTGTGGTGGTGGTCCGGGGGTGGTCGGGGCTTTGCCTGCTCCCATCCTTGAACCTTGGCCAGCTTCCTTTCTGAAGACCTCCCGGCTTCGTTTTTTCGTTCCAATGTTGTTTTCCGACCTTGATCCAACGTTGAGCCACGACTAGGAGGGGAAAATGTCACGTGTTTACACCACCCCAAAAAAAAAAAAAAAAAAGGAGGGGAAAATGTGACATCATAGGTTTACCATGGGCACCTAATGCTAAGGTTCTCTGTATCGATACAATTTTAATAGACATGCTGCCATAGCTAGCACAAGAAAGGCAGCGGTCGCGCCCCCTATTTACAGGGCACACCCCTGTGGTGGTGGTCCGGGGGTGGTCGGGGCTTTGCCTGCTCCCATCCTTGAACCTTGGCCAGCTTCCTTTCTGAAGACCTCCCGGCTTCGTTTTTTCGTTCCAATGTTGTTTTCCAACGTTGAGCCACGACTAGGAGGGGAAAATGTCACGTGTTTACACCACCCAAAAAAAAAAAAAAAAAAAAGGAGGAGGAGAAAATGTGACATCATAGGTTTACCATGGGCACCTAATGCTAATCTTCTCTGTATCGATCCAATTTTAATAGACATGCTGCAGTAGCTAGCACAAGAGAGGCAGCGGTCGCGCCCCCTATTTACAGGGCACACCTCTGTGGTGGTGGTCTGGGGTGGTCGGGGCTTTGCCTGCTCCCATCCTTGAACCTTGGCCAGATTCCTTTCTGAAGACCTCCCGGCTTCGTTTTTTCGTTCCAATGTTGTTTTCCGACCTTGATCCAACGTTGAGCCACGACTAGGAGGGGAAAATGTCACGTGTTTACACCACCCCAAAAAAAAAAAAAAAAAAGGAGGGGAAAATGTGACATCATAGGTTTACCATGGGCACCTAATGCTAATGTTCTCTGTATCGATACAATTTTAATAGACATGCTGCCATAGCTAGCACAAGAAAGGCAGCGGTCGCGCCCCCTATTTACAGGGCACACCCCTGTGGTGGTGGTCCGGGGGTGGTCGGGGCTTTGCCTGCTCCCATCCTTGAACCTTGGCCAGCTTCCTTTCTGAAGACCTCCCGGCTTCGTTTTTTCGTTCCAATGTTGTTTTCCGACCTTAATCCAACGTTGAGCCACGACTAGGAGGGGAAAATGTCACGTGTTTACACCACCCCAAAAAAAAAAAAAAAAAAGGAGGAGAAAATGTGACATCATAGGTTTACCATGGGCA
The DNA here is from genome assembly GCA_030340665.1 of Neosalanx taihuensis. Lineage (NCBI taxonomy): Eukaryota > Metazoa > Chordata > Actinopteri > Osmeriformes > Salangidae > Neosalanx > Neosalanx taihuensis. Next base: position 6,615,096 of record CM059304.1, on the reverse strand, counting down.
CCTAATGCTAATCTTCTCTGTATCGATCCAATTTTAATAGACATGCTGCAGTAGCTAGCACAAGAGAGGCAGCGGTCGCGCCCCCTATTTACAGGGCACACCCCTGTGGTGGTGGTCCGGGGGTGGTCGGGGCTTTGCCTGCTCCCATCCTTGAACCTTGGCCAGCTTCCTTTCTGAAGACCTCCCGGCTTCGTTTTTTCGTTCCAATGTTGTTTTCCAACGTTGAGCCACGACTAGGAGGGGAAAATGTCACGTATTTACACCACCCCAAAAAAAAAAAAAAAAAAGGAGGAGAAAATGTGACATCATAGGTTTACCATGGGCACCTAATGCTAATGTTCTCTGTATCGATCCAAATTTAATAAACATGCCGCAGTAGCTAGCACAAGAGAGGCAGCGGTCGCGCCCCCTATTTACAGGGCACACCCCTGTGGTGGTGGTCCGGGGGTGGTCGGGGCTTTGCCTGCTCCCATCCTTGAACCTTGGCCAGCTTCCTTTCTGAAGACCTCCCGGCTTCGTTTTTTCGTTCCAATGTTGTTTTCCGACCTTGATCCAACGTTGAGCCACGACTAGGAGGGGAAAATGTCACGTGTTTACACCACCCCCAAAAAAAAAAGAAAAAAAGGAGGGGAAAATGTGACATCATAGGTTTACCATGGGCACCTAATGCTAATCTTCTCTGTATCGATACAATTTTAATAGACATGCTGCCGTAGCTAGCACAAGAAAGGCAGCGGTCGCGCCCCCTATTTACAGGGCACACCCCTGTGGTGGTGGTCCGGGGGTGGTCGGGGCTTTGCCTGCTCCCATCCTTGAACCTTGGCCAGCTTCCTTTCTGAAGACCTCCCGGCTTCGTTTTTTCGTTCCAATGTTGTTTTCCGACCTTGATCCAACGTTGAGCCACGACTAGGAGGGGAAAATGTCACGTGTTTACACCACCCCCCAAAAAAAAAAAAAAGGAGGAGAAAATGTGACATCATAGGTTTACCATGGGCACCTAATGCTAATGTTCTCTGTATCGATACAATTTTAATAGACATGCTGCCATAGCTAGCACAAGAAAGGCAGCGGTCGCGCCCCCTATTTACAGGGCACACCCCTGTGGTGGTGGTCCGGGGGTGGTCGGGGCTTTGCCTGCTCCCATCCTTGAACCTTGGCCAGCTTCCTTTCTGAAGACCTCCCGGCTTCGTTTTTTCGTTCCAATGTTGTTTTCCGACCTTGATCCAACGTTGAGCCACGACTAGGAGGGGAAAATGTCACGTGTTTACACCACCCCCCCCAAAAAAAAAAAAAGGAGGAGAAAATGTGACATCATAGGTTTACCATGGGCACCTAATGCTAATGTTCTCTGTATCGATACAATCTTAATAGACATGCTGCCATAGCTAGCACAAGAAAGGCAGCGGTCGCGCCCCCTATTTACAGGGCACACCCCTGTGGTGGTGGTCCGGGGGTGGTCGGGGCTTTGCCTGCTCCCATCCTTGAACCTTGGCCAGCTTCCTTTCTGAAGACCTCCCGGCTTTGTTTTTTCGTTCCAATGTTGTTTTCCAACGTTGAGCCACGACTAGGAGGGGAAGATGTCACGTGTTTACACCACCCAAAAAAAAAAAAAAAAAAAGGAGGAGAAAATGTGACATACCATGGGCCAGCTTCCTTTCTGAAGACCTCCCGGCTTCGTTTTTTCGTTCCAATGTTGTTTTCCGACCTTGATCCAACGTTGAGCCACGAGTAGGAGGGGAAAATGTCACGTGTTTACACCACCCCCCCCCAAAAAAACAAAACATAAACATCTATGAGACCATGTTAGATTAGTAAAACTGATTACAAACTGATCGCTGAGAAGTTACATACAAAACTTTGCAGTTGCATTAAAAACGTTACAAAGGCGCTGAAAAGCACTTTAAGGCAATAAAAACCTGAACATACTTTTATGGACTTGTATTGGACAATTCCAGTGCCAAAACAACTTCCCAATGTATAAAACATCTATGAGACCAAGTAAGATTAGTCAAACTGATTACAAACTGATCGCTGAGAAGTTACATACAAAACTTTGCAGTTGCATTAAAAACGTTACAAAGGCGCTGAAAAGCACTTTAAGGCAATAAAAACCTGAACATACTTTTATGGACTTGTATTGGACAATTCCAGTGCCAAAACAACTTCCCAATGTATAAAACATCTATGAGACCAAGTAAGATTAGTCAAACTGATTACAAACTGTTCGCTGAGAGGTTACATACAAAACTTTGCAGTTGCTTTGAAAATGCTACTAAGGAGCTGAAAAGCACTTTAAGGCAATACAATCCTGAACATACTTTTATGGACTTGTATTGGACAATTCCAGTGCCAAAGCAACTTTCCAATGTATAAACCATCTATGAGACCATGTTAGATTAGTCAAACTGATTACAAACTGATCGCTGAGAAGTTACATACAAAACTTTGCAGTTGCATTAAAACTGTTACAAAGGCGCTGAAAAGCACTTTAAGACAATAAAAACCTGAACATACTTTTATGGACTTGTATTGGACAATTCCAGTGCCAAAACAACTTCCCAATGTATAAAACATCTATGAGACCAAGTTAGATTAGTCAAACTGATTACAAACTGATCGCTGAGAAGTTACATACAAAACTTTGCAGTTGCATTAAAAACGTTACAAAGGCGCTGAAAAGCACTTTAAGGCAATAAAAATCTGAACATACTTTTATGGACTTGTATTGGACAATTCCAGTGCCAAAACAACTTCCCAATGTATAAAACATCTGTGAGACCATTTAGATTAGTAAAACTGATTACAAACTGATCGCTGAGAAGTTACATACAAAACTTTGCAGTTGCATTAAAAACGTTACAAAGGCGCTGAAAAGCACTTTAAGGCAATACAAATCTGAACATACTTTTATGGACTTGTATTGGACAATTCCAGTGCCAAAGCAACTTTCCAATGTATAAACCATCTATGAGACCATGTTAGATTAGTCAAACTGATTACAAACTGATCGCTGACAAGTTACATACAAAACTTTGCAGTTGCATTAAAAACGTTACAAAGGCGCTGAAAAGCACTTTAAGGCAATAAAAACCTGAACATACTTTTATGGACTTGTATTGGACAATTCCAGTGCCAAAACAACTTCCCAATGTATAAAACATCTATGAGACCAAGTAAGATTAGTCAAACTGATTACAAACAGTTCGCTGAGAGGTTACATACAAAACTTTGCAGTTGCTTTGAAAATGCTACTAAGGAGCTGAAAAGCACTTTAAGGCAATACAATCCTGAACATACTTTTATGGACTTGTATTGGACAATTCCAGTGCCAAAGCAACTTTCCAATGTATAAACCATCTATGAGACCATGTTAGATTAGTCAAACTGATTACAAACTGATCGCTGAGAAGTTACATACAAAACTTTGCAGTTGCATTAAAACTGTTACAAAGGCGCTGAAAAGCACTTTAAGACAATAAAAACCTGAACATACTTTTATGGACTTGTATTGGACAATTCCAGTGCCAAAACAACTTCCCAATGTATAAAACATCTATGAGACCAAGTTAGATTAGTCAAACTGATTACAAACTGATCGCTGAGAAGTTACATACAAAACTTTGCAGTTGCATTAAAAACGTTACAAAGGCGCTGAAAAGCACTTTAAGGCAATAAAAATCTGAACATACTTTTATGGACTTGTATTGGACAATTCCAGTGCCAAAACAACTTCCCAATGTATAAAACATCTGTGAGACCATTTAGATTAGTAAAACTGATTACAAACTGATCGCTGAGAAGTTACATACAAAACTTTGCAGTTGCATTAAAAACGTTACAAAGGCGCTGAAAAGCACTTTAAGGCAATACAAATCTGAACATACTTTTATGGACTTGTATTGGACAATTCCAGTGCCAAAGCAACTTTCCAATGTATAAACCATCTATGAGACCATGTTAGATTAGTCAAACTGATTACAAACTGATCGCTGACAAGTTACATACAAAACTTTGCAGTTGCATTAAAAACGTTACAAAGGCGCTGAAAAGCACTTTAAGGCAATAAAAACCTGAACATACTTTTATGGACTTGTATTGGACAATTCCAGTGCCAAAACAACTTCCCAATGTATAAAACATCTATGAGACCAAGTTAGATTAGTCAAACTGATTACAAACTGATCGCTGAGAGGTTACATACAAAACTTTGCAGTTGCTTTGAAAATGCTACTAAGGAGCTGAAAAGCACTTTAAGGCAATACAATCCTGAACATACTTTTATGGACTTGTATTGGACAATTCCAGTGCCAAAACAACTTCCCAATGTATAAACCATCTATGAGACCATGTTAGATTAGTCAAACTGATTACAAACTGATCGCTGAGAAGTTACATACAAAACTTTGCAGTTGCTTTGAAAATGCTACTAAGGAGCTGAAAAGCACTTTAAGGCAATAAAAAACTAAACATGCTATTACTGACTAGTAAGTCATTATTTCAGTGCATACACTTTTTCCCATGTATACAACTCCAAAATGAACATATTCAAATGGTAGAAAATGTTTAGAAATTGGTCATTCAGATGATAAATACATTTCAAGCTTTTGCATTGAAAACGTTACAAAGGCGCTGAAAAGCACTTTAAGGCAATAAAAACCTGAACATACTTTTATGGACTTGTATTGGACAATTCCAGTGCCAAAACAACTTCCCAATGTATAAAACATCTATGAGACCAAGTTAGATTAGTCAAACTGATTACAAACTGATCGCTGAGAGGTTACATACAAAACTTTGCAGTTGCATTGAAAATGCTACTAAGGAGCTGAAAAGCACTTTAAGGCAATAAAAAACTAAACATGCTATTACTGACTAGTAAGTCATTATTTCAGTGCATAAACTTTTTTCCCATGTATACAACTCCAAAATGAACATATTAAAATGGTAGAAAATGTTTAGAAATTGGTAATTCAGAAGATAAATACATTTCAAGCTTTTGCATTGAAAACGTTACAAAGGCGCTGAAAAGCACTTTAAGGCAATACAATCCTGAACATACTTTTATGGACTTGTATTGGACAATTCCAGTGCCAAAACAACTTCCCAATGTATAAAACATCTGTGAGACCATTTAGATTAGTAAAACTGATTACAAACTGATCGCTGAGAAGTTACATACAAAACTTTGCAGTTGCATTAAAAACGTTACAAAGGCGCTGAAAAGCACTTTAAGGCAATAAAAATCTGAACATACTTTTATGGACTTGTATTGGACAATTCCAGTGCCAAAACAACTTCCCAATGTATAAAACATCTATGAGACCAAGTTAGATTAGTCAAACTGATTACAAACTGATCGCTGAGAGGTTACATACAAAACTTTGCAGTTGCTTTGAAAATGCTACTAAGGAGCTGAAAAGCATTTTAAGGCAATAAAAACCTGAACATACTTTTATGTACTTGTATTGGACAATTCCAGTGCCAAAACAACTTCCCAATGTATAAAACATCTATGAGACCATGGTAGATTAGTAAAACTGATTACAAACTGATCGCTGAGAAGTTACATACAAAACTTTGCAGTTGCATTAAAAACGTTACAAAGGCGCTGAAAATCACTTTAAGGCAATGAAAACCTGAACATACTTTTATGGACTTGTATTGGGCAATTCCAGTGCCAAAACAACTTCCCAATGTATAAAACATCCGTGAGACCATTTAGATTAGTAAAACTGATTACAAACTGATCGCTGAGAAGTTACATACAAAACTTTGCAGTTGCATTAAAAACGTTACAAAGGCGCTGAAAAGCACTTTATACTGCCTAGTCCTTTCATTTCAGAGGCAGTGGAGGTTAGGGTGCGGGTTACCGACACTCATTCCTTGAAGCACGCACGAAGACGATGTCCATCCAAGTTTTAATTCCATTTATTGAACATAAATCTCCGGTTGACTTTCCAATGATAATTAAACAAAGAAACAACTAGTAAATTAACAAAAAACCATTTGTGAGCAGGTATGCGGGTCTGTGTATGTGAGTGATCGGAAAAAACTTCACTCTCCGCCCCTAACAACCCCAAATTGGCCCAGTGGTATAATTAAATAGCCGCCCGTCAGGGAGGCGCATTACAGACATGACCATAAAAGGAAATAAAAAGAAATGTCTCGCCTGTATCTTTGAAATAGGTAAACTTAAATCATTTCCTTTATAATAATATAATAATTCTATTTCGAAATAAAATACCACACTTAAGTGAAACCAAATACATAGAATTCCTAAATATGCAAGCAAAAACTGAATATGGCTCCAACATACCGGCCCCTAATTGTAGACGCCATAGCAAAGCAATTACAACAAAAATGTGTAAATGGAGCCAGAAAACAGAATACGCCAAAATATATGACTTCTTGCATTTTTCAGTCATGTCAACCTACGGTTGATTAACATGTTATTCCACTGCCATAAATCTCATGTGAACTCCCCCCCCCAAAGTCCATTCTGCATGTCCGTGGTGGTACACCTGCCACATATAGTCTGTTAAGTGGGAAATTCTGAAGATTGGTGATGTGGTGCTGGTATATAGATGTATGAAAGGGTTGGGGTGTATGTAAGGGCATGGGCTTGATTGGGTGCATATTGTTCAGGGCAGGGGCACTGGGGCTTTGACATTGTCCTTTTAAGATTAATTTTCTCCTTCCAGAAGTAAGCAGAGCTTATCAATGGGTCTTTGCCGGATGCCTGTCTTAGTTTGAACTAATACATTCCGGACAAGACCTTTGGCTCCTGGCAAAGTCTTGACCACCCTGCCTAGGGGCCATGAGTTCCTAGGTGCAGTGTCATCTACTATGATTACTACGTCGTTGACTTCCAAATTCCTTCTTGTCTTGATCCACTTTTGTCTTTGCTGCATGAGTGACAGATACTCCTTAGACCATCTTTGCCAGAACAGGGGGGTATTGCACAAAACTAGGATAAGGGATTAAGCCGGGCTATGTTGGTTATCCTGGCTGAATTTAGCCTCAAGTCGGTTGCACGAAAGCCGATAAAAGTTAGCCTGGCCAAGTTACCATGGTGATTTATTCTCCGCAGCTAGCCTGCTCCGGACCAGGCTAACAGCCAGGCTAAAATTAATCCTTGTGATTCACCTGCATTTCCACAGTCAATCCTGTGAGGAATTCACGTGTTTTACAGCATGTCCATGATCTTTTTAAATATGTTGCATCATTTTAATTATAATGCATTTAACATTTACACATATTTAGTATATTGTCATTTCTCATTTCAATTAAATCTACAACAGTCTTTTAATATTGATTTAAGTGGTATTATTATTACTCTGGCCAAGTGTTATATTGATATGCTGATGAAGACTGCTTGTCAAACTGCCGTCGAGGTTTCATAAATATGTTTTATTGCATTACAGTAAACCATCGCTATATCACGGTTCAGTACTGTGAACCCTCGCGATATCACGGTTCACTTCACGGATTTGCCACGTGCATTGTGTTCTGCATTCTGATTGGATAAACAGTCTCTCCGCGTCTTCTCTACCTGTGCATCAATAAAGTTGCGGTTTACTGTAATATTTACTGTGGCTGTACACCTACGTAACATTCGCAGAAAAAGTTAAACTTATGGACATGCTTAATTGTAGCCCAATTATGACAGCTCCAGAGGATTGTACACTTTTTGAATACTAACGCATTAATCCGGCCCGCTATTGTCTGCCAGGTTTATTCTCTTTCTTTTATTATGGCTTGAGTATTGTCCTTTTTAATTAATATCCTTCTCCTCCTCATAAAACTCCATCAGGAGCTGTTGTTCTGCGGCCGTGAAATATGTTGCGCGACTCTTTTCCATGTTCTGATCGGTGATTCTGTGAGCGATCGCGAGGTCTATTTAAGAATGCCGTGAACACGCATTAATCCTGACTACCTACATCTGGCTTGACATAGCCGCGCCTTTTCATCCTGGCTTGGCAAACGTGCAACCAATTAAGCCAGGATACGACGGCCAGACTAGGTCAAGCCGCGCTTGCTCAGTTATTCTGGCTTTCTTTATTCTACTTTCGTGCAATACCCCCCAGGTTTGCGAGGTATTGAACTTGTTTCCATCTCTTTCTGCAGTAGAGGTCATCTTTACAAAAGAGTCCAGGTGGCAAGAGGGGTTTAGAGTTCAACTGCAGAAGATGGTTTGGTGTTAAAGGCTCTAGATCATTGGGGTCCGTTGAAACGGTTGTGATTGGCCTGTCATTAAGAATGGATTCAACTTCACATAGAGCTGTCAGGAGTGTTTCGTCATCCAGGATTTGTTGTTTCAAAACAGAGGAGAGTACCTTCTTTACAAGACTGATCAATCTTTCCCACACTCCTCCAAAGTGGGCTCCGTGTGGGGAATTGAATCTCCATTTAACTTCATTGGTTAGCAGTGCGTTGTTGATCTTTTGATGATCTAGCTGAGTCAAAGCAGCCCTCAACTCCCTTTGAGCGCCCACGAAATTGGTACCACAGTCTGTTCGGATTGTACTTATAGGTCCTCTTCGACATAAAAAACGACGTATGGCGTTGATGCAGGAGTCTGTATCCAAGGTGCTTGCCACTTCCAAGTGAACAGCTCGACTCGCCAGGCAAGTGAATATTACTCCCCATCGTTTCACTTGTGACCTCCCTCTTTTTACTTCTAGGGGTCCAAAGTAGTCAATACCCACATGAGAGAAGGGTGGGAGATCTGGAGTTATCCGATCCTGTGGCAGGTCAGCCATTTTCTGCTCCCCAATTCTTGCCTGCACACGTCTGCAGAAAATACAAGCCTTGATGATTTTTCTGGCAGAGGAGTTGGCTGAAGGAAGCCAGAATTTCTGGCCCAGTCTGGAAAGCATATGATTACGTCCTGAGTGTCCCACCGACTGGTGGATATCACGTAAGATCAATTTAGACACATGAGAGTCTTTGGGGAGGATAATTGGGTTTTTTAGGTTAACTGGCATGGCCGCTTTACTTAATCGTCCTCCGACCCGAAGGATACCCTCTTCGTCAATCATTGGATCCAGTTTGCTTATAGAACTGTCCATTTTAACTGGTTTGTCCCTGTTTAGGAGAGCAAGTTCTGATTCGAAGTAACGTCTTTGTTCATAGCCTATTACTGACTTTTCAGCTTTGTCCAGGTCTTCTACAGACAGGTTTTGCGGTTGTTGTGGCAGTTTGGAGCGAGTCCTAGCTGCTGTTACCTGACATTTGAGACGCAAAACCTTTCTCAGTTTTAGCAACCATCCAATGGCTCTCAGTAATTTTCTCCATGAAGAATAGTAGTCAATTAAGCTGCTTGTTGCAGCGTTGTCCAATTTCAAGCAGTTTACAGTGATGTCTTTTTTCACCTCTGGATCATTCAAAGGGATTGTGCCAAGATCCTGTGGTACTTTAGGCCATACAGTTTCCTCTCCTGACAAGAAGTCCGGGCCGTTTAACCATCTGGTGGAACTCAAGAAAGATTCTATATGCAATCCACGTGAAGCGTCGTCCGCTGGATTGTCTTTGGAACCTACATGCTTCCATTGATGTTCTTGAGATAAATTCTGGATCACTGCAATCCTATTAGCAACGTATGTATGGAATCGTTTTGTTTGATTGTGGATGTATTTCAGTACTGATGTACTGTCCGTCCAGAAGATGGAATTCTTCAGTTTCATCTGTAGTTCTCTTTGTAGCATCCTATCCACTTTCACTGCCAAAGTAGCTGCTGCAAGCTCGAGCCTTGGAATTGTGATCTGTTTCAGTGGAGTTACTCTGGACTTCCCCAGAACAAATGCAACGTGAACATCTCCCTTGTGGTTTGTGAACCTGAGATAGCTTACAGTTCCATATCCTGACTCACTCGCATCACAGAAGTGATGCAGTTCAGCAGTTCTTATAGCCCCAAAACATTGTGGCTTCATGCATCTTTTCACCTCAAACCTGCTTAGCTGATCCAGATCTGTGATCCATCTTTGCCAGAGCTTTGATATTTCCTCTGGGATAATTTCATCCCATCCACGCTTTTGAATACAAAGCTCCTGTAGGATCTGTTTGGCTTTGAGGATGAATGGAGAAAGAAAGCCCAAAGGATCATAGATGGAACTTACTGTGGAGAGGATTGCTCGTCTTGTAGGAGCTCTGCTTTTGACTGCAACCGTGAAGGTAAAGGTGTCTCTGTGGATATTCCATTGGATGCCTAATGCTCTTTCAAGAGGTGGTTTCTCTCTATCCAGGTCGAGTTGTTTCACTAGTTTGGCTCTGTGACTTTCAGGAACAGTTGTGAGTACTTCAAGGCTGTTGCTTATCCATTTGGTGAGAGTAAAGCCTCCTAGAGCGCATGCTTCCCTGAGACCCTTAGTAAGCATGACTGCCTGCTTGGTGGAAGGCACTGACGTGAGACAATCATCCACATAAAAGCTTCGCTTAATTGTATCGAGTACATCCATGCTGAATTTGTCTGAGCTGTCCCTTCCTGTTTGCTGCAGGGCAAAGTTAGCAACACTAGGAGATGATACTGCACCGAAGAGATGAACATTCATCTGATACACTTCCAATGGCTTGGTAACATCCCCTTGTGGCCACCATAGGAACCTAAGGAAGTCCCGATGCTCTTCAGGTACTCGTACTTGGTAGTACATTGATTCAATGTCAGCCATTATGGCAATTTGATTCTGACGAAATCTAAGCAGAATACCTAGAAGTGGATTGGCCAAATCCGGACCTTGAAGTAATTCTCCGTTGAGAGACTTGCCTCTGTAGGATGAGGAACAGTCAAACACAACTCTCAGTTTTTTCTTTTGTTTATGATGTACACCATGATGAGGTATATACCACACATGGCCATCACTCCTTTGGAGCTGTTCTGGAGGTACCTTTTGTGCATAGCCTTTGCATAGTACACCATCCATGAATGTTTTGTATTCTGCAGCATAAGCCACATCCTTTTGAAATTTCTTGGCAAGGTTCAATGTACGTTGAGCTGCCACCTCATAGTTGTTAGGAAAAACCACATTTTTGTCTCGGAATGGCAAAGGTAGGTGGTAGTGTCCATTCCTGAAAACAATTGAACTCGTTGCCAGGTCCATAAATCTCCTGTCTTCACCTGACATTTCCCTTGTTTCTTCATATTCCTTTTCTGGAAACTCCTGGTTGTATTGTTGGACAAGCAGATCTCTCAGGATGTCTATCGAAATGCGATTGACTGACACTGATGTTCCAGATTCCTCCATAGCAGAATTGAGTGGGCCATTAACCACCCATCCTAATATTGTTTCAACTGCATATGGTCCATTCCCTTGACTGTTTATCACTTTCCAGGGTTCCATTGCTTTAGGAATGTCCATTCCTATTAAGATTTCAATGTCAGCATTGATCTCTTTCAGTTGGATTCCACTGAGATGAGGCCATTTTTCTAAGTCAGATTGAGTAAGTAAACTTTCCTTTGATACAGGAATCTTAGCTTGTGTGAAAACTTTAGGCAAGTCAACATATCCACTTCCATCCAGGTTGCCAACTTGTAATCCTGTGAGCTCATAAGTTCTAACAGGTCGTTCCTGTCCCATTGTTCGCAGAAGAATTTCGGTCTTGCGTCCTTTAGCATTTAGCCGCTCCATGAGGTTCTCAGTACAGAATGTTGCAGAGCTGCCTGGATCTAGAAAGGCGTAAGTTAAGAGACACTTGTCACCCTTTGCCACCTTAACTTGGACCGGAACAATTGCTAGAGCACATTCCTTACCGGCCCCTGTACCTTTATCAGCTGAAACTAGTGCACTATTGATAGATGTTTCCTTTGGTTCGGTAGGAATAAGATTTTGTAAAGCTTCCTGTTTTAAACTCCTACCATTAGTGTGCAGCAGTGTGGGGTGTTTTCGTTGACATATTTGACAGTCCAGTCTGTTCTTGCAATCTCTGCTCATGTGACCTCTTTTTAAACATCCAAAACAATGGCCAGTCCTTCTCAGACATTCAATCTTTTTATCCTGTGGCTCTGATTTAAGTCTTAAGCAATCCACGAGTGCATGTTTTCCTTGACAGAAGTTGCATAAGGATGAAATAACAAGATGAGTTTCAGGTTGTTGCTGCTCTTTTGCTGCTTGCGATTTGGTATTGCCTTCTTCAGCTGCCTTTACTGTGGTGACAAAGCTACTGCTCCTTTTTGGTGTTCTGAAGTTTGAGATCATTTGTTTAACTGGGGTTGGTTCTTTGATATCTCCAAATACTGGGTGTAGCAAGATGTTAGATTGTGCTTCAATAAAATCCACCAGATGCTTGAATCGTGCTCGTGTGTTTGTCTTTTGAAAAGATTCATAGGCCTTGGTCCGCCATCTCTCTCGGAGCTTGTATGGAAGCTTGGATGCTATACGTTTTAAGTTAGATGTTACATCCAGTTCATCCATGTATTCCAGGTCTTGCATGGCATTGCAGCATTTCTTTAGAGACAGAGCATATGCATGAAGTGACTTCCCATCCTCTGCTTTAATGACTGTCCAGTTCAGTGCCTTATCCAGGTAAGCATTTGCAATCCTCATTTCATTACCAAAATGTTTTTTCAAAAGTTGCATGGCTTCTGAATATCCTCTACGTGCATCCATGTGTAAACAGCTTCGAACCAATTCTTTGGCCTGACCTGATGTGAACTGTTCCAGAAAGTATAGCCTATCCTGGCAACTATCAGTCTTATCCTCTATTAAATACTTAAAAGCGTGCATGAAGGATTGATAGGACAAGGGATTTCCATCATAAACTGGTACATCTCTTTTCGGTAACAAGGATAGATTTTGTTGCATGATTACAAGTTCAGCAATGTCCTTTTGTGTTTGCACCAGAGTGTCAAGGTTATAATGAGAGGTGTTGGTTTCATGAATATCCAGTTGTGGACTAGAGGCCTTTGTGGTCCTCCTAGAACTCCTATCAAAGTGGTCAACTGTTCTCTGAAGTGGAGTTTTAGGTACAGCAGCTACTTGAATGAATTCCAAAGCAGAGGTCTCAGTGAATGTGGGCTCCACTTGCTTGCTTGCTTCCTCATAATATTCATTCATAGCATTTCCACATGGTTCCCCCTCCTCATTGCTTAAAAGTACTTTAAGTTTTGCATCTGCTGCTGCTATTTGTGCATCCAGTTCCACCTTTTCCATTTTTGATTTTATGATGGTTTCCTCCAGCTGTAAAGCATGTTTTTCCTGTAAAGCAGCAGATCGGGCCTGCAGAGCTGCCTTTTCAGCAGATGCCAATTTAGCAGCAGAAGAGGCTTTGGAAGATGTTGATGATGATTTTGAGGCCTTTGAAGCATTAGAGATGCTGTCCTGTGGTTTAACTGTCCATTGTGTAGATTGTTGCCTTTTCCATGTCTCAACCTCCTCAAGAAAATAGCTGAAATTCATCATCCTGGGCTCATACCAGTCAGCATGGTCATCAAGTTTTTTATCCTCTGACAAAAGCCTTTGTACAGATTCATGCATTTTGGTAAATTCCCCAACAGCTTGTTTAAATATGTCCATATATTCAATAACATGATCCACATTTCCACCCTCCACAAGCAATGCCTTTATTTCATTCAACTTTCTTGTGCAAGAACCAAGTTTCCCTCTGCGTGAGGCTATCAGTGAATTTAAAAGAGTCTCGGCCTCAACAGCAGTCTCAGGCTGTCGGATCATTTTGAGTTTTGGTTTCCTCTTAATACGACTGAATCGTTATTTTACTTCCTGGCACGTCCTTAATTGATTTAGATTATCATGGGTTTGGGTCAGACATATCCTTCAAATATCCTTCATTTGCGGTTTCATTTATTCCATTACTCACGACAGCAGCTACGCGCTCGCATCAGCGTCCTTCCATCCGCGCAGTATCATTGTTCCATCCTTTTGTCGTTCCGTTGTGAGCAATATTTTTTTTCCGATAATTATACTGCCTAGTCCTTTCATTTCAGAGGCAGTGGAGGTTAGGGTGCGGGTTACCGACACTCATTCCTTGAAGCACGCACGAAGACGATGTCCATCCAAGTTTTAATTCCATTTATTGAACATAAATCTCCGGTTGACTTTCCAATGATAATTAAACAAAGAAACAACTAGTAAATTAACAAAAAACCATTTGTGAGCAGGTATGCGGGTCTGTGTATGTGAGTGATCGGAAAAAACTTCACTCTCCGCCCCTAACAACCCCAAATTGGCCCAGTGGTATAATTAAATAGCCGCCCGTCAGGGAGGCGCATTACAGACATGACCATAAAAGGAAATAAAAAGAAATGTCTCGCCTGTATCTTTGAAATAGGTAAACTTAAATCATTTCCTTTATAATAATATAATAATTCTATTTCGAAATAAAATACCACACTTAAGTGAAACCAAATACATAGAATTCCTAAATATGCAAGCAAAAACTGAATATGGCTCCAACACACTTTAAGGCAATAAAAATCTGAACATACTTTTATGGACTTGTATTGGACAATTCCAGTGCCAAAGCAACTTTCCTATGTATAAACCATCTATGAGACCATGTTAGATTAGTCAAACTGATTACAAACTGATCGCTGAGAAGTTACATACAAAACTTTGCAGTTGCATTAAAAACGTTACAAAGGCGCTGAAAAGCACTTTAAGGCAATAAAAACCTGAACATACTTTTATGGACTTGTATTGGACAATTCCAGTGCCAAAACAACTTCCCAATGTATAAAACATCTATGAGACCAAGTTAGATTAGTCAAACTGATTACAAACTGATCGCTGAGAGGTTACATACAAAACTTTGCAGTTGCTTTGAAAATGCTACTAAGGAGCTGAAAAGCATTTTAAGGCAATAAAAACCTGAACATACTTTTATGGACTTGTATTGGACAATTCCAGTGCCAAAACAACTTCCCAATGTATAAAACATCTATGAGACCAAGTTAGATTAGTCAAACTGATTACAAACTGATCGCTGAGAGGTTACATACAAAACTTTGCAGTTGCTTTGAAAATGCTACTAAGGAGCTGAAAAGCACTTTAAGGCAATACAATCCTGAACATACTTTTATGGACTTGTATTGGACAATTCCAGTGCCAAAGCAACTTTCCAATGTATAAACCATCTATGAGACCATGTTAGATTAGTCAAACTGATTACAAACTGATCGCTGAGAAGTTACATACAAAACTTTGCAGTTGCATTAAAAACGTTACAAAGGCGCTGAAAAGCACTTTAAGGCAATAAAAACCTGAACGTACTTTTATGGACTTGTATTGGACAATTCCAGTGCCAAAACAACTTCCCAATGTATAAAACATCTATGAGACCAAGTTAGATTAGTCAAACTGATTACAAACTGATCGTTGAGAGGTTACATACAAAACTTTGCAGTTGCTTTGAAAATGCTACTAAGGAGCTGAAAAGCACTTTAAGGCAATACAATCCTGAACATACTTTTATGGACTTGTATTGGACAATTCCAGTGCCAAAACAACTTCCCAATGTATAAAACATCTATGAGACTAAGTTAGATTAGTCAAACTGATTACAAACTGATCGCTGAGAGGTTACATACAAAACTTTGCAGTTGCTTTGAAAATGCTACTAAGGAGCTGAAAAGCACTTTAAGGCAATACAATCCTGAACATACTTTTATGGACTTGTATTGGACAATTCCAGTGCCAAAGCAACTTTCCAATGTATAAACCATCTATGAGACCATGTTAGATTAGTCAAACTGATTACAAACTGATCGCTGAGAAGTTACATACAAAACTTTGCAGTTGCATTAAAAACGTTACAAAGGCGCTGAAAAGCACTTTAAGGCAATAAAAATCTGAACATACTTTTATGGACTTGTATTGGACAATTCCAGTGCCAAAACAACTTCCCAATGTATAAAACATCTATGAGACCAAGTTAGATTAGTCAAACTGATTACAAACTGATCGCTGAGAGGTTACATAC
This sequence comes from Neosalanx taihuensis, assembly GCA_030340665.1. Taxonomy (NCBI): domain Eukaryota; kingdom Metazoa; phylum Chordata; class Actinopteri; order Osmeriformes; family Salangidae; genus Neosalanx; species Neosalanx taihuensis. Next base: position 6,599,166 of record CM059304.1, on the reverse strand, counting down.
AAAACTTTGCAGTTGCTTTGAAAATGCTACTAAGGAGCTGAAAAGCACTTTAAGGCAATACAATCCTGAACATACTTTTATGGACTTGTATTGGACAATTCCAGTGCCAAAGCAACTTTCCAATGTATAAACCATCTATGAGACCATGTTAGATTAGTCAAACTGATTACAAACTGATCGCTGAGAAGTTACATACAAAACTTTGCAGTTGCATTAAAAACGTTACAAAGGCGCTGAAAAGCACTTTAAGGCAATAAAAACCTGAACATACTTTTATGGACTTGTATTGGACAATTCCAGTGCCAAAACAACTTCCCAATGTATAAAACATCTATGAGACCAAGTTAGATTAGTCAAACTGATTACAAACTGATCGCTGAGAGGTTACATACAAAACTTTGCAGTTGCTTTGAAAATGCTACTAAGGAGCTGAAAAGCACTTTAAGGCAATACAATCCTGAACATACTTTTATGGACTTGTATTGGACAATTCCAGTGCCAAAACAACTTCCCAATGTATAAAACATCTATGAGACCAAGTTAGATTAGTCAAACTGATTACAAACTGATCGCTGAGAGGTTACATACAAAACTTTGCAGTTGCTTTGAAAATGCTACTAAGGAGCTGAAAAGCACTTTAAGGCAATACAATCCTGAAAATACTTTTATGGACTTGTATTGGACAATTCCAGTGCCAAAGCAACTTTCCAATGTATAAACCATCTATGAGACCATGTTAGATTAGTCAAACTGATTACAAACTGATCGCTGAGAAGTTACATACAAAACTTTGCAGTTGCATTAAAAACGTTACAAAGGCGCTGAAAAGCACTTTAAGGCAATAAAAACCTGAACATACTTTTATGGACTTGTATTGGACAATTCCAGTGCCAAAGCAACTTTCCAATGTATAAACCATCTATGAGACCATGTTAGATTAGTAAAACTGATTACAAACTGATCGCTGAGAAGTTACATACAAAACTTTGCAGTTGCATTAAAAACGTTACAAAGGCGCTGGAAAGCACTTTAAGGCAATACAAATCTGAACAGACTTTTATGGACTTGTATTGGACAATTCCAGTGCCAAAGCAACTTTCCAATGTATAAACCATCTATGAGACCATGTTAGATTAGTCAAACTGATTACAAACTGATCGCTGAGAGGTTACATACAAAACTTTGCAGTTGCTTTGAAAATGCTACTAAGGAGCTGAAAAGCACTTTAAGGCAATAAAAATCTGAACATACTTTTATGGACTTGTATTGGACAATTCCAGTGCCAAAACAACTTCCCAATGTATAAAACATCTGTGAGACCATTTAGATTAGTAAAACTGATTACAAACTGATCGCTGAGAAGTTACATACAAAACTTTGCAGTTGCATTAAAAACGTTACAAAGGAGCTGAAAAGCATTTTAAGGCACTGAAAACCTGAACATACTTTTATGGACTTGTATTGGACAATTCCAGTGCCAAAACAACTTCCCAATGTATAAACCATCTATGAGACCATGTTAGATTAGTCAAACTGATTACAAACTGATCGCTGAGAAGTTACATACAAAACGTTGCAGTTGCTTTGAAAATGCTACTAAGGAGCTGAAAAGCACTTTAAGGCAATAAAAAACTAAACATGCTATTACTGACTAGTAAGTCATTATTTCAGTGCATACACTTTTTCCCATGTATACAACTCCAAAATGAACATATTCAAATGGTAGAAAATGTTTAGAAATTGGTCATTCAGATGATAAATACATTTCAAGCTTTTGCATTGAAAACGTTACAAAGGCGCTGAAAAGCACTTTAAGGCAATAAAAACCTGAACATACTTTTATGGACTTGTATTGGACAATTCCAGTGCCAAAACAACTTCCCAATGTATAAACCATCTATGAGACCATGTTAGATTAGTCAAACTGATTACAAACTGATCGCTGAGAGGTTACATACAAAACTTTGCAGTTGCATTGAAAATGCTACTAAGGAGCTAAAAAAGCACTTTAAGGCAATAAAAACCTGAACATACTTTTATGGACTTGTATTGGACAATTCCAGTGCCAAAACAACTTCCCAATGTATAAAACATCTATGAGACCAAGTTAGATTAGTCAAACTGATTACAAACTGATCGCTGAGAAGTTACATACAAAACTTTGCAGTTGCATTAAAAACGTTACAAAGGCGCTGAAAAGCACTTTAAGGCAATAAAAACCTGAACATACTTTTATGGACTTGTATTGGACAATTCCAGTGCCAAAACAACTTCCCAATGTATAAAACATCTATGAGACCAAGTTAGATTAGTCAAACTGATTACAAACTGATCGCTGAGAGGTTACATACAAAACTTTGCAGTTGCTTTGAAAATGCTACTAAGGAGCTGAAAAGCACTTTAAGGCAATACAATCCTGAACATACTTTTATGGACTTGTATTGGACAATTCCAGTGCCAAAACAACTTCCCAATGTATAAAACATCTATGAGACCAAGTTAGATTAGTCAAACTGATTACAAACTGATCGCTGAGAGGTTACATACAAAACTTTGCAGTTGCTTTGAAAATGCTACTAAGGAGCTGAAAAGCACTTTAAGGCAATACAATCCTGAACATACTTTTATGGACTTGTATTGGACAATTCCAGTGCCAAAGCAACTTTCCAATGTATAAACCATCTATGAGACCATGTTAGATTAGTCAAACTGATTACAAACTGATCGCTGAGAAGTTACATACAAAACTTTGCAGTTGCATTAAAAACGTTACAAAGGCGCTGAAAAGCACTTTAAGAAAATAAAAACCTGAACATACTTTTATGGACTTGTATTGGACAATTCCAGTGCCAAAACAACTTCCCAATGTATAAAACATCTATGAGACCAAGTTAGATTAGTCAAACTGATTACAAACTGATCGCTGAGAGGTTACATACAAAACTTTGCAGTTGCTTTGAAAATGCTACTAAGGAGCTGAAAAGCACTTTAAGGCAATACAATCCTGAACATACTTTTATGGACTTGTATTGGACAATTCCAGTGCCAAAGCAACTTTCCAATGTATAAACCATCTATGAGACCATGTTAGATTAGTCAAACTGATTACAAACTGATCGCTGAGAAGTTACATACAAAACTTTGCAGTTGCATTAAAAACGTTACAAAGGCGCTGAAAAGCACTTTAAGGCAATAAAAACCTGAACATACTTTTATGGACTTGTATTGGACAATTCCAGTGCCAAAACAACTTCCCAATGTATAAAACATCTATGAGACCAAGTTAGATTAGTCAAACTGATTACAAACTGATCGCTGAGAGGTTACATACAAAACTTTGCAGTTGCTTTGAAAATGCTACTAAGGAGCTGAAAAGCACTTTAAGGCAATACAATCCTGAACATACTTTTATGGACTTGTATTGGACAATTCCAGTGCCAAAACAACTTCCCAATGTATAAAACATCTATGAGACCAAGTTAGATTAGTCAAACTGATTACAAACTGATCGCTGAGAGGTTACATACAAAACTTTGCAGTTGCTTTGAAAATGCTACTAAGGAGCTGAAAAGCACTTTAAGGCAATACAATCCTGAAAATACTTTTATGGACTTGTATTGGACAATTCCAGTGCCAAAGCAACTTTCCAATGTATAAACCATCTATGAGACCATGTTAGATTAGTCAAACTGATTACAAACTGATCGCTGAGAAGTTACATACAAAACTTTGCAGTTGCATTAAAAACGTTACAAAGGCGCTGAAAAGCACTTTAAGGCAATAAAAACCTGAACATACTTTTATGGACTTGTATTGGACAATTCCAGTGCCAAAGCAACTTTCCAATGTATAAACCATCTATGAGACCATGTTAGATTAGTAAAACTGATTACAAACTGATCGCTGAGAAGTTACATACAAAACTTTGCAGTTGCATTAAAAACGTTACAAAGGCGCTGAAAAGCACTTTAAGGCAATACAAATCTGAACATACTTTTATGGACTTGTATTGGACAATTCCAGTGCCAAAGCAACTTTCCAATGTATAAACCATCTATGAGACCATGTTAGATTAGTCAAACTGATTACAAACTGATCGCTGAGAAGTTACATACAAAACTTTGCAGTTGCATTAAAAACGTTACAAAGGAGCTGAAAAGCATTTTAAGGCACTGAAAACCTGAACATACTTTTATGGACTTGTATTGGACAATTCCAGTGCCAAAACAACTTCCCAATGTATAAACCATCTATGAGACCATGTTAGATTAGTCAAACTGATTACAAACTGATCGCTGAGAAGTTACATACAAAACGTTGCAGTTGCTTTGAAAATGCTACTAAGGAGCTGAAAAGCACTTTAAGGCAATAAAAAACTAAACATGCTATTACTGACTAGTAAGTCATTATTTCAGTGCATACACTTTTTCCCATGTATACAACTCCAAAATGAACATATTCAAATGGTAGAAAATGTTTAGAAATTGGTCATTCAGATGATAAATACATTTCAAGCTTTTGCATTGAAAACGTTACAAAGGCGCTGAAAAGCACTTTAAGGCAATAAAAACCTGAACATACTTTTATGGACTTGTATTGGACAATTCCAGTGCCAAAACAACTTCCCAATGTATAAACCATCTATGAGACCATGTTAGATTAGTCAAACTGATTACAAACTGATCGCTGAAAGGTTACATACAAAACTTTGCAGTTGCTTTGAAAATGCTACTAAGGAGCTGAAAAGCACTTTAAGGCAATACAATCCTGAACATACTTTTATGGACTTGTATTGGACAATTCCAGTGCCAAAGCTACTTTCCAATGTATAAAACATCTATGAGACCAAGTTAGATTAGTCAAACTGATTACAAACTGATCGCTGAGAGGTTACATACAAAACTTTGCAGTTGCTTTGAAAATGCTACTAAGGAGCTGAAAAGCATTTTAAGGCAATAAAAACCTGAACATAATTTTATGGACTTGTATTGGACAATTCCAGTGCCAAAACAACTTCCCAATGTATAAAACATCTATGAGACCAAGTTAGATTAGTCAAACTGATTACAAACTGATCGCTGAGAAGTTACATACAAAACTTTGCAGTTGCATTAAAAACGTTACAAAGGAGCTGAAAAGCATTTTAAGGCACTGAAAACCTGAACATACTTTTATGGACTTGTATTGGAAAATTCCAGTGCCAAAACAACTTCCCATGGTATAAACCATCTATGAGACCATGTTAGATTAGTAAAACTGATTTAAAACTGATCGCTGAGAGGTTACATACAAAACTTTGCAGTTGCATTGAAAATGCTACTAAGGAGCTAAAAAAGCACTTTAAGGCAATAAAAACCTGAACATACTTTTATGGACTTGTATTGGACAATTCCAGTGCCAAAACAACTTCCCAATGTATAAAACATCTATGAGACCAAGTTAGATTAGTCAAACTGATTACAAACTGATCGCTGAGAAGTTACATACAAAACTTTGCAGTTGCTTTGAAAATGCTACTAAGGAGCTGAAAAGCACTTTAAGGCAATAAAAAACTAAACATGCTATTACTGACTAGTAAGTCATTATTTCAGTGCATACACTTTTTTCCCATGTATACAACTCCAAAATGAACATATTAAAATGGTAGAAAATGTTTAGAAATTGGTCATTCAGATGATAAATACATTTCAAGCTTTTGCATTGAAAACGTTACAAAGGCGCTGAAAAGCACTTTAAGGCAATAAAAACCTGAACATACTTTTATGGACTTGTATTGGACAATTCCAGTGCCAAAACAACTTCCCAATGTATAAAACATCTATGAGACCAAGTTAGATTATTCAAACTGATTACAAACTGATCGCTGAGAGGTTACATACAAAACTTTGCAGTTGCTTTGAAAATGCTACTAAGGAGCTGAAAAGCATTTTAAGGCAATAAAAACCTGAACATAATTTTATGGACTTGTATTGGACAATTCCAGTGCCAAAACAACTTCCCAATGTATAAAACATCTATGAGACCAAGTTAGATTATTCAAACTGATTACAAACTGATCGCTGAGAGGTTACATACAAAACTTTGCAGTTGCATTAAAAACGTTACAAAGGAGCTGAAAAGCATTTTAAGGCACTGAAAACCTGAACATACTTTTATGGACTTGTATTGGAAAATTCCAGTGCCAAAACAACTTCCCATGGTATAAACCATCTATGAGACCATGTTAGATTAGTAAAACTGATTTAAAACTGATCGCTGAGAGGTTACATACAAAACTTTGCAGTTGCATTGAAAATGCTACTAAGGAGCTAAAAAAGCACTTTAAGGCAATAAAAACCTGAACATACTTTTATGGACTTGTATTGGACAATTCCAGTGCCAAAACAACTTCCCAATGTATAAACCATCTATGAGACCATGTTAGATTAGTCAAACTGATTACAAACTGATCGCTGAGAAGTTACATACAAAACTTTGCAGTTGCATTAAAAACGTTACAAAGGCGCTGAAAAGCACTTTAAGGCAATAAAAACCTGAACATACTTTTATGGACTTGTATTGGACAATTCCAGTGCCAAAACAACTTCCCAATGTATAAAACATCTATGAGACCAAGTTAGATTAGTCAAACTGATTACAAACTGATCGCTGAGAGGTTACATACAAAACTTTGCAGTTGCATTGAAAATGCTACTAAGGAGCTGAAAAGCACTTTAAGGCAATAAAAAACTAAACATGCTATTACTGACTAGTAAGTCATTATTTCAGTGCATAAACTTTTTTCCCATGTATACAACTCCAAAATGAACATATTAAAATGGTAGAAAATGTTTAGAAATTGGTCATTCAGAAGATAAATACATTTCAAGCTTTTGCATTGAAAACGTTACAAAGGCGCTGAAAAGCACTTTAAGGCAATACAAATCTGAACATACTTTTATGGACTTGTATTGGACAATTCCAGTGCCAAAGCAACTTTCCAATGTATAAACCATCTATGAGACCATGTTAGATTAGTCAAACTGATTACAAACTGATCGCTGAGAGGTTACATACAAAACTTTGCAGTTGCTTTGAAAATGCTACTAAGGAGCTGAAAAGCACTTTAAGGCAATACAATCCTGAACATACTTTTTTGGACTTGTATTGGACAATTCCAGTGCCAAAACAACTTCCCAATGTATAAAACATCCGTGAGACCATTTAGATTAGTAAAACTGATTACAAACTGATCGCTGAGAAGTTACATACAAAACTTTGCAGTTGCATTAAAAACGTTACAAAGGAGCTGAAAAGCATTTTAAGGCACTGAAAACCTGAACATACTTTTATGGACTTGTATTGGACAATTCCAGTGCCAAAACAACTTCCCAATGTATAAACCATCTATGAGACCATGTTAGATTAGTCAAACTGATTACAAACTGATCGCTGAGAAGTTACATACAAAACTTTGCAGTTGCTTTGAAAATGCTACTAAGGAGCTGAAAAGCACTTTAAGGCAATAAAAAACTAAACATGCTATTACTGACTAGTAAGTCATTATTTCAGTGCATACACTTTTTCCCATGTATACAACTCCAAAATGAACATATTCAAATGGTAGAAAATGTTTAGAAATTGGTCATTCAGATGATAAATACATTTCAAGCTTTTGCATTGAAAACGTTACAAAGGCGCTGAAAAGCACTTTAAGGCAATAAAAACCTGAACATACTTTTATGGACTTGTATTGGACAATTCCAGTGCCAAAACAACTTCCCAATGTATAAAACATCTATGAGACCATGTTAGATTAGTCAAACTGATTACAAACTGATTGCTGAGAAGTTACATACAAAACTTTGCAGTTGCATTAAAAACGTTACAAAGGCGCTGAAAAGCACTTTAAGGCAATAAAAACCTGAACATACTTTTATGGACTTGTATTGGACAATTCCAGTGCCAAAACAACTTCCCAATGTATAAAACATCCGTGAGACCATTTAGATTAGTAAAACTGATTACAAACTGATCGCTGAGAAGTTACATACAAAACTTTGCAGTTGCATTAAAAACGTTACAAAGGCGCTGAAAAGCACTTTAAGGCAATACAAATCTGAACATACTTTTATGGACTTGTATTGGACAATTCCAGTGCCAAGCAACTTTCCAATGTATAAACCATCTATGAGACCATGTTAGATTAGTCAAACTGATTACAAACTGATCGCTGAGAAGTTACATACAAAACTTTGCAGTTGCATTAAAAAAGGCGCTGAAAAGCACTTTAAGGCAATAAAAACCTGAACGTACTTTTATGGACTTGTATTGGACAATTCCAGTGCCAAAACAACTTCCCAATGTATAAAACATCTATGAGACCAAGATAGATTAGTCAAACTGATTACAAACTGATCGCTGAGAGGTTACATACAAAACTTTGCAGTTGCTTTGAAAATGCTACTAAGAAGCTGAAAAGCACTTTAAGGCAATACAATCCTGAACATACTTTTATGGACTTGTATTGGACAATTCCAGTGCCAAAACAACTTCCCAATGTATAAAACATCTATGAGACCAAGTTAGATTAGTCAAACTGATTACAAACTGATCGCTGAGAAGTTACATACAAAACTTTGCAGTTGCATTAAAAACGTTACAAAGGCGCTGAAAAGCACTTTAAGGCAATAAAAATCTGAACATACTTTTATGGACTTGTATTGGACAATTCCAGTGCCAAAACAACTTCCCAATGTATAAAACATCTGTGAGACCATTTAGATTAGTAAAACTGATTACAAACTGATCGCTGAGAAGTTACATACAAAACTTTGCAGTTGCATTAAAAACGTTACAAAGGAGCTGAAAAGCATTTTAAGGCACTGAAAACCTGAACATACTTTTATGGACTTGTATTGGACAATTCCAGTGCCAAAACAACTTCCCAATGTATAAAACATCTATGAGACCAAGTTAGATTAGTCAAACTGATTACAAACTGATCGCTGAGAGGTTACATACAAAACTTTGCAGTTGCTTTGAAAATGCTACTAAGGAGCTGAAAAGCACTTTAAGGCAATACAATCCTGAACATACTTTTATGGACTTGTATTGGACAATTCCAGTGCCAAAGCAACTTTCCAATGTATAAACCATCTATGAGACCATGTTAGATTAGTCAAACTGATTACAAACTGATCGCTGAGAAGTTACATACAAAACTTTGCAGTTGCATTAAAAACGTTACAAAGGCGCTGAAAAGCACTTTAAGGCAATAAAAATCTGAACATACTTTTATGGACTTGTATTGGACAATTCCAGTGCCAAAACAACTTCCCAATGTATAAAACATCTATGAGACCAAGTTAGATTAGTCAAACTGATTACAAACTGATCGCTGAGAAGTTACATACAAAACTTTGCAGTTGCATTAAAAAAGGCGCTGAAAAGCACTTTAAGGCAATAAAAACCTGAACGTACTTTTATGGACTTGTATTGGACAATTCCAGTGCCAAAACAACTTCCCAATGTATAAAACATCTATGAGACCAAGATAGATTAGTCAAACTGATTACAAACTGATCGCTGAGAGGTTACATACAAAACTTTGCAGTTGCTTTGAAAATGCTACTAAGGAGCTGAAAAGCATTTTAAGGCAATAAAAACCTGAACATACTTTTATGGACTTGTATTGGACAATTCCAGTGCCAAAACAACTTCCCAATGTATAAAACATCTATGAGACCAAGTTAGATTAGTCAAACTGATTACAAACTGATCGCTGAGAGGTTACATACAAAACTTTGCAGTTGCTTTGAAAATGCTACTAAGGAGCTGAAAAGCACTTTAAGGCAATACAATCCTGAACATACTTTTATGGACTTGTATTGGACAATTCCAGTGCCAAAGCAACTTTCCAATGTATAAACCATCTATGAGACCATGTTAGATTAGTCAAACTGATTACAAACTGATCGCTGAGAAGTTACATACAAAACTTTGCAGTTGCATTAAAAACGTTACAAAGGCGCTGAAAAGCACTTTAACGCAATAAAAATCTGAACATACTTTTATGGACTTGTATTGGACAATTCCAGTGCCAAAACAACTTCCCAATGTATAAAACATCTATGAGACCAAGTTAGATTAGTCAAACTGATTACAAACTGATCGCTGAGAGGTTACATACAAAACTTTGCAGTTGCTTTGAAAATGCTACTAAGGAGCTGAAAAGCACTTTAAGGCAATACAATCCTGAACATACTTTTATGGACTTGTATTGGACAATTCCAGTGCCAAAACAACTTCCCAATGTATAAAACATCTATGAGACCAAGTTAGATTAGTCAAACTGATTACAAACTGATCGCTGAGAAGTTACATACAAAACTTTGCAGTTGCATTAAAAACGTTACAAAGGCGCTGAAAAGCACTTTAAGGCAATAAAAATCTGAACATACTTTTATGGACTTGTATTGGACAATTCCAGTGCCAAAACAACTTCCCAATGTATAAAACATCTGTGAGACCATTTAGATTAGTAAAACTGATTACAAACTGATCGCTGAGAAGTTACATACAAAACTTTGCAGTTGCATTAAAAACGTTACAAAGGCGCTGAAAAGCACTTTAAGGCAATAAAAACCTGAACATACTTTTATGGACTTGTATTGGACAATTCCAGTGCCAAAACAACTTCCCAATGTATAAAACATCTATGAGACCAAGTTAGATTAGTCAAACTGATTACAAACTGATCCCTGAGAAGTTACATACAAAACTTTGCAGTTGCATTAAAAACGTTACAAAGGCGCTGAAAAGCACTTTAAGGCAATAAAAATCTGAACATACTTTTCGGACTTGTATTGGACAATTCCAGTGCCAAAGCAACTTTCCAATGTATAAACCATCTATGAGACCATGTTAGATTAGTCAAACTGATTACAAACTGATCGCTGAGAAGTTACATACAAAACTTTGCAGTTGCATTAAAAACGTTACAAAGGCGCTGAAAAGAACTTTAAGGCAATACAAATCTGAACATACTTTTATGGACTTGTATTGGACAATTCCAGTGCCAAAACAACTTCCCAATGTATAAAACATCTATGAGACCAAGTTAGATTAGTCAAACTGATTACAAACTGATCGCTGAGAAGTTACATACAAAACTTTGCAGTTGCATTAAAAACGTTACAAAGGAGCTGAAAAGCATTTTAAGGCACTGAAAACCTGAACATACTTTTATGGACTTGTATTGGAAAATTCCAGTGCCAAAACAACTTCCCATGGTATAAACCATCTATGAGACCATGTTAGATTAGTAAAACTGATTTAAAACTGATCGCTGAGAGGTTACATACAAAACTTTGCAGTTGCATTGAAAATGCTACTAAGGAGCTAAAAAAGCACTTTAAGGCAATAAAAACCTGAACATACTTTTATGGACTTGTATTGGACAATTCCAGTGCCAAAACAACTTCCCAATGTATAAAACATCTATGAGACCAAGTTAGATTAGTCAAACTGATTACAAACTGATCGCTGAGAGGTTACATACAAAACTTTGCAGTTGCTTTGAAAATGCTACTAAGGAGCTGAAAAGCACTTTAAGGCAATAAAAAACTAAACATGCTATTACTGATTAGTAAGTCATTATTTCAGTGCATACACTTTTTCCCATGTATACAACTCCAAAATGAACATATTCAAATGGTAGAAAATGTTTAGAAATTGGTCATTCAGATGATAAATACATTTCAAGCTTTTGCATTGAAAACGTTACAAAGGCGCTGAAAAGCACTTTAAGGCAATAAAAACCTGAACATACTTTTATGGACTTGTATTGGACAATTCCAGTGCCAAAACAACTTCCCAATGTATAAAACATCTATGAGACCAAGTTAGATTAGTCAAACTGATTACAAACTGATCGCTGAGAGGTTACATACAAAACTTTGCAGTTGCATTGAAAATGCTACTAAGGAGCTGAAAAGCACTTTAAGGCAATAAAAAACTAAACATGCTATTACTGACTAAAAAGTCATTATTTCAGTGCATAAACTTTTTTCCCAGATATACAACTCCAAAATGAACATATTAAAATGGTAGAAAATGTTTAGAAATTGGTCATTCAGAAGATAAATACATTTCAAGCTTTTGCATTGAAAACATTACAAAGGCGCTGAAAAGCACTTTAAGGCAATAAAAACCTGAACATACTTTTATGGACTTGTATTGGACAATTCCAGTGCCAAAACAACTTCCCAATGTATAAAACATCTATGAGACCATGTTAGATTAGTCAAACTGATTACAAACTGATCCCTGAGAAGTTACATACAAAACTTTGCAGTTGCATTAAAAACGTTACAAAGGCGCTGAAAAGCACTTTAAGGCAATAAAAATCTGAACATACTTTTCGGACTTGTATTGGACAATTCCAGTGCCAAAGCAACTTTCCAATGTATAAACCATCTATGAGACCATGTTAGATTAGTCAAACTGATTACAAACTGATCGCTGAGAAGTTACATACAAAACTTTGCAGTTGCATTAAAAACGTTACAAAGGCGCTGAAAAGCACTTTAAGGCAATAAAAACCTGAACATACTTTTATGGACTTGTGTTGGACAATTCCAGTGCCAAAACAACTTCCCAATGTATAAAACATCTATGAGACCAAGTTAGATTAGTCAAACTGATTACAAACTGATCGCTGAGAGGTTACATACAAAACTTTGCAGTTGCTTTGAAAATGCTACTAAGGAGCTGAAAAGCACTTTAAGGCAATACAATCCTGAACATACTTTTATGGACTTGTATTGGACAATTCCAGTGCCAAAGCAACTTTCCAATGTATAAACCATCTATGAGACCATGTTAGATTAGTCAAACTGATTACAAACTGATCGCTGAGAAGTTACATACAAAACTTTGCAGTTGCATTAAAAACGTTACAAAGGCGCTGAAAAGCACTTTAAGGCAATAAAAATCTGAACATACTTTTATGGACTTGTATTGGACAATTCCAGTGCCAAAACAACTTCCCAATGTATAAAACATCTATGAGACCAAGTTAGATTAGTCAAACTGATTACAAACTGATCGCTGAGAAGTTACATACAAAACTTTGCAGTTGCATTAAAAAAGGCGCTGAAAAGCACTTTAAGGCAATAAAAACCTGAACGTACTTTTATGGACTTGTATTGGACAATTCCAGTGCCAAAACAACTTCCCAATGTATAAAACATCTATGAGACCAAGATAGATTAGTCAAACTGATTACAAACTGATCGCTGAGAGGTTACATACAAAACTTTGCAGTTGCTTTGAAAATGCTACTAAGGAGCTGAAAAGCATTTTAAGGCAATAAAAACCTGAACATACTTTTATGGACTTGTATTGGACAATTCCAGTGCCAAAACAACTTCCCAATGTATAAAACATCTATGAGACCAAGTTAGATTAGTCAAACTGATTACAAACTGATCGCTGAGAGGTTACATACAAAACTTTGCAGTTGCTTTGAAAATGCTACTAAGGAGCTGAAAAGCACTTTAAGGCAATACAATCCTGAACATACTTTTATGGACTTGTATTGGACAATTCCAGTGCCAAAGCAACTTTCCAATGTATAAACCATCTATGAGACCATGTTAGATTAGTCAAACTGATTACAAACTGATCGCTGAGAAGTTACATACAAAACTTTGCAGTTGCATTAAAAACGTTACAAAGGCGCTGAAAAGCACTTTAACGCAATAAAAATCTGAACATACTTTTATGGACTTGTATTGGACAATTCCAGTGCCAAAACAACTTCCCAATGTATAAAACATCTATGAGACCAAGTTAGATTAGTCAAACTGATTACAAACTGATCGCTGAGAGGTTACATACAAAACTTTGCAGTTGCTTTGAAAATGCTACTAAGGAGCTGAAAAGCACTTTAAGGCAATACAATCCTGAACATACTTTTATGGACTTGTATTGGACAATTCCAGTGCCAAAACAACTTCCCAATGTATAAAACATCTATGAGACCAAGTTAGATTAGTCAAACTGATTACAAACTGATCGCTGAGAAGTTACATACAAAACTTTGCAGTTGCATTAAAAACGTTACAAAGGCGCTGAAAAGCACTTTAAGGCAATAAAAATCTGAACATACTTTTATGGACTTGTATTGGACAATTCCAGTGCCAAAACAACTTCCCAATGTATAAAACATCTGTGAGACCATTTAGATTAGTAAAACTGATTACAAACTGATCGCTGAGAAGTTACATACAAAACTTTGCAGTTGCATTAAAAACGTTACAAAGGCGCTGAAAAGCACTTTAAGGCAATAAAAACCTGAACATACTTTTATGGACTTGTATTGGACAATTCCAGTGCCAAAACAACTTCCCAATGTATAAAACATCTATGAGACCAAGTTAGATTAGTCAAACTGATTACAAACTGATCGCTGAGAGGTTACATACAAAACTTTGCAGTTGCATTGAAAATGCTACTAAGGAGCTGAAAAGCACTTTAAGGCAATAAAAAACTAAACATGCTATTACTGACTAAAAAGTCATTATTTCAGTGCATAAACTTTTTTCCCAGATATACAACTCCAAAATGAACATATTAAAATGGTAGAAAATGTTTAGAAATTGGTCATTCAGAAGATAAATACATTTCAAGCTTTTGCATTGAAAACATTACAAAGGCGCTGAAAAGCACTTTAAGGCAATAAAAACCTGAACATACTTTTATGGACTTGTATTGGACAATTCCAGTGCCAAAACAACTTCCCAATGTATAAAACATCTATGAGACCATGTTAGATTAGTCAAACTGATTACAAACTGATCCCTGAGAAGTTACATACAAAACTTTGCAGTTGCATTAAAAACGTTACAAAGGCGCTGAAAAGCACTTTAAGGCAATAAAAATCTGAACATACTTTTCGGACTTGTATTGGACAATTCCAGTGCCAAAGCAACTTTCCAATGTATAAACCATCTATGAGACCATGTTAGATTAGTCAAACTGATTACAAACTGATCGCTGAGAAGTTACATACAAAACTTTGCAGTTGCATTAAAAACGTTACAAAGGCGCTGAAAAGCACTTTAAGGCAATAAAAACCTGAACATACTTTTATGGACTTGTGTTGGACAATTCCAGTGCCAAAACAACTTCCCAATGTATAAAACATCTATGAGACCAAGTTAGATTAGTCAAACTGATTACAAACTGATCGCTGAGAGGTTACATACAAAACTTTGCAGTTGCTTTGAAAATGCTACTAAGGAGCTGAAAAGCACTTTAAGGCAATACAATCCTGAACATACTTTTATGGACTTGTATTGGACAATTCCAGTGCCAAAGCAACTTTCCAATGTATAAACCATCTATGAGACCATGTTAGATTAGTCAAACTGATTACAAACTGATCGCTGAGAAGTTACATACAAAACTTTGCAGTTGCATTAAAAACGTTACAAAGGCGCTGAAAAGCACTTTAAGGCAATAAAAATCTGAACATACTTTTATGGACTTGTATTGGACAATTCCAGTGCCAAAACAACTTCCCAATGTATAAAACATCTATGAGACCAAGTTAGATTAGTCAAACTGATTACAAACTGATCGCTGAGAAGTTACATACAAAACTTTGCAGTTGCATTAAAAAAGGCGCTGAAAAGCACTTTAAGGCAATAAAAACCTGAACGTACTTTTATGGACTTGTATTGGACAATTCCAGTGCCAAAACAACTTCCCAATGTATAAAACATCTATGAGACCAAGATAGATTAGTCAAACTGATTACAAACTGATCGCTGAGAGGTTACATACAAAACTTTGCAGTTGCTTTGAAAATGCTACTAAGGAGCTGAAAAGCATTTTAAGGCAATAAAAACCTGAACATACTTTTATGGACTTGTATTGGACAATTCCAGTGCCAAAACAACTTCCCAATGTATAAAACATCTATGAGACCAAGTTAGATTAGTCAAACTGATTACAAACTGATCGCTGAGAGGTTACATACAAAACTTTGCAGTTGCTTTGAAAATGCTACTAAGGAGCTGAAAAGCACTTTAAGGCAATACAATCCTGAACATACTTTTATGGACTTGTATTGGACAATTCCAGTGCCAAAGCAACTTTCCAATGTATAAACCATCTATGAGACCATGTTAGATTAGTCAAACTGATTACAAACTGATCGCTGAGAAGTTACATACAAAACTTTGCAGTTGCATTAAAAACGTTACAAAGGCGCTGAAAAGCACTTTAACGCAATAAAAATCTGAACATACTTTTATGGACTTGTATTGGACAATTCCAGTGCCAAAACAACTTCCCAATGTATAAAACATCTATGAGACCAAGTTAGATTAGTCAAACTGATTACAAACTGATCGCTGAGAGGTTACATACAAAACTTTGCAGTTGCTTTGAAAATGCTACTAAGGAGCTGAAAAGCACTTTAAGGCAATACAATCCTGAACATACTTTTATGGACTTGTATTGGACAATTCCAGTGCCAAAACAACTTCCCAATGTATAAAACATCTATGAGACCAAGTTAGATTAGTCAAACTGATTACAAACTGATCGCTGAGAAGTTACATACAAAACTTTGCAGTTGCATTAAAAACGTTACAAAGGCGCTGAAAAGCACTTTAAGGCAATAAAAATCTGAACATACTTTTATGGACTTGTATTGGACAATTCCAGTGCCAAAACAACTTCCCAATGTATAAAACATCTGTGAGACCATTTAGATTAGTAAAACTGATTACAAACTGATCGCTGAGAAGTTACATACAAAACTTTGCAGTTGCATTAAAAACGTTACAAAGGCGCTGAAAAGCACTTTAAGGCAATAAAAACCTGAACATACTTTTATGGACTTGTATTGGACAATTCCAGTGCCAAAACAACTTCCCAATGTATAAAACATCTATGAGACCAAGTTAGATTAGTCAAACTGATTACAAACTGATCCCTGAGAAGTTACATACAAAACTTTGCAGTTGCATTAAAAACGTTACAAAGGCGCTGAAAAGCACTTTAAGGCAATAAAAATCTGAACATACTTTTCGGACTTGTATTGGACAATTCCAGTGCCAAAGCAACTTTCCAATGTATAAACCATCTATGAGACCATGTTAGATTAGTCAAACTGATTACAAACTGATCGCTGAGAAGTTACATACAAAACTTTGCAGTTGCATTAAAAACGTTACAAAGGCGCTGAAAAGAACTTTAAGGCAATACAAATCTGAACATACTTTTATGGACTTGTATTGGACAATTCCAGTGCCAAAACAACTTCCCAATGTATAAAACATCTATGAGACCAAGTTAGATTAGTCAAACTGATTACAAACTGATCGCTGAGAAGTTACATACAAAACTTTGCAGTTGCATTAAAAACGTTACAAAGGAGCTGAAAAGCATTTTAAGGCACTGAAAACCTGAACATACTTTTATGGACTTGTATTGGAAAATTCCAGTGCCAAAACAACTTCCCATGGTATAAACCATCTATGAGACCATGTTAGATTAGTAAAACTGATTTAAAACTGATCGCTGAGAGGTTACATACAAAACTTTGCAGTTGCATTGAAAATGCTACTAAGGAGCTAAAAAAGCACTTTAAGGCAATAAAAACCTGAACATACTTTTATGGACTTGTATTGGACAATTCCAGTGCCAAAACAACTTCCCAATGTATAAAACATCTATGAGACCAAGTTAGATTAGTCAAACTGATTACAAACTGATCGCTGAGAGGTTACATACAAAACTTTGCAGTTGCTTTGAAAATGCTACTAAGGAGCTGAAAAGCACTTTAAGGCAATAAAAAACTAAACATGCTATTACTGATTAGTAAGTCATTATTTCAGTGCATACACTTTTTCCCATGTATACAACTCCAAAATGAACATATTCAAATGGTAGAAAATGTTTAGAAATTGGTCATTCAGATGATAAATACATTTCAAGCTTTTGCATTGAAAACGTTACAAAGGCGCTGAAAAGCACTTTAAGGCAATAAAAACCTGAACATACTTTTATGGACTTGTATTGGACAATTCCAGTGCCAAAACAACTTCCCAATGTATAAAACATCTATGAGACCAAGTTAGATTAGTCAAACTGATTACAAACTGATCGCTGAGAGGTTACATACAAAACTTTGCAGTTGCATTGAAAATGCTACTAAGGAGCTGAAAAGCACTTTAAGGCAATAAAAAACTAAACATGCTATTACTGACTAAAAAGTCATTATTTCAGTGCATAAACTTTTTTCCCAGATATACAACTCCAAAATGAACATATTAAAATGGTAGAAAATGTTTAGAAATTGGTCATTCAGAAGATAAATACATTTCAAGCTTTTGCATTGAAAACATTACAAAGGCGCTGAAAAGCACTTTAAGGCAATAAAAACCTGAACATACTTTTATGGACTTGTATTGGACAATTCCAGTGCCAAAACAACTTCCCAATGTATAAAACATCTATGAGACCATGTTAGATTAGTCAAACTGATTACAAACTGATCCCTGAGAAGTTACATACAAAACTTTGCAGTTGCATTAAAAACGTTACAAAGGCGCTGAAAAGCACTTTAAGGCAATAAAAATCTGAACATACTTTTCGGACTTGTATTGGACAATTCCAGTGCCAAAGCAACTTTCCAATGTATAAACCATCTATGAGACCATGTTAGATTAGTCAAACTGATTACAAACTGATCGCTGAGAAGTTACATACAAAACTTTGCAGTTGCATTAAAAACGTTACAAAGGCGCTGAAAAGCACTTTAAGGCAATAAAAACCTGAACATACTTTTATGGACTTGTGTTGGACAATTCCAGTGCCAAAACAACTTCCCAATGTATAAAACATCTATGAGACCAAGTTAGATTAGTCAAACTGATTACAAACTGATCGCTGAGAGGTTACATACAAAACTTTGCAGTTGCTTTGAAAATGCTACTAAGGAGCTGAAAAGCACTTTAAGGCAATACAATCCTGAACATACTTTTATGGACTTGTATTGGACAATTCCAGTGCCAAAGCAACTTTCCAATGTATAAACCATCTATGAGACCATGTTAGATTAGTCAAACTGATTACAAACTGATCGCTGAGAAGTTACATACAAAACTTTGCAGTTGCTTTGAAATGCTACTAAGGAGCTGAAAAGCACTTTAAGGCAATACAAAACTAAACATGCTATTACTGACTAGTAAGTCATTATTTCAGTGCATACACTTTTTCCCATGTATACAACTCCAAAATGAACATATTCAAATGGTAGAAAATGTTTAGAAATTGGTCATTCAGATGATAAATACATTTCAAGCTTTTGCATTGAAAACGTTACAAAGGCGCTGAAAAGCACTTTAAGGCAATAAAAACCTGAACATACTTTTATGGACTTGTATTGGACAATTCCAGTGCCAAAACAACTTCCCAATGTATAAAACATCTATGAGACCAAGTTAGATTAGTCAAACTGATTACAAACTGATCGCTGAGAGGTTACATACAAAACTTTGCATTTGCATTGAAAATGCTACTAAGGAGCTGAAAAGCACTTTAAGGCAATAAAAAACTAAACATGCTATTACTGACTAGTAAGTCATTATTTCAGTGCATAAACTTTTTTCCCAGATATACAACTCCAAAATGAACATATTAAAATGGTAGAAAATGTTTAGAAATTGGTCATTCAGAAGATAAATACATTTCAAGGTTTTGCATTGAAAACGTTACAAAGGCGCTGAAAAGCACTTTAAGGCAATAAAAACCTGAACATACTTTTATGGACTTGTATTGGACAATTCCAGTGCCAAAACAACTTCCCAATGTATAAAACATCTATGAGACCAAGTTAGATTAGTCAAACTGATTACAAACTGATCCCTGAGAAGTTACATACAAAACTTTGCAGTTGCATTAAAAACGTTACAAAGGCGCTGAAAAGCACTTTAAGGCAATAAAAATCTGAACATACTTTTCGGACTTGTATTGGACAATTCCAGTGCCAAAGCAACTTTCCAATGTATAAACCATCTATGAGACCATGTTAGATTAGTCAAACTGATTACAAACTGATCGCTGAGAAGTTACATACAAAACTTTGCAGTTGCATTAAAAACGTTACAAAGGCGCTGAAAAGAACTTTAAGGCAATACAAATCTGAACATACTTTTATGGACTTGTATTGGACAATTCCAGTGCCAAAACAACTTCCCAATGTATAAAACATCTATGAGACCAAGTTAGATTAGTCAAACTGATTACAAACTGATCGCTGAGAAGTTACATACAAAACTTTGCAGTTGCATTAAAAACGTTACAAAGGAGCTGAAAAGCATTTTAAGGCACTGAAAACCTGAACATACTTTTATGGACTTGTATTGGAAAATTCCAGTGCCAAAACAACTTCCCATGGTATAAACCATCTATGAGACCATGTTAGATTAGTAAAACTGATTTAAAACTGATCGCTGAGAGGTTACATACAAAACTTTGCAGTTGCATTGAAAATGCTACTAAGGAGCTAAAAAAGCACTTTAAGGCAATAAAAACCTGAACATACTTTTATGGACTTGTATTGGACAATTCCAGTGCCAAAACAACTTCCCAATGTATAAAACATCTATGAGACCAAGTTAGATTAGTCAAACTGATTACAAACTGATCGCTGAGAGGTTACATACAAAACTTTGCAGTTGCTTTGAAAATGCTACTAAGGAGCTGAAAAGCACTTTAAGGCAATACAATCCTGAACATACTTTTATGGACTTGTATTGGACAATTCCAGTGCCAAAACAACTTCCCAATGTATAAAACATCTATGAGACCAAGTTAGATTAGTCAAACTGATTACAAACTGATCGCTGAGAGGTTACATACAAAACTTTGCAGTTGCATTGAAAATGCTACTAAGGAGCTGAAAAGCACTTTAAGGCAATAAAAAACTAAACATGCTATTACTGACTAGTAAGTCATTATTTCAGTGCATAAACTTTTTTCCCATGTACACAACTCCAAAATGAACATATTAAAATGGTAGAAAATGTTTAGAAATTGGTCATTCAGAAGATAAATACATTTCAAGCTTTTGCATTGAAAACGTTACAAAGGCGCTGAAAAGCACTTTAAGGCAATAAAAACCTGAACATACTTTTATGGACTTGTATTGGACAATTCCAGTGCCAAAGCAACTTTCCAATGTATAAACCATCTATGAGACCATGTTAGATTAGTCAAACTGATTACAAACTGATCGCTGAGAAGTTACATACAAAACTTTGCAGTTGCATTAAAAACGTTACAAAGGCGCTGAAAAGCACTTTAAGGCAATAAAAACCTGAACATACTTTTATGGACTTGTATTGGACAATTCCAGTGCCAAAACAACTTCCCAATGTATAAAACATCTATGAGACCAAGTTAGATTAGTCAAACTGATTACAAACTGATCGCTGAGAGGTTACATACAAAACTTTGCAGTTGCTTTGAAAATGCTACTAAGGAGCTGAAAAGCACTTTAAGGCAATACAATCCTGAACATACTTTTATGGACTTGTATTGGACAATTCCAGTGCCAAAACAACTTCCCAATGTATAAAACATCTATGAGACCAAGTTAGATTAGTCAAACTGATTACAAACTGATCGCTGAGAGGTTACATACAAAACTTTGCAGTTGCTTTGAAAATGCTACTAAGGAGCTGAAAAGCACTTTAAGGCAATACAATCCTGAACATACTTTTATGGACTTGTATTGGACAATTCCAGTGCCAAAACAACTTTCCAATGTATAAACCATCTATGAGACCATGTTAGATTAGTCAAACTGATTACAAACTGATCGCTGAGAAGTTACATACAAAACTTTGCAGTTGCATTAAAAACGTTACAAAGGCGCTGAAAAGCACTTTAAGGCAATAAAAACCTGAACATACTTTTATGGACCTGTATTGGACAATTCCAGTGCCAAAACAACTTCCCAATGTATAAAACATCTATGAGACCAAGTTAGATTAGTCAAACTGATTACAAACTGATCGCTGAGAGGTTACATACAAAACTTTGCAGTTGCTTTGAAAATGCTACTAAGGAGCTGAAAAGCACTTTAAGGCAATACAATCCTGAACATACTTTTATGGACTTGTATTGGACAATTCCAGTGCCAAAACAACTTCCCAATGTATAAAACATCTATGAGACCAAGTTAGATTAGTCAAACTGATTACAAACTGATCGCTGAGAGGTTACATACAAAACTTTGCAGTTGCTTTGAAAATGCTACTAAGGAGCTGAAAAGCACTTTAAGGCAATACAATCCTGAACATACTTTTATGGACTTGTATTGGACAATTCCAGTGCCAAAACAACTTCCCAATGTATAAAACATCTATGAGACCAAGTTAGATTAGTCAAACTGATTACAAACTGATCGCTGAGAGGTTACATACAAAACTTTGCAGTTGCTTTGAAAATGCTACTAAGGAGCTAAAAAGCACTTTAAGGCAATACAATCCTGAACATACTTTTATGGACTTGTATTGGACAATTCCAGTGCCAAAACAACTTCCCAATGTATAAAACATCTATGAGACCAAGTTAGATTAGTCAAACTGATTACAAACTGATCGCTGAGAGGTTACATACAAAACTTTGCAGTTGCTTTGAAAATGCTACTAAGGAGCTGAAAAGCACTTTAAGGCAATACAATCCTGAACATACTTTTATGGACTTGTATTGGACAATTCCAGTGCCAAAACAACTTCCCAATGTATAAAACATCTATGAGACCAAGTTAGATTAGTCAAACTGATTACAAACTGATCGCTGAGAGGTTACATACAAAACTTTGCAGTTGCTTTGAAAATGCTACTAAGGAGCTGAAAAGCACTTTAAGGCAATACAATCCTGAACATACTTTTATGGACTTGTATTGGACAATTCCAGTGCCAAAACAACTTCCCAATGTATAAAACATCTATGAGACCAAGTTAGATTAGTCAAACTGATTACAAACTGATCGCTGAGAGGTTACATACAAAACTTTGCAGTTGCTTTGAAAATGCTACTAAGGAGCTGAAAAGCACTTTAAGGCAATACAATCCTGAACATACTTTTATGGACTTGTATTGGACAATTCCAGTGCCAAAGCAACTTTCCAATGTATAAACCATCTATGAGACCATGTTAGATTAGTCAAACTGATTACAAACTGATCGCTGAGAAGTTACATACAAAACTTTGCAGTTGCTTTGAAAATGCTACTAAGGAGCTGAAAAGCACTTTAAGGCAATAAAAAACTAAACATGCTATTACTGACTAGTAAGTCATTATTTCAGTGCATACACTTTTCCCCATGTATACAACTCCAAAATGAACATATTCAAATGGTAGAAAATGTTTAGAAATTGGTCATTCAGATGATAAATACATTTCAAGCTTTTGCATTGAAAATGTTACAAAGGCGCTGAAAAGCACTTTAAGGCAATAAAAACCTGAACATACTTTTATGGACTTGTATTGGACAATTCCAGTGCCAAAACAACTTCCCAATGTATAAAACATCTATGAGACCAAGTTAGATTAGTCAAACTGATTACAAACTGATCGCTGAGAGGTTACATACAAAACTTTGCAGTTGCATTGAAAATGCTACTAAGGAGCTGAAAAGCACTTTAAGGCAATAAAAAACTAAACATGCTATTACTGACTAGTAAGTCATTATTTCAGTGCATAAACTTTTTTCCCATGTACACAACTCCAAAATGAACATATTAAAATGGTAGAAAATGTTTAGAAATTGGTCATTCAGAAGATAAATACATTTCAAGCTTTTGCATTGAAAACGTTACAAAGGCGCTGAAAAGCACTTTAAGGCAATAAAAACCTGAACATACTTTTATGGACTTGTATTGGACAATTCCAGTGCCAAAGCAACTTTCCAATGTATAAACCATCTATGAGACCATGTTAGATTAGTCAAACTGATTACAAACTGATCGCTGAGAAGTTACATACAAAACTTTGCAGTTGCATTAAAAACGTTACAAAGGCGCTGAAAAGCACTTTAAGGCAATAAAAACCTGAACATACTTTTATGGACTTGTATTGGACAATTCCAGTGCCAAAACAACTTCCCAATGTATAAAACATCTATGAGACCAAGTTAGATTAGTCAAACTGATTACAAACTGATCGCTGAGAGGTTACATACAAAACTTTGCAGTTGCTTTGAAAATGCTACTAAGGAGCTGAAAAGCACTTTAAGGCAATACAATCCTGAACATACTTTTATGGACTTGTATTGGACAATTCCAGTGCCAAAACAACTTCCCAATGTATAAAACATCTATGAGACCAAGTTAGATTAGTCAAACTGATTACAAACTGATCGCTGAGAGGTTACATACAAAACTTTGCAGTTGCTTTGAAAATGCTACTAAGGAGCTGAAAAGCACTTTAAGGCAATACAATCCTGAACATACTTTTATGGACTTGTATTGGACAATTCCAGTGCCAAAACAACTTTCCAATGTATAAACCATCTATGAGACCATGTTAGATTAGTCAAACTGATTACAAACTGATCGCTGAGAAGTTACATACAAAACTTTGCAGTTGCATTAAAAACGTTACAAAGGCGCTGAAAAGCACTTTAAGGCAATAAAAACCTGAACATACTTTTATGGACCTGTATTGGACAATTCCAGTGCCAAAACAACTTCCCAATGTATAAAACATCTATGAGACCAAGTTAGATTAGTCAAACTGATTACAAACTGATCGCTGAGAGGTTACATACAAAACTTTGCAGTTGCTTTGAAAATGCTACTAAGGAGCTGAAAAGCACTTTAAGGCAATACAATCCTGAACATACTTTTATGGACTTGTATTGGACAATTCCAGTGCCAAAACAACTTCCCAATGTATAAAACATCTATGAGACCAAGTTAGATTAGTCAAACTGATTACAAACTGATCGCTGAGAGGTTACATACAAAACTTTGCAGTTGCTTTGAAAATGCTACTAAGGAGCTGAAAAGCACTTTAAGGCAATACAATCCTGAACATACTTTTATGGACTTGTATTGGACAATTCCAGTGCCAAAACAACTTCCCAATGTATAAAACATCTATGAGACCAAGTTAGATTAGTCAAACTGATTACAAACTGATCGCTGAGAGGTTACATACAAAACTTTGCAGTTGCTTTGAAAATGCTACTAAGGAGCTAAAAAGCACTTTAAGGCAATACAATCCTGAACATACTTTTATGGACTTGTATTGGACAATTCCAGTGCCAAAACAACTTCCCAATGTATAAAACATCTATGAGACCAAGTTAGATTAGTCAAACTGATTACAAACTGATCGCTGAGAGGTTACATACAAAACTTTGCAGTTGCTTTGAAAATGCTACTAAGGAGCTGAAAAGCACTTTAAGGCAATACAATCCTGAACATACTTTTATGGACTTGTATTGGACAATTCCAGTGCCAAAACAACTTCCCAATGTATAAAACATCTATGAGACCAAGTTAGATTAGTCAAACTGATTACAAACTGATCGCTGAGAGGTTACATACAAAACTTTGCAGTTGCTTTGAAAATGCTACTAAGGAGCTAAAAAGCACTTTAAGGCAATACAATCCTGAACATACTTTTATGGACTTGTATTGGACAATTCCAGTGCCAAAACAACTTCCCAATGTATAAAACATCTATGAGACCAAGTTAGATTAGTCAAACTGATTACAAACTGATCGCTGAGAGGTTACATACAAAACTTTGCAGTTGCTTTGAAAATGCTACTAAGGAGCTGAAAAGCACTTTAAGGCAATACAATCCTGAACATACTTTTATGGACTTGTATTGGACAATTCCAGTGCCAAAACAACTTCCCAATGTATAAAACATCTATGAGACCAAGTTAGATTAGTCAAACTGATTACAAACTGATCGCTGAGAGGTTACATACAAAACTTTGCAGTTGCTTTGAAAATGCTACTAAGGAGCTGAAAAGCACTTTAAGGCAATACAATCCTGAACATACTTTTATGGACTTGTATTGGACAATTCCAGTGCCAAAACAACTTCCCAATGTATAAAACATCTATGAGACCAAGTTAGATTAGTCAAACTGATTACAAACTGATCGCTGAGAGGTTACATACAAAACTTTGCAGTTGCTTTGAAAATGCTACTAAGGAGCTGAAAAGCACTTTAAGGCAATACAATCCTGAACATACTTTTATGGACTTGTATTGGACAATTCCAGTGCCAAAACAACTTCCCAATGTATAAAACATCTATGAGACCAAGTTAGATTAGTCAAACTGATTACAAACTGATCGCTGAGAGGTTACATACAAAACTTTGCAGTTGCTTTGAAAATGCTACTAAGGAGCTAAAAAGCACTTTAAGGCAATACAATCCTGAACATACTTTTATGGACTTGTATTGGACAATTCCAGTGCCAAAACAACTTCCCAATGTATAAAACATCTATGAGACCAAGTTAGATTAGTCAAACTGATTACAAACTGATCGCTGAGAGGTTACATACAAAACTTTGCAGTTGCTTTGAAAATGCTACTAAGGAGCTAAAAAGCACTTTAAGGCAATACAATCCTGAACATACTTTTATGGACTTGTATTGGACAATTCCAGTGCCAAAACAACTTCCCAATGTATAAAACATCTATGAGACCAAGTTAGATTAGTCAAACTGATTACAAACTGATCGCTGAGAGGTTACATACAAAACTTTGCAGTTGCTTTGAAAATGCTACTAAGGAGCTGAAAAGCACTTTAAGGCAATACAATCCTGAACATACTTTTATGGACTTGTATTGGACAATTCCAGTGCCAAAACAACTTCCCAATGTATAAAACATCTATGAGACCAAGTTAGATTAGTCAAACTGATTACAAACTGATC
This sequence comes from Neosalanx taihuensis, assembly GCA_030340665.1. Lineage (NCBI taxonomy): Eukaryota > Metazoa > Chordata > Actinopteri > Osmeriformes > Salangidae > Neosalanx > Neosalanx taihuensis. Next base: position 6,572,183 of record CM059304.1, on the reverse strand, counting down.
GCTGAGAGGTTACATACAAAACTTTGCAGTTGCTTTGAAAATGCTACTAAGGAGCTGAAAAGCACTTTAAGGCAATACAATCCTGAACATACTTTTATGGACTTGTATTGGACAATTCCAGTGCCAAAACAACTTCCCAATGTATAAAACATCTATGAGACCAAGTTAGATTAGTCAAACTGATTACAAACTGATCGCTGAGAGGTTACATACAAAACTTTGCAGTTGCTTTGAAAATGCTACTAAGGAGCTGAAAAGCACTTTAAGGCAATACAATCCTGAACATACTTTTATGGACTTGTATTGGACAATTCCAGTGCCAAAACAACTTCCCAATGTATAAAACATCTATGAGACCAAGTTAGATTAGTCAAACTGATTACAAACTGATCGCTGAGAGGTTACATACAAAACTTTGCAGTTGCTTTGAAAATGCTACTAAGGAGCTGAAAAGCACTTTAAGGCAATACAATCCTGAACATACTTTTATGGACTTGTATTGGACAATTCCAGTGCCAAAGCAACTTTCCAATGTATAAACCATCTATGAGACCATGTTAGATTAGTCAAACTGATTACAAACTGATCGCTGAGAAGTTACATACAAAACTTTGCAGTTGCATTAAAAACGTTACAAAGGCGCTGAAAAGCACTTTAAGGCAATAAAAACCTGAACATACTTTTATGGACTTGTATTGGACAATTCCAGTGCCAAAACAACTTCCCAATGTATAAAACATCTATGAGACCAAGTTAGATTAGTCAAACTGATTACAAACTGATCGCTGAGAGGTTACATACAAAACTTTGCAGTTGCTTTGAAAATGCTACTAAGGAGCTGAAAAGCACTTTAAGGCAATACAATCCTGAACATACTTTTATGGACTTGTATTGGACAATTCCAGTGCCAAAACAACTTCCCAATGTATAAAACATCTATGAGACCAAGTTAGATTAGTCAAACTGATTACAAACTGATCGCTGAGAGGTTACATACAAAACTTTGCAGTTGCTTTGAAAATGCTACTAAGGAGCTGAAAAGCACTTTAAGGCAATACAATCCTGAAAATACTTTTATGGACTTGTATTGGACAATTCCAGTGCCAAAGCAACTTTCCAATGTATAAACCATCTATGAGACCATGTTAGATTAGTCAAACTGATTACAAACTGATCGCTGAGAAGTTACATACAAAACTTTGCAGTTGCATTAAAAACGTTACAAAGGCGCTGAAAAGCACTTTAAGGCAATAAAAACCTGAACATACTTTTATGGACTTGTATTGGACAATTCCAGTGCCAAAGCAACTTTCCAATGTATAAACCATCTATGAGACCATGTTAGATTAGTAAAACTGATTACAAACTGATCGCTGAGAAGTTACATACAAAACTTTGCAGTTGCATTAAAAACGTTACAAAGGCGCTGAAAAGCACTTTAAGGCAATACAAATCTGAACATACTTTTATGGACTTGTATTGGACAATTCCAGTGCCAAAGCAACTTTCCAATGTATAAACCATCTATGAGACCATGTTAGATTAGTCAAACTGATTACAAACTGATCGCTGAGAAGTTACATACAAAACTTTGCAGTTGCATTAAAAACGTTACAAAGGAGCTGAAAAGCATTTTAAGGCACTGAAAACCTGAACATACTTTTATGGACTTGTATTGGACAATTCCAGTGCCAAAACAACTTCCCAATGTATAAACCATCTATGAGACCATGTTAGATTAGTCAAACTGATTACAAACTGATCGCTGAGAAGTTACATACAAAACGTTGCAGTTGCTTTGAAAATGCTACTAAGGAGCTGAAAAGCACTTTAAGGCAATAAAAAACTAAACATGCTATTACTGACTAGTAAGTCATTATTTCAGTGCATACACTTTTTCCCATGTATACAACTCCAAAATGAACATATTCAAATGGTAGAAAATGTTTAGAAATTGGTCATTCAGATGATAAATACATTTCAAGCTTTTGCATTGAAAACGTTACAAAGGCGCTGAAAAGCACTTTAAGGCAATAAAAACCTGAACATACTTTTATGGACTTGTATTGGACAATTCCAGTGCCAAAACAACTTCCCAATGTATAAACCATCTATGAGACCATGTTAGATTAGTCAAACTGATTACAAACTGATCGCTGAGAGGTTACATACAAAACTTTGCAGTTGCATTGAAAATGCTACTAAGGAGCTAAAAAAGCACTTTAAGGCAATAAAAACCTGAACATACTTTTATGGACTTGTATTGGACAATTCCAGTGCCAAAACAACTTCCCAATGTATAAAACATCTATGAGACCAAGTTAGATTAGTCAAACTGATTACAAACTGATCGCTGAGAAGTTACATACAAAACTTTGCAGTTGCATTAAAAACGTTACAAAGGCGCTGAAAAGCACTTTAAGGCAATAAAAACCTGAACATACTTTTATGGACTTGTATTGGACAATTCCAGTGCCAAAACAACTTCCCAATGTATAAAACATCTATGAGACCAAGTTAGATTAGTCAAACTGATTACAAACTGATCGCTGAGAGGTTACATACAAAACTTTGCAGTTGCTTTGAAAATGCTACTAAGGAGCTGAAAAGCACTTTAAGGCAATACAATCCTGAACATACTTTTATGGACTTGTATTGGACAATTCCAGTGCCAAAACAACTTCCCAATGTATAAAACATCTATGAGACCAAGTTAGATTAGTCAAACTGATTACAAACTGATCGCTGAGAGGTTACATACAAAACTTTGCAGTTGCTTTGAAAATGCTACTAAGGAGCTGAAAAGCACTTTAAGGCAATACAATCCTGAACATACTTTTATGGACTTGTATTGGACAATTCCAGTGCCAAAACAACTTCCCAATGTATAAAACATCTATGAGACCAAGTTAGATTAGTCAAACTGATTACAAACTGATCGCTGAGAGGTTACATACAAAACTTTGCAGTTGCTTTGAAAATGCTACTAAGGAGCTGAAAAGCACTTTAAGGCAATACAATCCTGAACATACTTTTATGGACTTGTATTGGACAATTCCAGTGCCAAAACAACTTCCCAATGTATAAAACATCTATGAGACCAAGTTAGATTAGTCAAACTGATTACAAACTGATCGCTGAGAGGTTACATACAAAACTTTGCAGTTGCTTTGAAAATGCTACTAAGGAGCTAAAAAGCACTTTAAGGCAATACAATCCTGAACATACTTTTATGGACTTGTATTGGACAATTCCAGTGCCAAAACAACTTCCCAATGTATAAAACATCTATGAGACCAAGTTAGATTAGTCAAACTGATTACAAACTGATCGCTGAGAGGTTACATACAAAACTTTGCAGTTGCTTTGAAAATGCTACTAAGGAGCTGAAAAGCACTTTAAGGCAATAAAAAACTAAACATGCTATTACTGACTAGTAAGTCATTATTTCAGTGCATAAACTTTTTTCCCAGATATACAACTCCAAAATGAACATATTAAAATGGTAGAAAATGTTTAGAAATTGGTCATTCAGAAGATAAATACATTTCAAGCTTTTGCATTGAAAACGTTACAAAGGCGCTGAAAAGCACTTTAAGGCAATAAAAACCTGAACATACTTTTATGGACTTGTATTGGACAATTCCAGTGCCAAAACAACTTCCCAATGTATAAAACATCTATGAGACCAAGTTAGATTAGTCAAACTGATTACAAACTGATCGCTGAGAGGTTACATACAAAACTTTGCAGTTGCTTTGAAAATGCTACTAAGGAGCTGAAAAGCACTTTAAGGCAATACAATCCTGAACATACTTTTATGGACTTGTATTGGACAATTCCAGTGCCAAAGCAACTTTCCAATGTATAAACCATCTATGAGACCATGTTAGATTAGTCAAACTGATTACAAACTGATCGCTGAGAAGTTACATACAAAACTTTGCAGTTGCTTTGAAATGCTACTAAGGAGCTGAAAAGCACTTTAAGGCAATACAAAACTAAACATGCTATTACTGACTAGTAAGTCATTATTTCAGTGCATACACTTTTTCCCATGTATACAACTCCAAAATGAACATATTCAAATGGTAGAAAATGTTTAGAAATTGGTCATTCAGATGATAAATACATTTCAAGCTTTTGCATTGAAAACGTTACAAAGGCGCTGAAAAGCACTTTAAGGCAATAAAAACCTGAACATACTTTTATGGACTTGTATTGGACAATTCCAGTGCCAAAACAACTTCCCAATGTATAAAACATTTATGAGACCAAGTTAGATTAGTCAAACTGATTACAAACTGATCGCTGAGAGGTTACATACAAAACTTTGCATTTGCATTGAAAATGCTACTAAGGAGCTGAAAAGCACTTTAAGGCAATAAAAAACTAAACATGCTATTACTGACTAGTAAGTCATTATTTCAGTGCATAAACTTTTTTCCCATGTATACAACTCCAAAATGAACATATTAAAATGGTAGAAAATGTTTAGAAATTGGTCATTCAGAAGATAAATACATTTCAAGCTTTTGCATTGAAAACGTTACAAAGGCGCTGAAAAGCACTTTAAGGCAATAAAAACCTGAACATACTTTTATGGACTTGTATTGGACAATTCCAGTGCCAAAACAACTTCCCAATGTATAAAACATCTATGAGACCAAGTTAGATTAGTCAAACTGATTACAAACTGATCCCTGAGAAGTTACATACAAAACTTTGCAGTTGCATTAAAAACGTTACAAAGGCGCTGAAAAGCACTTTAAGGCAATAAAAATCTGAACATACTTTTCGGACTTGTATTGGACAATTCCAGTGCCAAAGCAACTTTCCAATGTATAAACCATCTATGAGACCATGTTAGATTAGTCAAACTGATTACAAACTGATCGCTGAGAAGTTACATACAAAACTTTGCAGTTGCATTAAAAACGTTACAAAGGCGCTGAAAAGCACTTTAAGGCAATAAAAACCTGAACATACTTTTATGGACTTGTATTGGACAATTCCAGTGCCAAAACAACTTCCCAATGTATAAAACATCTATGAGACCAAGTTAGATTAGTCAAACTGATTACAAACTGATCGCTGAGAGGTTACATACAAAACTTTGCAGTTGCTTTGAAAATGCTACTAAGGAGCTGAAAAGCACTTTAAGGCAATACAATCCTGAACATACTTTTATGGACTTGTATTGGACAATTCCAGTGCCAAAGCAACTTTCCAATGTATAAACCATCTATGAGACCATGTTAGATTAGTCAAACTGATTACAAACTGATCGCTAAAAAGTTACATACAAAACTTTGCAGTTGCTTTGAAATGCTACTAAGGAGCTGAAAAGCACTTTAAGGCAATAAAAAACTAAACATGCTATTACTGACTAGTAAGTCATTATTTCAGTGCATAAACTTTTTTCCCAGATATACAACTCCAAAATGAACATATTAAAATGGTAGAAAATGTTTAGAAATTGGTCATTCAGAAGATAAATACATTTCAAGCTTTTGCATTGAAAACGTTACAAAGGCGCTGAAAAGCACTTTAAGGCAATAAAAACCTGAACATACTTTTATGGACTTGTATTGGACAATTCCAGTGCCAAAACAACTTCCCAATGTATAAAACATCTATGAGACCAAGTTAGATTAGTCAAACTGATTACAAACTGATCCCTGAGAAGTTACATACAAAACTTTGCAGTTGCATTAAAAACATTACAAAGGCGCTGAAAAGCACTTTAAGGCAATAAAAATCTGAACATACTTTTCGGACTTGTATTGGACAATTCCAGTGCCAAAGCAACTTTCCAATGTATAAACCATCTATGAGACCATGTTAGATTAGTCAAACTGATTACAAACTGATCGCTGAGAAGTTATATACAAAACTTTGCAGTTGCATTAAAAACGTTACAAAGGCGCTGAAAAGCACTTTAAGGCAATAAAAACCTGAACATACTTTTATGGACTTGTATTGGACAATTCCAGTGCCAAAACAACTTCCCAATGTATAAAACATCTATGAGACCAAGTTAGATTAGTCAAACTGATTACAAACTGATCGCTGAGAGGTTACATACAAAACTTTGCAGTTGCTTTGAAAATGCTACTAAGGAGCTGAAAAGCACTTTAAGGCAATACAATCCTGAACATACTTTTATGGACTTGTATTGGACAATTCCAGTGCCAAAGCAACTTTCCAATGTATAAACCATCTATGAGACCATGTTAGATTAGTCAAACTGATTACAAACTGATCGCTGAGAAGTTACATACAAAACTTTGCAGTTGCTTTGAAATGCTACTAAGGAGCTGAAAAGCACTTTAAGGCAATACAAAACTAAACATGCTATTACTGACTAGTAAGTCATTATTTCAGTGCATACACTTTTTCCCATGTATACAACTCCAAAATGAACATATTCAAATGGTAGAAAATGTTTAGAAATTGGTCATTCAGATGATAAATACATTTCAAGCTTTTGCATTGAAAACGTTACAAAGGCGCTGAAAAGCACTTTAAGGCAATAAAAACCTGAACATACTTTTATGGACTTGTATTGGACAATTCCAGTGCCAAAACAACTTCCCAATGTATAAAACATTTATGAGACCAAGTTAGATTAGTCAAACTGATTACAAACTGATCGCTGAGAGGTTACATACAAAACTTTGCATTTGCATTGAAAATGCTACTAAGGAGCTGAAAAGCACTTTAAGGCAATAAAAAACTAAACATGCTATTACTGACTAGTAAGTCATTATTTCAGTGCATAAACTTTTTTCCCATGTATACAACTCCAAAATGAACATATTAAAATGGTAGAAAATGTTTAGAAATTGGTCATTCAGAAGATAAATACATTTCAAGCTTTTGCATTGAAAACGTTACAAAGGCGCTGAAAAGCACTTTAAGGCAATAAAAACCTGAACATACTTTTATGGACTTGTATTGGACAATTCCAGTGCCAAAACAACTTCCCAATGTATAAAACATCTATGAGACCAAGTTAGATTAGTCAAACTGATTACAAACTGATCCCTGAGAAGTTACATACAAAACTTTGCAGTTGCATTAAAAACGTTACAAAGGCGCTGAAAAGCACTTTAAGGCAATAAAAATCTGAACATACTTTTCGGACTTGTATTGGACAATTCCAGTGCCAAAGCAACTTTCCAATGTATAAACCATCTATGAGACCATGTTAGATTAGTCAAACTGATTACAAACTGATCGCTGAGAAGTTACATACAAAACTTTGCAGTTGCATTAAAAACGTTACAAAGGCGCTGAAAAGCACTTTAAGGCAATAAAAACCTGAACATACTTTTATGGACTTGTATTGGACAATTCCAGTGCCAAAACAACTTCCCAATGTATAAAACATCTATGAGACCAAGTTAGATTAGTCAAACTGATTACAAACTGATCGCTGAGAGGTTACATACAAAACTTTGCAGTTGCTTTGAAAATGCTACTAAGGAGCTGAAAAGCACTTTAAGGCAATACAATCCTGAACATACTTTTATGGACTTGTATTGGACAATTCCAGTGCCAAAGCAACTTTCCAATGTATAAACCATCTATGAGACCATGTTAGATTAGTCAAACTGATTACAAACTGATCGCTAAAAAGTTACATACAAAACTTTGCAGTTGCTTTGAAATGCTACTAAGGAGCTGAAAAGCACTTTAAGGCAATAAAAAACTAAACATGCTATTACTGACTAGTAAGTCATTATTTCAGTGCATAAACTTTTTTCCCAGATATACAACTCCAAAATGAACATATTAAAATGGTAGAAAATGTTTAGAAATTGGTCATTCAGAAGATAAATACATTTCAAGCTTTTGCATTGAAAACGTTACAAAGGCGCTGAAAAGCACTTTAAGGCAATAAAAACCTGAACATACTTTTATGGACTTGTATTGGACAATTCCAGTGCCAAAACAACTTCCCAATGTATAAAACATCTATGAGACCAAGTTAGATTAGTCAAACTGATTACAAACTGATCCCTGAGAAGTTACATACAAAACTTTGCAGTTGCATTAAAAACATTACAAAGGCGCTGAAAAGCACTTTAAGGCAATAAAAATCTGAACATACTTTTCGGACTTGTATTGGACAATTCCAGTGCCAAAGCAACTTTCCAATGTATAAACCATCTATGAGACCATGTTAGATTAGTCAAACTGATTACAAACTGATCGCTGAGAAGTTATATACAAAACTTTGCAGTTGCATTAAAAACGTTACAAAGGCGCTGAAAAGCACTTTAAGGCAATAAAAACCTGAACATACTTTTATGGACTTGTATTGGACAATTCCAGTGCCAAAACAACTTCCCAATGTATAAAACATCTATGAGACCAAGTTAGATTAGTCAAACTGATTACAAACTGATCGCTGAGAGGTTACATACAAAACTTTGCAGTTGCTTTGAAAATGCTACTAAGGAGCTGAAAAGCACTTTAAGGCAATACAATCCTGAACATACTTTTATGGACTTGTATTGGACAATTCCAGTGCCAAAGCAACTTTCCAATGTATAAACCATCTATGAGACCATGTTAGATTAGTCAAACTGATTACAAACTGATCGCTGAGAAGTTACATACAAAACTTTGCAGTTGCTTTGAAATGCTACTAAGGAGCTGAAAAGCACTTTAAGGCAATACAAAACTAAACATGCTATTACTGACTAGTAAGTCATTATTTCAGTGCATACACTTTTTCCCATGTATACAACTCCAAAATGAACATATTCAAATGGTAGAAAATGTTTAGAAATTGGTCATTCAGATGATAAATACATTTCAAGCTTTTGCATTGAAAACGTTACAAAGGCGCTGAAAAGCACTTTAAGGCAATAAAAACCTGAACATACTTTTATGGACTTGTATTGGACAATTCCAGTGCCAAAACAACTTCCCAATGTATAAAACATCTATGAGACCAAGTTAGATTAGTCAAACTGATTACAAACTGATCGCTGAGAGGTTACATACAAAACTTTGCAGTTGCATTGAAAATGCTACTAAGGAGCTGAAAAGCACTTTAAGGCAATAAAAAACTAAACATGCTATTACTGACTAGTAGGTCATTATTTCAGTGCATAAACTTTTTTCCCATGTATACAACTCCAAAATGAACATATTAAAATGGTAGAAAATGTTTAGAAATTGGTCATTCAGAAGATAAATACATTTCAAGCTTTTGCATTGAAAACGTTACAAAGGCGCTGAAAAGCACTTTAAGGCAATAAAAACCTGAACATACTTTTATGGACTTGTATTGGACAATTCCAGTGCCAAAACAACTTCCCAATGTATAAAACATCTATGAGACCAAGTTAGATTAGTCAAACTGATTACAAACTGATCCCTGAGAAGTTACATACAAAACTTTGCAGTTGCATTAAAAACGTTACAAAGGCGCTGAAAAGCACTTTAAGGCAATAAAAATCTGAACATACTTTTCGGACTTGTATTGGACAATTCCAGTGCCAAAGCAACTTTCCAATGTATAAACCATCTATGAGACCATGTTAGATTAGTCAAACTGATTACAAACTGATCGCTGAGAAGTTACATACAAAACTTTGCAGTTGCATTAAAAACGTTACAAAGGCGCTGAAAAGCACTTTAAGGCAATAAAAACCTGAACATACTTTTATGGACTTGTATTGGACAATTCCAGTGCCAAAACAACTTCCCAATGTATAAAACATCTATGAGACCAAGTTAGATTAGTCAAACTGATTACAAACTGATCGCTGAGAGGTTACATACAAAACTTTGCAGTTGCTTTGAAAATGCTACTAAGGAGCTGAAAAGCACTTTAAGGCAATACAATCCTGAACATACTTTTATGGACTTGTATTGGACAATTCCAGTGCCAAAGCAACTTTCCAATGTATAAACCATCTATGAGACCATGTTAGATTAGTCAAACTGATTACAAACTGATCGCTGAGAAGTTACATACAAAACTTTGCAGTTGCTTTGAAATGCTACTAAGGAGCTGAAAAGCACTTTAAGGCAATAAAAAACTAAACATGCTATTACTGACTAGTAAGTCATTATTTCAGTGCATAAACTTTTTTCCCAGATATACAACTCCAAAATGAACATATTAAAATGGTAGAAAATGTTTAGAAATTGGTCATTCAGAAGATAAATACATTTCAAGCTTTTGCATTGAAAACGTTACAAAGGCGCTGAAAAGCACTTTAAGGCAATAAAAACCTGAACATACTTTTATGGACTTGTATTGGACAATTCCAGTGCCAAAACAACTTCCCAATGTATAAAACATCTATGAGACCAAGTTAGATTAGTCAAACTGATTACAAACTGATCCCTGAGAAGTTACATACAAAACTTTGCAGTTGCATTAAAAACATTACAAAGGCGCTGAAAAGCACTTTAAGGCAATAAAAATCTGAACATACTTTTCGGACTTGTATTGGACAATTCCAGTGCCAAAGCAACTTTCCAATGTATAAACCATCTATGAGACCATGTTAGATTAGTCAAACTGATTACAAACTGATCGCTGAGAAGTTATATACAAAACTTTGCAGTTGCATTAAAAACGTTACAAAGGCGCTGAAAAGCACTTTAAGGCAATAAAAACCTGAACATACTTTTATGGACTTGTATTGGACAATTCCAGTGCCAAAACAACTTCCCAATGTATAAAACATCTATGAGACCAAGTTAGATTAGTCAAACTGATTACAAACTGATCGCTGAGAGGTTACATACAAAACTTTGCAGTTGCTTTGAAAATGCTACTAAGGAGCTGAAAAGCACTTTAAGGCAATACAATCCTGAACATACTTTTATGGACTTGTATTGGACAATTCCAGTGCCAAAGCAACTTTCCAATGTATAAACCATCTATGAGACCATGTTAGATTAGTCAAACTGATTACAAACTGATCGCTGAGAAGTTACATACAAAACTTTGCAGTTGCTTTGAAATGCTACTAAGGAGCTGAAAAGCACTTTAAGGCAATACAAAACTAAACATGCTATTACTGACTAGTAAGTCATTATTTCAGTGCATACACTTTTTCCCATGTATACAACTCCAAAATGAACATATTCAAATGGTAGAAAATGTTTAGAAATTGGTCATTCAGATGATAAATACATTTCAAGCTTTTGCATTGAAAACGTTACAAAGGCGCTGAAAAGCACTTTAAGGCAATAAAAACCTGAACATACTTTTATGGACTTGTATTGGACAATTCCAGTGCCAAAACAACTTCCCAATGTATAAAACATCTATGAGACCAAGTTAGATTAGTCAAACTGATTACAAACTGATCGCTGAGAGGTTACATACAAAACTTTGCAGTTGCATTGAAAATGCTACTAAGGAGCTGAAAAGCACTTTAAGGCAATAAAAAACTAAACATGCTATTACTGACTAGTAGGTCATTATTTCAGTGCATAAACTTTTTTCCCATGTATACAACTCCAAAATGAACATATTAAAATGGTAGAAAATGTTTAGAAATTGGTCATTCAGAAGATAAATACATTTCAAGCTTTTGCATTGAAAACGTTACAAAGGCGCTGAAAAGCACTTTAAGGCAATAAAAACCTGAACATACTTTTATGGACTTGTATTGGACAATTCCAGTGCCAAAACAACTTCCCAATGTATAAAACATCTATGAGACCAAGTTAGATTAGTCAAACTGATTACAAACTGATCCCTGAGAAGTTACATACAAAACTTTGCAGTTGCATTAAAAACGTTACAAAGGCGCTGAAAAGCACTTTAAGGCAATAAAAATCTGAACATACTTTTCGGACTTGTATTGGACAATTCCAGTGCCAAAGCAACTTTCCAATGTATAAACCATCTATGAGACCATGTTAGATTAGTCAAACTGATTACAAACTGATCGCTGAGAAGTTACATACAAAACTTTGCAGTTGCATTAAAAACGTTACAAAGGCGCTGAAAAGCACTTTAAGGCAATAAAAACCTGAACATACTTTTATGGACTTGTATTGGACAATTCCAGTGCCAAAACAACTTCCCAATGTATAAAACATCTATGAGACCAAGTTAGATTAGTCAAACTGATTACAAACTGATCGCTGAGAGGTTACATACAAAACTTTGCAGTTGCTTTGAAAATGCTACTAAGGAGCTGAAAAGCACTTTAAGGCAATACAATCCTGAACATACTTTTATGGACTTGTATTGGACAATTCCAGTGCCAAAGCAACTTTCCAATGTATAAACCATCTATGAGACCATGTTAGATTAGTCAAACTGATTACAAACTGATCGCTGAGAGGTTACATACAAAACTTTGCAGTTGCTTTGAAAATGCTACTAAGGAGCTGAAAAGCACTTTAAGGCAATACAATCCTGAACATACTTTTATGGACTTGTATTGGACAATTCCAGTGCCAAAGCAACTTTCCAATGTATAAACCATCTATGAGACCATGTTAGATTAGTCAAACTGATTACAAACTGATCGCTGAGAAGTTACATACAAAACTTTGCAGTTGCTTTGAAAATGCTACTAAGGAGCTGAAAAGCACTTTAAGGCAATAAAAAACTAAACATGCTATTACTGACTAGTAAGTCATTATTTCAGTGCATACACTTTTTCCCATGTATACAACTCCAAAATGAACATATTCAAATGGTAGAAAATGTTTAGAAATTGGTCATTCAGATGATAAATACATTTCAAGCTTTTGCATTGAAAACGTTACAAAGGCGCTGAAAAGCACTTTAAGGCAATAAAAACCTGAACATACTTTTATGGACTTGTATTGGACAATTCCAGTGCCAAAACAACTTCCCAATGTATAAAACATCAATGAGACCAAGTTAGATTAGTCAAACTGATTACAAACTGATCGCTGAGAGGTTACATACAAAACTTTGCAGTTGCATTGAAAATGCTACTAAGGAGCTGAAAAGCACTTTAAGGCAATAAAAAACTAAACATGCTATTACTGACTAGTAAGTCATTATTTCAGTGCATAAACTTTTTCCCATGTATACAACTCCAAAATGAACATATTAAAATGGTAGAAAATGTTTAGAAATTGGTCATTCAGAAGATAAATACATTTCAAGCTTTTGCATTGAAAACGTTACAAAGGCGCTGAAAAGCACTTTAAGGCAATAAAAACCTGAACATACTTTTATGGACTTGTATTGGACAATTCCAGTGCCAAAACAACTTCCCAATGTATAAAACATCAATGAGACCAAGTTAGATTAGTCAAACTGATTACAAACTGATCGCTGAGAGGTTACATACAAAACTTTGCAGTTGCATTGAAAATGCTACTAAGGAGCTGAAAAGCACTTTAAGGCAATAAAAAACTAAACATGCTATTACTGACTAGTAAGTCATTATTTCAGTGCATAAACTTTTTCCCATGTATACAACTCCAAAATGAACATATTAAAATGGTAGAAAATGTTTAGAAATTGGTCATTCAGAAGATAAATACATTTCAAGCTTTTGCATTGAAAACGTTACAAAGGCGCTGAAAAGCACTTTAAGGCAATAAAAACCTGAACATACTTTTATGGACTTGTATTGGACAATTCCAGTGCCAAAACAACTTCCCAATGTATAAAACATCTATGAGACCAAGTTAGATTAGTCAAACTGATTACAAACTGATCGCTGAGAGGTTACATACAAAACTTTGCAGTTGCTTTGAAAATGCTACTAAGGAGCTGAAAAGCACTTTAAGGCAATACAATCCTGAACATACTTTTATGGACTTGTATTGGACAATTCCAGTGCCAAAACAACTTTCCAATGTATAAACCATCTATGAGACCATGTTAGATTAGTCAAACTGATTACAAACTGATCGCTGAGAAGTTACATACAAAACTTTGCAGTTGCATTAAAAACGTTACAAAGGCGCTGAAAAGCACTTTAAGGCAATAAAAACCTGAACATACTTTTATGGACCTGTATTGGACAATTCCAGTGCCAAAACAACTTCCCAATGTATAAAACATCTATGAGACCAAGTTAGATTAGTCAAACTGATTACAAACTGATCGCTGAGAGGTTACATACAAAACTTTGCAGTTGCTTTGAAAATGCTACTAAGGAGCTGAAAAGCACTTTAAGGCAATACAATCCTGAACATACTTTTATGGACTTGTATTGGACAATTCCAGTGCCAAAACAACTTCCCAATGTATAAAACATCTATGAGACCAAGTTAGATTAGTCAAACTGATTACAAACTGATCGCTGAGAGGTTACATACAAAACTTTGCAGTTGCTTTGAAAATGCTACTAAGGAGCTGAAAAGCACTTTAAGGCAATACAATCCTGAACATACTTTTATGGACTTGTATTGGACAATTCCAGTGCCAAAACAACTTCCCAATGTATAAAACATCTATGAGACCAAGTTAGATTAGTCAAACTGATTACAAACTGATCGCTGAGAGGTTACATACAAAACTTTGCAGTTGCTTTGAAAATGCTACTAAGGAGCTAAAAAGCACTTTAAGGCAATACAATCCTGAACATACTTTTATGGACTTGTATTGGACAATTCCAGTGCCAAAACAACTTCCCAATGTATAAAACATCTATGAGACCAAGTTAGATTAGTCAAACTGATTACAAACTGATCGCTGAGAGGTTACATACAAAACTTTGCAGTTGCTTTGAAAATGCTACTAAGGAGCTGAAAAGCACTTTAAGGCAATACAATCCTGAACATACTTTTATGGACTTGTATTGGACAATTCCAGTGCCAAAACAACTTCCCAATGTATAAAACATCTATGAGACCAAGTTAGATTAGTCAAACTGATTACAAACTGATCGCTGAGAGGTTACATACAAAACTTTGCAGTTGCTTTGAAAATGCTACTAAGGAGCTGAAAAGCACTTTAAGGCAATACAATCCTGAACATACTTTTATGGACTTGTATTGGACAATTCCAGTGCCAAAACAACTTCCCAATGTATAAAACATCTATGAGACCAAGTTAGATTAGTCAAACTGATTACAAACTGATCGCTGAGAGGTTACATACAAAACTTTGCAGTTGCTTTGAAAATGCTACTAAGGAGCTGAAAAGCACTTTAAGGCAATACAATCCTGAACATACTTTTATGGACTTGTATTGGACAATTCCAGTGCCAAAGCAACTTTCCAATGTATAAACCATCTATGAGACCATGTTAGATTAGTCAAACTGATTACAAACTGATCGCTGAGAAGTTACATACAAAACTTTGCAGTTGCTTTGAAAATGCTACTAAGGAGCTGAAAAGCACTTTAAGGCAATAAAAAACTAAACATGCTATTACTGACTAGTAAGTCATTATTTCAGTGCATACACTTTTCCCCATGTATACAACTCCAAAATGAACATATTCAAATGGTAGAAAATGTTTAGAAATTGGTCATTCAGATGATAAATACATTTCAAGCTTTTGCATTGAAAATGTTACAAAGGCGCTGAAAAGCACTTTAAGGCAATAAAAACCTGAACATACTTTTATGGACTTGTATTGGACAATTCCAGTGCCAAAACAACTTCCCAATGTATAAAACATCTATGAGACCAAGTTAGATTAGTCAAACTGATTACAAACTGATCGCTGAGAGGTTACATACAAAACTTTGCAGTTGCATTGAAAATGCTACTAAGGAGCTGAAAAGCACTTTAAGGCAATAAAAAACTAAACATGCTATTACTGACTAGTAAGTCATTATTTCAGTGCATAAACTTTTTTCCCATGTACACAACTCCAAAATGAACATATTAAAATGGTAGAAAATGTTTAGAAATTGGTCATTCAGAAGATAAATACATTTCAAGCTTTTGCATTGAAAACGTTACAAAGGCGCTGAAAAGCACTTTAAGGCAATAAAAACCTGAACATACTTTTATGGACTTGTATTGGACAATTCCAGTGCCAAAGCAACTTTCCAATGTATAAACCATCTATGAGACCATGTTAGATTAGTCAAACTGATTACAAACTGATCGCTGAGAAGTTACATACAAAACTTTGCAGTTGCATTAAAAACGTTACAAAGGCGCTGAAAAGCACTTTAAGGCAATAAAAACCTGAACATACTTTTATGGACTTGTATTGGACAATTCCAGTGCCAAAACAACTTCCCAATGTATAAAAAATCTATGAGACCAAGTTAGATTAGTCAAACTGATTACAAACTGATCGCTGAGAGGTTACATACAAAACTTTGCAGTTGCTTTGAAAATGCTACTAAGGAGCTGAAAAGCACTTTAAGGCAATACAATCCTGAACATACTTTTATGGACTTGTATTGGACAATTCCAGTGCCAAAACAACTTCCCAATGTATAAAACATCTATGAGACCAAGTTAGATTAGTCAAACTGATTACAAACTGATCGCTGAGAGGTTACATACAAAACTTTGCAGTTGCTTTGAAAATGCTACTAAGGAGCTGAAAAGCACTTTAAGGCAATACAATCCTGAACATACTTTTATGGACTTGTATTGGACAATTCCAGTGCCAAAACAACTTTCCAATGTATAAACCATCTATGAGACCATGTTAGATTAGTCAAACTGATTACAAACTGATCGCTGAGAAGTTACATACAAAACTTTGCAGTTGCATTAAAAACGTTACAAAGGCGCTGAAAAGCACTTTAAGGCAATAAAAACATGAACATACTTTTATGGACCTGTATTGGACAATTCCAGTGCCAAAACAACTTCCCAATGTATAAAACATCTATGAGACCAAGTTAGATTAGTCAAACTGATTACAAACTGATCGCTGAGAGGTTACATACAAAACTTTGCAGTTGCTTTGAAAATGCTACTAAGGAGCTGAAAAGCACTTTAAGGCAATACAATCCTGAACATACTTTTATGGACTTGTATTGGACAATTCCAGTGCCAAAACAACTTCCCAATGTATAAAACATCTATGAGACCAAGTTAGATTAGTCAAACTGATTACAAACTGATCGCTGAGAGGTTACATACAAAACTTTGCAGTTGCTTTGAAAATGCTACTAAGGAGCTGAAAAGCACTTTAAGGCAATACAATCCTGAACATACTTTTATGGACTTGTATTGGACAATTCCAGTGCCAAAACAACTTCCCAATGTATAAAACATCTATGAGACCAAGTTAGATTAGTCAAACTGATTACAAACTGATCGCTGAGAGGTTACATACAAAACTTTGCAGTTGCTTTGAAAATGCTACTAAGGAGCTGAAAAGCACTTTAAGGCAATACAATCCTGAACATACTTTTATGGACTTGTATTGGACAATTCCAGTGCCAAAACAACTTCCCAATGTATAAAACATCTATGAGACCAAGTTAGATTAGTCAAACTGATTACAAACTGATCGCTGAGAGGTTACATACAAAACTTTGCAGTTGCTTTGAAAATGCTACTAAGGAGCTGAAAAGCACTTTAAGGCAATACAATCCTGAACATACTTTTATGGACTTGTATTGGACAATTCCAGTGCCAAAACAACTTCCCAATGTATAAAACATCTATGAGACCAAGTTAGATTAGTCAAACTGATTACAAACTGATCGCTGAGAGGTTACATACAAAACTTTGCAGTTGCTTTGAAAATGCTACTAAGGAGCTGAAAAGCACTTTAAGGCAATACAATCCTGAACATACTTTTATGGACTTGTATTGGACAATTCCAGTGCCAAAGCAACTTTCCAATGTATAAACCATCTATGAGACCATGTTAGATTAGTCAAACTGATTACAAACTGATCGCTGAGAAGTTACATACAAAACTTTGCAGTTGCTTTGAAAATGCTACTAAGGAGCTGAAAAGCACTTTAAGGCAATAAAAAACTAAACATGCTATTACTGACTAGTAAGTCATTATTTCAGTGCATACACTTTTCCCCATGTATACAACTCCAAAATGAACATATTCAAATGGTAGAAAATGTTTAGAAATTGGTCATTCAGATGATAAATACATTTCAAGCTTTTGCATTGAAAATGTTACAAAGGCGCTGAAAAGCACTTTAAGGCAATAAAAACCTGAACATACTTTTATGGACTTGTATTGGACAATTCCAGTGCCAAAACAACTTCCCAATGTATAAAACATCTATGAGACCAAGTTAGATTAGTCAAACTGATTACAAACTGATCGCTGAGAGGTTACATACAAAACTTTGCAGTTGCATTGAAAATGCTACTAAGGAGCTGAAAAGCACTTTAAGGCAATAAAAAACTAAACATGCTATTACTGACTAGTAAGTCATTATTTCAGTGCATAAACTTTTTTCCCATGTACACAACTCCAAAATGAACATATTAAAATGGTAGAAAATGTTTAGAAATTGGTCATTCAGAAGATAAATACATTTCAAGCTTTTGCATTGAAAACGTTACAAAGGCGCTGAAAAGCACTTTAAGGCAATAAAAACCTGAACATACTTTTATGGACTTGTATTGGACAATTCCAGTGCCAAAGCAACTTTCCAATGTATAAACCATCTATGAGACCATGTTAGATTAGTCAAACTGATTACAAACTGATCGCTGAGAAGTTACATACAAAACTTTGCAGTTGCATTAAAAACGTTACAAAGGCGCTGAAAAGCACTTTAAGGCAATAAAAACCTGAACATACTTTTATGGACTTGTATTGGACAATTCCAGTGCCAAAACAACTTCCCAATGTATAAAAAATCTATGAGACCAAGTTAGATTAGTCAAACTGATTACAAACTGATCGCTGAGAGGTTACATACAAAACTTTGCAGTTGCTTTGAAAATGCTACTAAGGAGCTGAAAAGCACTTTAAGGCAATACAATCCTGAACATACTTTTATGGACTTGTATTGGACAATTCCAGTGCCAAAACAACTTCCCAATGTATAAAACATCTATGAGACCAAGTTAGATTAGTCAAACTGATTACAAACTGATCGCTGAGAGGTTACATACAAAACTTTGCAGTTGCTTTGAAAATGCTACTAAGGAGCTGAAAAGCACTTTAAGGCAATACAATCCTGAACATACTTTTATGGACTTGTATTGGACAATTCCAGTGCCAAAACAACTTTCCAATGTATAAACCATCTATGAGACCATGTTAGATTAGTCAAACTGATTACAAACTGATCGCTGAGAAGTTACATACAAAACTTTGCAGTTGCATTAAAAACGTTACAAAGGCGCTGAAAAGCACTTTAAGGCAATAAAAACATGAACATACTTTTATGGACCTGTATTGGACAATTCCAGTGCCAAAACAACTTCCCAATGTATAAAACATCTATGAGACCAAGTTAGATTAGTCAAACTGATTACAAACTGATCGCTGAGAGGTTACATACAAAACTTTGCAGTTGCTTTGAAAATGCTACTAAGGAGCTGAAAAGCACTTTAAGGCAATACAATCCTGAACATACTTTTATGGACTTGTATTGGACAATTCCAGTGCCAAAACAACTTCCCAATGTATAAAACATCTATGAGACCAAGTTAGATTAGTCAAACTGATTACAAACTGATCGCTGAGAGGTTACATACAAAACTTTGCAGTTGCTTTGAAAATGCTACTAAGGAGCTGAAAAGCACTTTAAGGCAATACAATCCTGAACATACTTTTATGGACTTGTATTGGACAATTCCAGTGCCAAAACAACTTCCCAATGTATAAAACATCTATGAGACCAAGTTAGATTAGTCAAACTGATTACAAACTGATCGCTGAGAGGTTACATACAAAACTTTGCAGTTGCTTTGAAAATGCTACTAAGGAGCTAAAAAGCACTTTAAGGCAATACAATCCTGAACATACTTTTATGGACTTGTATTGGACAATTCCAGTGCCAAAACAACTTCCCAATGTATAAAACATCTATGAGACCAAGTTAGATTAGTCAAACTGATTACAAACTGATCGCTGAGAGGTTACATACAAAACTTTGCAGTTGCTTTGAAAATGCTACTAAGGAGCTGAAAAGCACTTTAAGGCAATACAATCCTGAACATACTTTTATGGACTTGTATTGGACAATTCCAGTGCCAAAACAACTTCCCAATGTATAAAACATCTATGAGACCAAGTTAGATTAGTCAAACTGATTACAAACTGATCGCTGAGAGGTTACATACAAAACTTTGCAGTTGCTTTGAAAATGCTACTAAGGAGCTGAAAAGCACTTTAAGGCAATACAATCCTGAACATACTTTTATGGACTTGTATTGGACAATTCCAGTGCCAAAACAACTTCCCAATGTATAAAACATCTATGAGACCAAGTTAGATTAGTCAAACTGATTACAAACTGATCGCTGAGAGGTTACATACAAAACTTTGCAGTTGCTTTGAAAATGCTACTAAGGAGCTGAAAAGCACTTTAAGGCAATACAATCCTGAACATACTTTTATGGACTTGTATTGGACAATTCCAGTGCCAAAGCAACTTTCCAATGTATAAACCATCTATGAGACCATGTTAGATTAGTCAAACTGATTACAAACTGATCGCTGAGAAGTTACATACAAAACTTTGCAGTTGCTTTGAAAATGCTACTAAGGAGCTGAAAAGCACTTTAAGGCAATAAAAAACTAAACATGCTATTACTGACTAGTAAGTCATTATTTCAGTGCATACACTTTTCCCCATGTATACAACTCCAAAATGAACATATTCAAATGGTAGAAAATGTTTAGAAATTGGTCATTCAGATGATAAATACATTTCAAGCTTTTGCATTGAAAATGTTACAAAGGCGCTGAAAAGCACTTTAAGGCAATAAAAACCTGAACATACTTTTATGGACTTGTATTGGACAATTCCAGTGCCAAAACAACTTCCCAATGTATAAAACATCTATGAGACCAAGTTAGATTAGTCAAACTGATTACAAACTGATCGCTGAGAGGTTACATACAAAACTTTGCAGTTGCATTGAAAATGCTACTAAGGAGCTGAAAAGCACTTTAAGGCAATAAAAAACTAAACATGCTATTACTGACTAGTAAGTCATTATTTCAGTGCATAAACTTTTTTCCCATGTACACAACTCCAAAATGAACATATTAAAATGGTAGAAAATGTTTAGAAATTGGTCATTCAGAAGATAAATACATTTCAAGCTTTTGCATTGAAAACGTTACAAAGGCGCTGAAAAGCACTTTAAGGCAATAAAAACCTGAACATACTTTTATGGACTTGTATTGGACAATTCCAGTGCCAAAACAACTTCCCAATGTATAAAACATCTATGAGACCAAGTTAGATTAGTCAAACTGATTACAAACTGATCCCTGAGAAGTTACATACAAAACTTTGCAGTTGCATTAAAAACGTTACAAAGGCGCTGAAAAGCACTTTAAGGCAATAAAAATCTGAACATACTTTTCGGACTTGTATTGGACAATTCCAGTGCCAAAGCAACTTTCCAATGTATAAACCATCTATGAGACCATGTTAGATTAGTCAAACTGATTACAAACTGATCGCTGAGAAGTTACATACAAAACTTTGCAGTTGCATTAAAAACGTTACAAAGGCGCTGAAAAGCACTTTAAGGCAATAAAAACCTGAACATACTTTTATGGACTTGTATTGGACAATTCCAGTGCCAAAACAACTTCCCAATGTATAAAACATCTATGAGACCAAGTTAGATTAGTCAAACTGATTACAAACTGATCGCTGAGAGGTTACATACAAAACTTTGCAGTTGCTTTGAAAATGCTACTAAGGAGCTGAAAAGCACTTTAAGGCAATACAATCCTGAACATACTTTTATGGACTTGTATTGGACAATTCCAGTGCCAAAGCAACTTTCCAATGTATAAACCATCTATGAGACCATGTTAGATTAGTCAAACTGATTACAAACTGATCGCTGAGAAGTTACATACAAAACTTTGCAGTTGCTTTGAAAATGCTACTAAGGAGCTGAAAAGCACTTTAAGGCAATAAAAAACTAAACATGCTATTACTGACTAGTAAGTCATTATTTCAGTGCATACACTTTTTCCCATGTATACAACTCCAAAATGAACATATTCAAATGGTAGAAAATGTTTAGAAATTGGTCATTCAGATGATAAATACATTTCAAGCTTTTGCATTGAAAACGTTACAAAGGCGCTGAAAAGCACTTTAAGGCAATAAAAACCTGAACATACTTTTATGGACTTGTATTGGACAATTCCAGTGCCAAAACAACTTCCCAATGTATAAAACATCTATGAGACCAAGTTAGATTAGTCAAACTGATTACAAACTGATCGCTGAGAGGTTACATACAAAACTTTGCAGTTGCATTGAAAATGCTACTAAGGAGCTGAAAAGCACTTTAAGGCAATAAAAAACTAAACATGCTATTACTGACTAGTAAGTCATTATTTCAGTGCATAAACTTTTTCCCATGTATACAACTCCAAAATGAACATATTAAAATGGTAGAAAATGTTTAGAAATTGGTCATTCAGAAGATAAATACATTTCAAGCTTTTGCATTGAAAACGTTACAAAGGCGCTGAAAAGCACTTTAAGGCAATAAAAACCTGAACATACTTTTATGGACTTGTATTGGACAATTCCAGTGCCAAAACAACTTCCCAATGTATAAAACATCTATGAGACCAAGTTAGATTAGTCAAACTGATTACAAACTGATCCCTGAGAAGTTACATACAAAACTTTGCAGTTGCATTAAAAACGTTACAAAGGCGCTGAAAAGCACTTTAAGGCAATAAAAATCTGAACATACTTTTATGGACTTGTATTGGACAATTCCAGTGCCAAAGCAACTTTCCAATGTATAAACCATCTATGAGACCATGTTAGATTAGTCAAACTGATTACAAACTGATCGCTGAGAAGTTACATACAAAACTTTGCAGTTGCATTGAAAATGCTACTAAGGAGCTGAAAAGCACTTTAAGGCAATAAAAAACTAAACATGCTATTACTGACTAGTAAGTCATTATTTCAGTGCATAAACTTTTTCCCATGTATACAACTCCAAAATGAACATATTAAAATGGTAGAAAATGTTTAGAAATTGGTCATTCAGAAGATAAATACATTTCAAGCTTTTGCATTGAAAACGTTACAAAGGCGCTGAAAAGCACTTTAAGGCAATAAAAACCTGAACATACTTTTATGGACTTGTATTGGACAATTCCAGTGCCAAAACAACTTCCCAATGTATAAAACATCTATGAGACCAAGTTAGATTAGTCAAACTGATTACAAACTGATCCCTGAGAAGTTACATACAAAACTTTGCAGTTGCATTAAAAACGTTACAAAGGCGCTGAAAAGCACTTTAAGGCAATAAAAATCTGAACATACTTTTATGGACTTGTATTGGACAATTCCAGTGCCAAAGCAACTTTCCAATGTATAAACCATCTATGAGACCATGTTAGATTAGTCAAACTGATTACAAACTGATCGCTGAGAAGTTACATACAAAACTTTGCAGTTGCATTAAAAACGTTACAAAGGCGCTGAAAAGCACTTTAAGGCAATAAAAACCTGAACATACTTTTATGGACTTGTATTGGACAATTCCAGTGCCAAAACAACTTCCCAATGTATAAAACATCTATGAGACTGTTAGAATAATTTTAGTTATCTTATATTTGCTTATACAACTTTCATAGAATTGTAGCTTTTGTATGTGCCCTGAGTTGTCTTGCAGAAGTTGACCTGGAGATTACCATTTGACTGATGATCTGCAGGACTGGGGTTGTGTCCTGAGGAGGACCAGGCTTAAAACAAACAAGCCATAAAAACAGGCTTCCACGAGAACATTCTTGAATGACGTTTATTCTGATTGATGTACTATGATTGTGTGAAGACTGATACTGTGAACTGAAGTAATAAAACGAGGTACCAGAGAGATGTGGGCCAGATCAGATTTGGGATTGCCATAAGCACATCTCTGCTGGTCTCCTCATGAGTATATTTTAGACCTTTGTCTCCTTTCTTGTGCGCATATAGATTTAGTTTGAATCTAACATTTTGGTCCTTCGAGCCGGATACCAATATATCCTGAAAATCCCAGCGGGCGAGACGACTTCCAGACAGACTGTGGCCACAGCGAGCTCCTAGCTGAGCTGAATACTCTTTTTGGAGACTGGTCTTCTTCTCGCTGGCTGGGATCCAAGGATTGACGGTTCCGAAGAAGGGAGACAAACGCTGGACGGCGGAGTCCAAATCGAAATTCCGTGACTGGATGGCGGAGTCCAACGTTTAAATTCCGTGATGGATGGCGGAGTCCAACGTTTAAATTCCGTGAGTAGGTTTTGTATAAAACCTGGCGAATGACTTGGAGGGTCATTGCCCGTGTAAAACCCTGAGAATCCTAGGCCCTATCAGGTGAAGTATTGCCAGTGAGACAGGCGAAAGTGTCTCTGATTGATTGATTAATGAACGTTCTGTAGAGATGTGTGTATTTTGATTAATAAGTAGTTTGGTGGTGAATAAGTGGGTTAAGCATTTATTGTAAATCCTAATCAAATTGGTAAATGAAGTTACCGACCAGAACTAATATGAGTTTGTAAACGACACATCTGATGTAAATTTCTAGTTGATGTTTAAAAGTTGAATTTCGTTTTTAACCACTTTTTGTTTGGCTGTTATTTTACTGAGATATATGTGTA
The DNA here is from genome assembly GCA_030340665.1 of Neosalanx taihuensis. Taxonomy (NCBI): domain Eukaryota; kingdom Metazoa; phylum Chordata; class Actinopteri; order Osmeriformes; family Salangidae; genus Neosalanx; species Neosalanx taihuensis. Next base: position 6,547,479 of record CM059304.1, on the reverse strand, counting down.
TTGTGATAAATTCTTAGCTTGGTGGTAAATGTATTTAAAAAACCTAACCAAATTAGCTAAATGTAGATTGCTAAACCAAAACTGAGATAATATTGCGAATGACATATATGTGGTGTGGAATTATAGTTACGCATAAGACTTGAATTCGATTTTAATTCGTTTTACTTTTGTTTCTTTTTTTTTTTTTTTTTTTTTAAGTTGTTAACATGGGTAAAGGACAGAGTAAACAGAATTCTAAAGAGGGTTTGACATGTAAAGATTGTATGTTATTAATGTATATTAAAGCCCAGGATCCTGGTAAAATGAATCCTCTTGATAGATAGATTCATAAGTATGGATTTGTATTTCCTTCTGAAGAAAAAGTTAGGAATGTGTATGTTTTGTGTTAAATGTTTGTTTGAAATGGTAGTAGTTAAAGAAAGTTATAGGATACATGTTGGTTTAAAAGAGCTAATTTGAATTTGAGTGGATAAACATTGTTTTGGATTTTCCCCTGGTACCCTGGAAAAAACGTAAATTAATGTACTCCACGTAGGAAAGATGGAAATTGAGAGAAATAGGCAACTGTGATTTTTGTTCTTTTTGAGTATGTTCCATGAGTGAATGCAAGTACTGAAGTAGAGGGCGTGGCTCTGGGAAGAGAGAACGCTGTGCTGGAGTTAAGGAGGAGATAAGAGGTGATCTAGAAAATTTGTTTAGAAATTAAGTTTTCTAAAGTGGTGTTGTGGATGGATACGAAGATACTGAAAATTGGATGTTAGTGGCGACTAAGAGAGAGGAAGGAATTAGGCGGAAGGGAGAGAAACAGAGTTGTTTTGCCTGGCAGAAGATGATGAGACTGGGCCGGTTTGTAGGCGACGGGCGCAACAGGCGGTAGAGGCAGAGGTAGAGAAAGGAGCAGGAGCAGCAGTGGTACAGACAGAAAGTGTGGGGGTCTTCTTTGAAGAAGAGGAAGTGTGTTATCAGAGAGAGAATAGAGGACAAGGAATAGGCAGATGGCGTGGCTGGTGACAGAGGACGCTGGATTACAGGAAGAGATAGGAGGGATTTTAGAAATAACACGCAATACAGGTTTTGTTGTTGGAGTTTTGGAAAGGAGGGTCACGCTGCTAAAGACTGTCCCCACAGGGGTGATTGCGTGTCATGTCGTCATGACTAGAACAAAAGCAGGGGGAAACTGATAACTACACAGTTCTGAACATACCCGAACCTGCTAAAGACCCAGTACATGACCTTAATGACACTGAGAATGTTTTGAGTAATTTCCAAGACTTATTGACAATGGATACTGTTAGACCTGAAATTACTTTTTTAGTAAATGGTGAACATTTCTTTGTGATACTGGAACTTGTGGAACTACGTGCAGAGAACCAATTCCAAATTCACCACCCAGTACACAGTTTGTGTTAATATGAGCAGCTAGTAGTAAAATGATTGCAGTGGTAGAATCATACCCAGTATGGCTGCGAGACCCAGATGGCCAATCATGTCAAATGAATGTTTTGAAGTTTCCAGAGTGCTCTGTAAATTTATTAGGCAGAGATGGCCTATTGCGATTAGGATTGGCACTGGTACCGACACAGCAGGGACAGATAGAGATAAGAAGACTTGTGTTAAAGATTCACTTGCATTATTGGAACACTTAGCTGAAGAGGGCCATAAAGTAAGCAAGGGTAAACTACAGCTATGCCAGGAGCAGGTTAAGTATTTAGGTCATAACCTCAGTGCTGGAGGACGAACAATTGTAGACGATAGGAAGACTACAATATTGCATGCCCCAAAACCACAAACTAAGAAAGAGATGATGTCATTTTTGGGTTTAACTAATTACTGTAGAAATTGGGTGCAGAATTATGCTGAGATCACAGCGTCATTGTATAAATTAATGCATGTAGACGATTTAAAAATGACATCTCCTCTTACCTGGACACTAGAAGCTGAGGAAGCCTTTTTGTAAGATTAAACAAGATTTAGTATAGTACGACTTTAGCGCTACCAAATTATGATAAAACTTTTATTCAGATGGTGGATTGCAAAGGACGGTTTATGACCTCTGTGCTAGTTCAAGAACAGGGTGCGAAATTAAGACTTGTTGCATATTTCTCGTCAAAACTGGACAGTGTGGCTCAAGCTCTGCCTCACTGTGTTAGAGCAGTGATAGCTGCATCGATGGCTGTGGAGATAAGTGCTTCTATAGTGCTTTTTCATCCTTTAATATTGAAAGTACCCCATGCGATGTCTGCATTATTATTTCAAACGAACTTAACATTCCTCTCCCCTGCGCGTCATTTATCGTGTATGGCTACCTTGTTATCACAGCCACATTTAACTATTATGTACAGCGCTGAATCCAGCTACTTTATTGCCGCTTCCTGAAGACGGGAGCATTCATGACTGTCAGGAATTGGTAGAACGAACGACTAAAAGTAGAAGTGATCTAATCAGCCTTTGAACAAAGGAGAGGTACTATGAGTACTGAATCTAACAGAGACCAAGTTAGATTAGTCAAACTGATTACAAACTTTGAAAGCTTTGAAAATGCTACTAAGCTTTGAAAATGCTACTAAGGAGCTGAAAAGCACTTTAAGGCAATACAATCCTGAACATACTTTTATGGACTTGTATTGGACAATTCCAGTGCCAAAACAACTTCCCAATGTATAAAACATCTATGAGACCAAGTTAGATTAGTCAAACTGATTACAAACTGATCGCTGAGAGGTTACATACAAAACTTTGCAGTTGCATTAAAAACGTTACAAAGGCGCTGAAAAGCACTTTAAGGCAATAAAAACCTGAACATACTTTTATGGACTTGTATTGGACAATTCCAGTGCCAAAACAACTTCCCAATGTATAAAACATCTATGAGACCAAGTTAGATTAGTCAAACTGATTACAAACTGATCGCTGAGAGGTTACATACAAAACTTTGCAGTTGCTTTGAAAATGCTACTAAGGAGCTGAAAAGCACTTTAAGGCAATACAATCCTGAACATACTTTTATGGACTTGTATTGGACAATTCCAGTGCCAAAACAACTTCCCAATGTATAAAACATCTATGAGACCAAGTTAGATTAGTCAAACTGATTACAAACTGATCGCTGAGAAGTTACATACAAAACTTTGCAGTTGCATTAAAAACGTTACAAAGGCGCTGAAAAGCACTTTAAGGCAATAAAAACCTGAACATACTTTTATGGACCTGTATTGGACAATTCCAGTGCCAAAACAACTTCCCAATGTATAAAACATCTATGAGACCAAGTTAGATTAGTCAAACTGATTACAAACTGATCGCTGAGAGGTTACATACAAAACTTTGCAGTTGCTTTGAAAATGCTACTAAGGAGCTGAAAAGCACTTTAAGGCAATACAATCCTGAACATACTTTTATGGACTTGTATTGGACAATTCCAGTGCCAAAACAACTTCCCAATGTATAAAACATCTATGAGACCAAGTTAGATTAGTCAAACTGATTACAAACTGATCGCTGAGAGGTTACATACAAAACTTTGCAGTTGCTTTGAAAATGCTACTAAGGAGCTGAAAAGCACTTTAAGGCAATACAATCCTGAACATACTTTTATGGACTTGTATTGGACAATTCCAGTGCCAAAACAACTTCCAAATGTATAAAACATCTATGAGACCAAGTTAGATTAGTCAAACTGATTACAAACTGATCGCTGAGAGGTTACATACAAAACTTTGCAGTTGCTTTGAAAATGCTACTAAGGAGCTGAAAAGCACTTTAAGGCAATACAATCCTGAACATACTTTTATGGACTTGTATTGGACAATTCCAGTGCCAAAGCAACTTTCCAATGTATAAACCATCTATGAGACCATGTTAGATTAGTCAAACTGATTACAAACTGATCGCTGAGAAGTTACATACAAAACTTTGCAGTTGCTTTGAAAATGCTACTAAGGAGCTGAAAAGCACTTTAAGGCAATAAAAAACTAAACATGCTATTACTGACTAGTAAGTCATTATTTCAGTGCATACACTTTTTCCCATGTATACAACTCCAAAATGAACATATTCAAATGGTAGAAAATGTTTAGAAATTGGTCATTCAGATGATAAATACATTTCAAGCTTTTGCATTGAAAACGTTACAAAGGCGCTGAAAAGCACTTTAAGGCAATAAAAACCTGAACATACTTTTATGGACTTGTATTGGACAATTCCAGTGCCAAAACAACTTCCCAATGTATAAAACATCTATGAGACCAAGTTAGATTAGTCAAACTGATTACAAACTGATCGCTGAGAGGTTACATACAAAACTTTGCAGTTGCATTGAAAATGCTACTAAGGAGCTGAAAAGCACTTTAAGGCAATAAAAAACTAAACATGCTATTACTGACTAGTAAGTCATTATTTCAGTGCATAAACTTTTTTCCCATGTATACAACTCCAAAATGAACATATTAAAATGGTAGAAAATGTTTAGAAATTGGTCATTCAGAAGATAAATACATTTCAAGCTTTTGCATTGAAAACGTTACAAAGGCGCTGAAAAGCACTTTAAGGCAATAAAAACCTGAACATACTTTTATGGACTTGTATTGGACAATTCCAGTGCCAAAACAACTTCCCAATGTATAAAACATCTATGAGACCAAGTTAGATTAGTCAAACTGATTACAAACTGATCCCTGAGAAGTTACATACAAAACTTTGCAGTTGCATTAAAAACGTTACAAAGGCGCTGAAAAGCACTTTAAGGCAATAAAAATCTGAACATACTTTTCGGACTTGTATTGGACAATTCCAGTGCCAAAGCAACTTTCCAATGTATAAACCATCTATGAGACCATGTTAGATTAGTCAAACTGATTACAAACTGATCGCTGAGAAGTTACATACAAAACTTTGCAGTTGCTTTGAAAATGCTACTAAGGAGCTGAAAAGCACTTTAAGGCAATAAAAAACTAAACATGCTATTACTGACTAGTAAGTCATTATTTCAGTGCATACATTTTTTCCCATGTATACAACTCCAAAATGAACATATTCAAATGGTAGAAAATGTTTAGAAATTGGTCATTCAGATGATAAATACATTTCAAGCTTTTGCATTGAAAACGTTACAAAGGCGCTGAAAAGCACTTTAAGGCAATAAAAACCTGAACATACTTTTATGGACTTGTATTGGACAATTCCAGTGCCAAAACAACTTCCCAATGTATAAAACATCTATGAGACCAAGTTAGATTAGTCAAACTGATTACAAACTGATCGCTGAGAGGTTACATACAAAACTTTGCAGTTGCATTGAAAATGCTACTAAGGAGCTGAAAAGCACTTTAAGGCAATAAAAAACTAAACATGCTATTACTGACTAGTAAGTCATTATTTCAGTGCATAAACTTTTTTCCCATGTATACAACTCCAAAATGAACATATTAAAATGGTAGAAAATGTTTAGAAATTGGTCATTCAGAAGATAAATACATTTCAAGCTTTTGCATTGAAAACGTTACAAAGGCGCTGAAAAGCACTTTAAGGCAATAAAAACCTGAACATACTTTTATGGACTTGTATTGGACAATTCCAGTGCCAAAACAACTTCCCAATGTATAAAACATCTATGAGACCAAGTTAGATTAGTCAAACTGATTACAAACTGATCCCTGAGAAGTTACATACAAAACTTTGCAGTTGCATTAAAAACGTTACAAAGGCGCTGAAAAGCACTTTAAGGCAATACAAATCTGAACATACTTTTATGGACTTGTATTGGACAATTCCAGTGCCAAAACAACTTCCCAATGTATAAAACATCTATGAGACCAAGTTAGATTAGTCAAACTGATTACAAACTGATCGCTGAGAGGTTACATACAAAACTTTGGAGTTGCTTTGAAAATGCTACTAAGGAGCTGAAAAGCACTTTAAGGCAATACAATCCTGAACATACTTTTATGGACTTGTATTGGACAATTCCAGTGCCAAAACAACTTTCCAATGTATAAACCATCTATGAGACCATGTTAGATTAGTCAAACTGATTACAAACTGATCGCTGAGAAGTTACATACAAAACTTTGCAGTTGCATTAAAAACGTTACAAAGGCGCTGAAAAGCACTTTAAGGCAATAAAAACCTGAACATACTTTTATGGACCTGTATTGGACAATTCCAGTGCCAAAACAACTTCCCAATGTATAAAACATCTATGAGACCAAGTTAGATTAGTCAAACTGATTACAAACTGATCGCTGAGAGGTTACATACAAAACTTTGCAGTTGCTTTGAAAATGCTACTAAGGAGCTGAAAAGCACTTTAAGGCAATAAAAAACTAAACATGCTATTACTGACTAGTAAGTCATTATTTCAGTGCATACACTTTTTCCCATGTATACAACTCCAAAATGAACATATTCAAATGGTAGAAAATGTTTAGAAATTGGTCATTCAGATGATAAATACATTTCAAGCTTTTGCATTGAAAACGTTACAAAGGCGCTGAAAAGCACTTTAAGGCAATAAAAACCTGAACATACTTTTATGGACTTGTATTGGACAATTCCAGTGCCAAAACAACTTCCCAATGTATAAAACATCTATGAGACCAAGTTAGATTAGTCAAACTGATTACAAACTGATCGCTGAGAGGTTACATACAAAACTTTGCAGTTGCATTGAAAATGCTACTAAAGAGCTGAAAAGCACTTTAAGGCAATAAAAAACTAAACATGCTATTACTGACTAGTAAGTCATTATTTCAGTGCATAAACTTTTTCCCATGTATACAACTCCAAAATGAACATATTAAAATGGTAGAAAATGTTTAGAAATTGGTCATTCAGAAGATAAATACATTTCAAGCTTTTGCATTGAAAACGTTACAAAGGCGCTGAAAAGCACTTTAAGGCAATAAAAACCTGAACATACTTTTATGGACTTGTATTGGACAATTCCAGTGCCAAAACAACTTCCCAATGTATAAAACATCTATGAGACCAAGTTAGATTAGTCAAACTGATTACAAACTGATCCCTGAGAAGTTACATACAAAACTTTGCAGTTGCATTAAAAACGTTACAAAGGCGCTGAAAAGCACTTTAAGGCAATAAAAATCTGAACATACTTTTATGGACTTGTATTGGACAATTCCAGTGCCAAAGCAACTTTCCAATGTATAAACCATCTATGAGACCATGTTAGATTAGTCAAACTGATTACAAACTGATCGCTGAGAAGTTACATACAAAACTTTGCAGTTGCATTAAAAACGTTACAAAGGCGCTGAAAAACACTTTAAGGCAATAAAAACCTGAACATACTTTTATGGACTTGTATTGGACAATTCCAGTGCCAAAACAACTTCCCAATGTATAAAACATCTATGAGACCAAGTTAGATTAGTCAAACTGATTACAAACTGATCGCTGAGAGGTTACATACAAAACTTTGGAGTTGCTTTGAAAATGCTACTAAGGAGCTGAAAAGCACTTTAAGGCAATACAATCCTGAACATACTTTTATGGACTTGTATTGGACAATTCCAGTGCCAAAACAACTTTCCAATGTATAAACCATCTATGAGACCATGTTAGATTAGTCAAACTGATTACAAACTGATCGCTGAGAAGTTACATACAAAACTTTGCAGTTGCATTAAAAACGTTACAAAGGCGCTGAAAAGCACTTTAAGGCAATAAAAACCTGAACATACTTTTATGGACCTGTATTGGACAATTCCAGTGCCAAAACAACTTCCCAATGTATAAAACATCTATGAGACCAAGTTAGATTAGTCAAACTGATTACAAACTGATCGCTGAGAGGTTACATACAAAACTTTGCAGTTGCTTTGAAAATGCTACTAAGGAGCTGAAAAGCACTTTAAGGCAATAAAAAACTAAACATGCTATTACTGACTAGTAAGTCATTATTTCAGTGCATACACTTTTTCCCATGTATACAACTCCAAAATGAACATATTCAAATGGTAGAAAATGTTTAGAAATTGGTCATTCAGATGATAAATACATTTCAAGCTTTTGCATTGAAAACGTTACAAAGGCGCTGAAAAGCACTTTAAGGCAATAAAAACCTGAACATACTTTTATGGACTTGTATTGGACAATTCCAGTGCCAAAACAACTTCCCAATGTATAAAACATCTATGAGACCAAGTTAGATTAGTCAAACTGATTACAAACTGATCGCTGAGAGGTTACATACAAAACTTTGCAGTTGCATTGAAAATGCTACTAAAGAGCTGAAAAGCACTTTAAGGCAATAAAAAACTAAACATGCTATTACTGACTAGTAAGTCATTATTTCAGTGCATAAACTTTTTCCCATGTATACAACTCCAAAATGAACATATTAAAATGGTAGAAAATGTTTAGAAATTGGTCATTCAGAAGATAAATACATTTCAAGCTTTTGCATTGAAAACGTTACAAAGGCGCTGAAAAGCACTTTAAGGCAATAAAAACCTGAACATACTTTTATGGACTTGTATTGGACAATTCCAGTGCCAAAACAACTTCCCAATGTATAAAACATCTATGAGACCAAGTTAGATTAGTCAAACTGATTACAAACTGATCCCTGAGAAGTTACATACAAAACTTTGCAGTTGCATTAAAAACGTTACAAAGGCGCTGAAAAGCACTTTAAGGCAATAAAAATCTGAACATACTTTTATGGACTTGTATTGGACAATTCCAGTGCCAAAGCAACTTTCCAATGTATAAACCATCTATGAGACCATGTTAGATTAGTCAAACTGATTACAAACTGATCGCTGAGAAGTTACATACAAAACTTTGCAGTTGCATTAAAAACGTTACAAAGGCGCTGAAAAGCACTTTAAGGCAATAAAAACCTGAACATGCTTTTATGGACTTGTATTGGACAATTCCAGTGCCAAAACAACTTCCCAATGTATAAAACATCTATGAGACCAAGTTAGATTAGTCAAACTGATTACAAACTGATCCCTGAGAAGTTACATACAAAACTTTGCAGTTGCATTAAAAACGTTACAAAGGCGCTGAAAAGCACTTTAAGGCAATAAAAATCTGAACATACTTTTCGGACTTGTATTGGACAATTCCAGTGCCAAAGCAACTTTCCAATGTATAAACCATCTATGAGACCATGTTAGATTAGTCAAACTGATTACAAACTGATCGCTGAGAAGTTACATACAAAACTTTGCAGTTGCTTTGAAAATGCTACTAAGGAGCTGAAAAGCACTTTAAGGCAATAAAAAACTAAACATGCTATTACTGACTAGTAAGTCATTATTTCAGTGCATACACTTTTTCCCATGTATACAACTCCAAAATGAACATATTCAAATGGTAGAAAATGTTTAGAAATTGGTCATTCAGATGATAAATACATTTCAAGCTTTTGCATTGAAAACGTTACAAAGGCGCTGAAAAGCACTTTAAGGCAATAAAAACCTGAACATACTTTTATGGACTTGTATTGGACAATTCCAGTGCCAAAACAACTTCCCAATGTATAAAACATCTATGAGACCAAGTTAGATTAGTCAAACTGATTACAAACTGATCGCTGAGAGGTTACATACAAAACTTTGCAGTTGCATTGAAAATGCTACTAAGGAGCTGAAAAGCACTTTAAGGCAATAAAAAACTAAACATGCTATTACTGACTAGTAAGTCATTATTTCAGTGCATAAACTTTTTTCCCATGTATACAACTCCAAAATGAACATATTAAAATGGTAGAAAATGTTTAGAAATTGGTCATTCAGAAGATAAATACATTTCAAGCTTTTGCATTGAAAACGTTACAAAGGCGCTGAAAAGCACTTTAAGGCAATAAAAACCTGAACATACTTTTATGGACTTGTATTGGACAATTCCAGTGCCAAAACAACTTCCCAATGTATAAAACATCTATGAGACCAAGTTAGATTAGTCAAACTGATTACAAACTGATCCCTGAGAAGTTACATACAAAACTTTGCAGTTGCATTAAAAACGTTACAAAGGCGCTGAAAAGCACTTTAAGGCAATACAAATCTGAACATACTTTTATGGACTTGTATTGGACAATTCCAGTGCCAAAGCAACTTTCCAATGTATAAACCATCTATGAGACCATGTTAGATTAGTCAAACTGATTACAAACTGATCGCTGAGAAGTTACATACAAAACTTTGCAGTTGCATTAAAAACGTTACAAAGGCGCTGAAAAGCACTTTAAGGCAATAAAAACCTGAACATACTTTTATGGACTTGTATTGGACAATTCCAGTGCCAAAACAACTTCCCAATGTATAAAACATCTATGAGACCAAGTTAGATTAGTCAAACTGATTACAAACTGATCGCTGAGAGGTTACATACAAAACTTTGGAGTTGCTTTGAAAATGCTACTAAGGAGCTGAAAAGCACTTTAAGGCAATACAATCCTGAACATACTTTTATGGACTTGTATTGGACAATTCCAGTGCCAAAACAACTTTCCAATGTATAAACCATCTATGAGACCATGTTAGATTAGTCAAACTGATTACAAACTGATCGCTGAGAAGTTACATACAAAACTTTGCAGTTGCATTAAAAACGTTACAAAGGCGCTGAAAAGCACTTTAAGGCAATAAAAACCTGAACATACTTTTATGGACCTGTATTGGACAATTCCAGTGCCAAAACAACTTCCCAATGTATAAAACATCTATGAGACCAAGTTAGATTAGTCAAACTGATTACAAACTGATCGCTGAGAGGTTACATACAAAACTTTGCAGTTGCTTTGAAAATGCTACTAAGGAGCTGAAAAGCACTTTAAGGCAATAAAAAACTAAACATGCTATTACTGACTAGTAAGTCATTATTTCAGTGCATACACTTTTTCCCATGTATACAACTCCAAAATGAACATATTCAAATGGTAGAAAATGTTTAGAAATTGGTCATTCAGATGATAAATACATTTCAAGCTTTTGCATTGAAAACGTTACAAAGGCGCTGAAAAGCACTTTAAGGCAATAAAAACCTGAACATACTTTTATGGACTTGTATTGGACAATTCCAGTGCCAAAACAACTTCCCAATGTATAAAACATCTATGAGACCAAGTTAGATTAGTCAAACTGATTACAAACTGATCGCTGAGAGGTTACATACAAAACTTTGCAGTTGCATTGAAAATGCTACTAAAGAGCTGAAAAGCACTTTAAGGCAATAAAAAACTAAACATGCTATTACTGACTAGTAAGTCATTATTTCAGTGCATAAACTTTTTCCCATGTATACAACTCCAAAATGAACATATTAAAATGGTAGAAAATGTTTAGAAATTGGTCATTCAGAAGATAAATACATTTCAAGCTTTTGCATTGAAAACGTTACAAAGGCGCTGAAAAGCACTTTAAGGCAATAAAAACCTGAACATACTTTTATGGACTTGTATTGGACAATTCCAGTGCCAAAACAACTTCCCAATGTATAAAACATCTATGAGACCAAGTTAGATTAGTCAAACTGATTACAAACTGATCCCTGAGAAGTTACATACAAAACTTTGCAGTTGCATTAAAAACGTTACAAAGGCGCTGAAAAGCACTTTAAGGCAATAAAAATCTGAACATACTTTTATGGACTTGTATTGGACAATTCCAGTGCCAAAGCAACTTTCCAATGTATAAACCATCTATGAGACCATGTTAGATTAGTCAAACTGATTACAAACTGATCGCTGAGAAGTTACATACAAAACTTTGCAGTTGCATTAAAAACGTTACAAAGGCGCTGAAAAGCACTTTAAGGCAATAAAAACCTGAACATACTTTTATGGACTTGTATTGGACAATTCCAGTGCCAAAACAACTTCCCAATTTATAAAACATCTATGAGACCAAGTTAGATTAGTCAAACTGATTACAAACTGATCGCTGAGAGGTTACATACAAAACTTTGGAGTTGCTTTGAAAATGCTACTAAGGAGCTGAAAAGCACTTTAAGGCAATACAATCCTGAACATACTTTTATGGACTTGTATTGGACAATTCCAGTGCCAAAACAACTTTCCAATGTATAAACCATCTATGAGACCATGTTAGATTAGTCAAACTGATTACAAACTGATCGCTGAGAAGTTACATACAAAACTTTGCAGTTGCATTAAAAACGTTACAAAGGCGCTGAAAAGCACTTTAAGGCAATAAAAACCTGAACATACTTTTATGGACCTGTATTGGACAATTCCAGTGCCAAAACAACTTCCCAATGTATAAAACATCTATGAGACCAAGTTAGATTAGTCAAACTGATTACAAACTGATCGCTGAGAGGTTACATACAAAACTTTGCAGTTGCTTTGAAAATGCTACTAAGGAGCTGAAAAGCACTTTAAGGCAATAAAAAACTAAACATGCTATTACTGACTAGTAAGTCATTATTTCAGTGCATACACTTTTTCCCATGTATACAACTCCAAAATGAACATATTCAAATGGTAGAAAATGTTTAGAAATTGGTCATTCAGATGATAAATACATTTCAAGCTTTTGCATTGAAAACGTTACAAAGGCGCTGAAAAGCACTTTAAGGCAATAAAAACCTGAACATACTTTTATGGACTTGTATTGGACAATTCCAGTGCCAAAACAACTTCCCAATGTATAAAACATCTATGAGACCAAGTTAGATTAGTCAAACTGATTACAAACTGATCGCTGAGAGGTTACATACAAAACTTTGCAGTTGCATTGAAAATGCTACTAAGGAGCTGAAAAGCACTTTAAGGCAATAAAAAACTAAACATGCTATTACTGACTAGTAAGTCATTATTTCAGTGCATAAACTTTTTTCCCATGTATACAACTCCAAAATGAACATATTAAAATGGTAGAAAATGTTTAGAAATTGGTCATTCAGAAGATAAATACATTTCAAGCTTTTGCATTGAAAACGTTACAAAGGCGCTGAAAAGCACTTTAAGGCAATAAAAACCTGAACATACTTTTATGGACTTGTATTGGACAATTCCAGTGCCAAAACAACTTCCCAATGTATAAAACATCTATGAGACCAAGTTAGATTAGTCAAACTGATTACAAACTGATCCCTGAGAAGTTACATACAAAACTTTGCAGTTGCATTAAAAACGTTACAAAGGCGCTGAAAAGCACTTTAAGGCAATACAAATCTGAACATACTTTTATGGACTTGTATTGGACAATTCCAGTGCCAAAGCAACTTTCCAATGTATAAACCATCTATGAGACCATGTTAGATTAGTCAAACTGATTACAAACTGATCGCTGAGAAGTTACATACAAAACTTTGCAGTTGCATTAAAAACGTTACAAAGGCGCTGAAAAGCACTTTAAGGCAATAAAAACCTGAACATACTTTTATGGACTTGTATTGGACAATTCCAGTGCCAAAACAACTTCCCAATGTATAAAACATCTATGAGACCAAGTTAGATTAGTCAAACTGATTACAAACTGATCGCTGAGAGGTTACATACAAAACTTTGGAGTTGCTTTGAAAATGCTACTAAGGAGCTGAAAAGCACTTTAAGGCAATACAATCCTGAACATACTTTTATGGACTTGTATTGGACAATTCCAGTGCCAAAACAACTTTCCAATGTATAAACCATCTATGAGACCATGTTAGATTAGTCAAACTGATTACAAACTGATCGCTGAGAAGTTACATACAAAACTTTGCAGTTGCATTAAAAACGTTACAAAGGCGCTGAAAAGCACTTTAAGGCAATAAAAACCTGAACATACTTTTATGGACCTGTATTGGACAATTCCAGTGCCAAAACAACTTCCCAATGTATAAAACATCTATGAGACCAAGTTAGATTAGTCAAACTGATTACAAACTGATCGCTGAGAGGTTACATACAAAACTTTGCAGTTGCTTTGAAAATGCTACTAAGGAGCTGAAAAGCACTTTAAGGCAATAAAAAACTAAACATGCTATTACTGACTAGTAAGTCATTATTTCAGTGCATACACTTTTTCCCATGTATACAACTCCAAAATGAACATATTCAAATGGTAGAAAATGTTTAGAAATTGGTCATTCAGATGATAAATACATTTCAAGCTTTTGCATTGAAAACGTTACAAAGGCGCTGAAAAGCACTTTAAGGCAATAAAAACCTGAACATACTTTTATGGACTTGTATTGGACAATTCCAGTGCCAAAACAACTTCCCAATGTATAAAACATCTATGAGACCAAGTTAGATTAGTCAAACTGATTACAAACTGATCGCTGAGAGGTTACATACAAAACTTTGCAGTTGCATTGAAAATGCTACTAAAGAGCTGAAAAGCACTTTAAGGCAATAAAAAACTAAACATGCTATTACTGACTAGTAAGTCATTATTTCAGTGCATAAACTTTTTCCCATGTATACAACTCCAAAATGAACATATTAAAATGGTAGAAAATGTTTAGAAATTGGTCATTCAGAAGATAAATACATTTCAAGCTTTTGCATTGAAAACGTTACAAAGGCGCTGAAAAGCACTTTAAGGCAATAAAAACCTGAACATACTTTTATGGACTTGTATTGGACAATTCCAGTGCCAAAACAACTTCCCAATGTATAAAACATCTATGAGACCAAGTTAGATTAGTCAAACTGATTACAAACTGATCCCTGAGAAGTTACATACAAAACTTTGCAGTTGCATTAAAAACGTTACAAAGGCGCTGAAAAGCACTTTAAGGCAATAAAAATCTGAACATACTTTTATGGACTTGTATTGGACAATTCCAGTGCCAAAGCAACTTTCCAATGTATAAACCATCTATGAGACCATGTTAGATTAGTCAAACTGATTACAAACTGATCGCTGAGAAGTTACATACAAAACTTTGCAGTTGCATTAAAAACGTTACAAAGGCGCTGAAAAGCACTTTAAGGCAATAAAAACCTGAACATACTTTTATGGACTTGTATTGGACAATTCCAGTGCCAAAACAACTTCCCAATGTATAAAACATCTATGAGACCAAGTTAGATTAGTCAAACTGATTACAAACTGATCGCTGAGAGGTTACATACAAAACTTTGGAGTTGCTTTGAAAATGCTACTAAGGAGCTGAAAAGCACTTTAAGGCAATACAATCCTGAACATACTTTTATGGACTTGTATTGGACAATTCCAGTGCCAAAACAACTTTCCAATGTATAAACCATCTATGAGACCATGTTAGATTAGTCAAACTGATTACAAACTGATCGCTGAGAAGTTACATACAAAACTTTGCAGTTGCATTAAAAACGTTACAAAGGCGCTGAAAAGCACTTTAAGGCAATAAAAACCTGAACATACTTTTATGGACCTGTATTGGACAATTCCAGTGCCAAAACAACTTCCCAATGTATAAAACATCTATGAGACCAAGTTAGATTAGTCAAACTGATTACAAACTGATCGCTGAGAGGTTACATACAAAACTTTG
Organism: Neosalanx taihuensis; assembly: GCA_030340665.1. NCBI lineage: Eukaryota > Metazoa > Chordata > Actinopteri > Osmeriformes > Salangidae > Neosalanx > Neosalanx taihuensis. The sequence continues at coordinate 6,532,014 of CM059304.1, read as the reverse complement.
CAGTTGCTTTGAAAATGCTACTAAGGAGCTGAAAAGCACTTTAAGGCAATAAAAAACTAAACATGCTATTACTGACTAGTAAGTCATTATTTCAGTGCATACACTTTTTCCCATGTATACAACTCCAAAATGAACATATTCAAATGGTAGAAAATGTTTAGAAATTGGTCATTCAGATGATAAATACATTTCAAGCTTTTGCATTGAAAACGTTACAAAGGCGCTGAAAAGCACTTTAAGGCAATAAAAACCTGAACATACTTTTATGGACTTGTATTGGACAATTCCAGTGCCAAAACAACTTCCCAATGTATAAAACATCTATGAGACCAAGTTAGATTAGTCAAACTGATTACAAACTGATCGCTGAGAGGTTACATACAAAACTTTGCAGTTGCATTGAAAATGCTACTAAAGAGCTGAAAAGCACTTTAAGGCAATAAAAAACTAAACATGCTATTACTGACTAGTAAGTCATTATTTCAGTGCATAAACTTTTTCCCATGTATACAACTCCAAAATGAACATATTAAAATGGTAGAAAATGTTTAGAAATTGGTCATTCAGAAGATAAATACATTTCAAGCTTTTGCATTGAAAACGTTACAAAGGCGCTGAAAAGCACTTTAAGGCAATAAAAACCTGAACATACTTTTATGGACTTGTATTGGACAATTCCAGTGCCAAAACAACTTCCCAATGTATAAAACATCTATGAGACCAAGTTAGATTAGTCAAACTGATTACAAACTGATCCCTGAGAAGTTACATACAAAACTTTGCAGTTGCATTAAAAACGTTACAAAGGCGCTGAAAAGCACTTTAAGGCAATAAAAATCTGAACATACTTTTATGGACTTGTATTGGACAATTCCAGTGCCAAAGCAACTTTCCAATGTATAAACCATCTATGAGACCATGTTAGATTAGTCAAACTGATTACAAACTGATCGCTGAGAAGTTACATACAAAACTTTGCAGTTGCATTAAAAACGTTACAAAGGCGCTGAAAAGCACTTTAAGGCAATAAAAACCTGAACATACTTTTATGGACTTGTATTGGACAATTCCAGTGCCAAAACAACTTCCCAATGTATAAAACATCTATGAGACCAAGTTAGATTAGTCAAACTGATTACAAACTGATCGCTGAGAGGTTACATACAAAACTTTGGAGTTGCTTTGAAAATGCTACTAAGGAGCTGAAAAGCACTTTAAGGCAATACAATCCTGAACATACTTTTATGGACTTGTATTGGACAATTCCAGTGCCAAAACAACTTCCCAATGTATAAAACATCTATGAGACCAAGTTAGATTAGTCAAACTGATTACAAACTGATCCCTGAGAAGTTACATACAAAACTTTGCAGTTGCATTAAAAACGTTACAAAGGCGCTGAAAAGCACTTTAAGGCAATAAAAATCTGAACATACTTTTATGGACTTGTATTGGACAATTCCAGTGCCAAAGCAACTTTCCAATGTATAAACCATCTATGAGACCATGTTAGATTAGTCAAACTGATTACAAACTGATCGCTGAGAAGTTACATACAAAACTTTGCAGTTGCATTAAAAACGTTACAAAGGCGCTGAAAAGCACTTTAAGGCAATAAAAACCTGAACATACTTTTATGGACTTGTATTGGACAATTCCAGTGCCAAAACAACTTCCCAATGTATAAAACATCTATGAGACCAAGTTAGATTAGTCAAACTGATTACAAACTGATCGCTGAGAGGTTACATACAAAACTTTGGAGTTGCTTTGAAAATGCTACTAAGGAGCTGAAAAGCACTTTAAGGCAATACAATCCTGAACATACTTTTATGGACTTGTATTGGACAATTCCAGTGCCAAAACAACTTTCCAATGTATAAACCATCTATGAGACCATGTTAGATTAGTCAAACTGATTACAAACTGATCGCTGAGAAGTTACATACAAAACTTTGCAGTTGCATTAAAAACGTTACAAAGGCGCTGAAAAGCACTTTAAGGCAATAAAAACCTGAACATACTTTTATGGACCTGTATTGGACAATTCCAGTGCCAAAACAACTTCCCAATGTATAAAACATCTATGAGACCAAGTTAGATTAGTCAAACTGATTACAAACTGATCGCTGAGAGGTTACATACAAAACTTTGCAGTTGCTTTGAAAATGCTACTAAGGAGCTGAAAAGCACTTTAAGGCAATAAAAAACTAAACATGCTATTACTGACTAGTAAGTCATTATTTCAGTGCATACACTTTTTCCCATGTATACAACTCCAAAATGAACATATTCAAATGGTAGAAAATGTTTAGAAATTGGTCATTCAGATGATAAATACATTTCAAGCTTTTGCATTGAAAACGTTACAAAGGCGCTGAAAAGCACTTTAAGGCAATAAAAACCTGAACATACTTTTATGGACTTGTATTGGACAATTCCAGTGCCAAAACAACTTCCCAATGTATAAAACATCTATGAGACCAAGTTAGATTAGTCAAACTGATTACAAACTGATCGCTGAGAGGTTACATACAAAACTTTGCAGTTGCATTGAAAATGCTACTAAGGAGCTGAAAAGCACTTTAAGGCAATAAAAAACTAAACATGCTATTACTGACTAGTAAGTCATTATTTCAGTGCATAAACTTTTTTCCCATGTATACAACTCCAAAATGAACATATTAAAATGGTAGAAAATGTTTAGAAATTGGTCATTCAGAAGATAAATACATTTCAAGCTTTTGCATTGAAAACGTTACAAAGGCGCTGAAAAGCACTTTAAGGCAATAAAAACCTGAACATACTTTTATGGACTTGTATTGGACAATTCCAGTGCCAAAACAACTTCCCAATGTATAAAACATCTATGAGACCAAGATAGATTAGTCAAACTGATTACAAACTGATCGCTGAGAGGTTACATACAAAACTTTGCAGTTGCTTTGAAAATGCTACTAAGGAGCTGAAAAGCACTTTAAGGCAATACAATCCTGAACATACTTTTATGGACTTGTATTGGACAATTCCAGTGCCAAAACAACTTTCCAATGTATAAACCATCTATGAGACCATGTTAGATTAGTCAAACTGATTACAAACTGATCGCTGAGAAGTTACATACAAAACTTTGCAGTTGCATTAAAAACGTTACAAAGGCGCTGAAAAGCACTTTAAGGCAATAAAAACCTGAACATACTTTTATGGACTTGTATTGGACAATTCCAGTGCCAAAACAACTTCCCAATGTATAAAACATCTATGAGACCAAGTTAGATTAGTCAAACTGATTACAAACTGATCCCTGAGAAGTTACATACAAAACTTTGCAGTTGCATTAAAAACGTTACAAAGGCGCTGAAAAGCACTTTAAGGCAATAAAAATCTGAACATACTTTCGGACTTGTATTGGACAATTCCAGTGCCAAAGCAACTTTCCAATGTATAAACCATCTATGAGACCATGTTAGATTAGTCAAACTGATTACAAACTGATCGCTGAGAAGTTACATACAAAACTTTGCAGTTGCTTTGAAAATGCTACTAAGGAGCTGAAAAGCACTTTAAGGCAATAAAAAACTAAACATGCTATTACTGACTAGTAAGTCATTATTTCAGTGCATACACTTTTTCCCATGTATACAACTCCAAAATGAACATATTCAAATGGTAGAAAATGTTTAGAAATTGGTCATTCAGATGATAAATACATTTCAAGCTTTTGCATTGAAAACGTTACAAAGGCGCTGAAAAGCACTTTAAGGCAATAAAAACCTGAACATACTTTTATGGACTTGTATTGGACAATTCCAGTGCCAAAACAACTTCCCAATGTATAAAACATCTATGAGACCAAGTTAGATTAGTCAAACTGATTACAAACTGATCGCTGAGAGGTTACATACAAAACTTTGCAGTTGCATTGAAAATGCTACTAAGGAGCTGAAAAGCACTTTAAGGCAATAAAAAACTAAACATGCTATTACTGACTAGTAAGTCATTATTTCAGTGCATAAACTTTTTCCCATGTATACAACTCCAAAATGAACATATTAAAATGGTAGAAAATGTTTAGAAATTGGTCATTCAGAAGATAAATACATTTCAAGCTTTTGCATTGAAAACGTTACAAAGGCGCTGAAAAGCACTTTAAGGCAATAAAAACCTGAACATACTTTTATGGACTTGTATTGGACAATTCCAGTGCCAAAACAACTTCCCAATGTATAAAACATCTATAAGACCATGTTAGATTAGTCAAACTGATTACAAACTGATCCCTGAGAAGTTACATACAAAACTTTGCAGTTGCATTAAAAACGTTACAAAGGCGCTGAAAAGCACTTTGAGGCAATAAAAATCTGAACATACTTTTCGGACTTGTATTGGACAATTCCAGTGCCAAAGCAACTTTCCAATGTATAAACCATCTATGAGACCATGTTAGATTAGTCAAACTGATTACAAACTGATCGCTGAGAAGTTACATACAAAACTTTGCAGTTGCTTTGAAAATGCTACTAAGGAGCTGAAAAGCACTTTAAGGCAATAAAAAACTAAACATGCTATTACTGACTAGTAAGTCATTATTTCAGTGCATACACTTTTTCCCATGTATACAACTCCAAAATGAACATATTCAAATGGTAGAAAATGTTTAGAAATTGGTCATTCAGATGATAAATACATTTCAAGCTTTTGCATTGAAAACGTTACAAAGGCGCTGAAAAGCACTTTAAGGCAATAAAAACCTGAACATACTTTTATGGACTTGTATTGGACAATTCCAGTGCCAAAACAACTTCCCAATGTATAAAACATCTATGAGACCAAGTTAGATTAGTCAAACTGATTACAAACTGATCGCTGAGAGGTTACATACAAAACTTTGCAGTTGCATTGAAAATGCTACTAAGGAGCTGAAAAGCACTTTAAGGCAATAAAAAACTAAACATGCTATTACTGACTAGTAAGTCATTATTTCAGTGCATAAACTTTTTCCCCATGTATACAACTCCAAAATGAACATATTAAAATGGTAGAAAATGTTTAGAAATTGGTCATTCAGAAGATAAATACATTTCAAGCTTTTGCATTGAAAACGTTACAAAGGCGCTGAAAAGCACTTTAAGGCAATAAAAACCTGAACATACTTTTATGGACTTGTATTGGACAATTCCAGTGCCAAAACAACTTCCCAATGTATAAAACATCTATGAGACCAAGTTAGATTAGTCAAACTGATTACAAACTGATCGCTGAGAGGTTACATACAAAACTTTGCAGTTGCTTTGAAAATGCTACTAAGGAGCTGAAAAGCACTTTAAGGCAATAAAAAACTAAACATGCTATTACTGACTAGTAAGTCATTATTTCAGTGCATACACTTTTTCCCATGTATACAACTCCAAAATGAACATATTCAAATGGTAGAAAATGTTTAGAAATTGGTCATTCAGATGATAAATACATTTCAAGCTTTTGCATTGAAAACGTTACAAAGGCGCTGAAAAGCACTTTAAGGCAATAAAAACCTGAACATACTTTTATGGACTTGTATTGGACAATTCCAGTGCCAAAACAACTTCCCAATGTATAAAACATCTATGAGACCAAGTTAGATTAGTCAAACTGATTACAAACTGATCGCTGAGAGGTTACATACAAAACTTTGCAGTTGCATTGAAAATGCTACTAAGGAGCTGAAAAGCACTTTAAGGCAATAAAAAACTAAACATGCTATTACTGACTAGTAAGTCATTATTTCAGTGCATAAACTTTTTTCCCATGTATACAACTCCAAAATGAACATATTAAAATGGTAGAAAATGTTTAGAAATTGGTCATTCAGGAGATAAATACATTTCAAGCTTTTGCATTGAAAACGTTACAAAGGCGCTGAAAAGCACTTTAAGGCAATAAAAACCTGAACATACTTTTATGGACTTGTATTGGACAATTCCAGTGCCAAAACAACTTCCCAATGTATAAAACATCTATGAGACCAAGTTAGATTAGTCAAACTGATTACAAACTGATCCCTGAGAAGTTACATACAAAACTTTGCAGTTGCATTAAAAACGTTACAAAGGCGCTGAAAAGCACTTTAAGGCAATAAAAACCTGAACATACTTTTATGGACCTGTATTGGACAATTCCAGTGCCAAAACAACTTCCCAATGTATAAAACATCTATGAGACCAAGTTAGATTAGTCAAACTGATTACAAACTGATCGCTGAGAGGTTACATACAAAACTTTGCAGTTGCTTTGAAAATGCTACTAAGGAGCTGAAAAGCACTTTAAGGCAATAAAAAACTAAACATGCTATTACTGACTAGTAAGTCATTATTTCAGTGCATACACTTTTTCCCATGTATACAACTCCAAAATGAACATATTCAAATGGTAGAAAATGTATAGAAATTGGTCATTCAGATGATAAATACATTTCAAGCTTTTGCATTGAAAACGTTACAAAGGCGCTGAAAAGCACTTTAAGGCAATAAAAACCTGAACATACTTTTATGGACTTGTATTGGACAATTCCAGTGCCAAAACAACTTCCCAATGTATAAAACATCTATGAGACCAAGTTAGATTAGTCAAACTGATTACAAACTGATCGCTGAGAGGTTACATACAAAACTTTGCAGTTGCATTGAAAATGCTACTAAAGAGCTGAAAAGCACTTTAAGGCAATAAAAAACTAAACATGCTATTACTGACTAGTAAGTCATTATTTCAGTGCATAAACTTTTTCCCATGTATACAACTCCAAAATGAACATATTAAAATGGTAGAAAATGTTTAGAAATTGGTCATTCAGAAGATAAATACATTTCAAGCTTTTGCATTGAAAACGTTACAAAGGCGCTGAAAAGCACTTTAAGGCAATAAAAACCTGAACATACTTTTATGGACTTGTATTGGACAATTCCAGTGCCAAAACAACTTCCCAATGTATAAAACATCTATGAGACCAAGTTAGATTAGTCAAACTGATTACAAACTGATCCCTGAGAAGTTACATACAAAACTTTGCAGTTGCATTAAAAACGTTACAAAGGCGCTGAAAAGCACTTTAAGGCAATAAAAATCTGAACATACTTTTATGGACTTGTATTGGACAATTCCAGTGCCAAAGCAACTTTCCAATGTATAAACCATCTATGAGACCATGTTAGATTAGTCAAACTGATTACAAACTGATCGCTGAGAAGTTACATACAAAACTTTGCAGTTGCATTAAAAACGTTACAAAGGCGCTGAAAAGCACTTTAAGGCAATAAAAACCTGAACATACTTTTATGGACTTGTATTGGACAATTCCAGTGCCAAAACAACTTCCCAATGTATAAAACATCTATGAGACCAAGTTAGATTAGTCAAACTGATTACAAACTGATCGCTGAGAGGTTACATACAAAACTTTGGAGTTGCTTTGAAAATGCTACTAAGGAGCTGAAAAGCACTTTAAGGCAATACAATCCTGAACATACTTTTATGGACTTGTATTGGACAATTCCAGTGCCAAAACAACTTCCCAATGTATAAAACATCTATGAGACCAAGTTAGATTAGTCAAACTGATTACAAACTGATCCCTGAGAAGTTACATACAAAACTTTGCAGTTGCATTAAAAACGTTACAAAGGCGCTGAAAAGCACTTTAAGGCAATAAAAATCTGAACATACTTTTATGGACTTGTATTGGACAATTCCAGTGCCAAAGCAACTTTCCAATGTATAAACCATCTATGAGACCATGTTAGATTAGTCAAACTGATTACAAACTGATCGCTGAGAAGTTACATACAAAACTTTGCAGTTGCATTAAAAACGTTACAAAGGCGCTGAAAAGCACTTTAAGGCAATAAAAACCTGAACATACTTTTATGGACTTGTATTGGACAATTCCAGTGCCAAAACAACTTCCCAATGTATAAAACATCTATGAGACCAAGTTAGATTAGTCAAACTGATTACAAACTGATCGCTGAGAGGTTACATACAAAACTTTGGAGTTGCTTTGAAAATGCTACTAAGGAGCTGAAAAGCACTTTAAGGCAATACAATCCTGAACATACTTTTATGGACTTGTATTGGACAATTCCAGTGCCAAAACAACTTTCCAATGTATAAACCATCTATGAGACCATGTTAGATTAGTCAAACTGATTACAAACTGATCGCTGAGAAGTTACATACAAAACTTTGCAGTTGCATTAAAAACGTTACAAAGGCGCTGAAAAGCACTTTAAGGCAATAAAAACCTGAACATACTTTTATGGACCTGTATTGGACAATTCCAGTGCCAAAACAACTTCCCAATGTATAAAACATCTATGAGACCAAGTTAGATTAGTCAAACTGATTACAAACTGATCGCTGAGAGGTTACATACAAAACTTTGCAGTTGCTTTGAAAATGCTACTAAGGAGCTGAAAAGCACTTTAAGGCAATAAAAAACTAAACATGCTATTACTGACTAGTAAGTCATTATTTCAGTGCATACACTTTTTCCCATGTATACAACTCCAAAATGAACATATTCAAATGGTAGAAAATGTTTAGAAATTGGTCATTCAGATGATAAATACATTTCAAGCTTTTGCATTGAAAACGTTACAAAGGCGCTGAAAAGCACTTTAAGGCAATAAAAACCTGAACATACTTTTATGGACTTGTATTGGACAATTCCAGTGCCAAAACAACTTCCCAATGTATAAAACATCTATGAGACCAAGTTAGATTAGTCAAACTGATTACAAACTGATCGCTGAGAGGTTACATACAAAACTTTGCAGTTGCATTGAAAATGCTACTAAGGAGCTGAAAAGCACTTTAAGGCAATAAAAAACTAAACATGCTATTACTGACTAGTAAGTCATTATTTCAGTGCATAAACTTTTTTCCCATGTATACAACTCCAAAATGAACATATTAAAATGGTAGAAAATGTTTAGAAATTGGTCATTCAGAAGATAAATACATTTCAAGCTTTTGCATTGAAAACGTTACAAAGGCGCTGAAAAGCACTTTAAGGCAATAAAAACCTGAACATACTTTTATGGACTTGTATTGGACAATTCCAGTGCCAAAACAACTTCCCAATGTATAAAACATCTATGAGACCAAGATAGATTAGTCAAACTGATTACAAACTGATCGCTGAGAGGTTACATACAAAACTTTGCAGTTGCTTTGAAAATGCTACTAAGGAGCTGAAAAGCACTTTAAGGCAATACAATCCTGAACATACTTTTATGGACTTGTATTGGACAATTCCAGTGCCAAAACAACTTTCCAATGTATAAACCATCTATGAGACCATGTTAGATTAGTCAAACTGATTACAAACTGATCGCTGAGAAGTTACATACAAAACTTTGCAGTTGCATTAAAAACGTTACAAAGGCGCTGAAAAGCACTTTAAGGCAATAAAAACCTGAACATACTTTTATGGACTTGTATTGGACAATTCCAGTGCCAAAACAACTTCCCAATGTATAAAACATCTATGAGACCAAGTTAGATTAGTCAAACTGATTACAAACTGATCCCTGAGAAGTTACATACAAAACTTTGCAGTTGCATTAAAAACGTTACAAAGGCGCTGAAAAGCACTTTAAGGCAATAAAAATCTGAACATACTTTCGGACTTGTATTGGACAATTCCAGTGCCAAAGCAACTTTCCAATGTATAAACCATCTATGAGACCATGTTAGATTAGTCAAACTGATTACAAACTGATCGCTGAGAAGTTACATACAAAACTTTGCAGTTGCTTTGAAAATGCTACTAAGGAGCTGAAAAGCACTTTAAGGCAATAAAAAACTAAACATGCTATTACTGACTAGTAAGTCATTATTTCAGTGCATACACTTTTTCCCATGTATACAACTCCAAAATGAACATATTCAAATGGTAGAAAATGTTTAGAAATTGGTCATTCAGATGATAAATACATTTCAAGCTTTTGCATTGAAAACGTTACAAAGGCGCTGAAAAGCACTTTAAGGCAATAAAAACCTGAACATACTTTTATGGACTTGTATTGGACAATTCCAGTGCCAAAACAACTTCCCAATGTATAAAACATCTATGAGACCAAGTTAGATTAGTCAAACTGATTACAAACTGATCGCTGAGAGGTTACATACAAAACTTTGCAGTTGCATTGAAAATGCTACTAAGGAGCTGAAAAGCACTTTAAGGCAATAAAAAACTAAACATGCTATTACTGACTAGTAAGTCATTATTTCAGTGCATAAACTTTTTCCCATGTATACAACTCCAAAATGAACATATTAAAATGGTAGAAAATGTTTAGAAATTGGTCATTCAGAAGATAAATACATTTCAAGCTTTTGCATTGAAAACGTTACAAAGGCGCTGAAAAGCACTTTAAGGCAATAAAAACCTGAACATACTTTTATGGACTTGTATTGGACAATTCCAGTGCCAAAACAACTTCCCAATGTATAAAACATCTATGAGACCAAGTTAGATTAGTCAAACTGATTACAAACTGATCGCTGAGAGGTTACATACAAAACTTTGCAGTTGCATTGAAAATGCTACTAAGGAGCTGAAAAGCACTTTAAGGCAATAAAAAACTAAACATGCTATTACTGACTAGTAAGTCATTATTTCAGTGCATAAACTTTTTCCCCATGTATACAACTCCAAAATGAACATATTAAAATGGTAGAAAATGTTTAGAAATTGGTCATTCAGAAGATAAATACATTTCAAGCTTTTGCATTGAAAACGTTACAAAGGCGCTGAAAAGCACTTTAAGGCAATAAAAACCTGAACATACTTTTATGGACTTGTATTGGACAATTCCAGTGCCAAAACAACTTCCCAATGTATAAAACATCTATGAGACCAAGTTAGATTAGTCAAACTGATTACAAACTGATCGCTGAGAGGTTACATACAAAACTTTGCAGTTGCTTTGAAAATGCTACTAAGGAGCTGAAAAGCACTTTAAGGCAATAAAAAACTAAACATGCTATTACTGACTAGTAAGTCATTATTTCAGTGCATACACTTTTTCCCATGTATACAACTCCAAAATGAACATATTCAAATGGTAGAAAATGTTTAGAAATTGGTCATTCAGATGATAAATACATTTCAAGCTTTTGCATTGAAAACGTTACAAAGGCGCTGAAAAGCACTTTAAGGCAATAAAAACCTGAACATACTTTTATGGACTTGTATTGGACAATTCCAGTGCCAAAACAACTTCCCAATGTATAAAACATCTATGAGACCAAGTTAGATTAGTCAAACTGATTACAAACTGATCGCTGAGAGGTTACATACAAAACTTTGCAGTTGCATTGAAAATGCTACTAAGGAGCTGAAAAGCACTTTAAGGCAATAAAAAACTAAACATGCTATTACTGACTAGTAAGTCATTATTTCAGTGCATAAACTTTTTTCCCATGTATACAACTCCAAAATGAACATATTAAAATGGTAGAAAATGTTTAGAAATTGGTCATTCAGGAGATAAATACATTTCAAGCTTTTGCATTGAAAACGTTACAAAGGCGCTGAAAAGCACTTTAAGGCAATAAAAACCTGAACATACTTTTATGGACTTGTATTGGACAATTCCAGTGCCAAAACAACTTCCCAATGTATAAAACATCTATGAGACCAAGTTAGATTAGTCAAACTGATTACAAACTGATCCCTGAGAAGTTACATACAAAACTTTGCAGTTGCATTAAAAACGTTACAAAGGCGCTGAAAAGCACTTTAAGGCAATAAAAATCTGAACATACTTTTCGGACTTGTATTGGACAATTCCAGTGCCAAAGCAACTTTCCAATGTATAAACCATCTATGAGACCATGTTAGATTAGTCAAACTGATTACAAACTGATCGCTGAGAAGTTACATACAAAACTTTGCAGTTGCTTTGAAAATGCTACTAAGGAGCTGAAAAGCACTTTAAGGCAATAAAAAACTAAACATGCTATTACTGACTAGTAAGTCATTATTTCAGTGCATACACTTTTTCCCATGTATACAACTCCAAAATGAACATATTCAAATGGTAGAAAATGTTTAGAAATTGGTCATTCAGATGATAAATACATTTCAAGCTTTTGCATTGAAAACGTTACAAAGGCGCTGAAAAGCACTTTAAGGCAATAAAAACCTGAACATACTTTTATGGACTTGTATTGGACAATTCCAGTGCCAAAACAACTTCCCAATGTATAAAACATCTATGAGACCAAGTTAGATTAGTCAAACTGATTACAAACTGATCGCTGAGAGGTTACATACAAAACTTTGCAGTTGCATTGAAAATGCTACTAAGGAGCTGAAAAGCACTTTAAGGCAATAAAAAACTAAACATGCTATTACTGACTAGTAAGTCATTATTTCAGTGCATAAACTTTTTCCCATGTATACAACTCCAAAATGAACATATTAAAATGGTAGAAAATGTTTAGAAATTGGTCATTCAGAAGATAAATACATTTCAAGCTTTTGCATTGAAAACGTTACAAAGGCGCTGAAAAGCACTTTAAGGCAATAAAAACCTGAACATACTTTTATGGACTTGTATTGGACAATTCCAGTGCCAAAACAACTTCCCAATGTATAAAACATCTATAAGACCATGTTAGATTAGTCAAACTGATTACAAACTGATCCCTGAGAAGTTACATACAAAACTTTGCAGTTTCATTAAAAACGTTACAAAGGCGCTGAAAAGCACTTTGAGGCAATAAAAATCTGAACATACTTTTCGGACTTGTATTGGACAATTCCAGTGCCAAAGCAACTTTCCAATGTATAAACCATCTATGAGACCATGTTAGATTAGTCAAACTGATTACAAACTGATCGCTGAGAAGTTACATACAAAACTTTGCAGTTGCTTTGAAAATGCTACTAAGGAGCTGAAAAGCACTTTAAGGCAATAAAAAACTAAACATGCTATTACTGACTAGTAAGTCATTATTTCAGTGCATACACTTTTTCCCATGTATACAACTCCAAAATGAACATATTCAAATGGTAGAAAATGTTTAGAAATTGGTCATTCAGATGATAAATACATTTCAAGCTTTTGCATTGAAAACGTTACAAAGGCGCTGAAAAGCACTTTAAGGCAATAAAAACCTGAACATACTTTTATGGACTTGTATTGGACAATTCCAGTGCCAAAACAACTTCCCAATGTATAAAACATCTATGAGACCAAGTTAGATTAGTCAAACTGATTACAAACTGATCGCTGAGAGGTTACATACAAAACTTTGCAGTTGCATTGAAAATGCTACTAAGGAGCTGAAAAGCACTTTAAGGCAATAAAAAACTAAACATGCTATTACTGACTAGTAAGTCATTATTTCAGTGCATAAACTTTTTCCCCATGTATACAACTCCAAAATGAACATATTAAAATGGTAGAAAATGTTTAGAAATTGGTCATTCAGAAGATAAATACATTTCAAGCTTTTGCATTGAAAACGTTACAAAGGCGCTGAAAAGCACTTTAAGGCAATAAAAACCTGAACATACTTTTATGGACTTGTATTGGACAATTCCAGTGCCAAAACAACTTTCCAATGTATAAACCATCTATGAGACCATGTTAGATTAGTCAAACTGATTACAAACTGATCGCTGAGAAGTTACATACAAAACTTTGCAGTTGCATTAAAAACGTTACAAAGGCGCTGAAAAGCACTTTAAGGCAATAAAAACCTGAACATACTTTTATGGACCTGTATTGGACAATTCCAGTGCCAAAACAACTTCCCAATGTATAAAACATCTATGAGACCAAGTTAGATTAGTCAAACTGATTACAAACTGATCGCTGAGAAGTTACATACAAAACTTTGCAGTTGCTTTGAAAATGCTACTAAGGAGCTGAAAAGCACTTTAAGGCAATAAAAAACTAAACATGCTATTACTGACTAGTAAGTCATTATTTCAGTGCATACACTTTTTCCCATGTATACAACTCCAAAATGAACATATTCAAATGGTAGAAAATGTTTAGAAATTGGTCATTCAGATGATAAATACATTTCAAGCTTTTGCATTGAAAACGTTACAAAGGCGCTGAAAAGCACTTTAAGGCAATAAAAACCTGAACATACTTTTATGGACTTGTATTGGACAATTCCAGTGCCAAAACAACTTCCCAATGTATAAAACATCTATGAGACCAAGTTAGATTAGTCAAACTGATTACAAACTGATCGCTGAGAGGTTACATACAAAACTTTGCAGTTGCATTGAAAATGCTACTAAAGAGCTGAAAAGCACTTTAAGGCAATAAAAAACTAAACATGCTATTACTGACTAGTAAGTCATTATTTCAGTGCATAAACTTTTTCCCATGTATACAACTCCAAAATGAACATATTAAAATGGTAGAAAATGTTTAGAAATTGGTCATTCAGAAGATAAATACATTTCAAGCTTTTGCATTGAAAACGTTACAAAGGCGCTGAAAAGCACTTTAAGGCAATAAAAACCTGAACATACTTTTATGGACTTGTATTGGACAATTCCAGTGCCAAAACAACTTCCCAATGTATAAAACATCTATGAGACCAAGTTAGATTAGTCAAACTGATTACAAACTGATCCCTGAGAAGTTACATACAAAACTTTGCAGTTGCATTAAAAACGTTACAAAGGCGCTGAAAAGCACTTTAAGGCAATAAAAATCTGAACATACTTTTATGGACTTGTATTGGACAATTCCAGTGCCAAAGCAACTTTCCAATGTATAAACCATCTATGAGACCATGTTAGATTAGTCAAACTGATTACAAACTGATCGCTGAGAAGTTACATACAAAACTTTGCAGTTGCATTAAAAACGTTACAAAGGCGCTGAAAAGCACTTTAAGGCAATAAAAACCTGAACATACTTTTATGGACTTGTATTGGACAATTCCAGTGCCAAAACAACTTCCCAATGTATAAAACATCTATGAGACCAAGTTAGATTAGTCAAACTGATTACAAACTGATCGCTGAGAGGTTACATACAAAACTTTGGAGTTGCTTTGAAAATGCTACTAAGGAGCTGAAAAGCACTTTAAGGCAATAAAAACCTGAACATACTTTTATGGACTTGTATTGGACAATTCCAGTGCCAAAACAACTTTCCAATGTATAAACCATCTATGAGACCATGTTAGATTAGTCAAACTGATTACAAACTGATCGCTGAGAAGTTACATACAAAACTTTGCAGTTGCATTAAAAACGTTACAAAGGCGCTGAAAAGCACTTTAAGGCAATAAAAACCTGAACATACTTTTATGGACCTGTATTGGACAATTCCAGTGCCAAAACAACTTCCCAATGTATAAAACATCTATGAGACCAAGTTAGATTAGTCAAACTGATTACAAACTGATCGCTGAGAGGTTACATACAAAACTTTGCAGTTGCTTTGAAAATGCTACTAAGGAGCTGAAAAGCACTTTAAGGCAATACAATCCTGAACATACTTTTATGGACTTGTATTGGACAATTCCAGTGCCAAAGCAACTTTCCAATGTATAAACCATCTATGAGACCATGTTAGATTAGTCAAACTGATTACAAACTGATCGCTGAGAAGTTACATACAAAACTTTGCAGTTGCTTTGAAATGCTACTAAGGAGCTGAAAAGCACTTTAAGGCAATACAAAACTAAACATGCTATTACTGACTAGTAAGTCATTATTTCAGTGCATACACTTTTTCCCATGTATACAACTCCAAAATGAACATATTCAAATGGTAGAAAATGTTTAGAAATTGGTCATTCAGATGATAAATACATTTCAAGCTTTTGCATTGAAAACGTTACAAAGGCGCTGAAAAGCACTTTAAGGCAATAAAAACCTGAACATACTTTTATGGACTTGTATTGGACAATTCCAGTGCCAAAACAACTTCCCAATGTATAAAACATCTATGAGACCAAGTTAGATTAGTCAAACTGATTACAAACTGATCGCTGAGAGGTTACATACAAAACTTTGCAGTTGCATTGAAAATGCTACTAAGGAGCTGAAAAGCACTTTAAGGCAATAAAAAACTAAACATGCTATTACTGACTAGTAAGTCATTATTTCAGTGCATAAACTTTTTCCCCATGTATACAACTCCAAAATGAACATATTAAAATGGTAGAAAATGTTTAGAAATTGGTCATTCAGAAGATAAATACATTTCAAGCTTTTGCATTGAAAACGTTACAAAGGCGCTGAAAAGCACTTTAAGGCAATAAAAACCTGAACATACTTTTATGGACTTGTATTGGACAATTCCAGTGCCAAAACAACTTTCCAATGTATAAACCATCTATGAGACCATGTTAGATTAGTCAAACTGATTACAAACTGATCGCTGAGAAGTTACATACAAAACTTTGCAGTTGCATTAAAAACGTTACAAAGGCGCTGAAAAGCACTTTAAGGCAATAAAAACCTGAACATACTTTTATGGACCTGTATTGGACAATTCCAGTGCCAAAACAACTTCCCAATGTATAAAACATCTATGAGACCAAGTTAGATTAGTCAAACTGATTACAAACTGATCGCTGAGAGGTTACATACAAAACTTTGCAGTTGCTTTGAAAATGCTACTAAGGAGCTGAAAAGCACTTTAAGGCAATAAAAAACTAAACATGCTATTACTGACTAGTAAGTCATTATTTCAGTGCATACACTTTTTCCCATGTATACAACTCCAAAATGAACATATTCAAATGGTAGAAAATGTTTAGAAATTGGTCATTCAGATGATAAATACATTTCAAGCTTTTGCATTGAAAACGTTACAAAGGCGCTGAAAAGCACTTTAAGGCAATAAAAACCTGAACATACTTTTATGGACTTGTATTGGACAATTCCAGTGCCAAAACAACTTCCCAATGTATAAAACATCTATGAGACCAAGTTAGATTAGTCAAACTGATTACAAACTGATCGCTGAGAGGTTACATACAAAACTTTGCAGTTGCTTTGAAAATGCTACTAAGGAGCTGAAAAGCACTTTAAGGCAATACAATCCTGAACATACTTTTATGGACTTGTATTGGACAATTCCAGTGCCAAAACAACTTCCCAATGTATAAAACATCTATGAGACCAAGTTAGATTAGTCAAACTGATTACAAACTGATCGCTGAGAGGTTACATACAAAACTTTGCAGTTGCTTTGAAAATGCTACTAAGGAGCTGAAAAGCACTTTAAGGCAATACAATCCTGAACATACTTTTATGGACTTGTATTGGACAATTCCAGTGCCAAAACAACTTCCAAATGTATAAAACATCTATGAGACCAAGTTAGATTAGTCAAACTGATTACAAACTGATCGCTGAGAGGTTACATACAAAACTTTGCAGTTGCTTTGAAAATGCTACTAAGGAGCTGAAAAGCACTTTAAGGCAATACAATCCTGAACATACTTTTATGGACTTGTATTGGACAATTCCAGTGCCAAAGCAACTTTCCAATGTATAAACCATCTATGAGACCATGTTAGATTAGTCAAACTGATTACAAACTGATCGCTGAGAAGTTACATACAAAACTTTGCAGTTGCTTTGAAAATGCTACTAAGGAGCTGAAAAGCACTTTAAGGCAATAAAAAACTAAACATGCTATTACTGACTAGTAAGTCATTATTTCAGTGCATACACTTTTTCCCATGTATACAACTCCAAAATGAACATATTCAAATGGTAGAAAATGTTTAGAAATTGGTCATTCAGATGATAAATACATTTCAAGCTTTTGCATTGAAAACGTTACAAAGGCGCTGAAAAGCACTTTAAGGCAATAAAAACCTGAACATACTTTTATGGACTTGTATTGGACAATTCCAGTGCCAAAACAACTTCCCAATGTATAAAACATCTATGAGACCAAGTTAGATTAGTCAAACTGATTACAAACTGATCGCTGAGAGGTTACATACAAAACTTTGCAGTTGCATTGAAAATGCTACTAAGGAGCTGAAAAGCACTTTAAGGCAATAAAAAACTAAACATGCTATTACTGACTAGTAAGTCATTATTTCAGTGCATAAACTTTTTTCCCATGTATACAACTCCAAAATGAACATATTAAAATGGTAGAAAATGTTTAGAAATTGGTCATTCAGAAGATAAATACATTTCAAGCTTTTGCATTGAAAACGTTACAAAGGCGCTGAAAAGCACTTTAAGGCAATAAAAACCTGAACATACTTTTATGGACTTGTATTGGACAAT
Source organism: Neosalanx taihuensis (assembly GCA_030340665.1). NCBI lineage: Eukaryota > Metazoa > Chordata > Actinopteri > Osmeriformes > Salangidae > Neosalanx > Neosalanx taihuensis. The sequence goes on along the minus strand of CM059304.1, from coordinate 6,513,725 downwards.
TCCAGTGCCAAAACAACTTCCCAATGTATAAAACATCTATGAGACCAAGTTAGATTAGTCAAACTGATTACAAACTGATCCCTGAGAAGTTACATACAAAACTTTGCAGTTGCATTAAAAACGTTACAAAGGCGCTGAAAAGCACTTTAAGGCAATAAAAATCTGAACATACTTTTCGGACTTGTATTGGACAATTCCAGTGCCAAAGCAACTTTCCAATGTATAAACCATCTATGAGACCATGTTAGATTAGTCAAACTGATTACAAACTGATCGCTGAGAAGTTACATACAAAACTTTGCAGTTGCTTTGAAAATGCTACTAAGGAGCTGAAAAGCACTTTAAGGCAATAAAAAACTAAACATGCTATTACTGACTAGTAAGTCATTATTTCAGTGCATACATTTTTTCCCATGTATACAACTCCAAAATGAACATATTCAAATGGTAGAAAATGTTTAGAAATTGGTCATTCAGATGATAAATACATTTCAAGCTTTTGCATTGAAAACGTTACAAAGGCGCTGAAAAGCACTTTAAGGCAATAAAAACCTGAACATACTTTTATGGACTTGTATTGGACAATTCCAGTGCCAAAACAACTTCCCAATGTATAAAACATCTATGAGACCAAGTTAGATTAGTCAAACTGATTACAAACTGATCGCTGAGAGGTTACATACAAAACTTTGCAGTTGCATTGAAAATGCTACTAAGGAGCTGAAAAGCACTTTAAGGCAATAAAAAACTAAACATGCTATTACTGACTAGTAAGTCATTATTTCAGTGCATAAACTTTTTTCCCATGTATACAACTCCAAAATGAACATATTAAAATGGTAGAAAATGTTTAGAAATTGGTCATTCAGAAGATAAATACATTTCAAGCTTTTGCATTGAAAACGTTACAAAGGCGCTGAAAAGCACTTTAAGGCAATAAAAACCTGAACATACTTTTATGGACTTGTATTGGACAATTCCAGTGCCAAAACAACTTCCCAATGTATAAAACATCTATGAGACCAAGTTAGATTAGTCAAACTGATTACAAACTGATCCCTGAGAAGTTACATACAAAACTTTGCAGTTGCATTAAAAACGTTACAAAGGCGCTGAAAAGCACTTTAAGGCAATACAAATCTGAACATACTTTTATGGACTTGTATTGGACAATTCCAGTGCCAAAACAACTTCCCAATGTATAAAACATCTATGAGACCAAGTTAGATTAGTCAAACTGATTACAAACTGATCGCTGAGAGGTTACATACAAAACTTTGGAGTTGCTTTGAAAATGCTACTAAGGAGCTGAAAAGCACTTTAAGGCAATACAATCCTGAACATACTTTTATGGACTTGTATTGGACAATTCCAGTGCCAAAACAACTTTCCAATGTATAAACCATCTATGAGACCATGTTAGATTAGTCAAACTGATTACAAACTGATCGCTGAGAAGTTACATACAAAACTTTGCAGTTGCATTAAAAACGTTACAAAGGCGCTGAAAAGCACTTTAAGGCAATAAAAACCTGAACATACTTTTATGGACCTGTATTGGACAATTCCAGTGCCAAAACAACTTCCCAATGTATAAAACATCTATGAGACCAAGTTAGATTAGTCAAACTGATTACAAACTGATCGCTGAGAGGTTACATACAAAACTTTGCAGTTGCTTTGAAAATGCTACTAAGGAGCTGAAAAGCACTTTAAGGCAATAAAAAACTAAACATGCTATTACTGACTAGTAAGTCATTATTTCAGTGCATACACTTTTTCCCATGTATACAACTCCAAAATGAACATATTCAAATGGTAGAAAATGTTTAGAAATTGGTCATTCAGATGATAAATACATTTCAAGCTTTTGCATTGAAAACGTTACAAAGGCGCTGAAAAGCACTTTAAGGCAATAAAAACCTGAACATACTTTTATGGACTTGTATTGGACAATTCCAGTGCCAAAACAACTTCCCAATGTATAAAACATCTATGAGACCAAGTTAGATTAGTCAAACTGATTACAAACTGATCGCTGAGAGGTTACATACAAAACTTTGCAGTTGCATTGAAAATGCTACTAAAGAGCTGAAAAGCACTTTAAGGCAATAAAAAACTAAACATGCTATTACTGACTAGTAAGTCATTATTTCAGTGCATAAACTTTTTCCCATGTATACAACTCCAAAATGAACATATTAAAATGGTAGAAAATGTTTAGAAATTGGTCATTCAGAAGATAAATACATTTCAAGCTTTTGCATTGAAAACGTTACAAAGGCGCTGAAAAGCACTTTAAGGCAATAAAAACCTGAACATACTTTTATGGACTTGTATTGGACAATTCCAGTGCCAAAACAACTTCCCAATGTATAAAACATCTATGAGACCAAGTTAGATTAGTCAAACTGATTACAAACTGATCCCTGAGAAGTTACATACAAAACTTTGCAGTTGCATTAAAAACGTTACAAAGGCGCTGAAAAGCACTTTAAGGCAATAAAAATCTGAACATACTTTTATGGACTTGTATTGGACAATTCCAGTGCCAAAGCAACTTTCCAATGTATAAACCATCTATGAGACCATGTTAGATTAGTCAAACTGATTACAAACTGATCGCTGAGAAGTTACATACAAAACTTTGCAGTTGCATTAAAAACGTTACAAAGGCGCTGAAAAACACTTTAAGGCAATAAAAACCTGAACATACTTTTATGGACTTGTATTGGACAATTCCAGTGCCAAAACAACTTCCCAATGTATAAAACATCTATGAGACCAAGTTAGATTAGTCAAACTGATTACAAACTGATCGCTGAGAGGTTACATACAAAACTTTGGAGTTGCTTTGAAAATGCTACTAAGGAGCTGAAAAGCACTTTAAGGCAATACAATCCTGAACATACTTTTATGGACTTGTATTGGACAATTCCAGTGCCAAAACAACTTTCCAATGTATAAACCATCTATGAGACCATGTTAGATTAGTCAAACTGATTACAAACTGATCGCTGAGAAGTTACATACAAAACTTTGCAGTTGCATTAAAAACGTTACAAAGGCGCTGAAAAGCACTTTAAGGCAATAAAAACCTGAACATACTTTTATGGACCTGTATTGGACAATTCCAGTGCCAAAACAACTTCCCAATGTATAAAACATCTATGAGACCAAGTTAGATTAGTCAAACTGATTACAAACTGATCGCTGAGAGGTTACATACAAAACTTTGCAGTTGCTTTGAAAATGCTACTAAGGAGCTGAAAAGCACTTTAAGGCAATAAAAAACTAAACATGCTATTACTGACTAGTAAGTCATTATTTCAGTGCATACACTTTTTCCCATGTATACAACTCCAAAATGAACATATTCAAATGGTAGAAAATGTTTAGAAATTGGTCATTCAGATGATAAATACATTTCAAGCTTTTGCATTGAAAACGTTACAAAGGCGCTGAAAAGCACTTTAAGGCAATAAAAACCTGAACATACTTTTATGGACTTGTATTGGACAATTCCAGTGCCAAAACAACTTCCCAATGTATAAAACATCTATGAGACCAAGTTAGATTAGTCAAACTGATTACAAACTGATCGCTGAGAGGTTACATACAAAACTTTGCAGTTGCATTGAAAATGCTACTAAAGAGCTGAAAAGCACTTTAAGGCAATAAAAAACTAAACATGCTATTACTGACTAGTAAGTCATTATTTCAGTGCATAAACTTTTTCCCATGTATACAACTCCAAAATGAACATATTAAAATGGTAGAAAATGTTTAGAAATTGGTCATTCAGAAGATAAATACATTTCAAGCTTTTGCATTGAAAACGTTACAAAGGCGCTGAAAAGCACTTTAAGGCAATAAAAACCTGAACATACTTTTATGGACTTGTATTGGACAATTCCAGTGCCAAAACAACTTCCCAATGTATAAAACATCTATGAGACCAAGTTAGATTAGTCAAACTGATTACAAACTGATCCCTGAGAAGTTACATACAAAACTTTGCAGTTGCATTAAAAACGTTACAAAGGCGCTGAAAAGCACTTTAAGGCAATAAAAATCTGAACATACTTTTATGGACTTGTATTGGACAATTCCAGTGCCAAAGCAACTTTCCAATGTATAAACCATCTATGAGACCATGTTAGATTAGTCAAACTGATTACAAACTGATCGCTGAGAAGTTACATACAAAACTTTGCAGTTGCATTAAAAACGTTACAAAGGCGCTGAAAAGCACTTTAAGGCAATAAAAACCTGAACATGCTTTTATGGACTTGTATTGGACAATTCCAGTGCCAAAACAACTTCCCAATGTATAAAACATCTATGAGACCAAGTTAGATTAGTCAAACTGATTACAAACTGATCCCTGAGAAGTTACATACAAAACTTTGCAGTTGCATTAAAAACGTTACAAAGGCGCTGAAAAGCACTTTAAGGCAATAAAAATCTGAACATACTTTTCGGACTTGTATTGGACAATTCCAGTGCCAAAGCAACTTTCCAATGTATAAACCATCTATGAGACCATGTTAGATTAGTCAAACTGATTACAAACTGATCGCTGAGAAGTTACATACAAAACTTTGCAGTTGCTTTGAAAATGCTACTAAGGAGCTGAAAAGCACTTTAAGGCAATAAAAAACTAAACATGCTATTACTGACTAGTAAGTCATTATTTCAGTGCATACACTTTTTCCCATGTATACAACTCCAAAATGAACATATTCAAATGGTAGAAAATGTTTAGAAATTGGTCATTCAGATGATAAATACATTTCAAGCTTTTGCATTGAAAACGTTACAAAGGCGCTGAAAAGCACTTTAAGGCAATAAAAACCTGAACATACTTTTATGGACTTGTATTGGACAATTCCAGTGCCAAAACAACTTCCCAATGTATAAAACATCTATGAGACCAAGTTAGATTAGTCAAACTGATTACAAACTGATCGCTGAGAGGTTACATACAAAACTTTGCAGTTGCATTGAAAATGCTACTAAGGAGCTGAAAAGCACTTTAAGGCAATAAAAAACTAAACATGCTATTACTGACTAGTAAGTCATTATTTCAGTGCATAAACTTTTTTCCCATGTATACAACTCCAAAATGAACATATTAAAATGGTAGAAAATGTTTAGAAATTGGTCATTCAGAAGATAAATACATTTCAAGCTTTTGCATTGAAAACGTTACAAAGGCGCTGAAAAGCACTTTAAGGCAATAAAAACCTGAACATACTTTTATGGACTTGTATTGGACAATTCCAGTGCCAAAACAACTTCCCAATGTATAAAACATCTATGAGACCAAGTTAGATTAGTCAAACTGATTACAAACTGATCCCTGAGAAGTTACATACAAAACTTTGCAGTTGCATTAAAAACGTTACAAAGGCGCTGAAAAGCACTTTAAGGCAATACAAATCTGAACATACTTTTATGGACTTGTATTGGACAATTCCAGTGCCAAAGCAACTTTCCAATGTATAAACCATCTATGAGACCATGTTAGATTAGTCAAACTGATTACAAACTGATCGCTGAGAAGTTACATACAAAACTTTGCAGTTGCATTAAAAACGTTACAAAGGCGCTGAAAAGCACTTTAAGGCAATAAAAACCTGAACATACTTTTATGGACTTGTATTGGACAATTCCAGTGCCAAAACAACTTCCCAATGTATAAAACATCTATGAGACCAAGTTAGATTAGTCAAACTGATTACAAACTGATCGCTGAGAGGTTACATACAAAACTTTGGAGTTGCTTTGAAAATGCTACTAAGGAGCTGAAAAGCACTTTAAGGCAATACAATCCTGAACATACTTTTATGGACTTGTATTGGACAATTCCAGTGCCAAAACAACTTTCCAATGTATAAACCATCTATGAGACCATGTTAGATTAGTCAAACTGATTACAAACTGATCGCTGAGAAGTTACATACAAAACTTTGCAGTTGCATTAAAAACGTTACAAAGGCGCTGAAAAGCACTTTAAGGCAATAAAAACCTGAACATACTTTTATGGACCTGTATTGGACAATTCCAGTGCCAAAACAACTTCCCAATGTATAAAACATCTATGAGACCAAGTTAGATTAGTCAAACTGATTACAAACTGATCGCTGAGAGGTTACATACAAAACTTTGCAGTTGCTTTGAAAATGCTACTAAGGAGCTGAAAAGCACTTTAAGGCAATAAAAAACTAAACATGCTATTACTGACTAGTAAGTCATTATTTCAGTGCATACACTTTTTCCCATGTATACAACTCCAAAATGAACATATTCAAATGGTAGAAAATGTTTAGAAATTGGTCATTCAGATGATAAATACATTTCAAGCTTTTGCATTGAAAACGTTACAAAGGCGCTGAAAAGCACTTTAAGGCAATAAAAACCTGAACATACTTTTATGGACTTGTATTGGACAATTCCAGTGCCAAAACAACTTCCCAATGTATAAAACATCTATGAGACCAAGTTAGATTAGTCAAACTGATTACAAACTGATCGCTGAGAGGTTACATACAAAACTTTGCAGTTGCATTGAAAATGCTACTAAAGAGCTGAAAAGCACTTTAAGGCAATAAAAAACTAAACATGCTATTACTGACTAGTAAGTCATTATTTCAGTGCATAAACTTTTTCCCATGTATACAACTCCAAAATGAACATATTAAAATGGTAGAAAATGTTTAGAAATTGGTCATTCAGAAGATAAATACATTTCAAGCTTTTGCATTGAAAACGTTACAAAGGCGCTGAAAAGCACTTTAAGGCAATAAAAACCTGAACATACTTTTATGGACTTGTATTGGACAATTCCAGTGCCAAAACAACTTCCCAATGTATAAAACATCTATGAGACCAAGTTAGATTAGTCAAACTGATTACAAACTGATCCCTGAGAAGTTACATACAAAACTTTGCAGTTGCATTAAAAACGTTACAAAGGCGCTGAAAAGCACTTTAAGGCAATAAAAATCTGAACATACTTTTATGGACTTGTATTGGACAATTCCAGTGCCAAAGCAACTTTCCAATGTATAAACCATCTATGAGACCATGTTAGATTAGTCAAACTGATTACAAACTGATCGCTGAGAAGTTACATACAAAACTTTGCAGTTGCATTAAAAACGTTACAAAGGCGCTGAAAAGCACTTTAAGGCAATAAAAACCTGAACATACTTTTATGGACTTGTATTGGACAATTCCAGTGCCAAAACAACTTCCCAATTTATAAAACATCTATGAGACCAAGTTAGATTAGTCAAACTGATTACAAACTGATCGCTGAGAGGTTACATACAAAACTTTGGAGTTGCTTTGAAAATGCTACTAAGGAGCTGAAAAGCACTTTAAGGCAATACAATCCTGAACATACTTTTATGGACTTGTATTGGACAATTCCAGTGCCAAAACAACTTTCCAATGTATAAACCATCTATGAGACCATGTTAGATTAGTCAAACTGATTACAAACTGATCGCTGAGAAGTTACATACAAAACTTTGCAGTTGCATTAAAAACGTTACAAAGGCGCTGAAAAGCACTTTAAGGCAATAAAAACCTGAACATACTTTTATGGACCTGTATTGGACAATTCCAGTGCCAAAACAACTTCCCAATGTATAAAACATCTATGAGACCAAGTTAGATTAGTCAAACTGATTACAAACTGATCGCTGAGAGGTTACATACAAAACTTTGCAGTTGCTTTGAAAATGCTACTAAGGAGCTGAAAAGCACTTTAAGGCAATAAAAAACTAAACATGCTATTACTGACTAGTAAGTCATTATTTCAGTGCATACACTTTTTCCCATGTATACAACTCCAAAATGAACATATTCAAATGGTAGAAAATGTTTAGAAATTGGTCATTCAGATGATAAATACATTTCAAGCTTTTGCATTGAAAACGTTACAAAGGCGCTGAAAAGCACTTTAAGGCAATAAAAACCTGAACATACTTTTATGGACTTGTATTGGACAATTCCAGTGCCAAAACAACTTCCCAATGTATAAAACATCTATGAGACCAAGTTAGATTAGTCAAACTGATTACAAACTGATCGCTGAGAGGTTACATACAAAACTTTGCAGTTGCATTGAAAATGCTACTAAGGAGCTGAAAAGCACTTTAAGGCAATAAAAAACTAAACATGCTATTACTGACTAGTAAGTCATTATTTCAGTGCATAAACTTTTTTCCCATGTATACAACTCCAAAATGAACATATTAAAATGGTAGAAAATGTTTAGAAATTGGTCATTCAGAAGATAAATACATTTCAAGCTTTTGCATTGAAAACGTTACAAAGGCGCTGAAAAGCACTTTAAGGCAATAAAAACCTGAACATACTTTTATGGACTTGTATTGGACAATTCCAGTGCCAAAACAACTTCCCAATGTATAAAACATCTATGAGACCAAGTTAGATTAGTCAAACTGATTACAAACTGATCCCTGAGAAGTTACATACAAAACTTTGCAGTTGCATTAAAAACGTTACAAAGGCGCTGAAAAGCACTTTAAGGCAATACAAATCTGAACATACTTTTATGGACTTGTATTGGACAATTCCAGTGCCAAAGCAACTTTCCAATGTATAAACCATCTATGAGACCATGTTAGATTAGTCAAACTGATTACAAACTGATCGCTGAGAAGTTACATACAAAACTTTGCAGTTGCATTAAAAACGTTACAAAGGCGCTGAAAAGCACTTTAAGGCAATAAAAACCTGAACATACTTTTATGGACTTGTATTGGACAATTCCAGTGCCAAAACAACTTCCCAATGTATAAAACATCTATGAGACCAAGTTAGATTAGTCAAACTGATTACAAACTGATCGCTGAGAGGTTACATACAAAACTTTGGAGTTGCTTTGAAAATGCTACTAAGGAGCTGAAAAGCACTTTAAGGCAATACAATCCTGAACATACTTTTATGGACTTGTATTGGACAATTCCAGTGCCAAAACAACTTTCCAATGTATAAACCATCTATGAGACCATGTTAGATTAGTCAAACTGATTACAAACTGATCGCTGAGAAGTTACATACAAAACTTTGCAGTTGCATTAAAAACGTTACAAAGGCGCTGAAAAGCACTTTAAGGCAATAAAAACCTGAACATACTTTTATGGACCTGTATTGGACAATTCCAGTGCCAAAACAACTTCCCAATGTATAAAACATCTATGAGACCAAGTTAGATTAGTCAAACTGATTACAAACTGATCGCTGAGAGGTTACATACAAAACTTTGCAGTTGCTTTGAAAATGCTACTAAGGAGCTGAAAAGCACTTTAAGGCAATAAAAAACTAAACATGCTATTACTGACTAGTAAGTCATTATTTCAGTGCATACACTTTTTCCCATGTATACAACTCCAAAATGAACATATTCAAATGGTAGAAAATGTTTAGAAATTGGTCATTCAGATGATAAATACATTTCAAGCTTTTGCATTGAAAACGTTACAAAGGCGCTGAAAAGCACTTTAAGGCAATAAAAACCTGAACATACTTTTATGGACTTGTATTGGACAATTCCAGTGCCAAAACAACTTCCCAATGTATAAAACATCTATGAGACCAAGTTAGATTAGTCAAACTGATTACAAACTGATCGCTGAGAGGTTACATACAAAACTTTGCAGTTGCATTGAAAATGCTACTAAAGAGCTGAAAAGCACTTTAAGGCAATAAAAAACTAAACATGCTATTACTGACTAGTAAGTCATTATTTCAGTGCATAAACTTTTTCCCATGTATACAACTCCAAAATGAACATATTAAAATGGTAGAAAATGTTTAGAAATTGGTCATTCAGAAGATAAATACATTTCAAGCTTTTGCATTGAAAACGTTACAAAGGCGCTGAAAAGCACTTTAAGGCAATAAAAACCTGAACATACTTTTATGGACTTGTATTGGACAATTCCAGTGCCAAAACAACTTCCCAATGTATAAAACATCTATGAGACCAAGTTAGATTAGTCAAACTGATTACAAACTGATCCCTGAGAAGTTACATACAAAACTTTGCAGTTGCATTAAAAACGTTACAAAGGCGCTGAAAAGCACTTTAAGGCAATAAAAATCTGAACATACTTTTATGGACTTGTATTGGACAATTCCAGTGCCAAAGCAACTTTCCAATGTATAAACCATCTATGAGACCATGTTAGATTAGTCAAACTGATTACAAACTGATCGCTGAGAAGTTACATACAAAACTTTGCAGTTGCATTAAAAACGTTACAAAGGCGCTGAAAAGCACTTTAAGGCAATAAAAACCTGAACATACTTTTATGGACTTGTATTGGACAATTCCAGTGCCAAAACAACTTCCCAATGTATAAAACATCTATGAGACCAAGTTAGATTAGTCAAACTGATTACAAACTGATCGCTGAGAGGTTACATACAAAACTTTGGAGTTGCTTTGAAAATGCTACTAAGGAGCTGAAAAGCACTTTAAGGCAATACAATCCTGAACATACTTTTATGGACTTGTATTGGACAATTCCAGTGCCAAAACAACTTTCCAATGTATAAACCATCTATGAGACCATGTTAGATTAGTCAAACTGATTACAAACTGATCGCTGAGAAGTTACATACAAAACTTTGCAGTTGCATTAAAAACGTTACAAAGGCGCTGAAAAGCACTTTAAGGCAATAAAAACCTGAACATACTTTTATGGACCTGTATTGGACAATTCCAGTGCCAAAACAACTTCCCAATGTATAAAACATCTATGAGACCAAGTTAGATTAGTCAAACTGATTACAAACTGATCGCTGAGAGGTTACATACAAAACTTTGCAGTTGCTTTGAAAATGCTACTAAGGAGCTGAAAAGCACTTTAAGGCAATAAAAAACTAAACATGCTATTACTGACTAGTAAGTCATTATTTCAGTGCATACACTTTTTCCCATGTATACAACTCCAAAATGAACATATTCAAATGGTAGAAAATGTTTAGAAATTGGTCATTCAGATGATAAATACATTTCAAGCTTTTGCATTGAAAACGTTACAAAGGCGCTGAAAAGCACTTTAAGGCAATAAAAACCTGAACATACTTTTATGGACTTGTATTGGACAATTCCAGTGCCAAAACAACTTCCCAATGTATAAAACATCTATGAGACCAAGTTAGATTAGTCAAACTGATTACAAACTGATCGCTGAGAGGTTACATACAAAACTTTGCAGTTGCATTGAAAATGCTACTAAAGAGCTGAAAAGCACTTTAAGGCAATAAAAAACTAAACATGCTATTACTGACTAGTAAGTCATTATTTCAGTGCATAAACTTTTTCCCATGTATACAACTCCAAAATGAACATATTAAAATGGTAGAAAATGTTTAGAAATTGGTCATTCAGAAGATAAATACATTTCAAGCTTTTGCATTGAAAACGTTACAAAGGCGCTGAAAAGCACTTTAAGGCAATAAAAACCTGAACATACTTTTATGGACTTGTATTGGACAATTCCAGTGCCAAAACAACTTCCCAATGTATAAAACATCTATGAGACCAAGTTAGATTAGTCAAACTGATTACAAACTGATCCCTGAGAAGTTACATACAAAACTTTGCAGTTGCATTAAAAACGTTACAAAGGCGCTGAAAAGCACTTTAAGGCAATAAAAATCTGAACATACTTTTATGGACTTGTATTGGACAATTCCAGTGCCAAAGCAACTTTCCAATGTATAAACCATCTATGAGACCATGTTAGATTAGTCAAACTGATTACAAACTGATCGCTGAGAAGTTACATACAAAACTTTGCAGTTGCATTAAAAACGTTACAAAGGCGCTGAAAAGCACTTTAAGGCAATAAAAACCTGAACATACTTTTATGGACTTGTATTGGACAATTCCAGTGCCAAAACAACTTCCCAATGTATAAAACATCTATGAGACCAAGTTAGATTAGTCAAACTGATTACAAACTGATCGCTGAGAGGTTACATACAAAACTTTGGAGTTGCTTTGAAAATGCTACTAAGGAGCTGAAAAGCACTTTAAGGCAATACAATCCTGAACATACTTTTATGGACTTGTATTGGACAATTCCAGTGCCAAAACAACTTCCCAATGTATAAAACATCTATGAGACCAAGTTAGATTAGTCAAACTGATTACAAACTGATCCCTGAGAAGTTACATACAAAACTTTGCAGTTGCATTAAAAACGTTACAAAGGCGCTGAAAAGCACTTTAAGGCAATAAAAATCTGAACATACTTTTATGGACTTGTATTGGACAATTCCAGTGCCAAAGCAACTTTCCAATGTATAAACCATCTATGAGACCATGTTAGATTAGTCAAACTGATTACAAACTGATCGCTGAGAAGTTACATACAAAACTTTGCAGTTGCATTAAAAACGTTACAAAGGCGCTGAAAAGCACTTTAAGGCAATAAAAACCTGAACATACTTTTATGGACTTGTATTGGACAATTCCAGTGCCAAAACAACTTCCCAATGTATAAAACATCTATGAGACCAAGTTAGATTAGTCAAACTGATTACAAACTGATCGCTGAGAGGTTACATACAAAACTTTGGAGTTGCTTTGAAAATGCTACTAAGGAGCTGAAAAGCACTTTAAGGCAATACAATCCTGAACATACTTTTATGGACTTGTATTGGACAATTCCAGTGCCAAAACAACTTCCCAATGTATAAAACATCTATGAGACCAAGTTAGATTAGTCAAACTGATTACAAACTGATCGCTGAGAGGTTACATACAAAACTTTGGAGTTGCTTTGAAAATGCTACTAAGGAGCTGAAAAGCACTTTAAGGCAATACAATCCTGAACATACTTTTATGGACTTGTATTGGACAATTCCAGTGCCAAAACAACTTTCCAATGTATAAACCATCTATGAGACCATGTTAGATTAGTCAAACTGATTACAAACTGATCGCTGAGAAGTTACATACAAAACTTTGCAGTTGCATTAAAAACGTTACAAAGGCGCTGAAAAGCACTTTAAGGCAATAAAAACCTGAACATACTTTTATGGACCTGTATTGGACAATTCCAGTGCCAAAACAACTTCCCAATGTATAAAACATCTATGAGACCAAGTTAGATTAGTCAAACTGATTACAAACTGATCGCTGAGAGGTTACATACAAAACTTTGCAGTTGCTTTGAAAATGCTACTAAGGAGCTGAAAAGCACTTTAAGGCAATAAAAAACTAAACATGCTATTACTGACTAGTAAGTCATTATTTCAGTGCATACACTTTTTCCCATGTATACAACTCCAAAATGAACATATTCAAATGGTAGAAAATGTTTAGAAATTGGTCATTCAGATGATAAATACATTTCAAGCTTTTGCATTGAAAACGTTACAAAGGCGCTGAAAAGCACTTTAAGGCAATAAAAACCTGAACATACTTTTATGGACTTGTATTGGACAATTCCAGTGCCAAAACAACTTCCCAATGTATAAAACATCTATGAGACCAAGTTAGATTAGTCAAACTGATTACAAACTGATCGCTGAGAGGTTACATACAAAACTTTGCAGTTGCATTGAAAATGCTACTAAAGAGCTGAAAAGCACTTTAAGGCAATAAAAAACTAAACATGCTATTACTGACTAGTAAGTCATTATTTCAGTGCATAAACTTTTTCCCATGTATACAACTCCAAAATGAACATATTAAAATGGTAGAAAATGTTTAGAAATTGGTCATTCAGAAGATAAATACATTTCAAGCTTTTGCATTGAAAACGTTACAAAGGCGCTGAAAAGCACTTTAAGGCAATAAAAACCTGAACATACTTTTATGGACTTGTATTGGACAATTCCAGTGCCAAAACAACTTCCCAATGTATAAAACATCTATGAGACCAAGTTAGATTAGTCAAACTGATTACAAACTGATCCCTGAGAAGTTACATACAAAACTTTGCAGTTGCATTAAAAACGTTACAAAGGCGCTGAAAAGCACTTTAAGGCAATAAAAATCTGAACATACTTTTATGGACTTGTATTGGACAATTCCAGTGCCAAAGCAACTTTCCAATGTATAAACCATCTATGAGACCATGTTAGATTAGTCAAACTGATTACAAACTGATCGCTGAGAAGTTACATACAAAACTTTGCAGTTGCATTAAAAACGTTACAAAGGCGCTGAAAAGCACTTTAAGGCAATAAAAACCTGAACATACTTTTATGGACTTGTATTGGACAATTCCAGTGCCAAAACAACTTCCCAATGTATAAAACATCTATGAGACCAAGTTAGATTAGTCAAACTGATTACAAACTGATCGCTGAGAGGTTACATACAAAACTTTGGAGTTGCTTTGAAAATGCTACTAAGGAGCTGAAAAGCACTTTAAGGCAATACAATCCTGAACATACTTTTATGGACTTGTATTGGACAATTCCAGTGCCAAAACAACTTTCCAATGTATAAACCATCTATGAGACCATGTTAGATTAGTCAAACTGATTACAAACTGATCGCTGAGAAGTTACATACAAAACTTTGCAGTTGCATTAAAAACGTTACAAAGGCGCTGAAAAGCACTTTAAGGCAATAAAAACCTGAACATACTTTTATGGACCTGTATTGGACAATTCCAGTGCCAAAACAACTTCCCAATGTATAAAACATCTATGAGACCAAGTTAGATTAGTCAAACTGATTACAAACTGATCGCTGAGAGGTTACATACAAAACTTTGCAGTTGCTTTGAAAATGCTACTAAGGAGCTGAAAAGCACTTTAAGGCAATAAAAAACTAAACATGCTATTACTGACTAGTAAGTCATTATTTCAGTGCATACACTTTTTCCCATGTATACAACTCCAAAATGAACATATTCAAATGGTAGAAAATGTTTAGAAATTGGTCATTCAGATGATAAATACATTTCAAGCTTTTGCATTGAAAACGTTACAAAGGCGCTGAAAAGCACTTTAAGGCAATAAAAACCTGAACATACTTTTATGGACTTGTATTGGACAATTCCAGTGCCAAAACAACTTCCCAATGTATAAAACATCTATGAGACCAAGTTAGATTAGTCAAACTGATTACAAACTGATCGCTGAGAGGTTACATACAAAACTTTGCAGTTGCATTGAAAATGCTACTAAAGAGCTGAAAAGCACTTTAAGGCAATAAAAAACTAAACATGCTATTACTGACTAGTAAGTCATTATTTCAGTGCATAAACTTTTTCCCATGTATACAACTCCAAAATGAACATATTAAAATGGTAGAAAATGTTTAGAAATTGGTCATTCAGAAGATAAATACATTTCAAGCTTTTGCATTGAAAACGTTACAAAGGCGCTGAAAAGCACTTTAAGGCAATAAAAACCTGAACATACTTTTATGGACTTGTATTGGACAATTCCAGTGCCAAAACAACTTCCCAATGTATAAAACATCTATGAGACCAAGTTAGATTAGTCAAACTGATTACAAACTGATCCCTGAGAAGTTACATACAAAACTTTGCAGTTGCATTAAAAACGTTACAAAGGCGCTGAAAAGCACTTTAAGGCAATAAAAATCTGAACATACTTTTATGGACTTGTATTGGACAATTCCAGTGCCAAAGCAACTTTCCAATGTATAAACCATCTATGAGACCATGTTAGATTAGTCAAACTGATTACAAACTGATCGCTGAGAAGTTACATACAAAACTTTGCAGTTGCATTAAAAACGTTACAAAGGCGCTGAAAAGCACTTTAAGGCAATAAAAACCTGAACATACTTTTATGGACTTGTATTGGACAATTCCAGTGCCAAAACAACTTCCCAATGTATAAAACATCTATGAGACCAAGTTAGATTAGTCAAACTGATTACAAACTGATCGCTGAGAGGTTACATACAAAACTTTGGAGTTGCTTTGAAAATGCTACTAAGGAGCTGAAAAGCACTTTAAGGCAATACAATCCTGAACATACTTTTATGGACTTGTATTGGACAATTCCAGTGCCAAAACAACTTTCCAATGTATAAACCATCTATGAGACCATGTTAGATTAGTCAAACTGATTACAAACTGATCGCTGAGAAGTTACATACAAAACTTTGCAGTTGCATTAAAAACGTTACAAAGGCGCTGAAAAGCACTTTAAGGCAATAAAAACCTGAACATACTTTTATGGACCTGTATTGGACAATTCCAGTGCCAAAACAACTTCCCAATGTATAAAACATCTATGAGACCAAGTTAGATTAGTCAAACTGATTACAAACTGATCGCTGAGAGGTTACATACAAAACTTTGCAGTTGCTTTGAAAATGCTACTAAGGAGCTGAAAAGCACTTTAAGGCAATAAAAAACTAAACATGCTATTACTGACTAGTAAGTCATTATTTCAGTGCATACACTTTTTCCCATGTATACAACTCCAAAATGAACATATTCAAATGGTAGAAAATGTTTAGAAATTGGTCATTCAGAAGATAAATACATTTCAAGCTTTTGCATTGAAAACGTTACAAAGGCGCTGAAAAGCACTTTAAGGCAATAAAAACCTGAACATACTTTTATGGACTTGTATTGGACAATTCCAGTGCCAAAACAACTTCCCAATGTATAAAACATCTATGAGACCAAGTTAGATTAGTCAAACTGATTACAAACTGATCCCTGAGAAGTTACATACAAAACTTTGCAGTTGCATTAAAAACGTTACAAAGGCGCTGAAAAGCACTTTAAGGCAATAAAAATCTGAACATACTTTTATGGACTTGTATTGGACAATTCCAGTGCCAAAGCAACTTTCCAATGTATAAACCATCTATGAGACCATGTTAGATTAGTCAAACTGATTACAAACTGATCGCTGAGAAGTTACATACAAAACTTTGCAGTTGCATTAAAAACGTTACAAAGGCGCTGAAAAGCACTTTAAGGCAATAAAAACCTGAACATACTTTTATGGACTTGTATTGGACAATTCCAGTGCCAAAACAACTTCCCAATGTATAAAACATCTATGAGACCAAGTTAGATTAGTCAAACTGATTACAAACTGATCGCTGAGAGGTTACATACAAAACTTTGGAGTTGCTTTGAAAATGCTACTAAGGAGCTGAAAAGCACTTTAAGGCAATACAATCCTGAACATACTTTTATGGACTTGTATTGGACAATTCCAGTGCCAAAACAACTTTCCAATGTATAAACCATCTATGAGACCATGTTAGATTAGTCAAACTGATTACAAACTGATCGCTGAGAAGTTACATACAAAACTTTGCAGTTGCATTAAAAACGTTACAAAGGCGCTGAAAAGCACTTTAAGGCAATAAAAACCTGAACATACTTTTATGGACCTGTATTGGACAATTCCAGTGCCAAAACAACTTCCCAATGTATAAAACATCTATGAGACCAAGTTAGATTAGTCAAACTGATTACAAACTGATCGCTGAGAGGTTACATACAAAACTTTGCAGTTGCTTTGAAAATGCTACTAAGGAGCTGAAAAGCACTTTAAGGCAATAAAAAACTAAACATGCTATTACTGACTAGTAAGTCATTATTTCAGTGCATACACTTTTTCCCATGTATACAACTCCAAAATGAACATATTCAAATGGTAGAAAATGTTTAGAAATTGGTCATTCAGATGATAAATACATTTCAAGCTTTTGCATTGAAAACGTTACAAAGGCGCTGAAAAGCACTTTAAGGCAATAAAAACCTGAACATACTTTTATGGACTTGTATTGGACAATTCCAGTGCCAAAACAACTTCCCAATGTATAAAACATCTATGAGACCAAGTTAGATTAGTCAAACTGATTACAAACTGATCGCTGAGAGGTTACATACAAAACTTTGCAGTTGCATTGAAAATGCTACTAAAGAGCTGAAAAGCACTTTAAGGCAATAAAAAACTAAACATGCTATTACTGACTAGTAAGTCATTATTTCAGTGCATAAACTTTTTCCCATGTATACAACTCCAAAATGAACATATTAAAATGGTAGAAAATGTTTAGAAATTGGTCATTCAGAAGATAAATACATTTCAAGCTTTTGCATTGAAAACGTTACAAAGGCGCTGAAAAGCACTTTAAGGCAATAAAAACCTGAACATACTTTTATGGACTTGTATTGGACAATTCCAGTGCCAAAACAACTTCCCAATGTATAAAACATCTATGAGACCAAGTTAGATTAGTCAAACTGATTACAAACTGATCCCTGAGAAGTTACATACAAAACTTTGCAGTTGCATTAAAAACGTTACAAAGGCGCTGAAAAGCACTTTAAGGCAATAAAAATCTGAACATACTTTTATGGACTTGTATTGGACAATTCCAGTGCCAAAGCAACTTTCCAATGTATAAACCATCTATGAGACCATGTTAGATTAGTCAAACTGATTACAAACTGATCGCTGAGAAGTTACATACAAAACTTTGCAGTTGCATTAAAAACGTTACAAAGGCGCTGAAAAGCACTTTAAGGCAATAAAAACCTGAACATACTTTTATGGACTTGTATTGGACAATTCCAGTGCCAAAACAACTTCCCAATGTATAAAACATCTATGAGACCAAGTTAGATTAGTCAAACTGATTACAAACTGATCGCTGAGAGGTTACATACAAAACTTTGGAGTTGCTTTGAAAATGCTACTAAGGAGCTGAAAAGCACTTTAAGGCAATACAATCCTGAACATACTTTTATGGACTTGTATTGGACAATTCCAGTGCCAAAACAACTTTCCAATGTATAAACCATCTATGAGACCATGTTAGATTAGTCAAACTGATTACAAACTGATCGCTGAGAAGTTACATACAAAACTTTGCAGTTGCATTAAAAACGTTACAAAGGCGCTGAAAAGCACTTTAAGGCAATAAAAACCTGAACATACTTTTATGGACCTGTATTGGACAATTCCAGTGCCAAAACAACTTCCCAATGTATAAAACATCTATGAGACCAAGTTAGATTAGTCAAACTGATTACAAACTGATCGCTGAGAGGTTACATACAAAACTTTGCAGTTGCTTTGAAAATGCTACTAAGGAGCTGAAAAGCACTTTAAGGCAATAAAAAACTAAACATGCTATTACTGACTAGTAAGTCATTATTTCAGTGCATACACTTTTTCCCATGTATACAACTCCAAAATGAACATATTCAAATGGTAGAAAATGTTTAGAAATTGGTCATTCAGATGATAAATACATTTCAAGCTTTTGCATTGAAAACGTTACAAAGGCGCTGAAAAGCACTTTAAGGCAATAAAAACCTGAACATACTTTTATGGACTTGTATTGGACAATTCCAGTGCCAAAACAACTTCCCAATGTATAAAACATCTATGAGACCAAGTTAGATTAGTCAAACTGATTACAAACTGATCGCTGAGAGGTTACATACAAAACTTTGCAGTTGCATTGAAAATGCTACTAAAGAGCTGAAAAGCACTTTAAGGCAATAAAAAACTAAACATGCTATTACTGACTAGTAAGTCATTATTTCAGTGCATAAACTTTTTCCCATGTATACAACTCCAAAATGAACATATTAAAATGGTAGAAAATGTTTAGAAATTGGTCATTCAGAAGATAAATACATTTCAAGCTTTTGCATTGAAAACGTTACAAAGGCGCTGAAAAGCACTTTAAGGCAATAAAAACCTGAACATACTTTTATGGACTTGTATTGGACAATTCCAGTGCCAAAACAACTTCCCAATGTATAAAACATCTATGAGACCAAGTTAGATTAGTCAAACTGATTACAAACTGATCCCTGAGAAGTTACATACAAAACTTTGCAGTTGCATTAAAAACGTTACAAAGGCGCTGAAAAGCACTTTAAGGCAATAAAAATCTGAACATACTTTTATGGACTTGTATTGGACAATTCCAGTGCCAAAGCAACTTTCCAATGTATAAACCATCTATGAGACCATGTTAGATTAGTCAAACTGATTACAAACTGATCGCTGAGAAGTTACATACAAAACTTTGCAGTTGCATTAAAAACGTTACAAAGGCGCTGAAAAGCACTTTAAGGCAATAAAAACCTGAACATACTTTTATGGACTTGTATTGGACAATTCCAGTGCCAAAACAACTTCCCAATGTATAAAACATCTATGAGACCAAGTTAGATTAGTCAAACTGATTACAAACTGATCGCTGAGAGGTTACATACAAAACTTTGGAGTTGCTTTGAAAATGCTACTAAGGAGCTGAAAAGCACTTTAAGGCAATACAATCCTGAACATACTTTTATGGACTTGTATTGGACAATTCCAGTGCCAAAACAACTTCCCAATGTATAAAACATCTATGAGACCAAGTTAGATTAGTCAAACTGATTACAAACTGATCCCTGAGAAGTTACATACAAAACTTTGCAGTTGCATTAAAAACGTTACAAAGGCGCTGAAAAGCACTTTAAGGCAATAAAAATCTGAACATACTTTTATGGACTTGTATTGGACAATTCCAGTGCCAAAGCAACTTTCCAATGTATAAACCATCTATGAGACCATGTTAGATTAGTCAAACTGATTACAAACTGATCGCTGAGAAGTTACATACAAAACTTTGCAGTTGCATTAAAAACGTTACAAAGGCGCTGAAAAGCACTTTAAGGCAATAAAAACCTGAACATACTTTTATGGACTTGTATTGGACAATTCCAGTGCCAAAACAACTTCCCAATGTATAAAACATCTATGAGACCAAGTTAGATTAGTCAAACTGATTACAAACTGATCGCTGAGAGGTTACATACAAAACTTTGGAGTTGCTTTGAAAATGCTACTAAGGAGCTGAAAAGCACTTTAAGGCAATACAATCCTGAACATACTTTTATGGACTTGTATTGGACAATTCCAGTGCCAAAACAACTTTCCAATGTATAAACCATCTATGAGACCATGTTAGATTAGTCAAACTGATTACAAACTGATCGCTGAGAAGTTACATACAAAACTTTGCAGTTGCATTAAAAACGTTACAAAGGCGCTGAAAAGCACTTTAAGGCAATAAAAACCTGAACATACTTTTATGGACCTGTATTGGACAATTCCAGTGCCAAAACAACTTCCCAATGTATAAAACATCTATGAGACCAAGTTAGATTAGTCAAACTGATTACAAACTGATCGCTGAGAGGTTACATACAAAACTTTGCAGTTGCTTTGAAAATGCTACTAAGGAGCTGAAAAGCACTTTAAGGCAATAAAAAACTAAACATGCTATTACTGACTAGTAAGTCATTATTTCAGTGCATACACTTTTTCCCATGTATACAACTCCAAAATGAACATATTCAAATGGTAGAAAATGTTTAGAAATTGGTCATTCAGATGATAAATACATTTCAAGCTTTTGCATTGAAAACGTTACAAAGGCGCTGAAAAGCACTTTAAGGCAATAAAAACCTGAACATACTTTTATGGACTTGTATTGGACAATTCCAGTGCCAAAACAACTTCCCAATGTATAAAACATCTATGAGACCAAGTTAGATTAGTCAAACTGATTACAAACTGATCGCTGAGAGGTTACATACAAAACTTTGCAGTTGCATTGAAAATGCTACTAAGGAGCTGAAAAGCACTTTAAGGCAATAAAAAACTAAACATGCTATTACTGACTAGTAAGTCATTATTTCAGTGCATAAACTTTTTTCCCATGTATACAACTCCAAAATGAACATATTAAAATGGTAGAAAATGTTTAGAAATTGGTCATTCAGAAGATAAATACATTTCAAGCTTTTGCATTGAAAACGTTACAAAGGCGCTGAAAAGCACTTTAAGGCAATAAAAACCTGAACATACTTTTATGGACTTGTATTGGACAATTCCAGTGCCAAAACAACTTCCCAATGTATAAAACATCTATGAGACCAAGATAGATTAGTCAAACTGATTACAAACTGATCGCTGAGAGGTTACATACAAAACTTTGCAGTTGCTTTGAAAATGCTACTAAGGAGCTGAAAAGCACTTTAAGGCAATACAATCCTGAACATACTTTTATGGACTTGTATTGGACAATTCCAGTGCCAAAACAACTTTCCAATGTATAAACCATCTATGAGACCATGTTAGATTAGTCAAACTGATTACAAACTGATCGCTGAGAAGTTACATACAAAACTTTGCAGTTGCATTAAAAACGTTACAAAGGCGCTGAAAAGCACTTTAAGGCAATAAAAATCTGAACATACTTTCGGACTTGTATTGGACAATTCCAGTGCCAAAGCAACTTTCCAATGTATAAACCATCTATGAGACCATGTTAGATTAGTCAAACTGATTACAAACTGATCGCTGAGAAGTTACATACAAAACTTTGCAGTTGCTTTGAAAATGCTACTAAGGAGCTGAAAAGCACTTTAAGGCAATAAAAAACTAAACATGCTATTACTGACTAGTAAGTCATTATTTCAGTGCATACACTTTTTCCCATGTATACAACTCCAAAATGAACATATTCAAATGGTAGAAAATGTTTAGAAATTGGTCATTCAGATGATAAATACATTTCAAGCTTTTGCATTGAAAACGTTACAAAGGCGCTGAAAAGCACTTTAAGGCAATAAAAACCTGAACATACTTTTATGGACTTGTATTGGACAATTCCAGTGCCAAAACAACTTCCCAATGTATAAAACATCTATGAGACCAAGTTAGATTAGTCAAACTGATTACAAACTGATCGCTGAGAGGTTACATACAAAACTTTGCAGTTGCATTGAAAATGCTACTAAGGAGCTGAAAAGCACTTTAAGGCAATAAAAAACTAAACATGCTATTACTGACTAGTAAGTCATTATTTCAGTGCATAAACTTTTTCCCATGTATACAACTCCAAAATGAACATATTAAAATGGTAGAAAATGTTTAGAAATTGGTCATTCAGAAGATAAATACATTTCAAGCTTTTGCATTGAAAACGTTACAAAGGCGCTGAAAAGCACTTTAAGGCAATAAAAACCTGAACATACTTTTATGGACTTGTATTGGACAATTCCAGTGCCAAAACAACTTCCCAATGTATAAAACATCTATAAGACCATGTTAGATTAGTCAAACTGATTACAAACTGATCCCTGAGAAGTTACATACAAAACTTTGCAGTTGCATTAAAAACGTTACAAAGGCGCTGAAAAGCACTTTGAGGCAATAAAAATCTGAACATACTTTTCGGACTTGTATTGGACAATTCCAGTGCCAAAGCAACTTTCCAATGTATAAACCATCTATGAGACCATGTTAGATTAGTCAAACTGATTACAAACTGATCGCTGAGAAGTTACATACAAAACTTTGCAGTTGCTTTGAAAATGCTACTAAGGAGCTGAAAAGCACTTTAAGGCAATAAAAAACTAAACATGCTATTACTGACTAGTAAGTCATTATTTCAGTGCATACACTTTTTCCCATGTATACAACTCCAAAATGAACATATTCAAATGGTAGAAAATGTTTAGAAATTGGTCATTCAGATGATAAATACATTTCAAGCTTTTGCATTGAAAACGTTACAAAGGCGCTGAAAAGCACTTTAAGGCAATAAAAACCTGAACATACTTTTATGGACTTGTATTGGACAATTCCAGTGCCAAAACAACTTCCCAATGTATAAAACATCTATGAGACCAAGTTAGATTAGTCAAACTGATTACAAACTGATCGCTGAGAGGTTACATACAAAACTTTGCAGTTGCATTGAAAATGCTACTAAGGAGCTGAAAAGCACTTTAAGGCAATAAAAAACTAAACATGCTATTACTGACTAGTAAGTCATTATTTCAGTGCATAAACTTTTTCCCCATGTATACAACTCCAAAATGAACATATTAAAATGGTAGAAAATGTTTAGAAATTGGTCATTCAGAAGATAAATACATTTCAAGCTTTTGCATTGAAAACGTTACAAAGGCGCTGAAAAGCACTTTAAGGCAATAAAAACCTGAACATACTTTTATGGACTTGTATTGGACAATTCCAGTGCCAAAACAACTTCCCAATGTATAAAACATCTATGAGACCAAGTTAGATTAGTCAAACTGATTACAAACTGATCGCTGAGAGGTTACATACAAAACTTTGCAGTTGCTTTGAAAATGCTACTAAGGAGCTGAAAAGCACTTTAAGGCAATAAAAAACTAAACATGCTATTACTGACTAGTAAGTCATTATTTCAGTGCATACACTTTTTCCCATGTATACAACTCCAAAATGAACATATTCAAATGGTAGAAAATGTTTAGAAATTGGTCATTCAGATGATAAATACATTTCAAGCTTTTGCATTGAAAACGTTACAAAGGCGCTGAAAAGCACTTTAAGGCAATAAAAACCTGAACATACTTTTATGGACTTGTATTGGACAATTCCAGTGCCAAAACAACTTCCCAATGTATAAAACATCTATGAGACCAAGTTAGATTAGTCAAACTGATTACAAACTGATCGCTGAGAGGTTACATACAAAACTTTGCAGTTGCATTGAAAATGCTACTAAGGAGCTGAAAAGCACTTTAAGGCAATAAAAAACTAAACATGCTATTACTGACTAGTAAGTCATTATTTCAGTGCATAAACTTTTTTCCCATGTATACAACTCCAAAATGAACATATTAAAATGGTAGAAAATGTTTAGAAATTGGTCATTCAGGAGATAAATACATTTCAAGCTTTTGCATTGAAAACGTTACAAAGGCGCTGAAAAGCACTTTAAGGCAATAAAAACCTGAACATACTTTTATGGACTTGTATTGGACAATTCCAGTGCCAAAACAACTTCCCAATGTATAAAACATCTATGAGACCAAGTTAGATTAGTCAAACTGATTACAAACTGATCCCTGAGAAGTTACATACAAAACTTTGCAGTTGCATTAAAAACGTTACAAAGGCGCTGAAAAGCACTTTAAGGCAATAAAAACCTGAACATACTTTTATGGACCTGTATTGGACAATTCCAGTGCCAAAACAACTTCCCAATGTATAAAACATCTATGAGACCAAGTTAGATTAGTCAAACTGATTACAAACTGATCGCTGAGAGGTTACATACAAAACTTTGCAGTTGCTTTGAAAATGCTACTAAGGAGCTGAAAAGCACTTTAAGGCAATAAAAAACTAAACATGCTATTACTGACTAGTAAGTCATTATTTCAGTGCATACACTTTTTCCCATGTATACAACTCCAAAATGAACATATTCAAATGGTAGAAAATGTATAGAAATTGGTCATTCAGATGATAAATACATTTCAAGCTTTTGCATTGAAAACGTTACAAAGGCGCTGAAAAGCACTTTAAGGCAATAAAAACCTGAACATACTTTTATGGACTTGTATTGGACAATTCCAGTGCCAAAACAACTTCCCAATGTATAAAACATCTATGAGACCAAGTTAGATTAGTCAAACTGATTACAAACTGATCGCTGAGAGGTTACATACAAAACTTTGCAGTTGCATTGAAAATGCTACTAAAGAGCTGAAAAGCACTTTAAGGCAATAAAAAACTAAACATGCTATTACTGACTAGTAAGTCATTATTTCAGTGCATAAACTTTTTCCCATGTATACAACTCCAAAATGAACATATTAAAATGGTAGAAAATGTTTAGAAATTGGTCATTCAGAAGATAAATACATTTCAAGCTTTTGCATTGAAAACGTTACAAAGGCGCTGAAAAGCACTTTAAGGCAATAAAAACCTGAACATACTTTTATGGACTTGTATTGGACAATTCCAGTGCCAAAACAACTTCCCAATGTATAAAACATCTATGAGACCAAGTTAGATTAGTCAAACTGATTACAAACTGATCCCTGAGAAGTTACATACAAAACTTTGCAGTTGCATTAAAAACGTTACAAAGGCGCTGAAAAGCACTTTAAGGCAATAAAAATCTGAACATACTTTTATGGACTTGTATTGGACAATTCCAGTGCCAAAGCAACTTTCCAATGTATAAACCATCTATGAGACCATGTTAGATTAGTCAAACTGATTACAAACTGATCGCTGAGAAGTTACATACAAAACTTTGCAGTTGCATTAAAAACGTTACAAAGGCGCTGAAAAGCACTTTAAGGCAATAAAAACCTGAACATACTTTTATGGACTTGTATTGGACAATTCCAGTGCCAAAACAACTTCCCAATGTATAAAACATCTATGAGACCAAGTTAGATTAGTCAAACTGATTACAAACTGATCGCTGAGAGGTTACATACAAAACTTTGGAGTTGCTTTGAAAATGCTACTAAGGAGCTGAAAAGCACTTTAAGGCAATACAATCCTGAACATACTTTTATGGACTTGTATTGGACAATTCCAGTGCCAAAACAACTTCCCAATGTATAAAACATCTATGAGACCAAGTTAGATTAGTCAAACTGATTACAAACTGATCCCTGAGAAGTTACATACAAAACTTTGCAGTTGCATTAAAAACGTTACAAAGGCGCTGAAAAGCACTTTAAGGCAATAAAAATCTGAACATACTTTTATGGACTTGTATTGGACAATTCCAGTGCCAAAGCAACTTTCCAATGTATAAACCATCTATGAGACCATGTTAGATTAGTCAAACTGATTACAAACTGATCGCTGAGAAGTTACATACAAAACTTTGCAGTTGCATTAAAAACGTTACAAAGGCGCTGAAAAGCACTTTAAGGCAATAAAAACCTGAACATACTTTTATGGACTTGTATTGGACAATTCCAGTGCCAAAACAACTTCCCAATGTATAAAACATCTATGAGACCAAGTTAGATTAGTCAAACTGATTACAAACTGATCGCTGAGAGGTTACATACAAAACTTTGGAGTTGCTTTGAAAATGCTACTAAGGAGCTGAAAAGCACTTTAAGGCAATACAATCCTGAACATACTTTTATGGACTTGTATTGGACAATTCCAGTGCCAAAACAACTTTCCAATGTATAAACCATCTATGAGACCATGTTAGATTAGTCAAACTGATTACAAACTGATCGCTGAGAAGTTACATACAAAACTTTGCAGTTGCATTAAAAACGTTACAAAGGCGCTGAAAAGCACTTTAAGGCAATAAAAACCTGAACATACTTTTATGGACCTGTATTGGACAATTCCAGTGCCAAAACAACTTCCCAATGTATAAAACATCTATGAGACCAAGTTAGATTAGTCAAACTGATTACAAACTGATCGCTGAGAGGTTACATACAAAACTTTGCAGTTGCTTTGAAAATGCTACTAAGGAGCTGAAAAGCACTTTAAGGCAATAAAAAACTAAACATGCTATTACTGACTAGTAAGTCATTATTTCAGTGCATACACTTTTTCCCATGTATACAACTCCAAAATGAACATATTCAAATGGTAGAAAATGTTTAGAAATTGGTCATTCAGATGATAAATACATTTCAAGCTTTTGCATTGAAAACGTTACAAAGGCGCTGAAAAGCACTTTAAGGCAATAAAAACCTGAACATACTTTTATGGACTTGTATTGGACAATTCCAGTGCCAAAACAACTTCCCAATGTATAAAACATCTATGAGACCAAGTTAGATTAGTCAAACTGATTACAAACTGATCGCTGAGAGGTTACATACAAAACTTTGCAGTTGCATTGAAAATGCTACTAAGGAGCTGAAAAGCACTTTAAGGCAATAAAAAACTAAACATGCTATTACTGACTAGTAAGTCATTATTTCAGTGCATAAACTTTTTTCCCATGTATACAACTCCAAAATGAACATATTAAAATGGTAGAAAATGTTTAGAAATTGGTCATTCAGAAGATAAATACATTTCAAGCTTTTGCATTGAAAACGTTACAAAGGCGCTGAAAAGCACTTTAAGGCAATAAAAACCTGAACATACTTTTATGGACTTGTATTGGACAATTCCAGTGCCAAAACAACTTCCCAATGTATAAAACATCTATGAGACCAAGATAGATTAGTCAAACTGATTACAAACTGATCGCTGAGAGGTTACATACAAAACTTTGCAGTTGCTTTGAAAATGCTACTAAGGAGCTGAAAAGCACTTTAAGGCAATACAATCCTGAACATACTTTTATGGACTTGTATTGGACAATTCCAGTGCCAAAACAACTTTCCAATGTATAAACCATCTATGAGACCATGTTAGATTAGTCAAACTGATTACAAACTGATCGCTGAGAAGTTACATACAAAACTTTGCAGTTGCATTAAAAACGTTACAAAGGCGCTGAAAAGCACTTTAAGGCAATAAAAACCTGAACATACTTTTATGGACTTGTATTGGACAATTCCAGTGCCAAAACAACTTCCCAATGTATAAAACATCTATGAGACCAAGTTAGATTAGTCAAACTGATTACAAACTGATCCCTGAGAAGTTACATACAAAACTTTGCAGTTGCATTAAAAACGTTACAAAGGCGCTGAAAAGCACTTTAAGGCAATAAAAATCTGAACATACTTTCGGACTTGTATTGGACAATTCCAGTGCCAAAGCAACTTTCCAATGTATAAACCATCTATGAGACCATGTTAGATTAGTCAAACTGATTACAAACTGATCGCTGAGAAGTTACATACAAAACTTTGCAGTTGCTTTGAAAATGCTACTAAGGAGCTGAAAAGCACTTTAAGGCAATAAAAAACTAAACATGCTATTACTGACTAGTAAGTCATTATTTCAGTGCATACACTTTTTCCCATGTATACAACTCCAAAATGAACATATTCAAATGGTAGAAAATGTTTAGAAATTGGTCATTCAGATGATAAATACATTTCAAGCTTTTGCATTGAAAACGTTACAAAGGCGCTGAAAAGCACTTTAAGGCAATAAAAACCTGAACATACTTTTATGGACTTGTATTGGACAATTCCAGTGCCAAAACAACTTCCCAATGTATAAAACATCTATGAGACCAAGTTAGATTAGTCAAACTGATTACAAACTGATCGCTGAGAGGTTACATACAAAACTTTGCAGTTGCATTGAAAATGCTACTAAGGAGCTGAAAAGCACTTTAAGGCAATAAAAAACTAAACATGCTATTACTGACTAGTAAGTCATTATT
Source organism: Neosalanx taihuensis (assembly GCA_030340665.1). Lineage (NCBI taxonomy): Eukaryota > Metazoa > Chordata > Actinopteri > Osmeriformes > Salangidae > Neosalanx > Neosalanx taihuensis. The sequence goes on along the minus strand of CM059304.1, from coordinate 6,484,558 downwards.
TCAGTGCATAAACTTTTTCCCATGTATACAACTCCAAAATGAACATATTAAAATGGTAGAAAATGTTTAGAAATTGGTCATTCAGAAGATAAATACATTTCAAGCTTTTGCATTGAAAACGTTACAAAGGCGCTGAAAAGCACTTTAAGGCAATAAAAACCTGAACATACTTTTATGGACTTGTATTGGACAATTCCAGTGCCAAAACAACTTCCCAATGTATAAAACATCTATGAGACCAAGTTAGATTAGTCAAACTGATTACAAACTGATCGCTGAGAGGTTACATACAAAACTTTGCAGTTGCATTGAAAATGCTACTAAGGAGCTGAAAAGCACTTTAAGGCAATAAAAAACTAAACATGCTATTACTGACTAGTAAGTCATTATTTCAGTGCATAAACTTTTTCCCCATGTATACAACTCCAAAATGAACATATTAAAATGGTAGAAAATGTTTAGAAATTGGTCATTCAGAAGATAAATACATTTCAAGCTTTTGCATTGAAAACGTTACAAAGGCGCTGAAAAGCACTTTAAGGCAATAAAAACCTGAACATACTTTTATGGACTTGTATTGGACAATTCCAGTGCCAAAACAACTTCCCAATGTATAAAACATCTATGAGACCAAGTTAGATTAGTCAAACTGATTACAAACTGATCGCTGAGAGGTTACATACAAAACTTTGCAGTTGCTTTGAAAATGCTACTAAGGAGCTGAAAAGCACTTTAAGGCAATAAAAAACTAAACATGCTATTACTGACTAGTAAGTCATTATTTCAGTGCATACACTTTTTCCCATGTATACAACTCCAAAATGAACATATTCAAATGGTAGAAAATGTTTAGAAATTGGTCATTCAGATGATAAATACATTTCAAGCTTTTGCATTGAAAACGTTACAAAGGCGCTGAAAAGCACTTTAAGGCAATAAAAACCTGAACATACTTTTATGGACTTGTATTGGACAATTCCAGTGCCAAAACAACTTCCCAATGTATAAAACATCTATGAGACCAAGTTAGATTAGTCAAACTGATTACAAACTGATCGCTGAGAGGTTACATACAAAACTTTGCAGTTGCATTGAAAATGCTACTAAGGAGCTGAAAAGCACTTTAAGGCAATAAAAAACTAAACATGCTATTACTGACTAGTAAGTCATTATTTCAGTGCATAAACTTTTTTCCCATGTATACAACTCCAAAATGAACATATTAAAATGGTAGAAAATGTTTAGAAATTGGTCATTCAGGAGATAAATACATTTCAAGCTTTTGCATTGAAAACGTTACAAAGGCGCTGAAAAGCACTTTAAGGCAATAAAAACCTGAACATACTTTTATGGACTTGTATTGGACAATTCCAGTGCCAAAACAACTTCCCAATGTATAAAACATCTATGAGACCAAGTTAGATTAGTCAAACTGATTACAAACTGATCCCTGAGAAGTTACATACAAAACTTTGCAGTTGCATTAAAAACGTTACAAAGGCGCTGAAAAGCACTTTAAGGCAATAAAAATCTGAACATACTTTTCGGACTTGTATTGGACAATTCCAGTGCCAAAGCAACTTTCCAATGTATAAACCATCTATGAGACCATGTTAGATTAGTCAAACTGATTACAAACTGATCGCTGAGAAGTTACATACAAAACTTTGCAGTTGCTTTGAAAATGCTACTAAGGAGCTGAAAAGCACTTTAAGGCAATAAAAAACTAAACATGCTATTACTGACTAGTAAGTCATTATTTCAGTGCATACACTTTTTCCCATGTATACAACTCCAAAATGAACATATTCAAATGGTAGAAAATGTTTAGAAATTGGTCATTCAGATGATAAATACATTTCAAGCTTTTGCATTGAAAACGTTACAAAGGCGCTGAAAAGCACTTTAAGGCAATAAAAACCTGAACATACTTTTATGGACTTGTATTGGACAATTCCAGTGCCAAAACAACTTCCCAATGTATAAAACATCTATGAGACCAAGTTAGATTAGTCAAACTGATTACAAACTGATCGCTGAGAGGTTACATACAAAACTTTGCAGTTGCATTGAAAATGCTACTAAGGAGCTGAAAAGCACTTTAAGGCAATAAAAAACTAAACATGCTATTACTGACTAGTAAGTCATTATTTCAGTGCATAAACTTTTTCCCATGTATACAACTCCAAAATGAACATATTAAAATGGTAGAAAATGTTTAGAAATTGGTCATTCAGAAGATAAATACATTTCAAGCTTTTGCATTGAAAACGTTACAAAGGCGCTGAAAAGCACTTTAAGGCAATAAAAACCTGAACATACTTTTATGGACTTGTATTGGACAATTCCAGTGCCAAAACAACTTCCCAATGTATAAAACATCTATAAGACCATGTTAGATTAGTCAAACTGATTACAAACTGATCCCTGAGAAGTTACATACAAAACTTTGCAGTTTCATTAAAAACGTTACAAAGGCGCTGAAAAGCACTTTGAGGCAATAAAAATCTGAACATACTTTTCGGACTTGTATTGGACAATTCCAGTGCCAAAGCAACTTTCCAATGTATAAACCATCTATGAGACCATGTTAAATTAGTCAAACTGATTACAAACTGATCGCTGAGAAGTTACATACAAAACTTTGCAGTTGCTTTGAAAATGCTACTAAGGAGCTGAAAAGCACTTTAAGGCAATAAAAAACTAAACATGCTATTACTGACTAGTAAGTCATTATTTCAGTGCATACACTTTTTCCCATGTATACAACTCCAAAATGAACATATTCAAATGGTAGAAAATGTTTAGAAATTGGTCATTCAGATGATAAATACATTTCAAGCTTTTGCATTGAAAACGTTACAAAGGCGCTGAAAAGCACTTTAAGGCAATAAAAACCTGAACATACTTTTATGGACTTGTATTGGACAATTCCAGTGCCAAAACAACTTCCCAATGTATAAAACATCTATGAGACCAAGTTAGATTAGTCAAACTGATTACAAACTGATCGCTGAGAGGTTACATACAAAACTTTGCAGTTGCATTGAAAATGCTACTAAGGAGCTGAAAAGCACTTTAAGGCAATAAAAAACTAAACATGCTATTACTGACTAGTAAGTCATTATTTCAGTGCATAAACTTTTTCCCCATGTATACAACTCCAAAATGAACATATTAAAATGGTAGAAAATGTTTAGAAATTGGTCATTCAGAAGATAAATACATTTCAAGCTTTTGCATTGAAAACGTTACAAAGGCGCTGAAAAGCACTTTAAGGCAATAAAAACCTGAACATACTTTTATGGACTTGTATTGGACAATTCCAGTGCCAAAACAACTTTCCAATGTATAAACCATCTATGAGACCATGTTAGATTAGTCAAACTGATTACAAACTGATCGCTGAGAAGTTACATACAAAACTTTGCAGTTGCATTAAAAACGTTACAAAGGCGCTGAAAAGCACTTTAAGGCAATAAAAACCTGAACATACTTTTATGGACCTGTATTGGACAATTCCAGTGCCAAAACAACTTCCCAATGTATAAAACATCTATGAGACCAAGTTAGATTAGTCAAACTGATTACAAACTGATCGCTGAGAAGTTACATACAAAACTTTGCAGTTGCTTTGAAAATGCTACTAAGGAGCTGAAAAGCACTTTAAGGCAATAAAAAACTAAACATGCTATTACTGACTAGTAAGTCATTATTTCAGTGCATACACTTTTTCCCATGTATACAACTCCAAAATGAACATATTCAAATGGTAGAAAATGTTTAGAAATTGGTCATTCAGATGATAAATACATTTCAAGCTTTTGCATTGAAAACGTTACAAAGGCGCTGAAAAGCACTTTAAGGCAATAAAAACCTGAACATACTTTTATGGACTTGTATTGGACAATTCCAGTGCCAAAACAACTTCCCAATGTATAAAACATCTATGAGACCAAGTTAGATTAGTCAAACTGATTACAAACTGATCGCTGAGAGGTTACATACAAAACTTTGCAGTTGCATTGAAAATGCTACTAAAGAGCTGAAAAGCACTTTAAGGCAATAAAAAACTAAACATGCTATTACTGACTAGTAAGTCATTATTTCAGTGCATAAACTTTTTCCCATGTATACAACTCCAAAATGAACATATTAAAATGGTAGAAAATGTTTAGAAATTGGTCATTCAGAAGATAAATACATTTCAAGCTTTTGCATTGAAAACGTTACAAAGGCGCTGAAAAGCACTTTAAGGCAATAAAAACCTGAACATACTTTTATGGACTTGTATTGGACAATTCCAGTGCCAAAACAACTTCCCAATGTATAAAACATCTATGAGACCAAGTTAGATTAGTCAAACTGATTACAAACTGATCCCTGAGAAGTTACATACAAAACTTTGCAGTTGCATTAAAAACGTTACAAAGGCGCTGAAAAGCACTTTAAGGCAATAAAAATCTGAACATACTTTTATGGACTTGTATTGGACAATTCCAGTGCCAAAGCAACTTTCCAATGTATAAACCATCTATGAGACCATGTTAGATTAGTCAAACTGATTACAAACTGATCGCTGAGAAGTTACATACAAAACTTTGCAGTTGCATTAAAAACGTTACAAAGGCGCTGAAAAGCACTTTAAGGCAATAAAAACCTGAACATACTTTTATGGACTTGTATTGGACAATTCCAGTGCCAAAACAACTTCCCAATGTATAAAACATCTATGAGACCAAGTTAGATTAGTCAAACTGATTACAAACTGATCGCTGAGAGGTTACATACAAAACTTTGGAGTTGCTTTGAAAATGCTACTAAGGAGCTGAAAAGCACTTTAAGGCAATAAAAACCTGAACATACTTTTATGGACTTGTATTGGACAATTCCAGTGCCAAAACAACTTTCCAATGTATAAACCATCTATGAGACCATGTTAGATTAGTCAAACTGATTACAAACTGATCGCTGAGAAGTTACATACAAAACTTTGCAGTTGCATTAAAAACGTTACAAAGGCGCTGAAAAGCACTTTAAGGCAATAAAAACCTGAACATACTTTTATGGACCTGTATTGGACAATTCCAGTGCCAAAACAACTTCCCAATGTATAAAACATCTATGAGACCAAGTTAGATTAGTCAAACTGATTACAAACTGATCGCTGAGAGGTTACATACAAAACTTTGCAGTTGCTTTGAAAATGCTACTAAGGAGCTGAAAAGCACTTTAAGGCAATACAATCCTGAACATACTTTTATGGACTTGTATTGGACAATTCCAGTGCCAAAGCAACTTTCCAATGTATAAACCATCTATGAGACCATGTTAGATTAGTCAAACTGATTACAAACTGATCGCTGAGAAGTTACATACAAAACTTTGCAGTTGCTTTGAAATGCTACTAAGGAGCTGAAAAGCACTTTAAGGCAATACAAAACTAAACATGCTATTACTGACTAGTAAGTCATTATTTCAGTGCATACACTTTTTCCCATGTATACAACTCCAAAATGAACATATTCAAATGGTAGAAAATGTTTAGAAATTGGTCATTCAGATGATAAATACATTTCAAGCTTTTGCATTGAAAACGTTACAAAGGCGCTGAAAAGCACTTTAAGGCAATAAAAACCTGAACATACTTTTATGGACTTGTATTGGACAATTCCAGTGCCAAAACAACTTCCCAATGTATAAAACATCTATGAGACCAAGTTAGATTAGTCAAACTGATTACAAACTGATCGCTGAGAGGTTACATACAAAACTTTGCAGTTGCATTGAAAATGCTACTAAGGAGCTGAAAAGCACTTTAAGGCAATAAAAAACTAAACATGCTATTACTGACTAGTAAGTCATTATTTCAGTGCATAAACTTTTTCCCCATGTATACAACTCCAAAATGAACATATTAAAATGGTAGAAAATGTTTAGAAATTGGTCATTCAGAAGATAAATACATTTCAAGCTTTTGCATTGAAAACGTTACAAAGGCGCTGAAAAGCACTTTAAGGCAATAAAAACCTGAACATACTTTTATGGACTTGTATTGGACAATTCCAGTGCCAAAACAACTTTCCAATGTATAAACCATCTATGAGACCATGTTAGATTAGTCAAACTGATTACAAACTGATCGCTGAGAAGTTACATACAAAACTTTGCAGTTGCATTAAAAACGTTACAAAGGCGCTGAAAAGCACTTTAAGGCAATAAAAACCTGAACATACTTTTATGGACCTGTATTGGACAATTCCAGTGCCAAAACAACTTCCCAATGTATAAAACATCTATGAGACCAAGTTAGATTAGTCAAACTGATTACAAACTGATCGCTGAGAGGTTACATACAAAACTTTGCAGTTGCTTTGAAAATGCTACTAAGGAGCTGAAAAGCACTTTAAGGCAATAAAAAACTAAACATGCTATTACTGACTAGTAAGTCATTATTTCAGTGCATACACTTTTTCCCATGTATACAACTCCAAAATGAACATATTCAAATGGTAGAAAATGTTTAGAAATTGGTCATTCAGATGATAAATACATTTCAAGCTTTTGCATTGAAAACGTTACAAAGGCGCTGAAAAGCACTTTAAGGCAATAAAAACCTGAACATACTTTTATGGACTTGTATTGGACAATTCCAGTGCCAAAACAACTTCCCAATGTATAAAACATCTATGAGACCAAGTTAGATTAGTCAAACTGATTACAAACTGATCGCTGAGAGGTTACATACAAAACTTTGCAGTTGCATTGAAAATGCTACTAAGGAGCTGAAAAGCACTTTAAGGCAATAAAAAACTAAACATGCAATTACTGACTAGTAAGTCATTATTTCAGTGCATAAACTTTTTTCCCATGTATACAACTCCAAAATGAACATATTAAAATGGTAGAAAATGTTTAGAAATTGGTCATTCAGAAGATAAATACATTTCAAGCTTTTGCATTGAAAACGGTACAAAGGCGCTGAAAAGCACTTTAAGGCAATAAAAACCTGAACATACTTTTATGGACTTGTATTGGACAATTCCAGTGCCAAAACAACTTCCCAATGTATAAAACATCTATGAGACCATGTTAGATTAGTCAAACTGATTACAAACTGATCGCTGAGAAGTTACATACAAAACTTTGCAGTTGCATTAAAAACGTTACAAAGGCGCTGAAAAGCACTTTAAGGCAATAAAAACCTGAACATACTTTTATGGACCTGTATTGGACAATTCCAGTGCCAAAACAACTTCCCAATGTATAAAACATCTATGAGACCAAGTTAGATTAGTCAAACTGATTACAAACTGATCGCTGAGAGGTTACATACAAAACTTTGCAGTTGCTTTGAAAATGCTACTAAGGAGCTGAAAAGCACTTTAAGGCAATAAAAAACTAAACATGCTATTACTGACTAGTAAGTCATTATTTCAGTGCATACACTTTTTCCCATGTATACAACTCCAAAATGAACATATTCAATTGGTAGAAAATGTTTAGAAATTGGTCATTCAGATGATAAATACATTTCAAGCTTTTGCATTGAAAACGTTACAAAGGCGCTGAAAAGCACTTTAAGGCAATAAAAACCTGAACATACTTTTATGGACTTGTATTGGACAATTCCAGTGCCAAAACAACTTCCCAATGTATAAAACATCTATGAGACCAAGTTAGATTAGTCAAACTGATTACAAACTGATCGCTGAGAGGTTACATACAAAACTTTGCAGTTGCATTGAAAATGCTACTAAGGAGCTGAAAAGCACTTTAAGGCAATAAAAAACTAAACATGCTATTACTGACTAGTAAGTCATTATTTCAGTGCATAAACTTTTTCCCATGTATACAACTCCAAAATGAACATATTAAAATGGTAGAAAATGTTTAGAAATTGGTCATTCAGAAGATAAATACATTTCAAGCTTTTGCATTGAAAACGTTACAAAGGCGCTGAAAAGCACTTTAAGGCAATAAAAACCTGAACATACTTTTATGGACTTGTATTGGACAATTCCAGTGCCAAAACAACTTCCCAATGTATAAAACATCTATAAGACCATGTTAGATTAGTCAAACTGATTACAAACTGATCCCTGAGAAGTTACATACAAAACTTTGCAGTTTCATTAAAAACGTTACAAAGGCGCTGAAAAGCACTTTGAGGCAATAAAAATCTGAACATACTTTTCGGACTTGTATTGGACAATTCCAGTGCCAAAGCAACTTTCCAATGTATAAACCATCTATGAGACCATGTTAGATTAGTCAAACTGATTACAAACTGATCGCTGAGAAGTTACATACAAAACTTTGCAGTTGCTTTGAAAATGCTACTAAGGAGCTGAAAAGCACTTTAAGGCAATAAAAAACTAAACATGCTATTACTGACTAGTAAGTCATTATTTCAGTGCATACACTTTTTCCCATGTATACAACTCCAAAATGAACATATTCAAATGGTAGAAAATGTTTAGAAATTGGTCATTCAGATGATAAATACATTTCAAGCTTTTGCATTGAAAACGTTACAAAGGCGCTGAAAAGCACTTTAAGGCAATAAAAACCTGAACATACTTTTATGGACTTGTATTGGACAATTCCAGTGCCAAAACAACTTCCCAATGTATAAAACATCTATGAGACCAAGTTAGATTAGTCAAACTGATTACAAACTGATCGCTGAGAGGTTACATACAAAACTTTGCAGTTGCATTGAAAATGCTACTAAGGAGCTGAAAAGCACTTTAAGGCAATAAAAAACTAAACATGCTATTACTGACTAGTAAGTCATTATTTCAGTGCATAAACTTTTTCCCCATGTATACAACTCCAAAATGAACATATTAAAATGGTAGAAAATGTTTAGAAATTGGTCATTCAGAAGATAAATACATTTCAAGCTTTTGCATTGAAAACGTTACAAAGGCGCTGAAAAGCACTTTAAGGCAATAAAAACCTGAACATACTTTTATGGACTTGTATTGGACAATTCCAGTGCCAAAACAACTTTCCAATGTATAAACCATCTATGAGACCATGTTAGATTAGTCAAACTGATTACAAACTGATCGCTGAGAAGTTACATACAAAACTTTGCAGTTGCATTAAAAACGTTACAAAGGCGCTGAAAAGCACTTTAAGGCAATAAAAACCTGAACATACTTTTATGGACCTGTATTGGACAATTCCAGTGCCAAAACAACTTCCCAATGTATAAAACATCTATGAGACCAAGTTAGATTAGTCAAACTGATTACAAACTGATCGCTGAGAGGTTACATACAAAACTTTGCAGTTGCTTTGAAAATGCTACTAAGGAGCTGAAAAGCACTTTAAGGCAATAAAAAACTAAACATGCTATTACTGACTAGTAAGTCATTATTTCAGTGCATACACTTTTTCCCATGTATACAACTCCAAAATGAACATATTCAAATGGTAGAAAATGTTTAGAAATTGGTCATTCAGATGATAAATACATTTCAAGCTTTTGCATTGAAAACGTTACAAAGGCGCTGAAAAGCACTTTAAGGCAATAAAAACCTGAACATACTTTTATGGACTTGTATTGGACAATTCCAGTGCCAAAACAACTTCCCAATGTATAAAACATCTATGAGACCAAGTTAGATTAGTCAAACTGATTACAAACTGATCGCTGAGAGGTTACATACAAAACTTTGCAGTTGCATTGAAAATGCTACTAAGGAGCTGAAAAGCACTTTAAGGCAATAAAAAACTAAACATGCAATTACTGACTAGTAAGTCATTATTTCAGTGCATAAACTTTTTTCCCATGTATACAACTCCAAAATGAACATATTAAAATGGTAGAAAATGTTTAGAAATTGGTCATTCAGAAGATAAATACATTTCAAGCTTTTGCATTGAAAACGGTACAAAGGCGCTGAAAAGCACTTTAAGGCAATAAAAACCTGAACATACTTTTATGGACTTGTATTGGACAATTCCAGTGCCAAAACAACTTCCCAATGTATAAAACATCTATGAGACCAAGTTAGATTAGTCAAACTGATTACAAACTGATCCCTGAGAAGTTACATACAAAACTTTGCAGTTGCATTAAAAACGTTACAAAGGCGCTGAAAAGCACTTTAAGGCAATAAAAATCTGAACATACTTTTCGGACTTGTATTGGACAATTCCAGTGCCAAAGCAACTTTCCAATGTATAAACCATCTATGAGACCATGTTAGATTAGTCAAACTGATTACAAACTGATCGCTGAGAAGTTACATACAAAACTTTGCAGTTGCTTTGAAAATGCTACTAAGGAGCTGAAAAGCACTTTAAGGCAATAAAAAACTAAACATGCTATTACTGACTAGTAAGTCATTATTTCAGTGCATACACTTTTTCCCATGTATACAACTCCAAAATGAACATATTCAAATGGTAGAAAATGTTTAGAAATTGGTCATTCAGATGATAAATACATTTCAAGCTTTTGCATTGAAAACGTTACAAAGGCGCTGAAAAGCACTTTAAGGCAATAAAAACCTGAACATACTTTTATGGACTTGTATTGGACAATTCCAGTGCCAAAACAACTTCCCAATGTATAAAACATCTATGAGACCAAGTTAGATTAGTCAAACTGATTACAAACTGATCGCTGAGAGGTTACATACAAAACTTTGCAGTTGCATTGAAAATGCTACTAAGGAGCTGAAAAGCACTTTAAGGCAATAAAAAACTAAACATGCTATTACTGACTAGTAAGTCATTATTTCAGTGCATAAACTTTTTCCCCATGTATACAACTCCAAAATGAACATATTAAAATGGTAGAAAATGTTTAGAAATTGGTCATTCAGAAGATAAATACATTTCAAGCTTTTGCATTGAAAACGTTACAAAGGCGCTGAAAAGCACTTTAAGGCAATAAAAACCTGAACATACTTTTATGGACTTGTATTGGACAATTCCAGTGCCAAAACAACTTTCCAATGTATAAACCATCTATGAGACCATGTTAGATTAGTCAAACTGATTACAAACTGATCGCTGAGAAGTTACATACAAAACTTTGCAGTTGCATTAAAAACGTTACAAAGGCGCTGAAAAGCACTTTAAGGCAATAAAAACCTGAACATACTTTTATGGACCTGTATTGGACAATTCCAGTGCCAAAACAACTTCCCAATGTATAAAACATCTATGAGACCAAGTTAGATTAGTCAAACTGATTACAAACTGATCGCTGAGAGGTTACATACAAAACTTTGCAGTTGCTTTGAAAATGCTACTAAGGAGCTGAAAAGCACTTTAAGGCAATAAAAAACTAAACATGCTATTACTGACTAGTAAGTCATTATTTCAGTGCATACACTTTTTCCCATGTATACAACTCCAAAATGAACATATTCAAATGGTAGAAAATGTTTAGAAATTGGTCATTCAGATGATAAATACATTTCAAGCTTTTGCATTGAAAACGTTACAAAGGCGCTGAAAAGCACTTTAAGGCAATAAAAACCTGAACATACTTTTATGGACTTGTATTGGACAATTCCAGTGCCAAAACAACTTCCCAATGTATAAAACATCTATGAGACCAAGTTAGATTAGTCAAACTGATTACAAACTGATCGCTGAGAGGTTACATACAAAACTTTGCAGTTGCATTGAAAATGCTACTAAGGAGCTGAAAAGCACTTTAAGGCAATAAAAAACTAAACATGCAATTACTGACTAGTAAGTCATTATTTCAGTGCATAAACTTTTTTCCCATGTATACAACTCCAAAATGAACATATTAAAATGGTAGAAAATGTTTAGAAATTGGTCATTCAGAAGATAAATACATTTCAAGCTTTTGCATTGAAAACGGTACAAAGGCGCTGAAAAGCACTTTAAGGCAATAAAAACCTGAACATACTTTTATGGACTTGTATTGGACAATTCCAGTGCCAAAACAACTTCCCAATGTATAAAACATCTATGAGACCAAGTTAGATTAGTCAAACTGATTACAAACTGATCCCTGAGAAGTTACATACAAAACTTTGCAGTTGCATTAAAAACGTTACAAAGGCGCTGAAAAGCACTTTAAGGCAATAAAAATCTGAACATACTTTTCGGACTTGTATTGGACAATTCCAGTGCCAAAGCAACTTTCCAATGTATAAACCATCTATGAGACCATGTTAGATTAGTCAAACTGATTACAAACTGATCGCTGAGAAGTTACATACAAAACTTTGCAGTTGCTTTGAAAATGCTACTAAGGAGCTGAAAAGCACTTTAAGGCAATAAAAAACTAAACATGCTATTACTGACTAGTAAGTCATTATTTCAGTGCATACACTTTTTCCCATGTATACAACTCCAAAATAAACATATTCAAATGGTAGAAAATGTTTAGAAATTGGTCATTCAGATGATAAATACATTTCAAGCTTTTGCATTGAAAACGTTACAAAGGCGCTGAAAAGCACTTTAAGGCAATAAAAACCTGAACATACTTTTATGGACTTGTATTGGACAATTCCAGTGCCAAAACAACTTCCCAATGTATAAAACATCTATGAGACCAAGTTAGATTAGTCAAACTGATTACAAACTGATCCCTGAGAAGTTACATACAAAACTTTGCAGTTGCATTAAAAACGTTACAAAGGCGCTGAAAAGCACTTTAAGGCAATAAAAATCTGAACATACTTTTCGGACTTGTATTGGACAATTCCAGTGCCAAAGCAACTTTCCAATGTATAAACCATCTATGAGACCATGTTAGATTAGTCAAACTGATTACAAACTGATCGCTGAGAAGTTACATACAAAACTTTGCAGTTGCTTTGAAAATGCTACTAAGGAGCTGAAAAGCACTTTAAGGCAATAAAAAACTAAACATGCTATTACTGACTAGTAAGTCATTATTTCAGTGCATACACTTTTTCCCATGTATACAACTCCAAAATAAACATATTCAAATGGTAGAAAATGTTTAGAAATTGGTCATTCAGATGATAAATACATTTCAAGCTTTTGCATTGAAAACGTTACAAAGGCGCTGAAAAGCACTTTAAGGCAATAAAAACCTGAACATACTTTTATGGACTTGTATTGGACAATTCCAGTGCCAAAACAACTTCCCAATGTATAAAACATCTATGAGACCAAGTTAGATTAGTCAAACTGATTACAAACTGATCGCTGAGAGGTTACATACAAAACTTTGCAGTTGCATTGAAAATGCTACTAAGGAGCTGAAAAGCACTTTAAGGCAATAAAAAACTAAACATGCTATTACTGACTAGTAAGTCATTATTTCAGTGCATAAACTTTTTCCCATGTATACAACTCCAAAATGAACATATTAAAATGGTAGAAAATGTTTAGAAATTGGTCATTCAGAAGATAAATACATTTCAAGCTTTTGCATTGAAAACGTTACAAAGGCGCTGAAAAGCACTTTAAGGCAATAAAAACCTGAACATACTTTTATGGACTTGTATTGGACAATTCCAGTGCCAAAACAACTTTCCAATGTATAAACCATCTATGAGACCATGTTAGATTAGTCAAACTGATTACAAACTGATCGCTGAGAAGTTACATACAAAACTTTGCAGTTGCATTAAAAACGTTACAAAGGCGCTGAAAAGCACTTTAAGGCAATAAAAACCTGAACATACTTTTATGGACCTGTATTGGACAATTCCAGTGCCAAAACAACTTCCCAATGTATAAAACATCTATGAGACCAAGTTAGATTAGTCAAACTGATTACAAACTGATCGCTGAGAGGTTACATACAAAACTTTGCAGTTGCTTTGAAAATGCTACTAAGGAGCTGAAAAGCACTTTAAGGCAATAAAAAACTAAACATGCTATTACTGACTAGTAAGTCATTATTTCAGTGCATACACTTTTTCCCATGTATACAACTCCAAAATGAACATATTCAATTGGTAGAAAATGTTTAGAAATTGGTCATTCAGATGATAAATACATTTCAAGCTTTTGCATTGAAAACGTTACAAAGGCGCTGAAAAGCACTTTAAGGCAATAAAAACCTGAACATACTTTTATGGACTTGTATTGGACAATTCCAGTGCCAAAACAACTTCCCAATGTATAAAACATCTATGAGACCAAGTTAGATTAGTCAAACTGATTACAAACTGATCGCTGAGAGGTTACATACAAAACTTTGCAGTTGCATTGAAAATGCTACTAAGGAGCTGAAAAGCACTTTAAGGCAATAAAAAACTAAACATGCTATTACTGACTAGTAAGTCATTATTTCAGTGCATAAACTTTTTCCCATGTATACAACTCCAAAATGAACATATTAAAATGGTAGAAAATGTTTAGAAATTGGTCATTCAGAAGATAAATACATTTCAAGCTTTTGCATTGAAAACGTTACAAAGGCGCTGAAAAGCACTTTAAGGCAATAAAAACCTGAACATACTTTTATGGACTTGTATTGGACAATTCCAGTGCCAAAACAACTTCCCAATGTATAAAACATCTATGAGACCAAGTTAGATTAGTCAAACTGATTACAAACTGATCCCTGAGAAGTTACATACAAAACTTTGCAGTTGCATTAAAAACGTTACAAAGGCGCTGAAAAGCACTTTAAGGCAATAAAAATCTGAACATACTTTTATGGACTTGTATTGGACAATTCCAGTGCCAAAGCAACTTTCCAATGTATAAACCATCTATGAGACCATGTTAGATTAGTCAAACTGATTACAAACTGATCGCTGAGAGGTTACATACAAAACTTTGCAGTTGCTTTGAAAATGCTACTAAGGAGCTGAAAAGCACTTTAAGGCAATACAATCCTGAACATACTTTTATGGACTTGTATTGGACAATTCCAGTGCCAAAACAACTTTCCAATGTATAAACCATCTATGAGACCATGTTAGATTAGTCAAACTGATTACAAACTGATCGCTGAGAAGTTACATACAAAACTTTGCAGTTGCATTAAAAACGTTACAAAGGCGCTGAAAAGCACTTTAAGGCAATAAAAATCTGAACATACTTTTCGGACTTGTATTGGACAATTCCAGTGCCAAAGCAACTTTCCAATGTATAAACCATCTATGAGACCATGTTAGATTAGTCAAACTGATTACAAACTGATCGCTGAGAAGTTACATACAAAACTTTGCAGTTGCTTTGAAAATGCTACTAAGGAGCTGAAAAGCACTTTAAGGCAATAAAAAACTAAACATGCTATTACTGACTAGTAAGTCATTATTTCAGTGCATACACTTTTTCCCATGTATACAACTCCAAAATGAACATATTCAAATGGTAGAAAATGTTTAGAAATTGGTCATTCAGATGATAAATACATTTCAAGCTTTTGCATTGAAAACGTTACAAAGGCGCTGAAAAGCACTTTAAGGCAATAAAAACCTGAACATACTTTTATGGACTTGTATTGGACAATTCCAGTGCCAAAACAACTTCCCAATGTATAAAACATCTATGAGACCAAGTTAGATTAGTCAAACTGATTACAAACTGATCCCTGAGAAGTTACATACAAAACTTTGCAGTTGCATTAAAAACGTTACAAAGGCGCTGAAAAGCACTTTAAGGCAATAAAAATCTGAACATACTTTTATGGACTTGTATTGGACAATTCCAGTGCCAAAGCAACTTTCCAATGTATAAACCATCTATGAGACCATGTTAGATTAGTCAAACTGATTACAAACTGATCGCTGAGAGGTTACATACAAAACTTTGCAGTTGCTTTGAAAATGCTACTAAGGAGCTGAAAAGCACTTTAAGGCAATACAATCCTGAACATACTTTTATGGACTTGTATTGGACAATTCCAGTGCCAAAACAACTTTCCAATGTATAAACCATCTATGAGACCATGTTAGATTAGTCAAACTGATTACAAACTGATCGCTGAGAAGTTACATACAAAACTTTGCAGTTGCATTAAAAACGTTACAAAGGCGCTGAAAAGCACTTTAAGGCAATAAAAATCTGAACATACTTTTCGGACTTGTATTGGACAATTCCAGTGCCAAAGCAACTTTCCAATGTATAAACCATCTATGAGACCATGTTAGATTAGTCAAACTGATTACAAACTGATCGCTGAGAAGTTACATACAAAACTTTGCAGTTGCTTTGAAAATGCTACTAAGGAGCTGAAAAGCACTTTAAGGCAATAAAAAACTAAACATGCTATTACTGACTAGTAAGTCATTATTTCAGTGCATACACTTTTTCCCATGTATACAACTCCAAAATGAACATATTCAAATGGTAGAAAATGTTTAGAAATTGGTCATTCAGATGATAAATACATTTCAAGCTTTTGCATTGAAAACGTTACAAAGGCGCTGAAAAGCACTTTAAGGCAATAAAAACCTGAACATACTTTTATGGACTTGTATTGGACAATTCCAGTGCCAAAACAACTTCCCAATGTATAAAACATCTATGAGACCAAGTTAGATTAGTCAAACTGATTACAAACTGATCGCTGAGAGGTTACATACAAAACTTTGCAGTTGCATTGAAAATGCTACTAAGGAGCTGAAAAGCACTTTAAGGCAATAAAAAACTAAACATGCTATTACTGACTAGTATTTCATTATTTCAGTGCATAAACTTTTTCCCCATGTATACAACTCCAAAATGAACATATTAAAATGGTAGAAAATGTTTAGAAATTGGTCATTCAGAAGATAAATACATTTCAAGCTTTTGCATTGAAAACGTTACAAAGGCGCTGAAAAGCACTTTAAGGCAATAAAAACCTGAACATACTTTTATGGACTTGTATTGGACAATTCCAGTGCCAAAACAACTTCCCAATGTATAAAACATCTATAAGACCATGTTAGATTAGTCAAACTGATTACAAACTGATCCCTGAGAAGTTACATACAAAACTTTGCAGTTGCATTAAAAACGTTACAAAGGCGCTGAAAAGCACTTTGAGGCAATAAAAATCTGAACATACTTTTCGGACTTGTATTGGACAATTCCAGTGCCAAAACAACTTCCCAATGTATAAAACATCTATGAGACCAAGTTAGATTAGTCAAACTGATTACAAACTGATCGCTGAGAGGTTACATACAAAACTTTGCAGTTGCATTGAAAATGCTACTAAGGAGCTGAAAAGCACTTTAAGGCAATAAAAAACTAAACATGCTATTACTGACTAGTATTTCATTATTTCAGTGCATAAACTTTTTCCCCATGTATACAACTCCAAAATGAACATATTAAAATGGTAGAAAATGTTTAGAAATTGGTCATTCAGAAGATAAATACATTTCAAGCTTTTGCATTGAAAACGTTACAAAGGCGCTGAAAAGCACTTTAAGGCAATAAAAACCTGAACATACTTTTATGGACTTGTATTGGACAATTCCAGTGCCAAAACAACTTCCCAATGTATAAAACATCTATGAGACCAAGTTAGATTAGTCAAACTGATTACAAACTGATCCCTGAGAAGTTACATACAAAACTTTGCAGTTGCATTAAAAACGTTACAAAGGCGCTGAAAAGCACTTTGAGGCAATAAAAATCTGAACATACTTTTCGGACTTGTATTGGACAATTCCAGTGCCAAAGCAACTTTCCAATGTATAAACCATCTATGAGACCATGTTAGATTAGTCAAACTGATTACAAACTGATCGCTGAGAAGTTACATACAAAACTGTGCAGTTGCTTTGAAAATGCTACTAAGGAGCTGAAAAGCACTTTAAGGCAATAAAAAACTAAACATGCTATTACTGACTAGTAAGTCATTATTTCAGTGCATACACTTTTTCCCATGTATACAACTCCAAAATGAACATATTCAAATGGTAGAAAATGTTTAGAAATTGGTCATTCAGATGATAAATACATTTCAAGCTTTTGCATTGAAAACGTTACAAAGGCGCTGAAAAGCACTTTAAGGCAATAAAAACCTGAACATACTTTTATGGACTTGTATTGGACAATTCCAGTGCCAAAACAACTTCCCAATGTATAAAACATCTATGAGACCAAGTTAGATTAGTCAAACTGATTACAAACTGATCGCTGAGAGGTTACATACAAAACTTTGCAGTTGCATTGAAAATGCTACTAAGGAGCTGAAAAGCACTTTAAGGCAATAAAAAACTAAACATGCTATTACTGACTAGTATTTCATTATTTCAGTGCATAAACTTTTTCCCCATGTATACAACTCCAAAATGAACATATTAAAATGGTAGAAAATGTTTAGAAATTGGTCATTCAGAAGATAAATACATTTCAAGCTTTTGCATTGAAAACGTTACAAAGGCGCTGAAAAGCACTTTAAGGCAATAAAAACCTGAACATACTTTTATGGACTTGTATTGGACAATTCCAGTGCCAAAACAACTTCCCAATGTATAAAACATCTATAAGACCATGTTAGATTAGTCAAACTGATTACAAACTGATCCCTGAGAAGTTACATACAAAACTTTGCAGTTGCATTAAAAACGTTACAAAGGCGCTGAAAAGCACTTTGAGGCAATAAAAATCTGAACATACTTTTCGGACTTGTATTGGACAATTCCAGTGCCAAAGCAACTTTCCAATGTATAAACCATCTATGAGACCATGTTAGATTAGTCAAACTGATTACAAACTGATCGCTGAGAAGTTACATACAAAACTTTGCAGTTGCTTTGAAAATGCTACTAAGGAGCTGAAAAGCACTTTAAGGCAATAAAAAACTAAACATGCTATTACTGACTAGTAAGTCATTATTTCAGTGCATACACTTTTTCCCATGTATACAACTCCAAAATGAACATATTCAAATGGTAGAAAATGTTTAGAAATTGGTCATTCAGATGATAAATACATTTCAAGCTTTTGCATTGAAAACGTTACAAAGGCGCTGAAAAGCACTTTAAGGCAATAAAAACCTGAACATACTTTTATGGACTTGTATTGGACAATTCCAGTGCCAAAACAACTTCCCAATGTATAAAACATCTATGAGACCAAGTTAGATTAGTCAAACTGATTACAAACTGATCGCTGAGAGGTTACATACAAAACTTTGCAGTTGCATTGAAAATGCTACTAAGGAGCTGAAAAGCACTTTAAGGCAATAAAAAACTAAACATGCTATTACTGACTAGTATTTCATTATTTCAGTGCATAAACTTTTTCCCCATGTATACAACTCCAAAATGAACATATTAAAATGGTAGAAAATGTTTAGAAATTGGTCATTCAGAAGATAAATACATTTCAAGCTTTTGCATTGAAAACGTTACAAAGGCGCTGAAAAGCACTTTAAGGCAATAAAAACCTGAACATACTTTTATGGACTTGTATTGGACAATTCCAGTGCCAAAACAACTTCCCAATGTATAAAACATCTATGAGACCAAGTTAGATTAGTCAAACTGATTACAAACTGATCCCTGAGAAGTTACATACAAAACTTTGCAGTTGCATTAAAAACGTTACAAAGGCGCTGAAAAGCACTTTGAGGCAATAAAAATCTGAACATACTTTTCGGACTTGTATTGGACAATTCCAGTGCCAAAGCAACTTTCCAATGTATAAACCATCTATGAGACCATGTTAGATTAGTCAAACTGATTACAAACTGATCGCTGAGAAGTTACATACAAAACTTTGCAGTTGCTTTGAAAATGCTACTAAGGAGCTGAAAAGCACTTTAAGGCAATAAAAAACTAAACATGCTATTACTGACTAGTAAGTCATTATTTCAGTGCATACACTTTTTTCCATGTATACAACTCCAAAATGAACATATTCAAATGGTAGAAAATGTTTAGAAATTGGTCATTCAGATGATAAATACATTTCAAGCTTTTGCATTGAAAACGTTACAAAGGCGCTGAAAAGCACTTTAAGGCAATAAAAACCTGAACATACTTTTATGGACTTGTATTGGACAATTCCAGTGCCAAAACAACTTCCCAATGTATAAAACATCTATGAGACCAAGTTAGATTAGTCAAACTGATTACAAACTGATCGCTGAGAGGTTACATACAAAACTTTGCAGTTGCATTGAAAATGCTACTAAGGAGCTGAAAAGCACTTTAAGGCAATAAAAAACTAAACATGCTATTACTGACTAGTAAGTCATTATTTCAGTGCATAAACTTTTTCCCATGTATACAACTCCAAAATGAACATATTAAAATGGTAGAAAATGTTTAGAAATTGGTCATTCAGAAGATAAATACATTTCAAGCTTTTGCATTGAAAACGTTACAAAGGCGCTGAAAAGCACTTTAAGGCAATAAAAACCTGAACATACTTTTATGGACTTGTATTGGACAATTCCAGTGCCAAAACAACTTCCCAATGTATAAAACATCTATGAGACCAAGTTAGATTAGTCAAACTGATTACAAACTGATCCCTGAGAAGTTACATACAAAACTTTGCAGTTGCATTAAAAACGTTACAAAGGCGCTGAAAAGCACTTTAAGGCAATAAAAATCTGAACATACTTTTATGGACTTGTATTGGACAATTCCAGTGCCAAAGCAACTTTCCAATGTATAAACCATCTATGAGACCATGTTAGATTAGTCAAACTGATTACAAACTGATCGCTGAGAGGTTACATACAAAACTTTGCAGTTGCTTTGAAAATGCTACTAAGGAGCTGAAAAGCACTTTAAGGCAATACAATCCTGAACATACTTTTATGGACTTGTATTGGACAATTCCAGTGCCAAAACAACTTTCCAATGTATAAACCATCTATGAGACCATGTTAGATTAGTCAAACTGATTACAAACTGATCGCTGAGAAGTTACATACAAAACTTTGCAGTTGCATTAAAAACGTTACAAAGGCGCTGAAAAGCACTTTAAGGCAATAAAAACCTGAACATACTTTTATGGACTTGTATTGGACAATTCCAGTGCCAAAACAACTTCCCAATGTATAAAACATCTATGAGACCAAGTTAGATTAGTCAAACTGATTACAAACTGATCGCTGAGAGGTTACATACAAAACTTTGCAGTTGCATTGAAAATGCTACTAAGGAGCTGAAAAGCACTTTAAGGCAATAAAAAACTAAACATGCTATTACTGACTAGTAAGTCATTATTTCAGTGCATAAACTTTTTCCCATGTATACAACTCCAAAATGAACATATTAAAATGGTAGAAAATGTTTAGAAATTGGTCATTCAGAAGATAAATACATTTCAAGCTTTTGCATTGAAAACGTTACAAAGGCGCTGAAAAGCACTTTAAGGCAATAAAAACCTGAACATACTTTTATGGACTTGTATTGGACAATTCCAGTGCCAAAACAACTTCCCAATGTATAAAACATCTATGAGACCAAGTTAGATTAGTCAAACTGATTACAAACTGATCCCTGAGAAGTTACATACAAAACTTTGCAGTTGCATTAAAAACGTTACAAAGGCGCTGAAAAGCACTTTAAGGCAATAAAAATCTGAACATACTTTTATGGACTTGTATTGGACAATTCCAGTGCCAAAGCAACTTTCCAATGTATAAACCATCTATGAGACCATGTTAGATTAGTCAAACTGATTACAAACTGATCGCTGAGAGGTTACATACAAAACTTTGCAGTTGCTTTGAAAATGCTACTAAGGAGCTGAAAAGCACTTTAAGGCAATACAATCCTGAACATACTTTTATGGACTTGTATTGGACAATTCCAGTGCCAAAACAACTTTCCAATGTATAAACCATCTATGAGACCATGTTAGATTAGTCAAACTGATTACAAACTGATCGCTGAGAAGTTACATACAAAACTTTGCAGTTGCATTAAAAACGTTACAAAGGCGCTGAAAAGCACTTTAAGGCAATAAAAACCTGAACATACTTTTATGGACTTGTATTGGACAATTCCAGTGCCAAAACAACTTCCCAATGTATAAAACATCTATGAGACCAAGTTAGATTAGTCAAACTGATTACAAACTGATCGCTGAGAGGTTACATACAAAACTTTGCAGTTGCATTGAAAATGCTACTAAGGAGCTGAAAAGCACTTTAAGGCAATAAAAAACTAAACATGCTATTACTGACTAGTAAGTCATTATTTCAGTGCATAAACTTTTTCCCATGTATACAACTCCAAAATGAACATATTAAAATGGTAGAAAATGTTTAGAAATTGGTCATTCAGATGATAAATACATTTCAAGCTTTTGCATTGAAAACGTTACAAAGGCGCTGAAAAGCACTTTAAGGCAATAAAAACCTGAACATACTTTTATGGACTTGTATTGGACAATTCCAGTGCCAAAACAACTTCCCAATGTATAAAACATCTATGAGACCAAGTTAGATTAGTCAAACTGATTACAAACTGATCGCTGAGAGGTTACATACAAAACTTTGCAGTTGCATTGAAAATGCTACTAAGGAGCTGAAAAGCACTTTAAGGCAATAAAAAACTAAACATGCTATTACTGACTAGTAAGTCATTATTTCAGTGCATAAACTTTTTCCCATGTATACAACTCCAAAATGAACATATTAAAATGGTAGAAAATGTTTAGAAATTGGTCATTCAGAAGATAAATACATTTCAAGCTTTTGCATTGAAAACGTTACAAAGGCGCTGAAAAGCACTTTAAGGCAATAAAAACCTGAACATACTTTTATGGACTTGTATTGGACAATTCCAGTGCCAAAACAACTTCCCAATGTATAAAACATCTATGAGACCAAGTTAGATTAGTCAAACTGATTACAAACTGATCCCTGAGAAGTTACATACAAAACTTTGCAGTTGCATTAAAAACGTTACAAAGGCGCTGAAAAGCACTTTAAGGCAATAAAAATCTGAACATACTTTTATGGACTTGTATTGGACAATTCCAGTGCCAAAGCAACTTTCCAATGTATAAACCATCTATGAGACCATGTTAGATTAGTCAAACTGATTACAAACTGATCGCTGAGAGGTTACATACAAAACTTTGCAGTTGCTTTGAAAATGCTACTAAGGAGCTGAAAAGCACTTTAAGGCAATACAATCCTGAACATACTTTTATGGACTTGTATTGGACAATTCCAGTGCCAAAACAACTTTCCAATGTATAAACCATCTATGAGACCATGTTAGATTAGTCAAACTGATTACAAACTGATCGCTGAGAAGTTACATACAAAACTTTGCAGTTGCATTAAAAACGTTACAAAGGCGCTGAAAAGCACTTTAAGGCAATAAAAACCTGAACATACTTTTATGGACTTGTATTGGACAATTCCAGTGCCAAAACAACTTCCCAATGTATAAAACATCTATGAGACCAAGTTAGATTAGTCAAACTGATTACAAACTGATCGCTGAGAGGTTACATACAAAACTTTGCAGTTGCATTGAAAATGCTACTAAGGAGCTGAAAAGCACTTTAAGGCAATAAAAAACTAAACATGCTATTACTGACTAGTAAGTCATTATTTCAGTGCATAAACTTTTTCCCATGTATACAACTCCAAAATGAACATATTAAAATGGTAGAAAATGTTTAGAAATTGGTCATTCAGAAGATAAATACATTTCAAGCTTTTGCATTGAAAACGTTACAAAGGCGCTGAAAAGCACTTTAAGGCAATAAAAACCTGAACATACTTTTATGGACTTGTATTGGACAATTCCAGTGCCAAAACAACTTCCCAATGTATAAAACATCTATGAGACCAAGTTAGATTAGTCAAACTGATTACAAACTGATCCCTGAGAAGTTACATACAAAACTTTGCAGTTGCATTAAAAACGTTACAAAGGCGCTGAAAAGCACTTTAAGGCAATAAAAATCTGAACATACTTTTATGGACTTGTATTGGACAATTCCAGTGCCAAAGCAACTTTCCAATGTATAAACCATCTATGAGACCATGTTAGATTAGTCAAACTGATTACAAACTGATCGCTGAGAGGTTACATACAAAACTTTGCAGTTGCTTTGAAAATGCTACTAAGGAGCTGAAAAGCACTTTAAGGCAATACAATCCTGAACATACTTTTATGGACTTGTATTGGACAATTCCAGTGCCAAAACAACTTTCCAATGTATAAACCATCTATGAGACCATGTTAGATTAGTCAAACTGATTACAAACTGATCGCTGAGAAGTTACATACAAAACTTTGCAGTTGCATTAAAAACGTTACAAAGGCGCTGAAAAGCACTTTAAGGCAATAAAAACCTGAACATACTTTTATGGACTTGTATTGGACAATTCCAGTGCCAAAACAACTTCCCAATGTATAAAACATCTATGAGACCAAGTTAGATTAGTCAAACTGATTACAAACTGATCGCTGAGAGGTTACATACAAAACTTTGCAGTTGCATTGAAAATGCTACTAAGGAGCTGAAAAGCACTTTAAGGCAATAAAAAACTAAACATGCTATTACTGACTAGTAAGTCATTATTTCAGTGCATAAACTTTTTCCCATGTATACAACTCCAAAATGAACATATTAAAATGGTAGAAAATGTTTAGAAATTGGTCATTCAGAAGATAAATACATTTCAAGCTTTTGCATTGAAAACGTTACAAAGGCGCTGAAAAGCACTTTAAGGCAATAAAAACCTGAACATACTTTTATGGACTTGTATTGGACAATTCCAGTGCCAAAACAACTTCCCAATGTATAAAACATCTATGAGACCAAGTTAGATTAGTCAAACTGATTACAAACTGATCCCTGAGAAGTTACATACAAAACTTTGCAGTTGCATTAAAAACGTTACAAAGGCGCTGAAAAGCACTTTAAGGCAATAAAAATCTGAACATACTTTTATGGACTTGTATTGGACAATTCCAGTGCCAAAGCAACTTTCCAATGTATAAACCATCTATGAGACCATGTTAGATTAGTCAAACTGATTACAAACTGATCGCTGAGAGGTTACATACAAAACTTTGCAGTTGCTTTGAAAATGCTACTAAGGAGCTGAAAAGCACTTTAAGGCAATACAGTCCTGAACATACTTTTATGGACTTGTATTGGACAATTCCAGTGCCAAAACAACTTTCCAATGTATAAACCATCTATGAGACCATGTTAGATTAGTCAAACTGATTACAAACTGATCGCTGAGAAGTTACATACAAAACTTTGCAGTTGCATTAAAAACGTTACAAAGGCGCTGAAAAGCACTTTAAGGCAATAAAAATCTGAACATACTTTTCGGACTTGTATTGGACAATTCCAGTGCCAAAGCAACTTTCCAATGTATAAACCATCTATGAGACCATGTTAGATTAGTCAAACTGATTACAAACTGATCGCTGAGAAGTTACATACAAAACTTTGCAGTTGCTTTGAAAATGCTACTAAGGAGCTGAAAAGCACTTTAAGGCAATAAAAAACTAAACATGCTATTACTGACTAGTAAGTCATTATTTCAGTGCATACACTTTTTCCCATGTATACAACTCCAAAATGAACATATTCAAATGGTAGAAAATGTTTAGAAATTGGTCATTCAGAAGATAAATACATTTCAAGCTTTTGCATTGAAAACGTTACAAAGGCGCTGAAAAGCACTTTAAGGCAATAAAAACCTGAACATACTTTTATGGACTTGTATTGGACAATTCCAGTGCCAAAACAACTTCCCAATGTATAAAACATCTATGAGACCAAGTTAGATTAGTCAAACTGATTACAAACTGATCGCTGAGAGGTTACATACAAAACTTTGCAGTTGCATTGAAAATGCTACTAAGGAGCTGAAAAGCACTTTAAGGCAATAAAAAACTAAACATGCTATTACTGACTAGTAAGTCATTATTTCAGTGCATAAACTTTTTCCCATGTATACAACTCCAAAATGAACATATTAAAATGGTAGAAAATGTTTAGAAATTGGTCATTCAGAAGATAAATACATTTCAAGCTTTTGCATTGAAAACGTTACAAAGGCGCTGAAAAGCACTTTAAGGCAATAAAAACCTGAACATACTTTTATGGACTTGTATTGGACAATTCCAGTGCCAAAACAACTTCCCAATGTATAAAACATCTATGAGACCAAGTTAGATTAGTCAAACTGATTACAAACTGATCCCTGAGAAGTTACATACAAAACTTTGCAGTTGCATTAAAAACGTTACAAAGGCGCTGAAAAGCACTTTAAGGCAATAAAAATCTGAACATACTTTTATGGACTTGTATTGGACAATTCCAGTGCCAAAGCAACTTTCCAATGTATAAACCATCTATGAGACCATGTTAGATTAGTCAAACTGATTACAAACTATCGCTGAGAGGTTACATACAAAACTTTGCAGTTGCTTTGAAAATGCTACTAAGGAGCTGAAAAGCACTTTAAGGCAATACAATCCTGAACATACTTTTATGGACTTGTATTGGACAATTCCAGTGCCAAAACAACTTTCCAATGTATAAACCATCTATGAGACCATGTTAGATTAGTCAAACTGATTACAAACTGATCGCTGAGAAGTTACATACAAAACTTTGCAGTTGCATTAAAAACGTTACAAAGGCGCTGAAAAGCACTTTAAGGCAATAAAAACCTGAACATACTTTTATGGACTTGTATTGGACAATTCCAGTGCCAAAACAACTTCCCAATGTATAAAACATCTATGAGACCAAGTTAGATTAGTCAAACTGATTACAAACTGATCGCTGAGAGGTTACATACAAAACTTTGCAGTTGCATTGAAAATGCTACTAAGGAGCTGAAAAGCACTTTAAGGCAATAAAAAACTAAACATGCTATTACTGACTAGTAAGTCATTATTTCAGTGCATAAACTTTTTCCCATGTATACAACTCCAAAATGAACATATTAAAATGGTAGAAAATGTTTAGAAATTGGTCATTCAGAAGATAAATACATTTCAAGCTTTTGCATTGAAAACGTTACAAAGGCGCTGAAAAGCACTTTAAGGCAATAAAAACCTGAACATACTTTTATGGACTTGTATTGGACAATTCCAGTGCCAAAACAACTTCCCAATGTATAAAACATCTATGAGACCAAGTTAGATTAGTCAAACTGATTACAAACTGATCCCTGAGAAGTTACATACAAAACTTTGCAGTTGCATTAAAAACGTTACAAAGGCGCTGAAAAGCACTTTAAGGCAATAAAAATCTGAACATACTTTTATGGACTTGTATTGGACAATTCCAGTGCCAAAGCAACTTTCCAATGTATAAACCATCTATGAGACCATGTTAGATTAGTCAAACTGATTACAAACTGATCGCTGAGAGGTTACATACAAAACTTTGCAGTTGCTTTGAAAATGCTACTAAGGAGCTGAAAAGCACTTTAAGGCAATACAATCCTGAACATACTTTTATGGACTTGTATTGGACAATTCCAGTGCCAAAACAACTTTCCAATGTATAAACCATCTATGAGACCATGTTAGATTAGTCAAACTGATTACAAACTGATCGCTGAGAAGTTACATACAAAACTTTGCAGTTGCATTAAAAACGTTACAAAGGCGCTGAAAAGCACTTTAAGGCAATAAAAATCTGAACATACTTTTCGGACTTGTATTGGACAATTCCAGTGCCAAAGCAACTTTCCAATGTATAAACCATCTATGAGACCATGTTAGATTAGTCAAACTGATTACAAACTGATCGCTGAGAAGTTACATACAAAACTTTGCAGTTGCTTTGAAAATGCTACTAAGGAGCTGAAAAGCACTTTAAGGCAATAAAAAACCAAACATGCTATTACTGACTAGTAAGTCATTATTTCAGTGCATACACTTTTTCCCATGTATACAACTCCAAAATGAACATATTCAAATGGTAGAAAATGTTTAGAAATTGGTCATTCAGATGATAAATACATTTCAAGCTTTTGCATTGAAAACGTTACAAAGGCGCTGAAAAGCACTTTAAGGCAATAAAAACCTGAACATACTTTTATGGACTTGTATTGGACAATTCCAGTGCCAAAACAACTTCCCAATGTATAAAACATCTATGAGACCAAGTTAGATTAGTCAAACTGATTACAAACTGATCGCTGAGAGGTTACATACAAAACTTTGCAGTTGCATTGAAAATGCTACTAAGGAGCTGAAAAGCACTTTAAGGCAATAAAAAACTAAACATGCTATTACTGACTAGTAAGTCATTATTTCAGTGCATAAACTTTTTCCCATGTATACAACTCCAAAATGAACATATTAAAATGGTAGAAAATGTTTAGAAATTGGTCATTCAGAAGATAAATACATTTCAAGCTTTTGCATTGAAAACGTTACAAAGGCGCTGAAAAGCACTTTAAGGCAATAAAAACCTGAACATACTTTTATGGACTTGTATTGGACAATTCCAGTGCCAAAACAACTTCCCAATGTATAAAACATCTATGAGACCAAGTTAGATTAGTCAAACTGATTACAAACTGATCCCTGAGAAGTTACATACAAAACTTTGCAGTTGCATTAAAAACGTTACAAAGGCGCTGAAAAGCACTTTAAGGCAATAAAAATCTGAACATACTTTTATGGACTTGTATTGGACAATTCCAGTGCCAAAGCAACTTTCCAATGTATAAACCATCTATGAGACCATGTTAGATTAGTCAAACTGATTACAAACTGATCGCTGAGAGGTTACATACAAAACTTTGCAGTTGCTTTGAAAATGCTACTAAGGAGCTGAAAAGCACTTTAAGGCAATACAATCCTGAACATACTTTTATGGACTTGTATTGGACAATTCCAGTGCCAAAACAACTTTCCAATGTATAAACCATCTATGAGACCATGTTAGATTAGTCAAACTGATTACAAACTGATCGCTGAGAAGTTACATACAAAACTTTGCAGTTGCATTAAAAACGTTACAAAGGCGCTGAAAAGCACTTTAAGGCAATAAAAACCTGAACATACTTTTATGGACTTGTATTGGACAATTCCAGTGCCAAAACAACTTCCCAATGTATAAAACATCTATGAGACCAAGTTAGATTAGTCAAACTGATTACAAACTGATCGCTGAGAGGTTACATACAAAACTTTGCAGTTGCATTGAAAATGCTACTAAGGAGCTGAAAAGCACTTTAAGGCAATAAAAAACTAAACATGCTATTACTGACTAGTAAGTCATTATTTCAGTGCATAAACTTTTTCCCATGTATACAACTCCAAAATGAACATATTAAAATGGTAGAAAATGTTTAGAAATTGGTCATTCAGAAGATAAATACATTTCAAGCTTTTGCATTGAAAACGTTACAAAGGCGCTGAAAAGCACTTTAAGGCAATAAAAACCTGAACATACTTTTATGGACTTGTATTGGACAATTCCAGTGCCAAAACAACTTCCCAATGTATAAAACATCTATGAGACCAAGTTAGATTAGTCAAACTGATTACAAACTGATCCCTGAGAAGTTACATACAAAACTTTGCAGTTGCATTAAAAACGTTACAAAGGCGCTGAAAAGCACTTTAAGGCAATAAAAATCTGAACATACTTTTATGGACTTGTATTGGACAATTCCAGTGCCAAAGCAACTTTCCAATGTATAAACCATCTATGAGACCATGTTAGATTAGTCAAACTGATTACAAACTGATCGCTGAGAGGTTACATACAAAACTTTGCAGTTGCTTTGAAAATGCTACTAAGGAGCTGAAAAGCACTTTAAGGCAATACAATCCTGAACATACTTTTATGGACTTGTATTGGACAATTCCAGTGCCAAAACAACTTTCCAATGTATAAACCATCTATGAGACCATGTTAGATTAGTCAAACTGATTACAAACTGATCGCTGAGAAGTTACATACAAAACTTTGCAGTTGCATTAAAAACGTTACAAAGGCGCTGAAAAGCACTTTAAGGCAATAAAAATCTGAACATACTTTTCGGACTTGTATTGGACAATTCCAGTGCCAAAGCAACTTTCCAATGTATAAACCATCTATGAGACCATGTTAGATTAGTCAAACTGATTACAAACTGATCGCTGAGAAGTTACATACAAAACTTTGCAGTTGCTTTGAAAATGCTACTAAGGAGCTGAAAAGCACTTTAAGGCAATAAAAAACTAAACATGCTATTACTGACTAGTAAGTCATTATTTCAGTGCATACACTTTTTCCCATGTATACAACTCCAAAATGAACATATTCAAATGGTAGAAAATGTTTAGAAATTGGTCATTCAGAAGATAAATACATTTCAAGCTTTTGCATTGAAAACGTTACAAAGGCGCTGAAAAGCACTTTAAGGCAATAAAAACCTGAACATACTTTTATGGACTTGTATTGGACAATTCCAGTGCCAAAACAACTTCCCAATGTATAAAACATCTATGAGACCAAGTTAGATTAGTCAAACTGATTACAAACTGATCGCTGAGAGGTTACATACAAAACTTTGCAGTTGCATTGAAAATGCTACTAAGGAGCTGAAAAGCACTTTAAGGCAATAAAAAACTAAACATGCTATTACTGACTAGTAAGTCATTATTTCAGTGCATAAACTTTTTCCCATGTATACAACTCCAAAATGAACATATTAAAATGGTAGAAAATGTTTAGAAATTGTTCATTCAGAAGATAAATACATTTCAAGCTTTTGCATTGAAAACGTTACAAAGGCGCTGAAAAGCACTTTAAGGCAATAAAAACCTGAACATACTTTTATGGACTTGTATTGGACAATTCCAGTGCCAAAACAACTTCCCAATGTATAAAACATCTATGAGACCAAGTTAGATTAGTCAAACTGATTACAAACTGATCCCTGAGAAGTTACATACAAAACTTTGCAGTTGCATTAAAAACGTTACAAAGGCGCTGAAAAGCACTTTAAGGCAATAAAAATCTGAACATACTTTTATGGACTTGTATTGGACAATTCCAGTGCCAAAGCAACTTTCCAATGTATAAACCATCTATGAGACCATGTTAGATTAGTCAAACTGATTACAAACTGATCGCTGAGAGGTTACATACAAAACTTTGCAGTTGCTTTGAAAATGCTACTAAGGAGCTGAAAAGCACTTTAAGGCAATACAATCCTGAACATACTTTTATGGACTTGTATTGGACAATTCCAGTGCCAAAACAACTTTCCAATGTATAAACCATCTATGAGACCATGTTAGATTAGTCAAACTGATTACAAACTGATCGCTGAGAAGTTACATACAAAACTTTGCAGTTGCATTAAAAACGTTACAAAGGCGCTGAAAAGCACTTTAAGGCAATAAAAACCTGAACATACTTTTATGGACTTGTATTGGACAATTCCAGTGCCAAAACAACTTCCCAATGTATAAAACATCTATGAGACCAAGTTAGATTAGTCAAACTGATTACAAACTGATCGCTGAGAGGTTACATACAAAACTTTGCAGTTGCATTGAAAATGCTACTAAGGAGCTGAAAAGCACTTTAAGGCAATAAAAAACTAAACATGCTATTACTGACTAGTAAGTCATTATTTCAGTGCATAAACTTTTTCCCATGTATACAACTCCAAAATGAACATATTAAAATGGTAGAAAATGTTTAGAAATTGGTCATTCAGAAGATAAATACATTTCAAGCTTTTGCATTGAAAACGTTACAAAGGCGCTGAAAAGCACTTTAAGGCAATAAAAACCTGAACATACTTTTATGGACTTGTATTGGACAATTCCAGTGCCAAAACAACTTCCCAATGTATAAAACATCTATGAGACCAAGTTAGATTAGTCAAACTGATTACAAACTGATCCCTGAGAAGTTACATACAAAACTTTGCAGTTGCATTAAAAACGTTACAAAGGCGCTGAAAAGCACTTTAAGGCAATAAAAATCTGAACATACTTTTATGGACTTGTATTGGACAATTCCAGTGCCAAAGCAACTTTCCAATGTATAAACCATCTATGAGACCATGTTAGATTAGTCAAACTGATTACAAACTGATCGCTGAGAGGTTACATACAAAACTTTGCAGTTGCTTTGAAAATGCTACTAAGGAGCTGAAAAGCACTTTAAGGCAATACAATCCTGAACATACTTTTATGGACTTGTATTGGACAATTCCAGTGCCAAAACAACTTTCCAATGTATAAACCATCTATGAGACCATGTTAGATTAGTCAAACTGATTACAAACTGATCGCTGAGAAGTTACATACAAAACTTTGCAGTTGCATTAAAAACGTTACAAAGGCGCTGAAAAGCACTTTAAGGCAATAAAAACCTGAACATACTTTTATGGACTTGTATTGGACAATTCCAGTGCCAAAACAACTTCCCAATGTATAAAACATCTATGAGACCAAGTTAGATTAGTCAAACTGATTACAAACTGATCGCTGAGAGGTTACATACAAAACTTTGCAGTTGCATTGAAAATGCTACTAAGGAGCTGAAAAGCACTTTAAGGCAATAAAAAACTAAACATGCTATTACTGACTAGTAAGTCATTATTTCAGTGCATAAACTTTTTCCCATGTATACAACTCCAAAATGAACATATTAAAATGGTAGAAAATGTTTAGAAATTGGTCATTCAGAAGATAAATACATTTCAAGCTTTTGCATTGAAAACGTTACAAAGGCGCTGAAAAGCACTTTAAGGCAATAAAAACCTGAACATACTTTTATGGACTTGTATTGGACAATTCCAGTGCCAAAACAACTTCCCAATGTATAAAACATCTATGAGACCAAGTTAGATTAGTCAAACTGATTACAAACTGATCCCTGAGAAGTTACATACAAAACTTTGCAGTTGCATTAAAAACGTTACAAAGGCGCTGAAAAGCACTTTAAGGCAATAAAAATCTGAACATACTTTTATGGACTTGTATTGGACAATTCCAGTGCCAAAGCAACTTTCCAATGTATAAACCATCTATGAGACCATGTTAGATTAGTCAAACTGATTACAAACTGATCGCTGAGAAGTTACATACAAAACTTTGCAGTTGCATTAAAAACGTTACAAAGGCGCTGAAAAGCACTTTAAGGCAATAAAAATCTGAACATACTTTTCGGACTTGTATTGGACAATTCCAGTGCCAAAGCAACTTTCCAATGTATAAACCATCTATGAGACCATGTTAGATTAGTCAAACTGATTACAAACTGATCGCTGAGAAGTTACATACAAAACTTTGCAGTTGCTTTGAAAATGCTACTAAGGAGCTGAAAAGCACTTTAAGGCAATAAAAAACTAAACATGCTATTACTGACTAGTAAGTCATTATTTCAGTGCATACACTTTTTCCCATGTATACAACTCCAAAATGAACATATTCAAATGGTAGAAAATGTTTAGAAATTGGTCATTCAGATGATAAATACATTTCAAGCTTTTGCATTGAAAACGTTACAAAGGCGCTGAAAAGCACTTTAAGGCAATAAAAACCTGAACATACTTTTATGGACTTGTATTGGACAATTCCAGTGCCAAAACAACTTCCCAATGTATAAAACATCTATGAGACCAAGTTAGATTAGTCAAACTGATTACAAACTGATCGCTGAGAGGTTACATACAAAACTTTGCAGTTGCATTGAAAATGCTACTAAGGAGCTGAAAAGCACTTTAAGGCAATAAAAAACTAAACATGCTATTACTGACTAGTAAGTCATTATTTCAGTGCATAAACTTTTTCCCATGTATACAACTCCAAAATGAACATATTAAAATGGTAGAAAATGTTTAGAAATTGGTCATTCAGAAGATAAATACATTTCAAGCTTTTGCATTGAAAACGTTACAAAGGCGCTGAAAAGCACTTTAAGGCAATAAAAACCTGAACATACTTTTATGGACTTGTATTGGACAATTCCAGTGCCAAAACAACTTCCCAATGTATAAAACATCTATGAGACCAAGTTAGATTAGTCAAACTGATTACAAACTGATCCCTGAGAAGTTACATACAAAACTTTGCAGTTGCATTAAAAACGTTACAAAGGCGCTGAAAAGCACTTTAAGGCAATAAAAATCTGAACATACTTTTATGGACTTGTATTGGACAATTCCAGTGCCAAAGCAACTTTCCAATGTATAAACCATCTATGAGACCATGTTAGATTAGTCAAACTGATTACAAACTGATCGCTGAGAGGTTACATACAAAACTTTGCAGTTGCTTTGAAAATGCTACTAAGGAGCTGAAAAGCACTTTAAGGCAATACAATCCTGAACATACTTTTATGGACTTGTATTGGACAATTCCAGTGCCAAAACAACTTTCCAATGTATAAACCATCTATGAGACCATGTTAGATTAGTCAAACTGATTACAAACTGATCGCTGAGAAGTTACATACAAAACTTTGCAGTTGCTTTGAAAATGCTACTAAGGAGCTGAAAAGCACTTTAAGGCAATAAAAAACTAAACATGCTATTACTGACTAGTAAGTCATTATTTCAGTGCATACACTTTTTCCCATGTATACAACTCCAAAATGAACATATTCAAATGGTAGAAAATGTTTAGAAATTGGTCATTCAGATGATAAATACATTTCAAGCTTTTGCATTGAAAACGTTACAAAGGCGCTGAAAAGCACTTTAAGGCAATAAAAACCTGAACATACTTTTATGGACTTGTATTGGACAATTCCAGTGCCAAAACAACTTCCCAATGTATAAAACATCTATGAGACCAAGTTAGATTAGTCAAACTGATTACAAACTGATCGCTGAGAGGTTACATACAAAACTTTGCAGTTGCATTGAAAATGCTACTAAGGAGCTGAAAAGCACTTTAAGGCAATAAAAAACTAAACATGCTATTACTGACTAGTAAGTCATTATTTCAGTGCATAAACTTTTTTCCCATGTATACAACTCCAAAATGAACATATTAAAATGGTAGAAAATGTTTAGAAATTGGTCATTCAGAAGATAAATACATTTCAAGCTTTTGCATTGAAAACGTTACAAAGGCGCTGAAAAGCACTTTAAGGCAATAAAAACCTGAACATACTTTTATGGACTTGTATTGGACAATTCCAGTGCCAAAACAACTTCCCAATGTATAAAACATCTATGAGACCAAGTTAGATTAGTCAAACTGATTACAAACTGATCCCTGAGAAGTTACATACAAAACTTTGCAGTTGCATTAAAAACGTTACAAAGGCGCTGAAAAGCACTTTAAGGCAATAAAAATCTGAACATACTTTTCGGACTTGTATTGGACAATTCCAGTGCCAAAGCAACTTTCCAATGTATAAACCATCTATGAGACCATGTTAGATTAGTCAAACTGATTACAAACTGATCGCTGAGAAGTTACATACAAAACTTTGCAGTTGCTTTGAAAATGCTACTAAGGAGCTGAAAAGCACTTTAAGGCAATAAAAAACTAAACATGCTATTACTGACTAGTAAGTCATTGTTTCAGTGCATACACTTTTTCCCATGTATACAACTCCAAAATGAACATATTCAAATGGTAGAAAATGTTTAGAAATTGGTCAATCAGATGATAAATACATTTCAAGCTTTTGCATTGAAAACGTTACAAAGGCGCTGAAAAGCACTTTAAGGCAATAAAAACCTGAACATACTTTTATGGACTTGTATTGGACAATTCCAGTGCCAAAACAACTTCCCAATGTATAAAACATCTATGAGACCAAGTTAGATTAGTCAAACTGATTACAAACTGATCGCTGAGAGGTTACATACAAAACTTTGCAGTTGCATTGAAAATGCTACTAAGGAGCTGAAAAGCACTTTAAGGCAATAAAAAACTAAACATGCTATTACTGACTAGTAAGTCATTATTTCAGTGCATACACTTTTTCCCATGTATACAACTCCAAAATGAACATATTCAAATGGTAGAAAATGTTTAGAAATTGGTCATTCAGAAGATAAATACATTTCAAGCTTTTGCATTGAAAACGTTACAAAGGCGCTGAAAAGCACTTTAAGGCAATAAAAATCTGAACATACTTTTCGGACTTGTATTGGACAATTCCAGTGCCAAAGCAACTTTCCAATGTATAAACCATCTATGAGACCATGTTAGATTAGTCAAACTGATTACAAACTGATCGCTGAGAAGTTACATACAAAACTTTGCAGTTGCTTTGAAAATGCTACTAAGGAGCTGAAAAGCACTTTAAGGCAATAAAAAACTAAACATGCTATTACTGACTAGTAAGTCATTGTTTCAGTGCATACACTTTTTCCCATGTATACAACTCCAAAATGAACATATTCAAATGGTAGAAAATGTTTAGAAATTGGTCAATCAGATGATAAATACATTTCAAGCTTTTGCATTGAAAACGTTACAAAGGCGCTGAAAAGCACTTTAAGGCAATAAAAACCTGAACATACTTTTATGGACTTGTATTGGACAATTCCAGTGCCAAAACAACTTCCCAATGTATAAAACATCTATGAGACCAAGTTAGATTAGTCAAACTGATTACAAACTGATCGCTGAGAGGTTACATACAAAACTTTGCAGTTGCATTGAAAATGCTACTAAGGAGCTGAAAAGCACTTTAAGGCAATAAAAAACTAAACATGCTATTACTGACTAGTAAGTCATTATTTCAGTGCATACACTTTTTCCCATGTATACAACTCCAAAATGAACATATTCAAATGGTAGAAAATGTTTAGAAATTGGTCATTCAGAAGATAAATACATTTCAAGCTTTTGCATTGAAAACGTTACAAAGGCGCTGAAAAGCACTTTAAGGCAATAAAAATCTGAACATACTTTTCGGACTTGTATTGGACAATTCCAGTGCCAAAGCAACTTTCCAATGTATAAACCATCTATGAGACCATGTTAGATTAGTCAAACTGATTACAAACTGATCGCTGAGAAGTTACATACAAAACTTTGCAGTTGCTTTGAAAATGCTACTAAGGAGCTGAAAAGCACTTTAAGGCAATAAAAAACTAAACATGCTATTACTGACTAGTAAGTCATTATTTCAGTGCATAAACTTTTTTCCCATGTATACAACTCCAAAATGAACATATTAAAATGGTAGAAAATGTTTAGAAATTGGTCATTCAGAAGATAAATACATTTCAAGCTTTTGCATTGAAAACGTTACAAAGGCGCTGAAAAGCACTTTAAGGCAATAAAAACCTGAACATACTTTTATGGACTTGTATTGGACAATTCCAGTGCCAAAACAACTTCCCAATGTATAAAACATCTATGAGACCAAGTTAGATTAGTCAAACTGATTACAAACTGATCGCTGAGAGGTTACATACAAAACTTTGCAGTTGCATTGAAAATGCTACTAAGGAGCTGAAAAGCACTTTAAGGCAATAAAAAACTAAACATGCTATTACTGACTAGTAAGTCATTATTTCAGTGCATAAACTTTTTTCCCATGTATACAACTCCAAAATGAACATATTAAAATGGTAGAAAATGTTTAGAAATTGGTCATTCAGAAGATAAATACATTTCAAGCTTTTGCATTGAAAACGTTACAAAGGCGCTGAAAAGCACTTTAAGGCAATAAAAACCTGAACATACTTTTATGGACTTGTATTGGACAATTCCAGTGCCAAAACAACTTCCCAATGTATAAAACATCTATGAGACCAAGTTAGATTAGTCAAACTGATTACAAACTGATCCCTGAGAAGTTACATACAAAACTTTGCAGTTGCATTAAAAACGTTACAAAGGCGCTGAAAAGCACTTTAAGGCAATAAAAATCTGAACATACTTTTCGGACTTGTATTGGACAATTCCAGTGCCAAAGCAACTTTCCAATGTATAAACCATCTATGAGACCATGTTAGATTAGTCAAACTGATTACAAACTGATCGCTGAGAAGTTACATACAAAACTTTGCAGTTGCTTTGAAAATGCTACTAAGGAGCTGAAAAGCACTTTAAGGCAATAAAAAACTAAACATGCTATTACTGACTAGTAAGTCATTATTTCA
Organism: Neosalanx taihuensis; assembly: GCA_030340665.1. Classification (NCBI taxonomy): domain Eukaryota; kingdom Metazoa; phylum Chordata; class Actinopteri; order Osmeriformes; family Salangidae; genus Neosalanx; species Neosalanx taihuensis. The sequence continues at coordinate 6,446,601 of CM059304.1, read as the reverse complement.
GTGCATACACTTTTTCCCATGTATACAACTCCAAAATGAACATATTCAAATGGTAGAAAATGTTTAGAAATTGGTCATTCAGAAGATAAATACATTTCAAGCTTTTGCATTGAAAACGTTACAAAGGCGCTGAAAAGCACTTTAAGGCAATAAAAACCTGAACATACTTTTATGGACTTGTATTGGACAATTCCAGTGCCAAAACAACTTCCCAATGTATAAAACATCTATGAGACCAAGTTAGATTAGTCAAACTGATTACAAACTGATCCCTGAGAAGTTACATACAAAACTTTGCAGTTGCATTAAAAACGTTACAAAGGCGCTGAAAAGCACTTTAAGGCAATAAAAATCTGAACATACTTTTCGGACTTGTATTGGACAATTCCAGTGCCAAAGCAACTTTCCAATGTATAAACCATCTATGAGACCATGTTAGATTAGTCAAACTGATTACAAACTGATCGCTGAGAAGTTACATACAAAACTTTGCAGTTGCTTTGAAAATGCTACTAAGGAGCTGAAAAGCACTTTAAGGCAATAAAAAACTAAACATGCTATTACTGACTAGAAAGTCATTATTTCAGTGCATACACTTTTTCCCATGTATACAACTCCAAAATGAACATATTCAAATGGTAGAAAATGTTTAGAAATTAGTCATTCAGATGATAAATACATTTCAAGCTTTTGCATTGAAAACGTTACAAAGGCGCTGAAAAGCACTTTAAGGCAATAAAAACCTGAACATACTTTTATGGACTTGTATTGGACAATTCCAGTGCCAAAACAACTTCCCAATGTATAAAACATCTATGAGACCAAGTTAGATTAGTCAAACTGATTACAAACTGATCGCTGAGAGGTTACATACAAAACTTTGCAGTTGCATTGAAAATGCTACTAAGGAGCTGAAAAGCACTTTAAGGCAATAAAAAACTAAACATGCTATTACTGACTAGTAAGTCATTATTTCAGTGCATAAACTTTTTTCCCATGTATACAACTCCAAAATGAACATATTAAAATGGTAGAAAATGTTTAGAAATTGGTCATTCAGAAGATAAATACATTTCAAGCTTTTGCATTGAAAACGTTACAAAGGCGCTGAAAAGCACTTTAAGGCAATAAAAACCTGAACATACTTTTATGGACTTGTATTGGACAATTCCAGTGCCAAAACAACTTCCCAATGTATAAAACATCTATGAGACCAAGTTAGATTAGTCAAACTGATTACAAACTGATCCCTGAGAAGTTACATACAAAACTTTGCAGTTGCATTAAAAACGTTACAAAGGCGCTGAAAAGCACTTTAAGGCAATAAAAATCTGAACATACTTTTCGGACTTGTATTGGACAATTCCAGTGCCAAAGCAACTTTCCAATGTATAAACCATCTATGAGACCATGTTAGATTAGTCAAACTGATTACAAACTGATCGCTGAGAAGTTACATACAAAACTTTGCAGTTGCTTTGAAAATGCTACTAAGGAGCTGAAAAGCACTTTAAGGCAATAAAAAACTAAACATGCTATTACTGACTAGTAAGTCATTATTTCAGTGCATACACTTTTTCCCATGTATACAACTCCAAAATGAACATATTCAAATGGTAGAAAATGTTTAGAAATTGGTCATTCAGAAGATAAATACATTTCAAGCTTTTGCATTGAAAACGTTACAAAGGCGCTGAAAAGCACTTTAAGGCAATAAAAACCTGAACATACTTTTATGGACTTGTATTGGACAATTCCAGTGCCAAAACAACTTCCCAATGTATAAAACATCTATGAGACCAAGTTAGATTAGTCAAACTGATTACAAACTGATCCCTGAGAAGTTACATACAAAACTTTGCAGTTGCATTAAAAACGTTACAAAGGCGCTGAAAAGCACTTTAAGGCAATAAAAATCTGAACATACTTTTCGGACTTGTATTGGACAATTCCAGTGCCAAAGCAACTTTCCAATGTATAAACCATCTATGAGACCATGTTAGATTAGTCAAACTGATTACAAACTGATCGCTGAGAAGTTACATACAAAACTTTGCAGTTGCTTTGAAAATGCTACTAAGGAGCTGAAAAGCACTTTAAGGCAATAAAAAACTAAACATGCTATTACTGACTAGAAAGTCATTATTTCAGTGCATACACTTTTTCCCATGTATACAACTCCAAAATGAACATATTCAAATGGTAGAAAATGTTTAGAAATTAGTCATTCAGATGATAAATACATTTCAAGCTTTTGCATTGAAAACGTTACAAAGGCGCTGAAAAGCACTTTAAGGCAATAAAAACCTGAACATACTTTTATGGACTTGTATTGGACAATTCCAGTGCCAAAACAACTTCCCAATGTATAAAACATCTATGAGACCAAGTTAGATTAGTCAAACTGATTACAAACTGATCGCTGAGAGGTTACATACAAAACTTTGCAGTTGCATTGAAAATGCTACTAAGGAGCTGAAAAGCACTTTAAGGCAATAAAAAACTAAACATGCTATTACTGACTAGTAAGTCATTATTTCAGTGCATAAACTTTTTTCCCATGTATACAACTCCAAAATGAACATATTAAAATGGTAGAAAATGTTTAGAAATTGGTCATTCAGAAGATAAATACATTTCAAGCTTTTGCATTGAAAACGTTACAAAGGCGCTGAAAAGCACTTTAAGGCAATAAAAACCTGAACATACTTTTATGGACTTGTATTGGACAATTCCAGTGCCAAAACAACTTCCCAATGTATAAAACATCTATGAGACCAAGTTAGATTAGTCAAACTGATTACAAACTGATCCCTGAGAAGTTACATACAAAACTTTGCAGTTGCATTAAAAACGTTACAAAGGCGCTGAAAAGCACTTTAAGGCAATAAAAATCTGAACATACTTTTCGGACTTGTATTGGACAATTCCAGTGCCAAAGCAACTTTCCAATGTATAAACCATCTATGAGACCATGTTAGATTAGTCAAACTGATTACAAACTGATCGCTGAGAAGTTACATACAAAACTTTGCAGTTGCTTTGAAAATGCTACTAAGGAGCTGAAAAGCACTTTAAGGCAATAAAAAACTAAACATGCTATTACTGACTAGTAAGTCATTATTTCAGTGCATACACTTTTTCCCATGTATACAACTCCAAAATGAACATATTCAAATGGTAGAAAATGTTTAGAAATTGGTCATTCAGAAGATAAATACATTTCAAGCTTTTGCATTGAAAACGTTACAAAGGCGCTGAAAAGCACTTTAAGGCAATAAAAACCTGAACATACTTTTATGGACTTGTATTGGACAATTCCAGTGCCAAAACAACTTCCCAATGTATAAAACATCTATGAGACCAAGTTAGATTAGTCAAACTGATTACAAACTGATCCCTGAGAAGTTACATACAAAACTTTGCAGTTGCATTAAAAACGTTACAAAGGCGCTGAAAAGCACTTTAAGGCAATAAAAATCTGAACATACTTTTCGGACTTGTATTGGACAATTCCAGTGCCAAAGCAACTTTCCAATGTATAAACCATCTATGAGACCATGTTAGATTAGTCAAACTGATTACAAACTGATCGCTGAGAAGTTACATACAAAACTTTGCAGTTGCTTTGAAAATGCTACTAAGGAGCTGAAAAGCACTTTAAGGCAATAAAAAACTAAACATGCTATTACTGACTAGAAAGTCATTATTTCAGTGCATACACTTTTTCCCATGTATACAACTCCAAAATGAACATATTCAAATGGTAGAAAATGTTTAGAAATTAGTCATTCAGATGATAAATACATTTCAAGCTTTTGCATTGAAAACGTTACAAAGGCGCTGAAAAGCACTTTAAGGCAATAAAAACCTGAACATACTTTTATGGACTTGTATTGGACAATTCCAGTGCCAAGACAACTTCCCAATGTATAAAACATCTATGAGACCAAGTTAGATTAGTCAAACTGATTACAAACTGATCGCTGAGAGGTTACATACAAAACTTTGCAGTTGCATTGAAAATGCTACTAAGGAGCTGAAAAGCACTTTAAGGCAATAAAAAACTAAACATGCTATTACTGACTAGTAAGTCATTATTTCAGTGCATAAACTTTTTTCCCATGTATACAACTCCAAAATGAACATATTAAAATGGTAGAAAATGTTTAGAAATTGGTCATTCAGAAGATAAATACATTTCAAGCTTTTGCATTGAAAACGTTACAAAGGCGCTGAAAAGCACTTTAAGGCAATAAAAACCTGAACATACTTTTATGGACTTGTATTGGACAATTCCAGTGCCAAAACAACTTCCCAATGTATAAAACATCTATGAGACCAAGTTAGATTAGTCAAACTGATTACAAACTGATCCCTGAGAAGTTACATACAAAACTTTGCAGTTGCATTAAAAACGTTACAAAGGCGCTGAAAAGCACTTTAAGGCAATAAAAATCTGAACATACTTTTCGGACTTGTATTGGACAATTCCAGTGCCAAAGCAACTTTCCAATGTATAAACCATCTATGAGACCATGTTAGATTAGTCAAACTGATTACAAACTGATCGCTGAGAAGTTACATACAAAACTTTGCAGTTGCTTTGAAAATGCTACTAAGGAGCTGAAAAGCACTTTAAGGCAATAAAAAACTAAACATGCTATTACTGACTAGTAAGTCATTATTTCAGTGCATACACTTTTTCCCATGTATACAACTCCAAAATGAACATATTCAAATGGTAGAAAATGTTTAGAAATTGGTCATTCAGAAGATAAATACATTTCAAGCTTTTGCATTGAAAACGTTACAAAGGCGCTGAAAAGCACTTTAAGGCAATAAAAACCTGAACATACTTTTATGGACTTGTATTGGACAATTCCAGTGCCAAAACAACTTCCCAATGTATAAAACATCTATGAGACCAAGTTAGATTAGTCAAACTGATTACAAACTGATCCCTGAGAAGTTACATACAAAACTTTGCAGTTGCATTAAAAACGTTACAAAGGCGCTGAAAAGCACTTTAAGGCAATAAAAATCTGAACATACTTTTCGGACTTGTATTGGACAATTCCAGTGCCAAAGCAACTTTCCAATGTATAAACCATCTATGAGACCATGTTAGATTAGTCAAACTGATTACAAACTGATCGCTGAGAAGTTACATACAAAACTTTGCAGTTGCTTTGAAAATGCTACTAAGGAGCTGAAAAGCACTTTAAGGCAATAAAAAACTAAACATGCTATTACTGACTAGAAAGTCATTATTTCAGTGCATACACTTTTTCCCATGTATACAACTCCAAAATGAACATATTCAAATGGTAGAAAATGTTTAGAAATTAGTCATTCAGATGATAAATACATTTCAAGCTTTTGCATTGAAAACGTTACAAAGGCGCTGAAAAGCACTTTAAGGCAATAAAAACCTGAACATACTTTTATGGACTTGTATTGGACAATTCCAGTGCCAAAACAACTTCCCAATGTATAAAACATCTATGAGACCAAGTTAGATTAGTCAAACTGATTACAAACTGATCGCTGAGAAGTTACATACAAAACTTTGCAGTTGCTTTGAAAATGCTACTAAGGAGCTGAAAAGCACTTTAAGGCAATAAAAAACTAAACATGCTATTACTGACTAGAAAGTCATTATTTCAGTGCATACACTTTTTCCCATGTATACAACTCCAAAATGAACATATTCAAATGGTAGAAAATGTTTAGAAATTGGTCATTCAGATGATAAATACATTTCAAGCTTTTGCATTGAAAACGTTACAAAGGCGCTGAAAAGCACTTTAAGGCAATAAAAACCTGAACATACTTTTATGGACTTGTATTGGACAATTCCAGTGCCAAAACAACTTCCCAATGTATAAAACATCTATGAGACCAAGTTAGATTAGTCAAACTGATTACAAACTGATCGCTGAGAGGTTACATACAAAACTTTGCAGTTGCATTGAAAATGCTACTAAGGAGCTGAAAAGCACTTTAAGGCAATAAAAAACTAAACATGCTATTACTGACTAGTAAGTCATTATTTCAGTGCATAAACTTTTTTCCCATGTATACAACTCCAAAATGAACATATTAAAATGGTAGAAAATGTTTAGAAATTGGTCATTCAGAAGATAAATACATTTCAAGCTTTTGCCTTGAAAACGTTACAAAGGCGCTGAAAAGCACTTTAAGGCAATAAAAACCTGAACATACTTTTATGGACTTGTATTGGACAATTCCAGTGCCAAAACAACTTCCCAATGTATAAAACATCTATGAGACCAAGTTAGATTAGTCAAACTGATTACAAACTGATCGCTGAGAGGTTACATACAAAACTTTGCAGTTGCTTTGAAAATGCTACTAAGGAGCTGAAAAGCACTTTAAGGCAATAAAAAACTAAACATGCTATTACTGACTAGTAAGTCATTATTTCAGTGCATAAACTTTTTTCCCATGTATACAACTTCAAAATGAACATATTAAAATGGTAGAAAATGTTTAGAAATTGGTCATTCAGAAGATAAATACATTTCAAGCTTTTGCATTGAAAACGTTACAAAGGCGCTGAAAAGCACTTTAAGGCAATAAAAACCTGAACATACTTTTATGGACTTGTTGTATTGGACAATTCCAGTGCCAAAACAACTTCCCAATGTATAAAACATCTATGAGACCAAGTTAGATTAGTCAAACTGATTACAAACTGATCCCTGAGAAGTTACATACAAAACTTTGCAGTTGCATTAAAAACGTTACAAAGGCGCTGAAAAGCACTTTAAGGCAATAAAAATCTGAACATACTTTTCGGACTTGTATTGGACAATTCCAGTGCCAAAGCAACTTTCCAATGTATAAACCATCTATGAGACCATGTTAGATTAGTCAAACTGATTACAAACTGATCGCTGAGAAGTTACATACAAAACTTTGCAGTTGCTTTGAAAATGCTACTAAGGAGCTGAAAAGCACTTTAAGGCAATAAAAAACTAAACATGCTATTACTGACTAGAAAGTCATTATTTCAGTGCATACACTTTTTCCCATGTATACAACTCCAAAATGAACATATTCAAATGGTAGAAAATGTTTAGAAATTGGTCATTCAGATGATAAATACATTTCAAGCTTTTGCATTGAAAACGTTACAAAGGCGCTGAAAAGCACTTTAAGGCAATAAAAACCTGAACATACTTTTATGGACTTGTATTGGACAATTCCAGTGCCAAAACAACTTCCCAATGTATAAAACATCTATGAGACCAAGTTAGATTAGTCAAACTGATTACAAACTGATCGCTGAGAAGTTACATACAAAACTTTGCAGTTGCTTTGAAAATGCTACTAAGGAGCTGAAAAGCACTTTAAGGCAATAAAAAACTAAACATGCTATTACTGACTAGAAAGTCATTATTTCAGTGCATACACTTTTTCCCATGTATACAACTCCAAAATGAACATATTCAAATGGTACAAAATGTTTAGAAATTGGTCATTCAGATGATAAATACATTTCAAGCTTTTGCATTGAAAACGTTACAAAGGCGCTGAAAAGCACTTTAAGGCAATAAAAACCTGAACATACTTTTATGGACTTGTATTGGACAATTCCAGTGCCAAAACAACTTCCCAATGTATAAAACATCTATGAGACCAAGTTAGATTAGTCAAACTGATTACAAACTGATCGCTGAGAGGTTACATACAAAACTTTGCAGTTGCATTGAAAATGCTACTAAGGAGCTGAAAAGCACTTTAAGGCAATAAAAAACTAAACATGCTATTACTGACTAGTAAGTCATTATTTCAGTGCATAAACTTTTTTCCCATGTATACAACTCCAAAATGAACATATTAAAATGGTAGAAAATGTTTAGAAATTGGTCATTCAGAAGATAAATACATTTCAAGCTTTTGCCTTGAAAACGTTACAAAGGCGCTGAAAAGCACTTTAAGGCAATAAAAACCTGAACATACTTTTATGGACTTGTATTGGACAATTCCAGTGCCAAAACAACTTCCCAATGTATAAAACATCTATGAGACCAAGTTAGATTAGTCAAACTGATTACAAACTGATCGCTGAGAGGTTACATACAAAACTTTGCAGTTGCATTGAAAATGCTACTAAGGAGCTGAAAAGCACTTTAAGGCAATAAAAAACTAAACATGCTATTACTGACTAGTAAGTCATTATTTCAGTGCATAAACTTTTTTCCCATGTATACAACTCCAAAATGAACATATTAAAATGGTAGAAAATGTTTAGAAATTGGTCATTCAGAAGATAAATACATTTCAAGCTTTTGCATTGAAAACGTTACAAAGGCGCTGAAAAGCACTTTAAGGCAATAAAAACCTGAACATACTTTTATGGACTTGTATTGGACAATTCCAGTGCCAAAACAACTTCCCAATGTATAAAACATCTATGAGACCAAGTTAGATTAGTCAAACTGATTACAAACTGATCCCTGAGAAGTTACATACAAAACTTTGCAGTTGCATTAAAAACGTTACAAAGGCGCTGAAAAGCACTTTAAGGCAATAAAAATCTGAACATACTTTTCGGACTTGTATTGGACAATTCCAGTGCCAAAGCAACTTTCCAATGTATAAACCATCTATGAGACCATGTTAGATTAGTCAAACTGATTACAAACTGATCGCTGAGAAGTTACATACAAAACTTTGCAGTTGCTTTGAAAATGCTACTAAGGAGCTGAAAAGCACTTTAAGGCAATAAAAAACTAAACATGCTATTACTGACTAGTAAGTCATTATTTCAGTGCATACAATTTTTCCCATGTATACAACTCCAAAATGAACATATTCAAATGGTAGAAAATGTTTAGAAATTGGTCATTCAGAAGATAAATACATTTCAAGCTTTTGCATTGAAAACGTTACAAAGGCGCTGAAAAGCACTTTAAGGCAATAAAAACCTGAACATACTTTTATGGACTTGTATTGGACAATTCCAGTGCCAAAACAACTTCCCAATGTATAAAACATCTATGAGACCAAGTTAGATTAGTCAAACTGATTACAAACTGATCGCTGAGAAGTTACATACAAAACTTTGCAGTTGCTTTGAAAATGCTACTAAGGAGCTGAAAAGCACTTTAAGGCAATAAAAAACTAAACATGCTATTACTGACTAGTAAGTCATTATTTCAGTGCATAAACTTTTTTCCCATGTATACAACTCCAAAATGAACATATTAAAATGGTAGAAAATGTTTAGAAATTGGTCATTCAGAAGATAAATACATTTCAAGCTTTTGCATTGAAAACGTTACAAAGGCGTTGAAAAGCACTTTAAGGCAATAAAAACCTGAACATACTTTTATGGACTTGTATTGGACAATTCCAGTGCCAAAACAACTTCCCAATGTATAAAACATCTATGAGACCAAGTTAGATTAGTCAAACTGATTACAAACTGATCGCTGAGAAGTTACATACAAAACTTTGCAGTTGCTTTGAAAATGCTACTAAGGAGCTGAAAAGCACTTTAAGGCAATAAAAAACTAAACATGCTATTACTGACTAGTAAGTCATTATTTCAGTGCATAAACTTTTTTCCCATGTATACAACTTCAAAATGAACATATTAAAATGGTAGAAAATGTTTAGAAATTGGTCATTCAGAAGATAAATACATTTCAAGCTTTTGCATTGAAAACGTTACAAAGGCGCTGAAAAGCACTTTAAGGCAATAAAAACCTGAACATACTTTTATGGACTTGTTGTATTGGACAATTCCAGTGCCAAAACAACTTCCCAATGTATAAAACATCTATGAGACCAAGTTAGATTAGTCAAACTGATTACAAACTGATCCCTGAGAAGTTACATACAAAACTTTGCAGTTGCATTAAAAACGTTACAAAGGCGCTGAAAAGCACTTTAAGGCAATAAAAATCTGAACATACTTTTCGGACTTGTATTGGACAATTCCAGTGCCAAAGCAACTTTCCAATGTATAAACCATCTATGAGACCATGTTAGATTAGTCAAACTGATTACAAACTGATCGCTGAGAAGTTACATACAAAACTTTGCAGTTGCTTTGAAAATGCTACTAAGGAGCTGAAAAGCACTTTAAGGCAATAAAAAACTAAACATGCTATTACTGACTAGTAAGTCATTATTTCAGTGCATACACTTTTTCCCATGTATACAACTCCAAAATGAACATATTCAAATGGTAGAAAATGTTTAGAAATTGGTCATTCAGATGATAAATACATTTCAAGCTTTTGCATTGAAAACGTTACAAAGGCGCTGAAAAGCACTATAAGGCAATAAAAACCTGAACATACTTTTATGGACTTGTATTGGACAATTCCAGTGCCAAAACAACTTCCCAATGTATAAAACATCTATGAGACCAAGTTAGATTAGTCAAACTGATTACAAACTGATCGCTGAGAGGTTACATACAAAACTTTGCAGTTGCATTGAAAATGCTACTAAGGAGCTGAAAAGCACTTTAAGGCAATAAAAAACTAAACATGCTATTACTGACTAGTAAGTCATTATTTCAGTGCATAAACTTTTTTCCCATGTATACAACTCCAAAATGAACATATTAAAATGGTAGAAAATGTTTAGAAATTGGTCATTCAGAAGATAAATACATTTCAAGCTTTTGCCTTGAAAACGTTACAAAGGCGCTGAAAAGCACTTTAAGGCAATAAAAACCTGAACATACTTTTATGGACTTGTATTGGACAATTCCAGTGCCAAAACAACTTCCCAATGTATAAAACATCTATGAGACCAAGTTAGATTAGTCAAACTGATTACAAACTGATCGCTGAGAGGTTACATACAAAACTTTGCAGTTGCATTGAAAATGCTACTAAGGAGCTGAAAAGCACTTTAAGGCAATAAAAAACTAAACATGCTATTACTGACTAGTAAGTCATTATTTCAGTGCATAAACTTTTTTCCCATGTATACAACTCCAAAATGAACATATTAAAATGGTAGAAAATGTTTAGAAATTGGTCATTCAGAAGATAAATACATTTCAAGCTTTTGCATTGAAAACGTTACAAAGGCGCTGAAAAGCACTTTAAGGCAATAAAAACCTGAACATACTTTTATGGACTTGTTGTATTGGACAATTCCAGTGCCAAAACAACTTCCCAATGTATAAAACATCTATGAGACCAAGTTAGATTAGTCAAACTGATTACAAACTGATCCCTGAGAAGTTACATACAAAACTTTGCAGTTGCATTAAAAACGTTACAAAGGCGCTGAAAAGCACTTTAAGGCAATAAAAATCTGAACATACTTTTCGGACTTGTATTGGACAATTCCAGTGCCAAAGCAACTTTCCAATGTATAAACCATCTATGAGACCATGTTAGATTAGTCAAACTGATTACAAACTGATCGCTGAGAAGTTACATACAAAACTTTGCAGTTGCTTTGAAAATGCTACTAAGGAGCTGAAAAGCACTTTAAGGCAATAAAAAACTAAACATGCTATTACTGACTAGTAAGTCATTATTTCAGTGCATACAATTTTTCCCATGTATACAACTCCAAAATGAACATATTCAAATGGTAGAAAATGTTTAGAAATTGGTCATTCAGAAGATAAATACATTTCAAGCTTTTGCATTGAAAACGTTACAAAGGCGCTGAAAAGCACTTTAAGGCAATAAAAACCTGAACATACTTTTATGGACTTGTATTGGACAATTCCAGTGCCAAAACAACTTCCCAATGTATAAAACATCTATGAGACCAAGTTAGATTAGTCAAACTGATTACAAACTGATCGCTGAGAAGTTACATACAAAACTTTGCAGTTGCTTTGAAAATGCTACTAAGGAGCTGAAAAGCACTTTAAGGCAATAAAAAACTAAACATGCTATTACTGACTAGTAAGTCATTATTTCAGTGCATAAACTTTTTTCCCATGTATACAACTCCAAAATGAACATATTAAAATGGTAGAAAATGTTTAGAAATTGGTCATTCAGAAGATAAATACATTTCAAGCTTTTGCATTGAAAACGTTACAAAGGCGTTGAAAAGCACTTTAAGGCAATAAAAACCTGAACATACTTTTATGGACTTGTATTGGACAATTCCAGTGCCAAAACAACTTCCCAATGTATAAAACATCTATGAGACCAAGTTAGATTAGTCAAACTGATTACAAACTGATCGCTGAGAAGTTACATACAAAACTTTGCAGTTGCTTTGAAAATGCTACTAAGGAGCTGAAAAGCACTTTAAGGCAATAAAAAACTAAACATGCTATTACTGACTAGTAAGTCATTATTTCAGTGCATAAACTTTTTTCCCATGTATACAACTTCAAAATGAACATATTAAAATGGTAGAAAATGTTTAGAAATTGGTCATTCAGAAGATAAATACATTTCAAGCTTTTGCATTGAAAACGTTACAAAGGCGCTGAAAAGCACTTTAAGGCAATAAAAACCTGAACATACTTTTATGGACTTGTTGTATTGGACAATTCCAGTGCCAAAACAACTTCCCAATGTATAAAACATCTATGAGACCAAGTTAGATTAGTCAAACTGATTACAAACTGATCCCTGAGAAGTTACATACAAAACTTTGCAGTTGCATTAAAAACGTTACAAAGGCGCTGAAAAGCACTTTAAGGCAATAAAAATCTGAACATACTTTTCGGACTTGTATTGGACAATTCCAGTGCCAAAGCAACTTTCCAATGTATAAACCATCTATGAGACCATGTTAGATTAGTCAAACTGATTACAAACTGATCGCTGAGAAGTTACATACAAAACTTTGCAGTTGCTTTGAAAATGCTACTAAGGAGCTGAAAAGCACTTTAAGGCAATAAAAAACTAAACATGCTATTACTGACTAGTAAGTCATTATTTCAGTGCATACACTTTTTCCCATGTATACAACTCCAAAATGAACATATTCAAATGGTAGAAAATGTTTAGAAATTGGTCATTCAGATGATAAATACATTTCAAGCTTTTGCATTGAAAACGTTACAAAGGCGCTGAAAAGCACTATAAGGCAATAAAAACCTGAACATACTTTTATGGACTTGTATTGGACAATTCCAGTGCCAAAACAACTTCCCAATGTATAAAACATCTATGAGACCAAGTTAGATTAGTCAAACTGATTACAAACTGATCGCTGAGAAGTTACATACAAAACTTTGCAGTTGCTTTGAAAATGCTACTAAGGAGCTGAAAAGCACTTTAAGGCAATAAAAAACTAAACATGCTATTACTGACTAGTAAGTCATTATTTCAGTGCATAAACTTTTTTCCCATGTATACAACTTCAAAATGAACATATTAAAATGGTAGAAAATGTTTAGAAATTGGTCATTCAGAAGATAAATACATTTCAAGCTTTTGCATTGAAAACGTTACAAAGGCGCTGAAAAGCACTTTAAGGCAATAAAAACCTGAACATACTTTTATGGACTTGTATTGGACAATTCCAGTGCCAAAACAACTTCCCAATGTATAAAACATCTATGAGACCAAGTTAGATTAGTCAAACTGATTACAAACTGATCCCTGAGAAGTTACATACAAAACTTTGCAGTTGCATTAAAAACGTTACAAAGGCGCTGAAAAGCACTTTAAGGCAATAAAAATCTGAACATACTTTTCGGACTTGTATTGGACAATTCCAGTGCCAAAGCAACTTTCCAATGTATAAACCATCTATGAGACCATGTTAGATTAGTCAAACTGATTACAAACTGATCGCTGAGAAGTTACATACAAAACTTTGCAGTTGCTTTGAAAATGCTACTAAGGAGCTGAAAAGCACTTTAAGGCAATAAAAAACTAAACATGCTATTACTGACTAGTAAGTCATTATTTCAGTGCATACAATTTTTCCCATGTATACAACTCCAAAATGAACATATTCAAATGGTAGAAAATGTTTAGAAATTGGTCATTCAGAAGATAAATACATTTCAAGCTTTTGCATTGAAAACGTTACAAAGGCGCTGAAAAGCACTTTAAGGCAATAAAAACCTGAACATACTTTTATGGACTTGTATTGGACAATTCCAGTGCCAAAACAACTTCCCAATGTATAAAACATCTATGAGACCAAGTTAGATTAGTCAAACTGATTACAAACTGATCGCTGAGAAGTTACATACAAAACTTTGCAGTTGCTTTGAAAATGCTACTAAGGAGCTGAAAAGCACTTTAAGGCAATAAAAAACTAAACATGCTATTACTGACTAGTAAGTCATTATTTCAGTGCATAAACTTTTTTCCCATGTATACAACTCCAAAATGAACATATTAAAATGGTAGAAAATGTTTAGAAATTGGTCATTCAGAAGATAAATACATTTCAAGCTTTTGCATTGAAAACGTTACAAAGGCGTTGAAAAGCACTTTAAGGCAATAAAAACCTGAACATACTTTTATGGACTTGTATTGGACAATTCCAGTGCCAAAACAACTTCCCAATGTATAAAACATCTATGAGACCAAGTTAGATTAGTCAAACTGATTACAAACTGATCGCTGAGAAGTTACATACAAAACTTTGCAGTTGCTTTGAAAATGCTACTAAGGAGCTGAAAAGCACTTTAAGGCAATAAAAAACTAAACATGCTATTACTGACTAGTAAGTCATTATTTCAGTGCATAAACTTTTTTCCCATGTATACAACTTCAAAATGAACATATTAAAATGGTAGAAAATGTTTAGAAATTGGTCATTCAGAAGATAAATACATTTCAAGCTTTTGCATTGAAAACGTTACAAAGGCGCTGAAAAGCACTTTAAGGCAATAAAAACCTGAACATACTTTTATGGACTTGTTGTATTGGACAATTCCAGTGCCAAAACAACTTCCCAATGTATAAAACATCTATGAGACCAAGTTAGATTAGTCAAACTGATTACAAACTGATCCCTGAGAAGTTACATACTAAACTTTGCAGTTGCATTAAAAACGTTACAAAGGCGCTGAAAAGCACTTTAAGGCAATAAAAATCTGAACATACTTTTCGGACTTGTATTGGACAATTCCAGTGCCAAAGCAACTTTCCAATGTATAAACCATCTATGAGACCATGTTAGATTAGTCAAACTGATTACAAACTGATCGCTGAGAAGTTACATACAAAACTTTGCAGTTGCTTTGAAAATGCTACTAAGGAGCTGAAAAGCACTTTAAGGCAATAAAAAACTAAACATGCTATTACTGACTAGTAAGTCATTATTTCAGTGCATACACTTTTTCCCATGTATACAACTCCAAAATGAACATATTCAAATGGTAGAAAATGTTTAGAAATTGGTCATTCAGATGATAAATACATTTCAAGCTTTTGCATTGAAAACGTTACAAAGGCGCTGAAAAGCACTATAAGGCAATAAAAACCTGAACATACTTTTATGGACTTGTATTGGACAATTCCAGTGCCAAAACAACTTCCCAATGTATAAAACATCTATGAGACCAAGTTAGATTAGTCAAACTGATTACAAACTGATCGCTGAGAAGTTACATACAAAACTTTGCAGTTGCTTTGAAAATGCTACTAAGGAGCTGAAAAGCACTTTAAGGCAATAAAAAACTAAACATGCTATTACTGACTAGTAAGTCATTATTTCAGTGCATAAACTTTTTTCCCATGTATACAACTTCAAAATGAACATATTAAAATGGTAGAAAATGTTTAGAAATTGGTCATTCAGAAGATAAATACATTTCAAGCTTTTGCATTGAAAACGTTACAAAGGCGCTGAAAAGCACTTTAAGGCAATAAAAACCTGAACATACTTTTATGGACTTGTTGTATTGGACAATTCCAGTGCCAAAACAACTTCCCAATGTATAAAACATCTATGAGACCAAGTTAGATTAGTCAAACTGATTACAAACTGATCCCTGAGAAGTTACATACAAAACTTTGCAGTTGCATTAAAAACGTTACAAAGGCGCTGAAAAGCACTTTAAGGCAATAAAAATCTGAACATACTTTTCGGACTTGTATTGGACAATTCCAGTGCCAAAGCAACTTTCCAATGTATAAACCATCTATGAGACCATGTTAGATTAGTCAAACTGATTACAAACTGATCGCTGAGAAGTTACATACAAAACTTTGCAGTTGCTTTGAAAATGCTACTAAGGAGCTGAAAAGCACTTTAAGGCAATAAAAAACTAAACATGCTATTACTGACTAGTAAGTCATTATTTCAGTGCATACACTTTTTCCCATGTATACAACTCCAAAATGAACATATTCAAATGGTAGAAAATGTTTAGAAATTGGTCATTCAGATGATAAATACATTTCAAGCTTTTGCATTAAAAACGTTACAAAGGCGCTGAAAAGCACTTTAAGGCAATAAAAATCTGAACATACTTTTCGGACTTGTATTGGACAATTCCAGTGCCAAAGCAACTTTCCAATGTATAAACCATCTATGAGACCATGTTAGATTAGTCAAACTGATTACAAACTGATCGCTGAGAAGTTACATACAAAACTTTGCAGTTGCTTTGAAAATGCTACTAAGGAGCTGAAAAGCACTTTAAGGCAATAAAAAACTAAACATGCTATTACTGACTAGTAAGTCATTATTTCAGTGCATACACTTTTTCCCATGTATACAACTCCAAAATGAACATATTCAAATGGTAGAAAATGTTTAGAAATTGGTCATTCAGATAATAAATACATTTCAAGCTTTTGCATTGAAAACGTTACAAAGGCGCTGAAAAGCACTATAAGGCAATAAAAACCTGAACATACTTTTATGGACTTGTATTGGACAATTCCAGTGCCAAAACAACTTCCCAATGTATAAAACATCTATGAGACCAAGTTAGATTAGTCAAACTGATTACAAACTGATCGCTGAGAAGTTACATACAAAACTTTGCAGTTGCTTTGAAAATGCTACTAAGGAGCTGAAAAGCACTTTAAGGCAATAAAAAACTAAACATGCTATTACTGACTAGTAAGTCATTATTTCAGTGCATAAACTTTTTTCCCATGTATACAACTCCAAAATGAACATATTAAAATGGTAGAAAATGTTTAGAAATTGGTCATTCAGAAGATAAATACATTTCAAGCTTTTGCATTGAAAACGTTACAAAGGCGCTGAAAAGCACTTTAAGGCAATAAAAACCTGAACATACTTTTATGGACTTGTATTGGACAATTCCAGTGCCAAAACAACTTCCCAATGTATAAAACATCTATGAGACCAAGTTAGATTAGTCAAACTGATTACAAACTGATCCCTGAGAAGTTACATACAAAACTTTGCAGTTGCATTAAAAACGTTACAAAGGCGCTGAAAAGCACTTTAAGGCAATAAAAATCTGAACATACTTTTCGGACTTGTATTGGACAATTCCAGTGCCAAAGCAACTTTCCAATGTATAAACCATCTATGAGACCATGTTAGATTAGTCAAACTGATTACAAACTGATCGCTGAGAAGTTACATACAAAACTTTGCAGTTGCTTTGAAAATGCTACTAAGGAGCTGAAAAGCACTTTAAGGCAATAAAAAACTAAACATGCTATTACTGACTAGTAAGTCATTATTTCAGTGCATACACTTTTTCCCATGTATACAACTCCAAAATGAACATATTCAAATGGTAAAAAATGTTTAGAAATTGGTCATTCAGATGATAAATACATTTCAAGCTTTTGCATTGAAAACGTTACAAAGGCGCTGAAAAGCACTATAAGGCAATAAAAACCTGAACATACTTTTATGGACTTGTATTGGACAATTCCAGTGCCAAAACAACTTCCCAATGTATAAAACATCTATGAGACCAAGTTAGATTAGTCAAACTGATTACAAACTGATCGCTGAGAGGTTACATACAAAACTTTGCAGTTGCATTGAAAATGCTACTAAGGAGCTGAAAAGCACTTTAAGGCAATAAAAAACTAAACATGCTATTACTGACTAGTAAGTCATTATTTCAGTGCATAAACTTTTTCCCATGCATACAACTCCAAAATGAACATATTAAAATGGTAGAAAATGTTTAGAAATTGGTCATTCAGAAGATAAATACATTTCAAGCTTTTGCATTGAAAACGTTACAAAGGCGCTGAAAAGCACTTTAAGGCAATGAAAACCTGAACATACTTTTATGGACTTGTATTGGACAATTCCAGTGCCAAAACAACTTCCCAATGTATAAAACATCTATGAGACCAAGTTAGATTAGTCAAACTGATTACAAACTGATCGCTGAGAGGTTACATACAAAACTTTGCAGTTGCATTGAAAATGCTACTAAGGAGCTGAAAAGCACTTTAAGGCAATAAAAAACTAAACATGCTATTACTGACTAGTAAGTCATTATTTCAGTGCATAAACTTTTTTCCCATGTATACAACTCCAAAATGAACATATTAAAATGGTAGAAAATGTTTAGAAATTGGTCATTCAGAAGATAAATACATTTCAAGCTTTTGCATTGAAAACGTTACAAAGGCGCTGAAAAGCACTTTAAGGCAATAAAAACCTGAACATACTTTTATGGACTTGTATTGGACAATTCCAGTGCCAAAACAACTTCCCAATGTATAAAACATCTATGAGACCAAGTTAGATTAGTCAAACTGATTACAAACTGATCCCTGAGAAGTTACATACAAAACTTTGCAGTTGCATTAAAAACGTTACAAAGGCGCTGAAAAGCACTTTAAGGCAATAAAAATCTGAACATACTTTTATGGACTTGTATTGGACAATTCCAGTGCCAAAGCAACTTTCCAATGTATAAACCATCTATGAGACCATGTTAGATTAGTCAAACTGATTACAAACTGATCGCTGAGAAGTTACATACAAAACTTTGCAGTTGCATTAAAAACGTTACAAAGGCGCTGAAAAGCACTTTAAGGCAATAAAAACCTGAACATACTTTTATGGACTTGTATTGGACAATTCCAGTGCCAAAACAACTTCCCAATGTATAAAACATCTATGAGACCAAGTTAGATTAGTCAAACTGATTACAAACTGATCGCTGAGAGGTTACATACAAAACTTTGCAGTTGCATTGAAAATGCTACTAAGGAGCTGAAAAGCACTTTAAGGCAATAAAAAACTAAACATGCTATTACTGACTAGTAAGTCATTATTTCAGTGCATAAACTTTTTTCCCATGTATACAACTCCAAAATGAACATATTAAAATGGTAGAAAATGTTTAGAAATTGGTCATTCAGAAGATAAATACATTTCAAGCTTTTGCATTGAAAACGTTACAAAGGCGCTGAAAAGCACTTTAAGGCAATAAAAACCTGAACATACTTTTATGGACTTGTATTGGACAATTCCAGTGCCAAAACAACTTCCCAATGTATAAAACATCTATGAGACCAAGTTAGATTAGTCAAACTGATTACAAACTGATCGCTGAGAGGTTACATACAAAACTTTGCAGTTGCATTGAAAATGCTACTAAGGAGCTGAAAAGCACTTTAAGGCAATAAAAAACTAAACATGCTATTACTGACTAGTAAGTCATTATTTCAGTGCATAAACTTTTTTCCCATGTATACAACTCCAAAATGAACATATTAAAATGGTAGAAAATGTTTAGAAATTGGTCATTCAGAAGATAAATACATTTCAAGCTTTTGCATTGAAAACGTTACAAAGGCGCTGAAAAGCACTTTAAGGCAATAAAAACCTGAACATACTTTTATGGACTTGTATTGGACAATTCCAGTGCCAAAACAACTTCCCAATGTATAAAACATCTATGAGACCAAGTTAGATTAGTCAAACTGATTACAAACTGATCCCTGAGAAGTTACATACAAAACTTTGCAGTTGCATTAAAAACGTTACAAAGGCGCTGAAAAGCACTTTAAGGCAATAAAAATCTGAACATACTTTTATGGACTTGTATTGGACAATTCCAGTGCCAAAGCAACTTTCCAATGTATAAACCATCTATGAGACCATGTTAGATTAGTCAAACTGATTACAAACTGATCGCTGAGAAGTTACATACAAAACTTTGCAGTTGCATTAAAAACGTTACAAAGGCGCTGAAAAGCACTTTAAGGCAATAAAAACCTGAACATACTTTTATGGACTTGTATTGGACAATTCCAGTGCCAAAACAACTTCCCAATGTATAAAACATCTATGAGACCAAGTTAGATTAGTCAAACTGATTACAAACTGATCGCTGAGAGGTTACATACAAAACTTTGCAGTTGCATTGAAAATGCTACTAAGGAGCTGAAAAGCACTTTAAGGCAATAAAAAACTAAACATGCTATTACTGACTAGTAAGTCATTATTTCAGTGCATAAACTTTTTTCCCATGTATACAACTCCAAAATGAACATATTAAAATGGTAGAAAATGTTTAGAAATTGGTCATTCAGAAGATAAATACATTTCAAGCTTTTGCATTGAAAACGTTACAAAGGCGCTGAAAAGCACTTTAAGGCAATAAAAACCTGAACATACTTTTATGGACTTGTATTGGACAATTCCAGTGCCAAAACAACTTCCCAATGTATAAAACATCTATGAGACCAAGTTAGATTAGTCAAACTGATTACAAACTGATCGCTGAGAGGTTACATACAAAACTTTGCAGTTGCTTTGAAAATGCTACTAAGGAGCTGAAAAGCACTTTAAGGCAATACAATCCTGAACATACTTTTATGGACTTGTATTGGACAATTCCAGTGCCAAAACAACTTCCCAATGTATAAAACATCTATGAGACCAAGTTAGATTAGTCAAACTGATTACAAACTGATCCCTGAGAAGTTACATACAAAACTTTGCAGTTGCATTAAAAACGTTACAAAGGCGCTGAAAAGCACTTTAAGGCAATAAAAATCTGAACATACTTTTATGGACTTGTATTGGACAATTCCAGTGCCAAAGCAACTTTCCAATGTATAAACCATCTATGAGACCATGTTAGATTAGTCAAACTGATTACAAACTGATCGCTGAGAAGTTACATACAAAACTTTGCAGTTGCATTAAAAACGTTACAAAGGCGCTGAAAAGCACTTTAAGGCAATAAAAACCTGAACATACTTTTATGGACTTGTATTGGACAATTCCAGTGCCAAAACAACTTCCCAATGTATAAAACATCTATGAGACCAAGTTAGATTAGTCAAACTGATTACAAACTGATCGCTGAGAGGTTACATACAAAACTTTGCAGTTGCATTGAAAATGCTACTAAGGAGCTGAAAAGCACTTTAAGGCAATAAAAAACTAAACATGCTATTACTGACTAGTAAGTCATTATTTCAGTGCATAAACTTTTTTCCCATGTATACAACTCCAAAATGAACATATTAAAATGGTAGAAAATGTTTAGAAATTGGTCATTCAGAAGATAAATACATTTCAAGCTTTTGCATTGAAAACGTTACAAAGGCGCTGAAAAGCACTTTAAGGCAATAAAAACCTGAACATACTTTTATGGACTTGTATTGGACAATTCCAGTGCCAAAACAACTTCCCAATGTATAAAACATCTATGAGACCAAGTTAGATTAGTCAAACTGATTACAAACTGATCGCTGAGAGGTTACATACAAAACTTTGCAGTTGCTTTGAAAATGCTACTAAGGAGCTGAAAAGCACTTTAAGGCAATACAATCCTGAACATACTTTTATGGACTTGTATTGGACAATTCCAGTGCCAAAGCAACTTTCCAATGTATAAACCATCTATGAGACCATGTTAGATTAGTCAAACTGATTACAAACTGATCGCTGAGAAGTTACATACAAAACTTTGCAGTTGCATTAAAAACGTTACAAAGGCGCTGAAAAGCACTTTAAGGCAATAAAAACCTGAACATACTTTTATGGACTTGTATTGGACAATTCCAGTGCCAAAACAACTTCCCAATGTATAAAACATCTATGAGACCAAGTTAGATTAGTCAAACTGATTACAAACTGATCGCTGAGAGGTTACATACAAAACTTTGCAGTTGCTTTGAAAATGCTACTAAGGAGCTGAAAAGCACTTTAAGGCAATACAATCCTGAACATACTTTTATGGACTTGTATTGGACAATTCCAGTGCCAAAACAACTTTCCAATGTATAAACCATCTATGAGACCATGTTAGATTAGTCAAACTGATTACAAACTGATCGCTGAGAAGTTACATACAAAACTTTGCAGTTGCATTAAAAACGTTACAAAGGCGCTGAAAAGCACTTTAAGGCAATAAAAACCTGAACATACTTTTATGGACTTGTATTGGACAATTCCAGTGCCAAAACAACTTCCCAATGTATAAAACATCTATGAGACCAAGTTAGATTAGTCAAACTGATTACAAACTGATCACTGAGAGGTTACATACAAAACTTTGCAGTTGCTTTGAAAATGCTACTAAGGAGCTGAAAAGCACTCTAAGGCAATACAATCCTGAACATACTTTTATGGACTTGTATTGGACAATTCCAGTGCCAAAACAACTTCCCAATGTATAAAACATCTATGAGACCAAGTTAGATTAGTCAAACTGATTACAAACTGATCGCTGAGAGGTTACATACAAAACTTTGCAGTTGCTTTGAAAATGCTACTAAGGAGCTGAAAAGCACTTTAAGGCAATACAATCCTGAACATACTTTTATGGACTTGTATTGGACAATTCCAGTGCCAAAGCAACTTTCCAATGTATAAACCATCTATGAGACCATGTTAGATTAGTCAAACTGATTACAAACTGATCGCTGAGAGGTTACATACAAAACTTTGCAGTTGCATTGAAAATGCTACTAAGGAGCTGAAAAGCACTTTAAGGCAATAAAAAACTAAACATGCTATTACTGACTAGTAAGTCATTATTTCAGTGCATAAACTTTTTTCCCATGTATACAACTCCAAAATGAACATATTAAAATGGTAGAAAATGTTTAGAAATTGGTCATTCAGAAGATAAATACATTTCAAGCTTTTGCATTGAAAACGTTACAAAGGCGCTGAAAAGCACTTTAAGGCAATAAAAACCTGAACATACTTTTATGGACTTGTATTGGACAATTCCAGTGCCAAAACAACTTCCCAATGTATAAAACATCTATGAGACCAAGTTAGATTAGTCAAACTGATTACAAACTGATCCCTGAGAAGTTACATACAAAACTTTGCAGTTGCATTAAAAACGTTACAAAGGCGCTGAAAAGCACTCTAAGGCAATACAATCCTGAACATACTTTTATGGACTTGTATTGGACAATTCCAGTGCCAAAACAACTTCCCAATGTATAAAACATCTATGAGACCAAGTTAGATTAGTCAAACTGATTACAAACTGATCGCTGAGAGGTTACATACAAAACTTTGCAGTTGCTTTGAAAATGCTACTAAGGAGCTGAAAAGCACTTTAAGGCAATACAATCCTGAACATACTTTTATGGACTTGTATTGGACAATTCCAGTGCCAAAGCAACTTTCCAATGTATAAACCATCTATGAGACCATGTTAGATTAGTCAAACTGATTACAAACTGATCGCTGAGAGGTTACATACAAAACTTTGCAGTTGCTTTGAAAATGCTACTAAGGAGCTGAAAAGCACTTTAAGGCAATACAATCCTGAACATACTTTTATGGACTTGTATTGGACAATTCCAGTGCCAAAGCAACTTTCCAATGTATAAACCATCTATGAGACCATGTTAGATTAGTCAAACTGATTACAAACTGATCGCTGAGAGGTTACATACAAAACTTTGCAGTTGCATTGAAAATGCTACTAAGGAGCTGAAAAGCACTTTAAGGCAATAAAAAACTAAACATGCTATTACTGACTAGTAAGTCATTATTTCAGTGCATAAACTTTTTTCCCATGTATACAACTCCAAAATGAACATATTAAAATGGTAGAAAATGTTTAGAAATTGGTCATTCAGAAGATAAATACATTTCAAGCTTTTGCATTGAAAACGTTACAAAGGCGCTGAAAAGCACTTTAAGGCAATAAAAACCTGAACATACTTTTATGGACTTGTATTGGACAATTCCAGTGCCAAAACAACTTCCCAATGTATAAAACATCTATGAGACCAAGTTAGATTAGTCAAACTGATTACAAACTGATCCCTGAGAAGTTACATACAAAACTTTGCAGTTGCATTAAAAACGTTACAAAGGCGCTGAAAAGCACTCTAAGGCAATACAATCCTGAACATACTTTTATGGACTTGTATTGGACAATTCCAGTGCCAAAACAACTTCCCAATGTATAAAACATCTATGAGACCAAGTTAGATTAGTCAAACTGATTACAAACTGATCGCTGAGAGGTTACATACAAAACTTTGCAGTTGCTTTGAAAATGCTACTAAGGAGCTGAAAAGCACTTTAAGGCAATACAATCCTGAACATACTTTTATGGACTTGTATTGGACAATTCCAGTGCCAAAGCAACTTTCCAATGTATAAACCATCTATGAGACCATGTTAGATTAGTCAAACTGATTACAAACTGATCGCTGAGAGGTTACATACAAAACTTTGCAGTTGCATTGAAAATGCTACTAAGGAGCTGAAAAGCACTTTAAGGCAATAAAAAACTAAACATGCTATTACTGACTAGTAAGTCATTATTTCAGTGCATAAACTTTTTTTCCCATGTATACAACTCCAAAATGAACATATTAAAATGGTAGAAAATGTTTAGAAATTGGTCATTCAGAAGATAAATACATTTCAAGCTTTTGCATTGAAAACGTTACAAAGGCGCTGAAAAGCACTTTAAGGCAATAAAAACCTGAACATACTTAATGGACTTGTATTGGACAATTCCAGTGCCAAAACAACTTCCCAATGTATAAAACATCTATGAGACCAAGTTAGATTAGTCAAACTGATTACAAACTGATCCCTGAGAAGTTACATACAAAACTTTGCAGTTGCATTAAAAACGTTACAAAGGCGCTGAAAAGCACTTTAAGGCAATACAAATCTGAACATACTTTTATGGACTTGTATTGGACAATTCCAGTGCCAAAGCAACTTTCCAATGTATAAACCATCTATGAGACCATGTTAGATTAGTCAAACTGATTACAAACTGATCGCTGAGAAGTTACATACAAAACTTTGCAGTTGCATTAAAAACGTTACAAAGGCGCTGAAAAGCACTTTAAGGCAATAAAAACCTGAACATACTTTTATGGACTTGTATTGGACAATTCCAGTGCCAAAACAACTTCCCAATGTATAAAACATCTATGAGACCAAGTTAGATTAGTCAAACTGATTACAAACTGATCGCTGAGAGGTTACATACAAAACTTTGCAGTTGCTTTGAAAATGCTACTAAGGAGCTGAAAAGCACTTTAAGGCAATACAATCCTGAACATACTTTTATGGACTTGTATTGGACAATTCCAGTGCCAAAACAACTTTCCAATGTATAAACCATCTATGAGACCATGTTAGATTAGTCAAACTGATTACAAACTGATCGCTGAGAAGTTACATACAAAACTTTGCAGTTGCATTAAAAACGTTACAAAGGCGCTGAAAAGCACTTTAAGGCAATAAAAACCTGAACATACTTTTATGGACTTGTATTGGACAATTCCAGTGCCAAAACAACTTCCCAATGTATAAAACATCTATGAGACCAAGTTAGATTAGTCAAACTGATTACAAACTGATCACTGAGAGGTTACATACAAAACTTTGCAGTTGCTTTGAAAATGCTACTAAGGAGCTGAAAAGCACTCTAAGGCAATACAATCCTGAACATACTTTTATGGACTTGTATTGGACAATTCCAGTGCCAAAACAACTTCCCAATGTATAAAACATCTATGAGACCAAGTTAGATTAGTCAAACTGATTACAAACTGATCGCTGAGAGGTTACATACAAAACTTTGCAGTTGCTTTGAAAATGCTACTAAGGAGCTGAAAAGCACTTTAAGGCAATACAATCCTGAACATACTTTTATGGACTTGTATTGGACAATTCCAGTGCCAAAGCAACTTTCCAATGTATAAACCATCTATGATACCATGTTAGATTAGTCAAACTGATTACAAACTGATCGCTGAGAGGTTACATACAAAACTTTGCAGTTGCATTGAAAATGCTACTAAGGAGCTGAAAAGCACTTTAAGGCAATAAAAAACTAAACATGCTATTACTGACTAGTAAGTCATTATTTCAGTGCATAAACTTTTTCCCATGTATACAACTCCAAAATGAACATATTAAAATGGTAGAAAATGTTTAGAAATTGGTCATTCAGAAGATAAATACATTTCAAGCTTTTGCATTGAAAACGTTACAAAGGCGCTGAAAAGCACTTTAAGGCAATGAAAACCTGAACATACTTTTATGGACTTGTATTGGACAATTCCAGTGCCAAAACAACTTCCCAATGTATAAACCATCTATGAGACCATGTTAGATTAGTCAAACTGATTACAAACTGATCGCTGAGAAGTTACATACAAAACTTTGCAGTTGCTTTGAAAATGCTACTAAGGAGCTGAAAAGCACTTTAAGGCAATACAATCCTGAACATACTTTTATGGACTTGTATTGGACAATTCCAGTGCCAAAACAACTTCCCAATGTATAAAACATCTATGAGACCAAGTTAGATTAGTCAAACTGATTACAAACTGATCGCTGAGAAGTTACATACAAAACTTTGCAGTTGCTTTGAAAATGCTACTAAGGAGCTGAAAAGCACTTTAAGGCAATAAAAAACTAAACATGCTATTACTGACTAGTAAGTCATTATTTCAGTGCATACACTTTTTCCCATGTATACAACTCCAAAATGAACATATTCAAATGGTAGAAAATGTTTAGAAATTGGTCATTCAGATGATAAATACATTTCAAGCTTTTGCATTGAAAACGTTACAAAGGCGCTGAAAAGCACTTTAAGGCAATAAAAACCTGAACATACTTTTATGGACTTGTATTGGACAATTCCAGTGCCAAAACAACTTCCCAATGTATAAAACATCTATGAGACCAAGTTAGATTAGTCAAACTGATTACAAACTGATCGCTGAGAGGTTACATACAAAACTTTGCAGTTGCATTGAAAATGCTACTAAGGAGCTGAAAAGCACTTTAAGGCAATAAAAAACTAAACATGCTATTACTGACTAGTAAGTCATTATTTCAGTGCATAAACTTTTTCCCATGTATACAACTCCAAAATGAACATATTAAAATGGTAGAAAATGTTTAGAAATTGGTCATTCAGAAGATAAATACATTTCAAGCTTTTGCATTGAAAACGTTACAAAGGCGCTGAAAAGCACTTTAAGGCAATGAAAACCTGAACATACTTTTATGGACTTGTATTGGACAATTCCAGTGCCAAAACAACTTCCCAATGTATAAACCATCTATGAGACCATGTTAGATTAGTCAAACTGATTACAAACTGATCGCTGAGAAGTTACATACAAAACTTTGCAGTTGCTTTGAAAATGCTACTAAGGAGCTGAAAAGCACTTTAAGGCAATAAAAAACTAAACATGCTATTACTGACTAGTAAGTCATTATTTCAGTGCATACACTTTTTCCCATGTATACAACTCCAAAATGAACATATTCAAATGGTAGAAAATGTTTAGAAATTGGTCATTCAGATAATAAATACATTTCAAGCTTTTGCATTGAAAACGTTACAAAGGCGCTGAAAAGCACTATAAGGCAATAAAAACCTGAACATACTTTTATGGACTTGTATTGGACAATTCCAGTGCCAAAACAACTTCCCAATGTATAAAACATCTATGAGACCAAGTTAGATTAGTCAAACTGATTACAAACTGATCGCTGAGAGGTTACATACAAAACTTTACAGTTGCATTGAAAATGCTACTAAGGAGCTGAAAAGCACTTTAAGGCAATAAAAAACTAAACATGCTATTACTGACTAGTAAGTCATTATTTCAGTGCATAAACTTTTTTCCCATGTATACAACTCCAAAATGAACATATTAAAATGGTAGAAAATGTTTAGAAATTGGTCATTCAGAAGATAAATACATTTCAAGCTTTTGCATTGAAAACGTTACAAAGGCGCTGAAAAGCACTTTAAGGCAATAAAAACCTGAACATACTTTTATGGACTTGTATTGGACAATTCCAGTGCCAAAACAACTTCCCAATGTATAAAACATCTATGAGACCAAGTTAGATTAGTCAAACTGATTACAAACTGATCCCTGAGAAGTTACATACAAAACTTTGCAGTTGCATTAAAAACGTTACAAAGGCGCTGAAAAGCACTTTAAGGCAATAAAAATCTGAACATACTTTTCGGACTTGTATTGGACAATTCCAGTGCCAAAGCAACTTTCCAATGTATAAACCATCTATGAGACCATGTTAGATTAGTCAAACTGATTACAAACTGATCGCTGAGAAGTTACATACAAAACTTTGCAGTTGCTTTGAAAATGCTACTAAGGAGCTGAAAAGCACTTTAAGGCAATAAAAAACTAAACATGCTATTACTGACTAGTAAGTCATTATTTCAGTGCATACACTTTTTCCCATGTATACAACTCCAAAATGAACATATTCAAATGGTAGAAAATGTTTAGAAATTGGTCATTCAGATGATAAATACATTTCAAGCTTTTGCATTGAAAACGTTACAAAGGTGCTGAAAAGCACTTTAAGGCAATAAAAACCTGAACATACTTTTATGGACTTGTATTGGACAATTCCAGTGCCAAAACAACTTCCCAATGTATAAAACATCTATGAGACCAAGTTAGATTAGTCAAACTGATTACAAACTGATCGCTGAGAGGTTACATACAAAACTTTGCAGTTGCATTGAAAATGCTACTAAGGAGCTGAAAAGCACTTTAAGGCAATAAAAAACTAAACATGCTATTACTGACTAGTAAGTCATTATTTCAGTGCATAAACTTTTTCCCATGTATACAACTCCAAAATGAACATATTAAAATGGTAGAAAATGTTTAGAAATTGGTCATTCAGAAGATAAATACATTTCAAGCTTTTGCATTGAAAACGTTACAAAGGCGCTGAAAAGCACTTTAAGGCAATAAAAACCTGAACATACTTTTATGGACTTGTATTGGACAATTCCAGTGCCAAAACAACTTCCCAATGTATAAAACATCTATGAGACCAAGTTAGATTAGTCAAACTGATTACAAACTGATCCCTGAGAAGTTACATACAAAACTTTGCAGTTGCATTAAAAACGTTACAAAGGCGCTGAAAAGCACTTTAAGGCAATAAAAATCTGAACATACTTTTCGGACTTGTATTGGACAATTCCAGTGCCAAAGCAACTTTCCAATGTATAAACCATCTATGAGACCATGTTAGATTAGTCAAACTGATTACAAACTGATCGCTGAGAAGTTACATACAAAACTTTGCAGTTGCTTTGAAAATGCTACTAAGGAGCTGAAAAGCACTTTAAGGCAATAAAAAACTAAACATGCTATTACTGACTAGTAAGTCATTATTTCAGTGCATACACTTTTTCCCATGTATACAACTCCAAAATGAACATATTCAAATGGTAGAAAATGTTTAGAAATTGGTCATTCAGATGATAAATACATTTCAAGCTTTTGCATTGAAAACGTTACAAAGGCGCTGAAAAGCACTTTAAGGCAATAAAAACCTGAACATACTTTTATGGACTTGTATTGGACAATTCCAGTGCCAAATCAACTTTCCAATGTATAAAACATCTATGAGACCAAGTTAGATTAGTCAAACTGATTACAAACTGATCGCTGAGAGGTTACATACAAAACTTTGCAGTTGCATTGAAAATGCTACTAAGGAGCTGAAAATCACTTTAAGGCAATAAAAAACTAAACATGCTATTACTGACTAGTAAGTCATTATTTCAGTGCATAAACTTTTTTCCCATGTATACAACTCCAAAATGAACATATTAAAATGGTAGAAAATGTTTAGAAATTGGTCATTCAGAAGATAAATACATTTCAAGCTTTTGCATTGAAAACGTTACAAAGGCGCTGAAAAGCACTTTAAGGCAATGAAAACCTGAACATACTTTTATGGACTTGTATTGGACAATTCCAGTGCCAAAACAACTTCCCAATGTATAAAACATCTATGAGACCAAGTTAGATTAGTCAAACTGATTACAAACTGATCGCTGAGAGGTTACATACAAAACTTTGCAGTTGCATTGAAAATGCTACTAAGGAGCTGAAAAGCACTTTAAGGCAATAAAAAACTAAACATGCTATTACTGACTAGTAAGTCATTATTTCAGTGCATAAACTTTTTTCCCATGTATACAACTCCAAAATGAACATATTAAAATGGTAGAAAATGTTTAGAAATTGGTCATTCAGAAGATAAATACATTTCAAGCTTTTGCATTGAAAACGTTACAAAGGCGCTGAAAAGCACTTTAAGGCAATAAAAACCTGAACATACTTTTATGGACTTGTATTGGACAATTCCAGTGCCAAAACAACTTCCCAATGTATAAAACATCTATGAGACCAAGTTAGATTAGTCAAACTGATTACAAACTGATCGCTGAGAGGTTACATACAAAACTTTGCAGTTGCATTGAAAATGCTACTAAGGAGCTGAAAAGCACTTTAAGGCAATAAAAAACTAAACATGCTATTACTGACTAGTAAGTCATTATTTCAGTGCATAAACTTTTTTCCCATGTATACAACTCCAAAATGAACATATTAAAATGGTAGAAAATGTTTAGAAATTGGTCATTCAGAAGATAAATACATTTCAAGCTTTTGCATTGAAAACGTTACAAAGGCGCTGAAAAGCACTTTAAGGCAATAAAACCTGAACATACTTTTATGGACTTGTATTGGACAATTCCAGTGCCAAAACAACTTCCCAATGTATAAAACATCTATGAGACCAAGTTAGATTAGTCAAACTGATTACAAACTGATCCCTGAGAAGTTACATACAAAACTTTGCAGTTGCATTAAAAACGTTACAAAGGCGCTGAAAAGCACTTTAAGGCAATAAAAATCTGAACATACTTTTCGGACTTGTATTGGACAATTCCAGTGCCAAAGCAACTTTCCAATGTATAAACCATCTATGAGACGATGTTAGATTAGTCAAACTGATTACAAACTGATCGCTGAGAAGTTACATACAAAACTTTGCAGTTGCTTTGAAAATGCTACTAAGGAGCTGAAAAGCACTTTAAGGCAATAAAAAACTAAACATGCTATTACTGACTAGTAAGTCATTATTTCAGTGCATACACTTTTTCCCATGTATACAACTCCAAAATGAACATATTCAAATGGTAGAAAATGTTTAGAAATTGGTCATTCAGATGATAAATACATTTCAAGCTTTTGCATTGAAAACGTTACAAAGGCGCTGAAAAGCACTATAAGGCAATAAAAACCTGAACATACTTTTATGGACTTGTATTGGACAATTCCAGTGCCAAAACAACTTCCCAATGTATAAAACATCTATGAGACCAAGTTAGATTAGTCAAACTGATTACAAACTGATCGCTGAGAGGTTACATACAAAACTTTGCAGTTGCATTGAAAATGCTACTAAGGAGCTGAAAAGCACTTTAAGGCAATAAAAAACTAAACATGCTATTACTGACTAGTAAGTCATTATTTCAGTGCATAAACTTTTTCCCATGTATACAACTCCAAAATGAACATATTAAAATGGTAGAAAATGTTTAGAAATTGGTCATTCAGAAGATAAATACATTTCAAGCTTTTGCATTGAAAACGTTACAAAGGCGCTGAAAAGCACTTTAAGGCAATAAAAACCTGAACATACTTTTATGGACTTGTATTGGACAATTCCAGTGCCAAAACAACTTCCCAATGTATAAAACATCTATGAGACCAAGTTAGATTAGTCAAACTGATTACAAACTGATCCCTGAGAAGTTACATACAAAACTTTGCAGTTGCATTAAAAACGTTACAAAGGCGCTGAAAAGCACTTTAAGGCAATAAAAATCTGAACATACTTTTATGGACTTGTATTGGACAATTCCAGTGCCAAAGCAACTTTCCAATGTATAAACCATCTATGAGACCATGTTAGATTAGTCAAACTGATTACAAACTGATCGCTGAGAAGTTACATACAAAACTTTGCAGTTGCATTAAAAACGTTACAAAGGCGCTGAAAAGCACTTTAAGGCAATAAAAACCTGAACATACTTTTATGGACCTGTATTGGACAATTCCAGTGCCAAAACAACTTCCCAATGTATAAAACATCTATGAGACCAAGTTAGATTAGTCAAACTGATTACAAACTGATCGCTGAGAGGTTACATACAAAACTTTGCAGTTGCTTTGAAAATGCTACTAAGGAGCTGAAAAGCACTTTAAGGCAATACAATCCTGAACATACTTTTATGGACTTGTATTGGACAATTCCAGTGCCAAAACAACTTTCCAATGTATAAACCATCTATGAGACCATGTTAGATTAGTCAAACTGATTACAAACTGATCGCTGAGAAGTTACATACAAAACTTTGCAGTTGCATTAAAAACGTTACAAAGGCGCTGAAAAGCACTTTAAGGCAATAAAAACCTGAACATACTTTTATGGACCTGTATTGGACAATTCCAGTGCCAAAACAACTTCCCAATGTATAAAACATCTATGAGACCAAGTTAGATTAGTCAAACTGATTACAAACTGATCGCTGAGAGGTTACATACAAAACTTTGCAGTTGCTTTGAAAATGCTACTAAGGAGCTGAAAAGCACTTTAAGGCAATAAAAAACTAAACATGCTATTACTGACTAGTAAGTCATTATTTCAGTGCATACACTTTTTCCCATGTATACAACTCCAAAATGAACATATTCAAATGGTAGAAAATGTTTAGAAATTGGTCATTCAGATGATAAATACATTTCAAGCTTTTGCATTGAAAACGTTACAAAGGCGCTGAAAAGCACTTTAAGGCAATAAAAACCTGAACATACTTTTATGGACTTGTATTGGACAATTCCAGTGCCAAAACAACTTCCCAATGTATAAAACATCTATGAGACCAAGTTAGATTAGTCAAACTGATTACAAACTGATCGCTGAGAGGTTACATACAAAACTTTGCAGTTGCATTGAAAATGCTACTAAGGAGCTGAAAAGCACTTTAAGGCAATAAAAAACTAAACATGCTATTACTGACTAGTAAGTCATTATTTCAGTGCATAAACTTTTTCCCATGTATACAACTCCAAAATGAACATATTAAAATGGTAGAAAATGTTTAGAAATTGGTCATTCAGAAGATAAATACATTTCAAGCTTTTGCATTGAAAACGTTACAAAGGCGCTGAAAAGCACTTTAAGGCAATAAAAACCTGAACATACTTTTATGGACTTGTATTGGACAATTCCAGTGCCAAAACAACTTCCCAATGTATAAAACATCTATGAGACCAAGTTAGATTAGTCAAACTGATTACAAACTGATCCCTGAGAAGTTACATACAAAACTTTGCAGTTGCATTAAAAACGTTACAAAGGCGCTGAAAAGCACTTTAAGGCAATAAAAATCTGAACATACTTTTATGGACTTGTATTGGACAATTCCAGTGCCAAAGCAACTTTCCAATGTATAAACCATCTATGAGACCATGTTAGATTAGTCAAACTGATTACAAACTGATCGCTGAGAAGTTACATACAAAACTTTGCAGTTGCATTAAAAACGTTACAAAGGCGCTGAAAAGCACTTTAAGGCAATAAAAACCTGAACATACTTTTATGGACCTGTATTGGACAATTCCAGTGCCAAAACAACTTCCCAATGTATAAAACATCTATGAGACCAAGTTAGATTAGTCAAACTGATTACAAACTGATCGCTGAGAGGTTACATACAAAACTTTGCAGTTGCTTTGAAAATGCTACTAAGGAGCTGAAAAGCACTTTAAGGCAATAAAAAACTAAACATGCTATTACTGACTAGTAAGTCATTATTTCAGTGCATACACTTTTTCCCATGTATACAACTCCAAAATGAACATATTAAAATGGTAGAAAATGTTTAGAAATTGGTCATTCAGAAGATAAATACATTTCAAGCTTTTGCATTGAAAACGTTACAAAGGCGCTGAAAAGCACTTTAAGGCAATAAAACCTGAACATACTTTTATGGACTTGTATTGGACAATTCCAGTGCCAAAACAACTTCCCAATGTATAAAACATCTATGAGACCAAGTTAGATTAGTCAAACTGATTACAAACTGATCCCTGAGAAGTTACATACAAAACTTTGCAGTTGCATTAAAAACGTTACAAAGGCGCTGAAAAGCACTTTAAGGCAATAAAAATCTGAACATACTTTTCGGACTTGTATTGGACAATTCCAGTGCCAAAGCAACTTTCCAATGTATAAACCATCTATGAGACCATGTTAGATTAGTCAAACTGATTACAAACTGATCGCTGAGAAGTTACATACAAAACTTTGCAGTTGCTTTGAAAATGCTACTAAGGAGCTGAAAAGCACTTTAAGGCAATAAAAAACTAAACATGCTATTACTGACTAGTAAGTCATTATTTCAGTGCATACACTTTTTCCCATGTATACAACTCCAAAATGAACATATTCAAATGGTAGAAAATGTTTAGAAATTGGTCATTCAGATGATAAATACATTTCAAGCTTTTGCATTGAAAACGTTACAAAGGCGCTGAAAAGCACTATAAGGCAATAAAAACCTGAACATACTTTTATGGACTTGTATTGGACAATTCCAGTGCCAAAACAACTTCCCAATGTATAAAACATCTATGAGACCAAGTTAGATTAGTCAAACTGATTACAAACTGATCGCTGAGAGGTTACATACAAAACTTTGCAGTTGCATTGAAAATGCTACTAAGGAGCTGAAAAGCACTTTAAG
Source organism: Neosalanx taihuensis (assembly GCA_030340665.1). Taxonomy (NCBI): domain Eukaryota; kingdom Metazoa; phylum Chordata; class Actinopteri; order Osmeriformes; family Salangidae; genus Neosalanx; species Neosalanx taihuensis. The sequence goes on along the minus strand of CM059304.1, from coordinate 6,411,605 downwards.
GCAATAAAAAACTAAACATGCTATTACTGACTAGTAAGTCATTATTTCAGTGCATAAACTTTTTCCCATGTATACAACTCCAAAATGAACATATTAAAATGGTAGAAAATGTTTAGAAATTGGTCATTCAGAAGATAAATACATTTCAAGCTTTTGCATTGAAAACGTTACAAAGGCGCTGAAAAGCACTTTAAGGCAATAAAAACCTGAACATACTTTTATGGACTTGTATTGGACAATTCCAGTGCCAAAACAACTTCCCAATGTATAAAACATCTATGAGACCAAGTTAGATTAGTCAAACTGATTACAAACTGATCCCTGAGAAGTTACATACAAAACTTTGCAGTTGCATTAAAAACGTTACAAAGGCGCTGAAAAGCACTTTAAGGCAATAAAAATCTGAACATACTTTTATGGACTTGTATTGGACAATTCCAGTGCCAAAGCAACTTTCCAATGTATAAACCATCTATGAGACCATGTTAGATTAGTCAAACTGATTACAAACTGATCGCTGAGAAGTTACATACAAAACTTTGCAGTTGCATTAAAAACGTTACAAAGGCGCTGAAAAGCACTTTAAGGCAATAAAAACCTGAACATACTTTTATGGACCTGTATTGGACAATTCCAGTGCCAAAACAACTTCCCAATGTATAAAACATCTATGAGACCAAGTTAGATTAGTCAAACTGATTACAAACTGATCGCTGAGAGGTTACATACAAAACTTTGCAGTTGCTTTGAAAATGCTACTAAGGAGCTGAAAAGCACTTTAAGGCAATACAATCCTGAACATACTTTTATGGACTTGTATTGGACAATTCCAGTGCCAAAACAACTTTCCAATGTATAAACCATCTATGAGACCATGTTAGATTAGTCAAACTGATTACAAACTGATCGCTGAGAAGTTACATACAAAACTTTGCAGTTGCATTAAAAACGTTACAAAGGCGCTGAAAAGCACTTTAAGGCAATAAAAACCTGAACATACTTTTATGGACCTGTATTGGACAATTCCAGTGCCAAAACAACTTCCCAATGTATAAAACATCTATGAGACCAAGTTAGATTAGTCAAACTGATTACAAACTGATCGCTGAGAGGTTACATACAAAACTTTGCAGTTGCTTTGAAAATGCTACTAAGGAGCTGAAAAGCACTTTAAGGCAATAAAAAACTAAACATGCTATTACTGACTAGTAAGTCATTATTTCAGTGCATACACTTTTTCCCATGTATACAACTCCAAAATGAACATATTCAAATGGTAGAAAATGTTTAGAAATTGGTCATTCAGATGATAAATACATTTCAAGCTTTTGCATTGAAAACGTTACAAAGGCGCTGAAAAGCACTTTAAGGCAATAAAAACCTGAACATACTTTTATGGACTTGTATTGGACAATTCCAGTGCCAAAACAACTTCCCAATGTATAAAACATCTATGAGACCAAGTTAGATTAGTCAAACTGATTACAAACTGATCGCTGAGAGGTTACATACAAAACTTTGCAGTTGCATTGAAAATGCTACTAAGGAGCTGAAAAGCACTTTAAGGCAATAAAAAACTAAACATGCTATTACTGACTAGTAAGTCATTATTTCAGTGCATAAACTTTTTCCCATGTATACAACTCCAAAATGAACATATTAAAATGGTAGAAAATGTTTAGAAATTGGTCATTCAGAAGATAAATACATTTCAAGCTTTTGCATTGAAAACGTTACAAAGGCGCTGAAAAGCACTTTAAGGCAATAAAAACCTGAACATACTTTTATGGACTTGTATTGGACAATTCCAGTGCCAAAACAACTTCCCAATGTATAAAACATCTATGAGACCAAGTTAGATTAGTCAAACTGATTACAAACTGATCCCTGAGAAGTTACATACAAAACTTTGCAGTTGCATTAAAAACGTTACAAAGGCGCTGAAAAGCACTTTAAGGCAATAAAAATCTGAACATACTTTTATGGACTTGTATTGGACAATTCCAGTGCCAAAGCAACTTTCCAATGTATAAACCATCTATGAGACCATGTTAGATTAGTCAAACTGATTACAAACTGATCGCTGAGAAGTTACATACAAAACTTTGCAGTTGCATTAAAAACGTTACAAAGGCGCTGAAAAGCACTTTAAGGCAATAAAAACCTGAACATACTTTTATGGACCTGTATTGGACAATTCCAGTGCCAAAACAACTTCCCAATGTATAAAACATCTATGAGACCAAGTTAGATTAGTCAAACTGATTACAAACTGATCGCTGAGAGGTTACATACAAAACTTTGCAGTTGCTTTGAAAATGCTACTAAGGAGCTGAAAAGCACTTTAAGGCAATAAAAAACTAAACATGCTATTACTGACTAGTAAGTCATTATTTCAGTGCATACACTTTTTCCCATGTATACAACTCCAAAATGAACATATTCAAATGGTAGAAAATGTTTAGAAATTGGTCATTCAGATGATAAATACATTTCAAGCTTTTGCATTGAAAACGTTACAAAGGCGCTGAAAAGCACTATAAGGCAATAAAAACCTGAACATACTTTTATGGACTTGTATTGGACAATTCCAGTGCCAAAACAACTTCCCAATGTATAAAACATCTATGAGACCAAGTTAGATTAGTCAAACTGATTACAAACTGATCGCTGAGAGGTTACATACAAAACTTTGCAGTTGCATTGAAAATGCTACTAAGGAGCTGAAAAGCACTTTAAGGCAATAAAAAACTAAACATGCTATTACTGACTAGTAAGTCATTATTTCAGTGCATAAACTTTTTCCCATGTATACAACTCCAAAATGAACATATTAAAATGGTAGAAAATGTTTAGAAATTGGTCATTCAGAAGATAAATACATTTCAAGCTTTTGCATTGAAAACGTTACAAAGGCGCTGAAAAGCACTTTAAGGCAATAAAAACCTGAACATACTTTTATGGACTTGTATTGGACAATTCCAGTGCCAAAACAACTTCCCAATGTATAAAACATCTATGAGACCAAGTTAGATTAGTCAAACTGATTACAAACTGATCGCTGAGAGGTTACATACAAAACTTTGCAGTTGCATTGAAAATGCTACTAAGGAGCTGAAAAGCACTTTAAGGCAATAAAAAACTAAACATGCTATTACTGACTAGTAAGTCATTATTTCAGTGCATAAACTTTTTCCCATGTATACAACTCCAAAATGAACATATTAAAATGGTAGAAAATGTTTAGAAATTGGTCATTCAGAAGATAAATACATTTCAAGCTTTTGCATTGAAAACGTTACAAAGGCGCTGAAAAGCACTTTAAGGCAATAAAAACCTGAACATACTTTTATGGACTTGTATTGGACAATTCCAGTGCCAAAACAACTTCCCAATGTATAAAACATCTATGAGACCAAGTTAGATTAGTCAAACTGATTACAAACTGATCCCTGAGAAGTTACATACAAAACTTTGCAGTTGCATTAAAAACGTTACAAAGGCGCTGAAAAGCACTTTAAGGCAATAAAAATCTGAACATACTTTTATGGACTTGTATTGGACAATTCCAGTGCCAAAGCAACTTTCCAATGTATAAACCATCTATGAGACCATGTTAGATTAGTCAAACTGATTACAAACTGATCGCTGAGAAGTTACATACAAAACTTTGCAGTTGCATTAAAAACGTTACAAAGGCGCTGAAAAGCACTTTAAGGCAATAAAAACCTGAACATACTTTTATGGACCTGTATTGGACAATTCCAGTGCCAAAACAACTTCCCAATGTATAAAACATCTATGAGACCAAGTTAGATTAGTCAAACTGATTACAAACTGATCGCTGAGAGGTTACATACAAAACTTTGCAGTTGCTTTGAAAATGCTACTAAGGAGCTGAAAAGCACTTTAAGGCAATAAAAAACTAAACATGCTATTACTGACTAGTAAGTCATTATTTCAGTGCATACACTTTTTCCCATGTATACAACTCCAAAATGAACATATTCAAATGGTAGAAAATGTTTAGAAATTGGTCATTCAGATGATAAATACATTTCAAGCTTTTGCATTGAAAACGTTACAAAGGCGCTGAAAAGCACTATAAGGCAATAAAAACCTGAACATACTTTTATGGACTTGTATTGGACAATTCCAGTGCCAAAACAACTTCCCAATGTATAAAACATCTATGAGACCAAGTTAGATTAGTCAAACTGATTACAAACTGATCGCTGAGAGGTTACATACAAAACTTTGCAGTTGCATTGAAAATGCTACTAAGGAGCTGAAAAGCACTTTAAGGCAATAAAAAACTAAACATGCTATTACTGACTAGTAAGTCATTATTTCAGTGCATAAACTTTTTCCCATGTATACAACTCCAAAATGAACATATTAAAATGGTAGAAAATGTTTAGAAATTGGTCATTCAGAAGATAAATACATTTCAAGCTTTTGCATTGAAAACGTTACAAAGGCGCTGAAAAGCACTTTAAGGCAATAAAAACCTGAACATACTTTTATGGACTTGTATTGGACAATTCCAGTGCCAAAACAACTTCCCAATGTATAAAACATCTATGAGACCAAGTTAGATTAGTCAAACTGATTACAAACTGATCGCTGAGAGGTTACATACAAAACTTTGCAGTTGCATTGAAAATGCTACTAAGGAGCTGAAAAGCACTTTAAGGCAATAAAAAACTAAACATGCTATTACTGACTAGTAAGTCATTATTTCAGTGCATAAACTTTTTCCCATGTATACAACTCCAAAATGAACATATTAAAATGGTAGAAAATGTTTAGAAATTGGTCATTCAGAAGATAAATACATTTCAAGCTTTTGCATTGAAAACGTTACAAAGGCGCTGAAAAGCACTTTAAGGCAATAAAAACCTGAACATACTTTTATGGACTTGTATTGGACAATTCCAGTGCCAAAACAACTTCCCAATGTATAAAACATCTATGAGACCAAGTTAGATTAGTCAAACTGATTACAAACTGATCCCTGAGAAGTTACATACAAAACTTTGCAGTTGCATTAAAAACGTTACAAAGGCGCTGAAAAGCACTTTAAGGCAATAAAAATCTGAACATACTTTTATGGACTTGTATTGGACAATTCCAGTGCCAAAGCAACTTTCCAATGTATAAACCATCTATGAGACCATGTTAGATTAGTCAAACTGATTACAAACTGATCGCTGAGAAGTTACATACAAAACTTTGCAGTTGCATTAAAAACGTTACAAAGGCGCTGAAAAGCACTTTAAGGCAATAAAAATCTGAACATACTTTTATGGACTTGTATTGGACAATTCCAGTGCCAAAGCAACTTTCCAATGTATAAACCATCTATGAGACCATGTTAGATTAGTCAAACTGATTACAAACTGATCGCTGAGAAGTTACATACAAAACTTTGCAGTTGCATTAAAAACGTTACAAAGGCGCTGAAAAGCACTTTAAGGCAATAAAAACCTGAACATACTTTTATGGACCTGTATTGGACAATTCCAGTGCCAAAACAACTTCCCAATGTATAAAACATCTATGAGACCAAGTTAGATTAGTCAAACTGATTACAAACTGATCGCTGAGAGGTTACATACAAAACTTTGCAGTTGCTTTGAAAATGCTACTAAGGAGCTGAAAAGCACTTTAAGGCAATAAAAAACTAAACATGCTATTACTGACTAGTAAGTCATTATTTCAGTGCATACACTTTTTCCCATGTATACAACTCCAAAATGAACATATTCAAATGGTAGAAAATGTTTAGAAATTGGTCATTCAGATGATAAATACATTTCAAGCTTTTGCATTGAAAACGTTACAAAGGCGCTGAAAAGCACTATAAGGCAATAAAAACCTGAACATACTTTTATGGACTTGTATTGGACAATTCCAGTGCCAAAACAACTTCCCAATGTATAAAACATCTATGAGACCAAGTTAGATTAGTCAAACTGATTACAAACTGATCGCTGAGAGGTTACATACAAAACTTTGCAGTTGCATTGAAAATGCTACTAAGGAGCTGAAAAGCACTTTAAGGCAATAAAAAACTAAACATGCTATTACTGACTAGTAAGTCATTATTTCAGTGCATAAACTTTTTCCCATGTATACAACTCCAAAATGAACATATTAAAATGGTAGAAAATGTTTAGAAATTGGTCATTCAGAAGATAAATACATTTCAAGCTTTTGCATTGAAAACGTTACAAAGGCGCTGAAAAGCACTTTAAGGCAATAAAAACCTGAACATACTTTTATGGACTTGTATTGGACAATTCCAGTGCCAAAACAACTTCCCAATGTATAAAACATCTATGAGACCAAGTTAGATTAGTCAAACTGATTACAAACTGATCGCTGAGAGGTTACATACAAAACTTTGCAGTTGCATTGAAAATGCTACTAAGGAGCTGAAAAGCACTTTAAGGCAATAAAAAACTAAACATGCTATTACAGACTAGTAAGTCATTATTTCAGTGCATAAACTTTTTCCCATGTATACAACTCCAAAATGAACATATTAAAATGGTAGAAAATGTTTAGAAATTGGTCATTCAGAAGATAAATACATTTCAAGCTTTTGCATTGAAAACGTTACAAAGGCGCTGAAAAGCACTTTAAGGCAATAAAAACCTGAACATACTTTTATGGACTTGTATTGGACAATTCCAGTGCCAAAACAACTTCCCAATGTATAAAACATCTATGAGACCAAGTTAGATTAGTCAAACTGATTACAAACTGATCGCTGAGAGGTTACATACAAAACTTTGCAGTTGCATTGAAAATGCTACTAAGGAGCTGAAAAGCACTTTAAGGCAATAAAAAACTAAACATGCTATTACTGACTAGTAAGTCATTATTTCAGTGCATAAACTTTTTCCCATGTATACAACTCCAAAATGAACATATTAAAATGGTAGAAAATGTTTAGAAATTGGTCATTCAGAAGATAAATACATTTCAAGCTTTTGCATTGAAAACGTTACAAAGGCGCTGAAAAGCACTTTAAGGCAATAAAAACCTGAACATACTTTTATGGACTTGTATTGGACAATTCCAGTGCCAAAACAACTTCCCAATGTATAAAACATCTATGAGACCAAGTTAGATTAGTCAAACTGATTACAAACTGATCGCTGAGAGGTTACATACAAAACTTTGCAGTTGCATTGAAAATGCTACTAAGGAGCTGAAAAGCACTTTAAGGCAATAAAAAACTAAACATGCTATTACTGACTAGTAAGTCATTATTTCAGTGCATAAACTTTTTCCCATGTATACAACTCCAAAATGAACATATTAAAATGGTAGAAAATGTTTAGAAATTGGTCATTCAGAAGATAAATACATTTCAAGCTTTTGCATTGAAAACGTTACAAAGGCGCTGAAAAGCACTTTAAGGCAATAAAAACCTGAACATACTTTTATGGACTTGTATTGGACAATTCCAGTGCCAAAACAACTTCCCAATGTATAAAACATCTATGAGACCAAGTTAGATTAGTCAAACTGATTACAAACTGATCCCTGAGAAGTTACATACAAAACTTTGCAGTTGCATTAAAAACGTTACAAAGGCGCTGAAAAGCACTTTAAGGCAATAAAAATCTGAACATACTTTTATGGACTTGTATTGGACAATTCCAGTGCCAAAGCAACTTTCCAATGTATAAACCATCTATGAGACCATGTTAGATTAGTCAAACTGATTACAAACTGATCGCTGAGAAGTTACATACAAAACTTTGCAGTTGCATTAAAAACGTTACAAAGGCGCTGAAAAGCACTTTAAGGCAATAAAAATCTGAACATACTTTTATGGACTTGTATTGGACAATTCCAGTGCCAAAGCAACTTTCCAATGTATAAACCATCTATGAGACCATGTTAGATTAGTCAAACTGATTACAAACTGATCGCTGAGAAGTTACATACAAAACTTTGCAGTTGCATTAAAAACGTTACAAAGGCGCTGAAAAGCACTTTAAGGCAATAAAAACCTGAACATACTTTTATGGACCTGTATTGGACAATTCCAGTGCCAAAACAACTTCCCAATGTATAAAACATCTATGAGACCAAGTTAGATTAGTCAAACTGATTACAAACTGATCGCTGAGAGGTTACATACAAAACTTTGCAGTTGCTTTGAAAATGCTACTAAGGAGCTGAAAAGCACTTTAAGGCAATAAAAAACTAAACATGCTATTACTGACTAGTAAGTCATTATTTCAGTGCATACACTTTTTCCCATGTATACAACTCCAAAATGAACATATTCAAATGGTAGAAAATGTTTAGAAATTGGTCATTCAGATGATAAATACATTTCAAGCTTTTGCATTGAAAACGTTACAAAGGCGCTGAAAAGCACTATAAGGCAATAAAAACCTGAACATACTTTTATGGACTTGTATTGGACAATTCCAGTGCCAAAACAACTTCCCAATGTATAAAACATCTATGAGACCAAGTTAGATTAGTCAAACTGATTACAAACTGATCGCTGAGAGGTTACATACAAAACTTTGCAGTTGCATTGAAAATGCTACTAAGGAGCTGAAAAGCACTTTAAGGCAATAAAAAACTAAACATGCTATTACTGACTAGTAAGTCATTATTTCAGTGCATAAACTTTTTCCCATGTATACAACTCCAAAATGAACATATTAAAATGGTAGAAAATGTTTAGAAATTGGTCATTCAGAAGATAAATACATTTCAAGCTTTTGCATTGAAAACGTTACAAAGGCGCTGAAAAGCACTTTAAGGCAATAAAAACCTGAACATACTTTTATGGACTTGTATTGGACAATTCCAGTGCCAAAACAACTTCCCAATGTATAAAACATCTATGAGACCAAGTTAGATTAGTCAAACTGATTACAAACTGATCGCTGAGAGGTTACATACAAAACTTTGCAGTTGCATTGAAAATGCTACTAAGGAGCTGAAAAGCACTTTAAGGCAATAAAAAACTAAACATGCTATTACAGACTAGTAAGTCATTATTTCAGTGCATAAACTTTTTCCCATGTATACAACTCCAAAATGAACATATTAAAATGGTAGAAAATGTTTAGAAATTGGTCATTCAGAAGATAAATACATTTCAAGCTTTTGCATTGAAAACGTTACAAAGGCGCTGAAAAGCACTTTAAGGCAATAAAAACCTGAACATACTTTTATGGACTTGTATTGGACAATTCCAGTGCCAAAACAACTTCCCAATGTATAAAACATCTATGAGACCAAGTTAGATTAGTCAAACTGATTACAAACTGATCCCTGAGAAGTTACATACAAAACTTTGCAGTTGCATTAAAAACGTTACAAAGGCGCTGAAAAGCACTTTAAGGCAATAAAAATCTGAACATACTTTTATGGACTTGTATTGGACAATTCCAGTGCCAAAGCAACTTTCCAATGTATAAACCATCTATGAGACCATGTTAGATTAGTCAAACTGATTACAAACTGATCGCTGAGAAGTTACATACAAAACTTTGCAGTTGCATTAAAAACGTTACAAAGGCGCTGAAAAGCACTTTAAGGCAATAAAAACCTGAACATACTTTTATGGACCTGTATTGGACAATTCCAGTGCCAAAACAACTTCCCAATGTATAAAACATCTATGAGACCAAGTTAGATTAGTCAAACTGATTACAAACTGATCCCTGAGAAGTTACATACAAAACTTTGCAGTTGCATTAAAAACGTTACAAAGGCGCTGAAAAGCACTTTAAGGCAATAAAAATCTGAACATACTTTTATGGACTTGTATTGGACAATTCCAGTGCCAAAGCAACTTTCCAATGTATAAACCATCTATGAGACCATGTTAGATTAGTCAAACTGATTACAAACTGATCGCTGAGAAGTTACATACAAAACTTTGCAGTTGCATTAAAAACGTTACAAAGGCGCTGAAAAGCACTTTAAGGCAATAAAAACCTGAACATACTTTTATGGACCTGTATTGGACAATTCCAGTGCCAAAACAACTTCCCAATGTATAAAACATCTATGAGACCAAGTTAGATTAGTCAAACTGATTACAAACTGATCGCTGAGAGGTTACATACAAAACTTTGCAGTTGCTTTGAAAATGCTACTAAGGAGCTGAAAAGCACTTTAAGGCAATAAAAAACTAAACATGCTATTACTGACTAGTAAGTCATTATTTCAGTGCATACACTTTTTCCCATGTATACAACTCCAAAATGAACATATTCAAATGGTAGAAAATGTTTAGAAATTGGTCATTCAGATGATAAATACATTTCAAGCTTTTGCATTGAAAACGTTACAAAGGCGCTGAAAAGCACTATAAGGCAATAAAAACCTGAACATACTTTTATGGACTTGTATTGGACAATTCCAGTGCCAAAACAACTTCCCAATGTATAAAACATCTATGAGACCAAGTTAGATTAGTCAAACTGATTACAAACTGATCGCTGAGAGGTTACATACAAAACTTTGCAGTTGCATTGAAAATGCTACTAAGGAGCTGAAAAGCACTTTAAGGCAATAAAAAACTAAACATGCTATTACTGACTAGTAAGTCATTATTTCAGTGCATAAACTTTTTCCCATGTATACAACTCCAAAATGAACATATTAAAATGGTAGAAAATGTTTAGAAATTGGTCATTCAGAAGATAAATACATTTCAAGCTTTTGCATTGAAAACGTTACAAAGGCGCTGAAAAGCACTTTAAGGCAATAAAAACCTGAACATACTTTTATGGACTTGTATTGGACAATTCCAGTGCCAAAACAACTTCCCAATGTATAAAACATCTATGAGACCAAGTTAGATTAGTCAAACTGATTACAAACTGATCGCTGAGAGGTTACATACAAAACTTTGCAGTTGCATTGAAAATGCTACTAAGGAGCTGAAAAGCACTTTAAGGCAATAAAAAACTAAACATGCTATTACTGACTAGTAAGTCATTATTTCAGTGCATAAACTTTTTCCCATGTATACAACTCCAAAATGAACATATTAAAATGGTAGAAAATGTTTAGAAATTGGTCATTCAGAAGATAAATACATTTCAAGCTTTTGCATTGAAAACGTTACAAAGGCGCTGAAAAGCACTTTAAGGCAATAAAAACCTGAACATACTTTTATGGACTTGTATTGGACAATTCCAGTGCCAAAACAACTTCCCAATGTATAAAACATCTATGAGACCAAGTTAGATTAGTCAAACTGATTACAAACTGATCCCTGAGAAGTTACATACAAAACTTTGCAGTTGCATTAAAAACGTTACAAAGGCGCTGAAAAGCACTTTAAGGCAATAAAAATCTGAACATACTTTTATGGACTTGTATTGGACAATTCCAGTGCCAAAGCAACTTTCCAATGTATAAACCATCTATGAGACCATGTTAGATTAGTCAAACTGATTACAAACTGATCGCTGAGAAGTTACATACAAAACTTTGCAGTTGCATTAAAAACGTTACAAAGGCGCTGAAAAGCACTTTAAGGCAATAAAAACCTGAACATACTTTTATGGACCTGTATTGGACAATTCCAGTGCCAAAACAACTTCCCAATGTATAAAACATCTATGAGACCAAGTTAGATTAGTCAAACTGATTACAAACTGATCGCTGAGAGGTTACATACAAAACTTTGCAGTTGCTTTGAAAATGCTACTAAGGAGCTGAAAAGCACTTTAAGGCAATACAATCCTGAACATACTTTTATGGACTTGTATTGGACAATTCCAGTGCCAAAACAACTTCCCAATGTATAAAACATCTATGAGACCAAGATAGATTAGTCAAACTGATTACAAACTGATCGCTGAGAGGTTACATACAAAACTTTGCAGTTGCTTTGAAAATGCTACTAAGGAGCTGAAAAGCACTTTAAGGCAATACAATCCTGAACATACTTTTATGGACTTGTATTGGACAATTCCAGTGCCAAAACAACTTTCCAATGTATAAACCATCTATGAGACCATGTTAGATTAGTCAAACTGATTACAAACTGATCGCTGAGAAGTTACATACAAAACTTTGCAGTTGCATTAAAAACGTTACAAAGGCGCTGAAAAGCACTTTAAGGCAATAAAAACCTGAACATACTTTTATGGACCTGTATTGGACAATTCCAGTGCCAAAACAACTTCCCAATGTATAAAACATCTATGAGACCAAGTTAGATTAGTCAAACTGATTACAAACTGATCGCTGAGAGGTTACATACAAAACTTTGCAGTTGCTTTGAAAATGCTACTAAGGAGCTGAAAAGCACTTTAAGGCAATAAAAAACTAAACATGCTATTACTGACTAGTAAGTCATTATTTCAGTGCATACACTTTTTCCCATGTATACAACTCCAAAATGAACATATTCAAATGGTAGAAAATGTTTAGAAATTGGTCATTCAGATGATAAATACATTTCAAGCTTTTGCATTGAAAACGTTACAAAGGCGCTGAAAAGCACTTTAAGGCAATAAAAACCTGAACATACTTTTATGGACTTGTATTGGACAATTCCAGTGCCAAAACAACTTCCCAATGTATAAAACATCTATGAGACCAAGTTAGATTAGTCAAACTGATTACAAACTGATCGCTGAGAGGTTACATACAAAACTTTGCAGTTGCATTGAAAATGCTACTAAGGAGCTGAAAAGCACTTTAAGGCAATAAAAAACTAAACATGCTATTACTGACTAGTAAGTCATTATTTCAGTGCATAAACTTTTTCCCATGTATACAACTCCAAAATGAACATATTAAAATGGTAGAAAATGTTTAGAAATTGGTCATTCAGAAGATAAATACATTTCAAGCTTTTGCATTGAAAACGTTACAAAGGCGCTGAAAAGCACTTTAAGGCAATAAAAACCTGAACATACTTTTATGGACTTGTATTGGACAATTCCAGTGCCAAAACAACTTCCCAATGTATAAAACATCTATGAGACCAAGTTAGATTAGTCAAACTGATTACAAACTGATCGCTGAGAGGTTACATACAAAACTTTGCAGTTGCATTAAAAACGTTACAAAGGCGCTGAAAAGCACTTTAAGGCAATAAAAACCTGAACATACTTTTATGGACTTTTATTGGACAATTCCAGTGCCAAAACAACTTCCCAATGTATAAACCATCTATGAGACCAAGTTAGATTAGTCAAACTGATTACAAACTGATCGCTGAGAAGTTACATACAAAACTTTGCAGTTGCATTAAAAACGTTACAAAGGCGCTGAAAAGCACTTTAAGGCAATAAAAACCTGAACATACTTTTATGGACTTGTATTGGACAATTCCAGTGCCAAAACAACTTCCCAATGTATAAAACATCTATGAGACCAAGTTAGATTAGTCAAACTGATTACAAACTGATCGCTGAGAGGTTACATACAAAACTTTGCAGTTGCATTAAAAACGTTACAAAGGCGCTGAAAAGCACTTTAAGGCAATAAAAACCTGAACATACTTTTATGGACTTTTATTGGACAATTCCAGTGCCAAAACAACTTCCCAATGTATAAACCATCTATGAGACCAAGTTAGATTAGTCAAACTGATTACAAACTGATCGCTGAGAAGTTACATACAAAACTTTGCAGTTGCATTAAAAACGTTACAAAGGCGCTGAAAAGCACTTTAAGGCAATAAAAACCTGAACATACTTTTATGGACTTGTATTGGACAATTCCAGTGCCAAAACAACTTCCCAATGTATAAAACATCTATGAGACCAAGTTAGATTAGTCAAACTGATTACAAACTGATCGCTGAGAGGTTACATACAAAACTTTGCAGTTGCTTTGAAAATGCTACTAAGGAGCTGAAAAGCACTTTAAGGCAATACAATCCTGAACATACTTTTATGGACCTGTATTGGACAATTCCAGTGCCAAAACAACTTCCCAATGTATAAAACATCTATGAGACCAAGTTAGATTAGTCAAACTGATTACAAACTGATCGCTGAGAAGTTACATACAAAACTTTGCAGTTGCATTAAAAACGTTACAAAGGCGCTGAAAAGCACTTTAAGGCAATAAAAACCTGAACATACTTTTATGGACCTGTATTGGACAATTCCAGTGCCAAAACAACTTCCCAATGTATAAAACATCTATGAGACCAAGTTAGATTAGTCAAACTGATTACAAACTGATCGCTGAGAGGTTACATACAAAACTTTGCAGTTGCTTTGAAAATGCTACTAAGGAGCTGAAAAGCACTTTAAGGCAATACAATCCTGAACATACTTTTATGGACTTGTATTGGACAATTCCAGTGCCAAAACAACTTCCCAATGTATAAAACATCTATGAGACCAAGTTAGATTAGTCAAACTGATTACAAACTGATCGCTGAGAGGTTACATACAAAACTTTGCAGTTGCTTTGAAAATGCTACTAAGGAGCTGAAAAGCACTTTAAGGCAATACAATCCTGAACATACTTTTATGGACTTGTATTGGACAATTCCAGTGCCAAAGCAACTTTCCAATGTATAAACCATCTATGAGACCAAGTTAGATTAGTCAAACTGATTACAAACTGATCGCTGAGAGGTTACATACAAAACTTTGCAGTTGCATTAAAAACGTTACAAAGGCGCTGAAAAGCACTTTAAGGCAATAAAAACCTGAACATACTTTTATGGACTTGTATTGGACAATTCCAGTGCCAAAACAACTTCCCAATGTATAAAACATCTATGAGACCAAGTTAGATTAGTCAAACTGATTACAAACTGATCACTGAGAGGTTACATACAAAACTTTGCAGTTGCTTTGAAAATGCTACTAAGGAGCTGAAAAGCACTCTAAGGCAATACAATCCTGAACATACTTTTATGGACTTGTATTGGACAATTCCAGTGCCAAAACAACTTCCCAATGTATAAAACATCTATGAGACCAAGTTAGATTAGTCAAACTGATTACAAACTGATCGCTGAGAGGTTACATACAAAACTTTGCAGTTGCTTTGAAAATGCTACTAAGGAGCTGAAAAGCACTTTAAGGCAATACAATCCTGAACATACTTTTATGGACTTGTATTGGACAATTCCAGTGCCAAAGCAACTTTCCAATGTATAAACCATCTATGAGACCATGTTAGATTAGTCAAACTGATTACAAACTGATCGCTGAGAAGTTACATACAAAACTTTGCAGTTGCTTTGAAAATGCTACTAAGGAGCTGAAAAGCACTTTAAGGCAATAAAAAACTAAACATGCTATTACTGACTAGTAAGTCATTATTTCAGTGCATACACTTTTTCCCATGTATACAACTCCAAAATGAACATATTCAAATGGTAGAAAATGTTTAGAAATTGGTCATTCAGATGATAAATACATTTCAAGCTTTTGCATTGAAAACGTTACAAAGGCGCTGAAAAGCACTTTAAGGCAATAAAAACCTGAACATACTTTTATGGACTTGTATTGGACAATTCCAGTGCCAAAACAACTTCCCAATGTATAAAACATCTATGAGACCAAGTTAGATTAGTCAAACTGATTACAAACTGATCGCTGAGAGGTTACATACAAAACTTTGCAGTTGCATTGAAAATGCTACTAAGGAGCTGAAAAGCACTTTAAGGCAATAAAAAACTAAACATGCTATTACTGACTAGTAAGTCATTATTTCAGTGCATAAACTTTTTTCCCATGTATACAACTCCAAAATGAACATATTAAAATGGTAGAAAATGTTTAGAAATTGGTCATTCAGAAGATAAATACATTTCAAGCTTTTGCATTGAAAACGTTACAAAGGCGCTGAAAAGCACTTTAAGGCAATAAAAACCTGAACATACTTTTATGGACTTGTATTGGACAATTCCAGTGCCAAAACAACTTCCCAATGTATAAAACATCTATGAGACCAAGTTAGATTAGTCAAACTGATTACAAACTGATCGCTGAGAGGTTACATACAAAACTTTGCAGTTGCTTTGAAAATGCTACTAAGGAGCTGAAAAGCACTTTAAGGCAATACAATCCTGAACATACTTTTATGGACTTGTATTGGGCAATTCCAGTGCCAAAGCAACTTTCCAATGTATAAACCATCTATGAGACCATGTTAGATTAGTCAAACTGATTACAAACTGATCGCTGAGAAGTTACATACAAAACTTTGCAGTTGCTTTGAAAATGCTACTAAGGAGCTGAAAAGCACTTTAAGGCAATAAAAAACTAAACATGCTATTACTGACTAGTAAGTCATTATTTCAGTGCATACACTTTTTCCCATGTATACAACTCCAAAATGAACATATTCAAATGGTAGAAAATGTTTAGAATTTGGTCATTCAGATGATAAATACATTTCAAGCTTTTGCATTGAAAACGTTACAAAGGCGCTGAAAAGCACTTTAAGGCAATAAAAACCTGAACATACTTTTATGGACTTGTATTGGACAATTCCAGTGCCAAAACAACTTTCCAATGTATAAAACATCTATGAGACCAAGTTAGATTAGTCAAACTGATTACAAACTGATCGCTGAGAGGTTACATACAAAACTTTGCAGTTGCATTGAAAATGCTACTAAGGAGCTGAAAAGCACTTTAAGGCAATAAAAAACTAAACATGCTATTACTGACTAGTAAGTCATTATTTCAGTGCATAAACTTTTTTCCCATGTATACAACTCCAAAATGAACACATTAAAATGGTAGAAAATGTTTAGAAATTGGTCATTCAGAAGATAAATACATTTCAAGCTTTTGCATTGAAAACGTTACAAAGGCGCTGAAAAGCACTTTAAGGCAATAAAAACCTGAACATACTTTTATGGACTTGTATTGGACAATTCCAGTGCCAAAACAACTTCCCAATGTATAAAACATCTATGAGACCAAGTTAGATTAGTCAAACTGATTACAAACTGATCGCTGAGAGGTTACATACAAAACTTTGCAGTTGCATTGAAAATGCTACTAAGGAGCTGAAAAGCACTTTAAGGCAATAAAAAACTAAACATGCTATTACTGACTAGTAAGTCATTATTTCAGTGCATAAACTTTTTCCCAAGTATACAACTCCAAAATGAACATATTAAAATGGTAGAAAATGTTTAGAAATTGGTCATTCAGAAGATAAATACATTTCAAGCTTTTGCATTGAAAACGTTACAAAGGCGCTGAAAAGCACTTTAAGGCAATAAAAACCTGAACATACTTTTATGGACTTGTATTGGACAATTCCAGTGCCAAAACAACTTCCCAATGTATAAAACATCTATGAGACCAAGTTAGATTAGTCAAACTGATTACAAACTGATCCCTGAGAAGTTACATACAAAACTTTGCAGTTGCATTAAAAACGTTACAAAGGCGCTGAAAAGCACTTTAAGGCAATAAAAATCTGAACATACTTTTATGGACTTGTATTGGACAATTCCAGTGCCAAAGCAACTTTCCAATGTATAAACCATCTATGAGACCAAGTTAGATTAGTCAAACTGATTACAAACTGATCGCTGAGAAGTTACATACAAAACTTTGCAGTTGCATTAAAAACGTTACAAAGGCGCTGAAAAGCACTTTAAGGCAATAAAAACCTGAACATACTTTTATGGACTTGTATTGGACAATTCCAGTGCCAAAACAACTTCCCAATGTATAAAACATCTATGAGACCAAGTTAGATTAGTCAAACTGATTACAAACAGATCGCTGAGAGGTTACATACAAAACTTTGCAGTTGCTTTGAAAATGCTACTAAGGAGCTGAAAAGCACTCTAAGGCAATACAATCCTGAACATACTTTTATGGACTTGTATTGGACAATTCCAGTGCCAAAACAACTTCCCAATGTATAAAACATCTATGAGACCAAGTTAGATTAGTCAAACTGATTACAAACTGATCGCTGAGAGGTTACATACAAAACTTTGCAGTTGCATTGAAAATGCTACTAAGGAGCTGAAAAGCACTTTAAGGCAATAAAAAACTAAACATGCTATTACTGACTAGTAAGTCATTATTTCAGTGCATACACTTTTTCCCATGTATACAACTCCAAAATGAACATATTCAAATGGTAGAAAATGTTTAGAAATTGGTCATTCAGATGATAAATACATTTCAAGCTTTTGCATTGAAAACGTTACAAAGGCGCTGAAAAGCACTTTAAGGCAATAAAAACCTGAACATACTTTTATGGACTTGTATTGGACAATTCCAGTGCCAAAACAACTTCCCAATGTATAAAACATCTATGAGACCAAGTTAGATTAGTCAAACTGATTACAAACTGATCGCTGAGAGGTTACATACAAAACTTTGCAGTTGCATTGAAAATGCTACTAAGGAGCTGAAAAGCACTTTAAGGCAATAAAAAACTAAACATGCTATTACTGACTAGTAAGTCATTATTTCAGTGCATAAACTTTTTTCCCATGTATACAACTCCAAAATGAACATATTAAAATGGTAGAAAATGTTTAGAAATTGGTCATTCAGAAGATAAATACATTTCAAGCTTTTGCATTGAAAACGTTACAAAGGCGCTGAAAAGCACTTTAAGGCAATAAAAATCTGAACATACTTTTCGGACTTGTATTGGACAATTCCAGTGCCAAAGCAACTTTCCAATGTATAAACCATCTATGAGACCATGTTAGATTAGTCAAACTGATTACAAACTGATCGCTGAGAAGTTACATACAAAACTTTGCAGTTGCTTTGAAAATGCTACTAAGGAGCTGAAAAGCACTTTAAGGCAATAAAAAACTAAACATGCTATTACTGACTAGTAAGTCATTATTTCAGTGCATACACTTTTTCCCATGTATACAACTCCAAAATGAACATATTCAAATGGTAGAAAATGTTTAGAAATTGGTCATTCAGATGATAAATACATTTCAAGCTTTTGCATTGAAAACGTTACAAAGGCGCTGAAAAGCACTTTAAGGCAATAAAAACCTGAACATACTTTTATGGACTTGTATTGGACAATTCCAGTGCCAAAACAACTTCCCAATGTATAAAACATCTATGAGACCAAGTTAGATTAGTCAAACTGATTACAAACTGATCGCTGAGAGGTTACATACAAAACTTTGCAGTTGCATTGAAAATGCTACTAAGGAGCTGAAAAGCACTTTAAGGCAATAAAAAACTAAACATGCTATTACTGACTAGTAAGTCATTATTTCAGTGCATACACTTTTTCCCATGTATACAACTCCAAAATGAACATATTCAAATGGTAGAAAATGTTTAGAAATTGGTCATTCAGATGATAAATACATTTCAAGCTTTTGCATTGAAAACGTTACAAAGGCGCTGAAAAGCACTTTAAGGCAATAAAAACCTGAACATACTTTTATGGACTTGTATTGGACAATTCCAGTGCCAAAACAACTTCCCAATGTATAAAACATCTATGAGACCAAGTTAGATTAGTCAAACTGATTACAAACTGATCGCTGAGAGGTTACATACAAAACTTTGCAGTTGCATTGAAAATGCTACTAAGGAGCTGAAAAGCACTTTAAGGCAATAAAAAACTAAACATGCTATTACTGACTAGTAAGTCATTATTTCAGTGCATAAACTTTTTTCCCATGTATACAACTCCAAAATGAACATATTAAAATGGTAGAAAATGTTTAGAAATTGGTCATTCAGAAGATAAATACATTTCAAGCTTTTGCATTGAAAACGTTACAAAGGCGCTGAAAAGCACTTTAAGGCAATAAAAACCTGAACATACTTTTATGGACTTGTATTGGACAATTCCAGTGCCAAAACAACTTCCCAATGTATAAAACATCTATGAGACCAAGTTAGATTAGTCAAACTGATTACAAACTGATCCCTGAGAAGTTACATACAAAACTTTGCAGTTGCATTAAAAACGTTACAAAGGCGCTGAAAAGCACTTTAAGGCAATAAAAATCTGAACATACTTTTCGGACTTGTATTGGACAATTCCAGTGCCAAAGCAACTTTCCAATGTATAAACCATCTATGAGACCA
Organism: Neosalanx taihuensis; assembly: GCA_030340665.1. Classification (NCBI taxonomy): domain Eukaryota; kingdom Metazoa; phylum Chordata; class Actinopteri; order Osmeriformes; family Salangidae; genus Neosalanx; species Neosalanx taihuensis. Next base: position 6,391,551 of record CM059304.1, on the reverse strand, counting down.
TGTTAGATTAGTCAAACTGATTACAAACTGATCGCTGAGAAGTTACATACAAAACTTTGCAGTTGCTTTGAAAATGCTACTAAGGAGCTGAAAAGCACTTTAAGGCAATAAAAAACTAAACATGCTATTACTGACTAGTAAGTCATTATTTCAGTGCATACACTTTTTCCCATGTATACAACTCCAAAATGAACATATTCAAATGGTAGAAAATGTTTAGAAATTGGTCATTCAGATGATAAATACATTTCAAGCTTTTGCATTGAAAACGTTACAAAGGCGCTGAAAAGCACTTTAAGGCAATAAAAACCTGAACATACTTTTATGGACTTGTATTGGACAATTCCAGTGCCAAAACAACTTCCCAATGTATAAAACATCTATGAGACCAAGTTAGATTAGTCAAACTGATTACAAACTGATCGCTGAGAGGTTACATACAAAACTTTGCAGTTGCATTGAAAATGCTACTAAGGAGCTGAAAAGCACTTTAAGGCAATAAAAAACTAAACATGCTATTACTGACTAGTAAGTCATTATTTCAGTGCATAAACTTTTTCCCATGTATACAACTCCAAAATGAACATTTTAAAATGGTAGAAAATGTTTAGAAATTGGTCATTCAGAAGATAAATACATTTCAAGCTTTTGCATTGAAAACGTTACAAAGGCGCTGAAAAGCACTTTAAGGCAATAAAAACCTGAACATACTTTTATGGACTTGTATTGGACAATTCCAGTGCCAAAACAACTTCCCAATGTATAAAACATCTATGAGACCAAGTTAGATTAGTCAAACTGATTACAAACTGATCCCTGAGAAGTTACATACAAAACTTTGCAGTTGCATTAAAAACGTTACAAAGGCGCTGAAAAGCACTTTAAGGCAATAAAAACCTGAACATACTTTTATGGACTTGTATTGGACAATTCCAGTGCCAAAACAACTTCCCAATGTATAAAACATCTATGAGACCAAGTTAGATTAGTCAAACTGATTACAAACTGATCGCTGAGAGGTTACATACAAAACTTTGCAGTTGCTTTGAAAATGCTACTAAGGAGCTGAAAAGCACTTTAAGGCAATAAAAACCTGAACATACTTTTATGGACTTGTATTGGACAATTCCAGTGCCAAAACAACTTCCCAATGTATAAAACATCTATGAGACCAAGTTAGATTAGTCAAACTGATTACAAACTGATCCCTGAGAAGTTACATACAAAACTTTGCAGTTGCATTAAAAACGTTACAAAGGCGCTGAAAAGCACTTTAAGGCAATAAAAACCTGAACATACTTTTATGGACTTGTATTGGACAATTCCAGTGCCAAAACAACTTCCCAATGTATAAAACATCTATGAGACCAAGTTAGATTAGTCAAACTGATTACAAACTGATCGCTGAGAGGTTACATACAAAACTTTGCAGTTGCTTTGAAAATGCTACTAAGGAGCTGAAAAGCACTTTAAGGCAATACAATCCTGAACATACTTTTATGGACTTGTATTGGACAATTCCAGTGCCAAAACAACTTCCCAATGTATAAAACATCTATGAGACCAAGTTAGATTAGTCAAACTGAATACAAACTGATCGCTGAGAAGTTACATACAAAACTTTGCAGTTGCATTAAAAACGTTACAAAGGCGCTGAAAAGCACTTTAAGGCAATAAAAACCTGAACATACTTTTATGGACCTGTATTGGACAATTCCAGTGCCAAAACAACTTCCCAATGTATAAAACATCTATGAGACCAAGTTAGATTAGTCAAACTGATTACAAACTGATCCCTGAGAAGTTACATACAAAACTTTGCAGTTGCATTAAAAACGTTACAAAGGCGCTGAAAAGCACTTTAAGGCAATAAAAATCTGAACATACTTTTCGGACTTGTATTGGACAATTCCAGTGCCAAAGCAACTTTCCAATGTATAAACCATCTATGAGACCATGTTAGATTAGTCAAACTGATTACAAACTGATCGCTGAGAAGTTACATACAAAACTTTGCAGTTGCTTTGAAAATGCTACTAAGGAGCTGAAAAGCACTTTAAGGCAATAAAAAACTAAACATGCTATTACTGACTAGTAAGTCATTATTTCAGTGCATACACTTTTTCCCATGTATACAACTCCAAAATGAACATATTCAAATGGTAGAAAATGTTTAGAAATTGGTCATTCAGATGATAAATACATTTCAAGCTTTTGCATTGAAAACGTTACAAAGGCGCTGAAAAGCACTTTAAGGCAATAAAAACCTGAACATACTTTTATGGACTTGTATTGGACAATTCCAGTGCCAAAACAACTTCCCAATGTATAAAACATCTATGAGACCAAGTTAGATTAGTCAAACTGATTACAAACTGATCGCTGAGAGGTTACATACAAAACTTTGCAGTTGCATTGAAAATGCTACTAAGGAGCTGAAAAGCACTTTAAGGCAATAAAAAACTAAACATGCTATTACTGACTAGTAAGTCATTATTTCAGTGCATAAACTTTTTCCCATGTATACAACTCCAAAATGAACATTTTAAAATGGTAGAAAATGTTTAGAAATTGGTCATTCAGAAGATAAATACATTTCAAGCTTTTGCATTGAAAACGTTACAAAGGCGCTGAAAAGCACTTTAAGGCAATAAAAACCTGAACATACTTTTATGGACTTGTATTGGACAATTCCAGTGCCAAAACAACTTCCCAATGTATAAAACATCTATGAGACCAAGTTAGATTAGTCAAACTGATTACAAACTGATCCCTGAGAAGTTACATACAAAACTTTGCAGTTGCATTAAAAACGTTACAAAGGCGCTGAAAAGCACTTTAAGGCAATAAAAACCTGAACATACTTTTATGGACTTGTATTGGACAATTCCAGTGCCAAAACAACTTCCCAATGTATAAAACATCTATGAGACCAAGTTAGATTAGTCAAACTGATTACAAACTGATCGCTGAGAGGTTACATACAAAACTTTGCAGTTGCTTTGAAAATGCTACTAAGGAGCTGAAAAGCACTTTAAGGCAATACAATCCTGAACATACTTTTATGGACTTGTATTGGACAATTCCAGTGCCAAAACAACTTCCCAATGTATAAAACATCTATGAGACCAAGTTAGATTAGTCAAACTGAATACAAACTGATCGCTGAGAAGTTACATACAAAACTTTGCAGTTGCATTAAAAACGTTACAAAGGCGCTGAAAAGCACTTTAAGGCAATAAAAACCTGAACATACTTTTATGGACCTGTATTGGACAATTCCAGTGCCAAAACAACTTCCCAATGTATAAAACATCTATGAGACCAAGTTAGATTAGTCAAACTGATTACAAACTGATCGCTGAGAGGTTACATACAAAACTTTGCAGTTGCTTTGAAAATGCTACTAAGGAGCTGAAAAGCACTTTAAGGCAATACAATCCTGAACATACTTTTATGGACTTGTATTGGACAATTCCAGTGCCAAAACAACTTCCCAATGTATAAAACATCTATGAGACCAAGTTAGATTAGTCAAACTGATTACAAACTGATCGCTGAGAGGTTACATACAAAACTTTGCAGTTGCTTTGAAAATGCTACTAAGGAGCTGAAAAGCACTTTAAGGCAATACAATCCTGAACATACTTTTATGGACTTGTATTGGACAATTCCAGTGCCAAAACAACTTCCCAATGTATAAAACATCTATGAGACCAAGTTAGATTAGTCAAACTGATTACAAACTGATCGCTGAGAGGTTACATACAAAACTTTGCAGTTGCTTTGAAAATGCTACTAAGGAGCTGAAAAGCACTTTAAGGCAATACAATCCTGAACATACTTTTATGGACTTGTATTGGACAATTCCAGTGCCAAAACAACTTCCCAATGTATAAAACATCTATGAGACCAAGTTAGATTAGTCAAACTGAATACAAACTGATCGCTGAGAAGTTACATACAAAACTTTGCAGTTGCATTAAAAACGTTACAAAGGCGCTGAAAAGCACTTTAAGGCAATAAAAACCTGAACATACTTTTATGGACCTGTATTGGACAATTCCAGTGCCAAAACAACTTCCCAATGTATAAAACATCTATGAGACCAAGTTAGATTAGTCAAACTGATTACAAACTGATCCCTGAGAAGTTACATACAAAACTTTGCAGTTGCATTAAAAACGTTACAAAGGCGCTGAAAAGCACTTTAAGGCAATAAAAATCTGAACATACTTTTCGGACTTGTATTGGACAATTCCAGTGCCAAAGCAACTTTCCAATGTATAAACCATCTATGAGACCATGTTAGATTAGTCAAACTGATTACAAACTGATCGCTGAGAAGTTACATACAAAACTTTGCAGTTGCTTTGAAAATGCTACTAAGGAGCTGAAAAGCACTTTAAGGCAATAAAAAACTAAACATGCTATTACTGACTAGTAAGTCATTATTTCAGTGCATACACTTTTTCCCATGTATACAACTCCAAAATGAACATATTCAAATGGTAGAAAATGTTTAGAAATTGGTCATTCAGATGATAAATACATTTCAAGCTTTTGCATTGAAAACGTTACAAAGGCGCTGAAAAGCACTTTAAGGCAATAAAAACCTGAACATACTTTTATGGACTTGTATTGGACAATTCCAGTGCCAAAACAACTTCCCAATGTATAAAACATCTATGAGACCAAGTTAGATTAGTCAAACTGATTACAAACTGATCCCTGAGAAGTTACATACAAAACTTTGCAGTTGCATTAAAAACGTTACAAAGGCGCTGAAAAGCACTTTAAGGCAATAAAAATCTGAACATACTTTTATGGACTTGTATTGGACAATTCCAGTGCCAAAGCAACTTTCCAATGTATAAACCATCTATGAGACCATGTTAGATTAGTCAAACTGATTACAAACTGATCGCTGAGAAGTTACATACAAAACTTTGCAGTTGCATTAAAAACGTTACAAAGGCGCTGAAAAGCACTTTAAGGCAATAAAAATCTGAACATACTTTTATGGACTTGTATTGGACAATTCCAGTGCCAAAGCAACTTTCCAATGTATAAACCATCTATGAGACCATGTTAGATTAGTCAAACTGATTACAAACTGATCGCTGAGAGGTTACATACAAAACTTTGCAGTTGCTTTGAAAATGCTACTAAGGAGCTGAAAAGCACTCTAAGGCAATACAATCCTGAACATACTTTTATGGACTTGTATTGGACAATTCCAGTGCCAAAACAACTTCCCAATGTATAAAACATCTATGAGACCAAGTTAGATTAGTCAAACTGATTACAAACTGATCGCTGAGAGGTTACATACAAAACTTTGCAGTTGCTTTGAAAATGCTACTAAGGAGCTGAAAAGCACTTTAAGGCAATACAATCCTGAACATACTTTTATGGACTTGTATTGGACAATTCCAGTGCCAAAGCAACTTTCCAATGTATAAACCATCTATGAGACCATGTTAGATTAGTCAAACTGATTACAAACTGATCGCTGAGAAGTTTCATACAAAACTTTGCAGTTGCTTTGAAAATGCTACTAAGGAGCTGAAAAGCACTTTAAGGCAATAAAAACCAAACATGCTATTACTGACTAGTAAGTCATTATTTCAGTGCATACACTTTTTCCCATGTATACAACTCCAAAATGAACATATTCAAATGGTAGAAAATGTTTAGAAATTGGTCATTCAGATGATAAATACATTTCAAGCTTTTGCATTGAAAACGTTACAAAGGCGCTGAAAAGCACTTTAAGGCAATAAAAACCTGAACATACTTTTATGGACTTGTATTGGACAATTCCAGTGCCAAAACAACTTCCCAATGTATAAAACATCTATGAGACCAAGTTAGATTAGTCAAACTGATTACAAACTGATCGCTGAGAGGTTACATACAAAACTTTGCAGTTGCATTGAAAATGCTACTAAGGAGCTGAAAAGCACTTTAAGGCAATAAAAAACTAAACATGCTATTACTGACTAGTAAGTCATTATTTCAGTGCATAAACTTTTTTCCCATGTATACAACTCCAAAATGAACATATTAAAATGGTAGAAAATGTTTAGAAATTGGTCATTCAGAAGATAAATACATTTCAAGCTTTTGCATTGAAAACGTTACAAAGGCGCTGAAAAGCACTTTAAGGCAATAAAAACCTGAACATACTTTTATGGACTTGTATTGGACAATTCCAGTGCCAAAACAACTTCCCAATGTATAAAACATCTATGAGACCAAGTTAGATTAGTCAAACTGATTACAAACTGATCCCTGAGAAGTTACATACAAAACTTTGCAGTTGCATTAAAAACGTTACAAAGGCGCTGAAAAGCACTTTAAGGCAATAAAAACCTGAACATACTTTTATGGACTTGTATTGGACAATTCCAGTGCCAAAACAACTTCCCAATGTATAAAACATCTATGAGACCAAGTTAGATTAGTCAAACTGATTACAAACTGATCGCTGAGAGGTTACATACAAAACTTTGCAGTTGCTTTGAAAATGCTACTAAGGAGCTGAAAAGCACTTTAAGGCAATACAATCCTGAACATACTTTTATGGACTTGTATTGGACAATTCCAGTGCCAAAACAACTTCCCAATGTATAAAACATCTATGAGACCAAGTTAGATTAGTCAAACTGAATACAAACTGATCGCTGAGAAGTTACATACAAAACTTTGCAGTTGCATTAAAAACGTTACAAAGGCGCTGAAAAGCACTTTAAGGCAATAAAAACCTGAACATACTTTTATGGACCTGTATTGGACAATTCCAGTGCCAAAACAACTTCCCAATGTATAAAACATCTATGAGACCAAGTTAGATTAGTCAAACTGATTACAAACTGATCGCTGAGAGGTTACATACAAAACTTTGCAGTTGCTTTGAAAATGCTACTAAGGAGCTGAAAAGCACTTTAAGGCAATACAATCCTGAACATACTTTTATGGACTTGTATTGGACAATTCCAGTGCCAAAACAACTTCCCAATGTATAAAACATCTATGAGACCAAGTTAGATTAGTCAAACTGATTACAAACTGATCCCTGAGAAGTTACATACAAAACTTTGCAGTTGCATTAAAAACGTTACAAAGGCGCTGAAAAGCACTTTAAGGCAATAAAAACCTGAACATACTTTTATGGACTTGTATTGGACAATTCCAGTGCCAAAACAACTTCCCAATGTATAAAACATCTATGAGACCAAGTTAGATTAGTCAAACTGATTACAAACTGATCGCTGAGAGGTTACATACAAAACTTTGCAGTTGCTTTGAAAATGCTACTAAGGAGCTGAAAAGCACTTTAAGGCAATACAATCCTGAACATACTTTTATGGACTTGTATTGGACAATTCCAGTGCCAAAACAACTTCCCAATGTATAAAACATCTATGAGACCAAGTTAGATTAGTCAAACTGATTACAAACTGATCGCTGAGAGGTTACATACAAAACTTTGCAGTTGCTTTGAAAATGCTACTAAGGAGCTGAAAAGCACTTTAAGGCAATACAATCCTGAACATACTTTTATGGACTTGTATTGGACAATTCCAGTGCCAAAGCAACTTTCCAATGTATAAACCATCTATGAGACCATGTTAGATTAGTCAAACTGATTACAAACTGATCGCTGAGAGGTTACATACAAAACTTTGCAGTTGCATTGAAAATGCTACTAAGGAGCTGAAAAGCACTTTAAGGCAATAAAAAACTAAACATGCTATTACTGACTAGTAAGTCATTATTTCAGTGCATAAACTTTTTCCCATGTATACAACTCCAAAATGAACATATTAAAATGGTAGAAAATGTTTAGAAATTGGTCATTCAGAAGATAAATACATTTCAAGCTTTTGCATTGAAAACGTTACAAAGGCGCTGAAAAGCACTTTAAGGCAATAAAAACCTGAACATACTTTTATGGACTTGTATTGGACAATTCCAGTGCCAAAACAACTTCCCAATGTATAAAACATCTATGAGACCAAGTTAGATTAGTCAAACTGATTACAAACTGATCGCTGAGAGGTTACATACAAAACTTTGCAGTTGCTTTGAAAATGCTACTAAGGAGCTGAAAAGCACTTTAAGGCAATACAATCCTGAACATACTTTTATGGACTTGTATTGGACAATTCCAGTGCCAAAACAACTTCCCAATGTATAAAACATCTATGAGACCAAGTTAGATTAGTCAAACTGATTACAAACTGATCGCTGAGAGGTTACATACAAAACTTTGCAGTTGCTTTGAAAATGCTACTAAGGAGCTGAAAAGCACTTTAAGGCAATACAATCCTGAACATACTTTTATGGACTTGTATTGGACAATTCCAGTGCCAAAGCAACTTTCCAATGTATAAACCATCTATGAGACCATGTTAGATTAGTCAAACTGATTACAAACTGATCGCTGAGAGGTTACATACAAAACTTTGCAGTTGCATTGAAAATGCTACTAAGGAGCTGAAAAGCACTTTAAGGCAATAAAAAACTAAACATGCTATTACTGACTAGTAAGTCATTATTTCAGTGCATAAACTTTTTCCCATGTATACAACTCCAAAATGAACATATTAAAATGGTAGAAAATGTTTAGAAATTGGTCATTCAGAAGATAAATACATTTCAAGCTTTTGCATTGAAAACGTTACAAAGGCGCTGAAAAGCACTTTAAGGCAATAAAAACCTGAACATACTTTTATGGACTTGTATTGGACAATTCCAGTGCCAAAACAACTTCCCAATGTATAAAACATCTATGAGACCAAGTTAGATTAGTCAAACTGATTACAAACTGATCCCTGAGAAGTTACATACAAAACTTTGCAGTTGCATTAAAAACGTTACAAAGGCGCTGAAAAGCACTTTAAGGCAATAAAAATCTGAACATACTTTTATGGACTTGTATTGGACAATTCCAGTGCCAAAGCAACTTTCCAATGTATAAACCATCTATGAGACCATGTTAGATTAGTCAAACTGATTACAAACTGATCGCTGAGAAGTTACATACAAAACTTTGCAGTTGCATTAAAAACGTTACAAAGGCGCTGAAAAGCACTTTAAGGCAATAAAAACCTGAACATACTTTTATGGACTTGTATTGGACAATTCCAGTGCCAAAACAACTTCCCAATGTATAAAACATCTATGAGACCAAGTTAGATTAGTCAAACTGATTACAAACTGATCGCTGAGAGGTTACATACAAAACTTTGCAGTTGCTTTGAAAATGCTACTAAGGAGCTGAAAAGCACTTTAAGGCAATACAATCCTGAACATACTTTTATGGACTTGTATTGGACAATTCCAGTGCCAAAACAACTTTCCAATGTATAAACCATCTATGAGACCATGTTAGATTAGTCAAACTGATTACAAACTGATCGCTGAGAAGTTACATACAAAACTTTGCAGTTGCATTAAAAACGTTACAAAGGCGCTGAAAAGCACTTTAAGGCAATAAAAACCTGAACATACTTTTATGGACTTGTATTGGACAATTCCAGTGCCAAAACAACTTCCCAATGTATAAAACATCTATGAGACCAAGTTAGATTAGTCAAACTGATTACAAACTGATCGCTGAGAGGTTACATACAAAACTTTGCAGTTGCTTTGAAAATGCTACTAAGGAGCTGAAAAGCACTCTAAGGCTATACAATCCTGAACATACTTTTATGGACTTGTATTGGACAATTCCAGTGCCAAAACAACTTCCCAATGTATAAAACATCTATGAGACCAAGTTAGATTAGTCAAACTGATTACAAACTGATCGCTGAGAAGTTACATACAAAACTTTGCAGTTGCATTAAAAACGTTACAAAGGCGCTGAAAAGCACTTTAAGGCAATAAAAACCTGAACATACTTTTATGGACTTGTATTGGACAATTCCAGTGCCAAAACAACTTCCCAATGTATAAAACATCTATGAGACCAAGTTAGATTAGTCAAACTGATTACAAACTGATCGCTGAGAGGTTACATACAAAACTTTGCAGTTGCTTTGAAAATGCTACTAAGGAGCTGAAAAGCACTTTAAGGCAATACAATCCTGAACATACTTTTATGGACTTGTATTGGACAATTCCAGTGCCAAAACAACTTTCCAATGTATAAACCATCTATGAGACCATGTTAGATTAGTCAAACTGATTACAAACTGATCGCTGAGAAGTTACATACAAAACTTTGCAGTTGCATTAAAAACGTTACAAAGGCGCTGAAAAGCACTTTAAGGCAATAAAAACCTGAACATACTTTTATGGACTTGTATTGGACAATTCCAGTGCCAAAACAACTTCCCAATGTATAAAACATCTATGAGACCAAGTTAGATTAGTCAAACTGATTACAAACTGATCGCTGAGAGGTTACATACAAAACTTTGCAGTTGCTTTGAAAATGCTACTAAGGAGCTGAAAAGCACTTTAAGGCAATACAATCCTGAACATACTTTTATGGACTTGTATTGGACAATTCCAGTGCCAAAGCAACTTTCCAATGTATAAACCATCTATGAGACCATGTTAGATTAGTCAAACTGATTACAAACTGATCGCTGAGAGGTTACATACAAAACTTTGCAGTTGCATTGAAAATGCTACTAAGGAGCTGAAAAGCACTTTAAGGCAATAAAAAACTAAACATGCTATTACTGACTAGTAAGTCATTATTTCAGTGCATAAACTTTTTCCCATGTATACAACTCCAAAATGAACATATTAAAATGGTAGAAAATGTTTAGAAATTGGTCATTCAGAAGATAAATACATTTCAAGCTTTTGCATTGAAAACGTTACAAAGGCGCTGAAAAGCACTTTAAGGCAATAAAAACCTGAACATACTTTTATGGACTTGTATTGGACAATTCCAGTGCCAAAACAACTTCCCAATGTATAAAACATCTATGAGACCAAGTTAGATTAGTCAAACTGATTACAAACTGATCCCTGAGAAGTTACATACAAAACTTTGCAGTTGCATTAAAAACGTTACAAAGGCGCTGAAAAGCACTTTAAGGCAATAAAAATCTGAACATACTTTTATGGACTTGTATTGGACAATTCCAGTGCCAAAGCAACTTTCCAATGTATAAACCATCTATGAGACCATGTTAGATTAGTCAAACTGATTACAAACTGATCGCTGAGAAGTTACATACAAAACTTTGCAGTTGCATTAAAAACGTTACAAAGGCGCTGAAAAGCACTTTAAGGCAATAAAAACCTGAACATACTTTTATGGACTTGTATTGGACAATTCCAGTGCCAAAACAACTTCCCAATGTATAAAACATCTATGAGACCAAGTTAGATTAGTCAAACTGATTACAAACTGATCGCTGAGAGGTTACATACAAAACTTTGCAGTTGCTTTGAAAATGCTACTAAGGAGCTGAAAAGCACTTTAAGGCAATACAATCCTGAACATACTTTTATGGACTTGTATTGGACAATTCCAGTGCCAAAACAACTTTCCAATGTATAAACCATCTATGAGACCATGTTAGATTAGTCAAACTGATTACAAACTGATCGCTGAGAAGTTACATACAAAACTTTGCAGTTGCATTAAAAACGTTACAAAGGCGCTGAAAAGCACTTTAAGGCAATAAAAACCTGAACATACTTTTATGGACTTGTATTGGACAATTCCAGTGCCAAAACAACTTCCCAATGTATAAAACATCTATGAGACCAAGTTAGATTAGTCAAACTGATTACAAACTGATCGCTGAGAGGTTACATACAAAACTTTGCAGTTGCTTTGAAAATGCTACTAAGGAGCTGAAAAGCACTCTAAGGCAATACAATCCTGAACATACTTTTATGGACTTGTATTGGACAATTCCAGTGCCAAAACAACTTCCCAATGTATAAAACATCTATGAGACCAAGTTAGATTAGTCAAACTGATTACAAACTGATCGCTGAGAAGTTACATACAAAACTTTGCAGTTGCATTAAAAACGTTACAAAGGCGCTGAAAAGCACTTTAAGGCAATAAAAACCTGAACATACTTTTATGGACTTGTATTGGACAATTCCAGTGCCAAAACAACTTCCCAATGTATAAAACATCTATGAGACCAAGTTAGATTAGTCAAACTGATTACAAACTGATCACTGAGAGGTTACATACAAAACTTTGCAGTTGCTTTGAAAATGCTACTAAGGAGCTGAAAAGCACTCTAAGGCAATACAATCCTGAACATACTTTTATGGACTTGTATTGGACAATTCCAGTGCCAAAACAACTTCCCAATGTATAAAACATCTATGAGACCAAGTTAGATTAGTCAAACTGATTACAAACTGATCGCTGAGAGGTTACATACAAAACTTTGCAGTTGCTTTGAAAATGCTACTAAGGAGCTGAAAAGCACTTTAAGGCAATACAATCCTGAACATACTTTTATGGACTTGTATTGGACAATTCCAGTGCCAAAGCAACTTTCCAATGTATAAACCATCTATGAGACCATGTTAGATTAGTCAAACTGATTACAAACTGATCGCTGAGAGGTTACATACAAAACTTTGCAGTTGCATTGAAAATGCTACTAAGGAGCTGAAAAGCACTTTAAGGCAATAAAAAACTAAACATGCTATTACTGACTAGTAAGTCATTATTTCAGTGCATAAACTTTTTCCCATGTATACAACTCCAAAATGAACATATTAAAATGGTAGAAAATGTTTAGAAATTGGTCATTCAGAAGATAAATACATTTCAAGCTTTTGCATTGAAAACGTTACAAAGGCGCTGAAAAGCACTTTAAGGCAATAAAAACCTGAACATACTTTTATGGACTTGTATTGGACAATTCCAGTGCCAAAACAACTTCCCAATGTATAAAACATCTATGAGACCAAGTTAGATTAGTCAAACTGATTACAAACTGATCCCTGAGAAGTTACATACAAAACTTTGCAGTTGCATTAAAAACGTTACAAAGGCGCTGAAAAGCACTTTAAGGCAATAAAAATCTGAACATACTTTTATGGACTTGTATTGGACAATTCCAGTGCCAAAGCAACTTTCCAATGTATAAACCATCTATGAGACCATGTTAGATTAGTCAAACTGATTACAAACTGATCGCTGAGAAGTTACATACAAAACTTTGCAGTTGCATTAAAAACGTTACAAAGGCGCTGAAAAGCACTTTAAGGCAATAAAAACCTGAACATACTTTTATGGACTTGTATTGGACAATTCCAGTGCCAAAACAACTTCCCAATGTATAAAACATCTATGAGACCAAGTTAGATTAGTCAAACTGATTACAAACTGATCGCTGAGAGGTTACATACAAAACTTTGCAGTTGCTTTGAAAATGCTACTAAGGAGCTGAAAAGCACTTTAAGGCAATACAATCCTGAACATACTTTTATGGACTTGTATTGGACAATTCCAGTGCCAAAACAACTTTCCAATGTATAAACCATCTATGAGACCATGTTAGATTAGTCAAACTGATTACAAACTGATCGCTGAGAAGTTACATACAAAACTTTGCAGTTGCATTAAAAACGTTACAAAGGCGCTGAAAAGCACTTTAAGGCAATAAAAACCTGAACATACTTTTATGGACTTGTATTGGACAATTCCAGTGCCAAAACAACTTCCCAATGTATAAAACATCTATGAGACCAAGTTAGATTAGTCAAACTGATTACAAACTGATCGCTGAGAGGTTACATACAAAACTTTGCAGTTGCTTTGAAAATGCTACTAAGGAGCTGAAAAGCACTTTAAGGCAATACAATCCTGAACATACTTTTATGGACTTGTATTGGACAATTCCAGTGCCAAAACAACTTTCCAATGTATAAACCATCTATGAGACCATGTTAGATTAGTCAAACTGATTACAAACTGATCGCTGAGAAGTTACATACAAAACTTTGCAGTTGCATTAAAAACGTTACAAAGGCGCTGAAAAGCACTTTAAGGCAATAAAAACCTGAACATACTTTTATGGACTTGTATTGGACAATTCCAGTGCCAAAACAACTTTCCAATGTATAAAACATCTATGAGACCAAGTTAGATTAGTCAAACTGATTACAAACTGATCGCTGAGAGGTTACATACAAAACTTTGCAGTTGCTTTGAAAATGCTACTAAGGAGCTGAAAAGCACTCTAAGGCAATACAATCCTGAACATACTTTTATGGACTTGTATTGGACAATTCCAGTGCCAAAACAACTTCCCAATGTATAAAACATCTATGAGACCAAGTTAGATTAGTCAAACTGATTACAAACTGATCGCTGAGAAGTTACATACAAAACTTTGCAGTTGCATTAAAAACGTTACAAAGGCGCTGAAAAGCACTTTAAGGCAATAAAAACCTGAACATACTTTTATGGACTTGTATTGGACAATTCCAGTGCCAAAACAACTTCCCAATGTATAAAACATCTATGAGACCAAGTTAGATTAGTCAAACTGATTACAAACTGATCACTGAGAGGTTACATACAAAACTTTGCAGTTGCTTTGAAAATGCTACTAAGGAGCTGAAAAGCACTCTAAGGCAATACAATCCTGAACATACTTTTATGGACTTGTATTGGACAATTCCAGTGCCAAAACAACTTCCCAATGTATAAAACATCTATGAGACCAAGTTAGATTAGTCAAACTGATTACAAACTGATCGCTGAGAGGTTACATACAAAACTTTGCAGTTGCTTTGAAAATGCTACTAAGGAGCTGAAAAGCACTTTAAGGCAATACAATCCTGAACATACTTTTATGGACTTGTATTGGACAATTCCAGTGCCAAAGCAACTTTCCAATGTATAAACCATCTATGAGACCATGTTAGATTAGTCAAACTGATTACAAACTGATCGCTGAGAGGTTACATACAAAACTTTGCAGTTGCATTGAAAATGCTACTAAGGAGCTGAAAAGCACTTTAAGGCAATAAAAAACTAAACATGCTATTACTGACTAGTAAGTCATTATTTCAGTGCATAAACTTTTTCCCATGTATACAACTCCAAAATGAACATATTAAAATGGTAGAAAATGTTTAGAAATTGGTCATTCAGAAGATAAATACATTTCAAGCTTTTGCATTGAAAACGTTACAAAGGCGCTGAAAAGCACTTTAAGGCAATAAAAACCTGAACATACTTTTATGGACTTGTATTGGACAATTCCAGTGCCAAAACAACTTCCCAATGTATAAAACATCTATGAGACCAAGTTAGATTAGTCAAACTGATTACAAACTGATCCCTGAGAAGTTACATACAAAACTTTGCAGTTGCATTAAAAACGTTACAAAGGCGCTGAAAAGCACTTTAAGGCAATAAAAATCTGAACATACTTTTATGGACTTGTATTGGACAATTCCAGTGCCAAAGCAACTTTCCAATGTATAAACCATCTATGAGACCATGTTAGATTAGTCAAACTGATTACAAACTGATCGCTGAGAAGTTACATACAAAACTTTGCAGTTGCATTAAAAACGTTACAAAGGCGCTGAAAAGCACTTTAAGGCAATAAAAACCTGAACATACTTTTATGGACTTGTATTGGACAATTCCAGTGCCAAAACAACTTCCCAATGTATAAAACATCTATGAGACCAAGTTAGATTAGTCAAACTGATTACAAACTGATCGCTGAGAGGTTACATACAAAACTTTGCAGTTGCTTTGAAAATGCTACTAAGGAGCTGAAAAGCACTTTAAGGCAATACAATCCTGAACATACTTTTATGGACTTGTATTGGACAATTCCAGTGCCAAAACAACTTTCCAATGTATAAACCATCTATGAGACCATGTTAGATTAGTCAAACTGATTACAAACTGATCGCTGAGAAGTTACATACAAAACTTTGCAGTTGCATTAAAAACGTTACAAAGGCGCTGAAAAGCACTTTAAGGCAATAAAAACCTGAACATACTTTTATGGACTTGTATTGGACAATTCCAGTGCCAAAACAACTTCCCAATGTATAAAACATCTATGAGACCAAGTTAGATTAGTCAAACTGATTACAAACTGATCGCTGAGAGGTTACATACAAAACTTTGCAGTTGCTTTGAAAATGCTACTAAGGAGCTGAAAAGCACTCTAAGGCAATACAATCCTGAACATACTTTTATGGACTTGTATTGGACAATTCCAGTGCCAAAACAACTTCCCAATGTATAAAACATCTATGAGACCAAGTTAGATTAGTCAAACTGATTACAAACTGATCGCTGAGAGGTTACATACAAAACTTTGCAGTTGCTTTGAAAATGCTACTAAGGAGCTGAAAAGCACTTTAAGGCAATACAATCCTGAACATACTTTTATGGACTTGTATTGGACAATTCCAGTGCCAAAACAACTTTCCAATGTATAAACCATCTATGAGACCATGTTAGATTAGTCAAACTGATTACAAACTGATCGCTGAGAAGTTACATACAAAACTTTGCAGTTGCATTAAAAACGTTACAAAGGCGCTGAAAAGCACTTTAAGGCAATAAAAACCTGAACATACTTTTATGGACTTGTATTGGACAATTCCAGTGCCAAAACAACTTCCCAATGTATAAAACATCTATGAGACCAAGTTAGATTAGTCAAACTGATTACAAACTGATCACTGAGAGGTTACATACAAAACTTTGCAGTTGCTTTGAAAATGCTACTAAGGAGCTGAAAAGCACTCTAAGGCAATACAATCCTGAACATACTTTTATGGACTTGTATTGGACAATTCCAGTGCCAAAACAACTTCCCAATGTATAAAACATCTATGAGACCAAGTTAGATTAGTCAAACTGATTACAAACTGATCGCTGAGAGGTTACATACAAAACTTTGCAGTTGCTTTGAAAATGCTACTAAGGAGCTGAAAAGCACTTTAAGGCAATACAATCCTGAACATACTTTTATGGACTTGTATTGGACAATTCCAGTGCCAAAGCAACTTTCCAATGTATAAACCATCTATGAGACCATGTTAGATTAGTCAAACTGATTACAAACTGATCGCTGAGAAGTTACATACAAAACTTTGCAGTTGCTTTGAAAATGCTACTAAGGAGCTGAAAAGCACTTTAAGGCAATAAAAAACTAAACATGCTATTACTGACTAGTAAGTCATTATTTCAGTGCATACACTTTTTCCCATGTATACAACTCCAAAATGAACATATTCAAATGGTAGAAAATGTTTAGAAATTGGTCATTCAGATGATAAATACATTTCAAGCTTTTGCATTGAAAACGTTACAAAGGCGCTGAAAAGCACTTTAAGGCAATAAAAACCTGAACATACTTTTATGGACTTGTATTGGACAATTCCAGTGCCAAAACAACTTCCCAATGTATAAAACATCTATGAGACCAAGTTAGATTAGTCAAACTGATTACAAACTGATCGCTGAGAGGTTACATACAAAACTTTGCAGTTGCATTGAAAATGCTACTAAGGAGCTGAAAAGCACTTTAAGGCAATAAAAAACTAAACATGCTATTACTGACTAGTAAGTCATTATTTCAGTGCATAAACTTTTTTCCCATGTATACAACTCCAAAATGAACATATTAAAATGGTAGAAAATGTTTAGAAATTGGTCATTCAGAAGATAAATACATTTCAAGCTTTTGCATTGAAAACGTTACAAAGGCGCTGAAAAGCACTTTAAGGCAATAAAAACCTGAACATACTTTTATGGACTTGTATTGGACAATTCCAGTGCCAAAACAACTTCCCAATGTATAAAACATCTATGAGACCAAGTTAGATTAGTCAAACTGATTACAAACTGATCGCTGAGAGGTTACATACAAAACTTTGCAGTTGCTTTGAAAATGCTACTAAGGAGCTGAAAAGCACTTTAAGGCAATACAATCCTGAACATACTTTTATGGACTTGTATTGGGCAATTCCAGTGCCAAAGCAACTTTCCAATGTATAAACCATCTATGAGACCATGTTAGATTAGTCAAACTGATTACAAACTGATCGCTGAGAAGTTACATACAAAACTTTGCAGTTGCTTTGAAAATGCTACTAAGGAGCTGAAAAGCACTTTAAGGCAATAAAAAACTAAACATGCTATTACTGACTAGTAAGTCATTATTTCAGTGCATACACTTTTTCCCATGTATACAACTCCAAAATGAACATATTCAAATGGTAGAAAATGTTTAGAATTTGGTCATTCAGATGATAAATACATTTCAAGCTTTTGCATTGAAAACGTTACAAAGGCGCTGAAAAGCACTTTAAGGCAATAAAAACCTGAACATACTTTTATGGACTTGTATTGGACAATTCCAGTGCCAAAACAACTTTCCAATGTATAAAACATCTATGAGACCAAGTTAGATTAGTCAAACTGATTACAAACTGATCGCTGAGAGGTTACATACAAAACTTTGCAGTTGCATTGAAAATGCTACTAAGGAGCTGAAAAGCACTTTAAGGCAATAAAAAACTAAACATGCTATTACTGACTAGTAAGTCATTATTTCAGTGCATAAACTTTTTTCCCATGTATACAACTCCAAAATGAACATATTAAAATGGTAGAAAATGTTTAGAAATTGGTCATTCAGAAGATAAATACATTTCAAGCTTTTGCATTGAAAACGTTACAAAGGCGCTGAAAAGCACTTTAAGGCAATAAAAACCTGAACATACTTTTATGGACTTGTATTGGACAATTCCAGTGCCAAAACAACTTCCCAATGTATAAAACATCTATGAGACCAAGTTAGATTAGTCAAACTGATTACAAACTGATCGCTGAGAGGTTACATACAAAACTTTGCAGTTGCATTGAAAATGCTACTAAGGAGCTGAAAAGCACTTTAAGGCAATAAAAAACTAAACATGCTATTACTGACTAGTAAGTCATTATTTCAGTGCATAAACTTTTTTTCCCATGTATACAACTCCAAAATGAACATATTAAAATGGTAGAAAATGTTTAGAAATTGGTCATTCAGAAGATAAATACATTTCAAGCTTTTGCATTGAAAACGTTACAAAGGCGCTGAAAAGCACTTTAAGGCAATAAAAACCTGAACATACTTTTATGGACTTGTATTGGACAATTCCAGTGCCAAAACAACTTCCCAATGTATAAAACATCTATGAGACCAAGTTAGATTAGTCAAACTGATTACAAACTGATCGCTGAGAGGTTACATACAAAACTTTGCAGTTGCATTGAAAATGCTACTAAGGAGCTGAAAAGCACTTTAAGGCAATAAAAAACTAAACATGCTATTACTGACTAGTAAGTCATTATTTCAGTGCATAAACTTTTTTCCCATGTATACAACTCCAAAATGAACATATTAAAATGGTAGAAAATGTTTAGAAATTGGTCATTCAGAAGATAAATACATTTCAAGCTTTTGCATTGAAAACGTTACAAAGGCGCTGAAAAGCACTTTAAGGCAATAAAAACCTGAACATACTTTTATGGACTTGTATTGGACAATTCCAGTGCCAAAACAACTTCCCAATGTATAAAACATCTATGAGACCAAGTTAGATTAGTCAAACTGATTACAAACTGATCGCTGAGAGGTTACATACAAAACTTTGCAGTTGCATTGAAAATGCTACTAAGGAGCTGAAAAGCACTTTAAGGCAATAAAAAACTAAACATGCTATTACTGACTAGTAAGTCATTATTTCAGTGCATAAACTTTTTTTCCCATGTATACAACTCCAAAATGAACATATTAAAATGGTAGAAAATGTTTAGAAATTGGTCATTCAGAAGATAAATACATTTCAAGCTTTTGCATTGAAAACGTTACAAAGGCGCTGAAAAGCACTTTAAGGCAATAAAAACCTGAACATACTTTTATGGACTTGTATTGGACAATTCCAGTGCCAAAACAACTTCCCAATGTATAAAACATCTATGAGACCAAGTTAGATTAGTCAAACTGATTACAAACTGATCGCTGAGAGGTTACATACAAAACTTTGCAGTTGCATTGAAAATGCTACTAAGGAGCTGAAAAGCACTTTAAGGCAATAAAAAACGAAACATGCTATTACTGACTAGTAAGTCATTATTTCAGTGCATAAACTTTTTTCCCATGTATACAACTCCAAAATGAACATATTAAAATGGTAGAAAATGTTTAGAAATTGGTCATTCAGAAGATAAATACATTTCAAGCTTTTGCATTGAAAACGTTACAAAGGCGCTGAAAAGCACTTTAAGGCAATAAAAACCTGAACATACTTTTATGGACTTGTATTGGACAATTCCAGTGCCAAAACAACTTCCCAATGTATAAAACATCTATGAGACCAAGTTAGATTAGTCAAACTGATTACAAACTGATCCCTGAGAAGTTACATACAAAACTTTGCAGTTGCATTAAAAACGTTACAAAGGCGCTGAAAAGCACTTTAAGGCAATAAAAACCTGAACATACTTTTATGGACTTGTATTGGACAATTCCAGTGCCAAAACAACTTCCCAATGTATAAAACATCTATGAGACCAAGTTAGATTAGTCAAACTGATTACAAACTGATCGCTGAGAGGTTACATACAAAACTTTGCAGTTGCTTTGAAAATGCTACTAAGGAGCTGAAAAGCACTTTAAGGCAATACAATCCTGAACATACTTTTATGGACTTGTATTGGACAATTCCAGTGCCAAAACAACTTCCCAATGTATAAAACATCTATGAGACCAAGTTAGATTAGTCAAACTGAATACAAACTGATCGCTGAGAAGTTACATACAAAACTTTGCAGTTGCTTTGAAAATGCTACTAAGGAGCTGAAAAGCACTTTAAGGCAATACAATCCTGAACATACTTTTATGGACTTGTATTGGACAATTCCAGTGCCAAAACAACTTCCCAATGTATAAAACATCTATGAGACCAAGTTAGATTAGTCAAACTGAATACAAACTGATCGCTGAGAAGTTACATACAAAACTTTGCAGTTGCATTAAAAACGTTACAAAGGCGCTGAAAAGCACTTTAAGGCAATAAAAACCTGAACATACTTTTATGGACTTGTATTGGACAATTCCAGTGCCAAAACAACTTCCCAATGTATAAAACATCTATGAGACCAAGTTAGATTAGTCAAACTGATTACAAACTGATCGCTGAGAGGTTACATACAAAACTTTGCAGTTGCTTTGAAAATGCTACTAAGGAGCTGAAAAGCACTCTAAGGCAATACAATCCTGAACATACTTTTATGGACTTGTATTGGACAATTCCAGTGCCAAAACAACTTCCCAATGTATAAAACATCTATGAGACCAAGTTAGATTAGTCAAACTGATTACAAACTGATCGCTGAGAGGTTACATACAAAACTTTGCAGTTGCTTTGAAAATGCTACTAAGGAGCTGAAAAGCACTTTAAGGCAATACAATCCTGAACATACTTTTATGGACTTGTATTGGACAATTCCAGTGCCAAAGCAACTTTCCAATGTATAAACCATCTATGAGACCATGTTAGATTAGTCAAACTGATTACAAACTGATCGCTGAGAAGTTACATACAAAACTTTGCAGTTGCTTTGAAAATGCTACTAAGGAGCTGAAAAGCACTTTAAGGCAATGAAAAACTAAACATGCTATTACTGACTAGTAAGTCATTATTTCAGTGCATACACTTTTTCCCATGTATACAACTCCAAAATGAACATATTCAAATGGTAGAAAATGTTTAGAAATTGGTCATTCAGATGATAAATACATTTCAAGCTTTTGCATTGAAAACGTTACAAAGGCGCTGAAAAGCACTTTAAGGCAATAAAAACCTGAACATACTTTTATGGACTTGTATTGGACAATTCCAGTGCCAAAACAACTTCCCAATGTATAAAACATCTATGAGACCAAGTTAGATTAGTCAAACTGATTACAAACTGATCGCTGAGAGGTTACATACAAAACTTTGCAGTTGCATTGAAAATGCTACTAAGGAGCTGAAAAGCACTTTAAGGCAATAAAAAACTAAACATGCTATTACTGACTAGTAAGTCATTATTTCAGTGCATAAACTTTTTTCCCATGTATACAACTCCAAAATGAACATATTAAAATGGTAGAAAATGTTTAGAAATTGGTCATTCAGAAGATAAATACATTTCAAGCTTTTGCATTGAAAACGTTACAAAGGCGCTGAAAAGCACTTTAAGGCAATAAAAACCTGAACATACTTTTATGGACTTGTATTGGACAATTCCAGTGCCAAAACAACTTCCCAATGTATAAAACATCTATGAGACCAAGTTAGATTAGTCAAACTGATTACAAACTGATCGCTGAGAGGTTACATACAAAACTTTGCAGTTGCATTGAAAATGCTACTAAGGAGCTGAAAAGCACTTTAAGGCAATAAAAAACTAAACATGCTATTACTGACTAGTAAGTCATTATTTCAGTGCATAAACTTTTTTCCCATGTATACAACTCCAAAATGAACATATTAAAATGGTAGAAAATGTTTAGAAATTGGTCATTCAGAAGATAAATACATTTCAAGCTTTTGCATTGAAAACGTTACAAAGGCGCTGAAAAGCACTTTAAGGCAATAAAAACCTGAACATACTTTTATGGACTTGTATTGGACAATTCCAGTGCCAAAACAACTTCCCAATGTATAAAACATCTATGAGACCAAGTTAGATTAGTCAAACTGATTACAAACTGATCCCTGAGAAGTTACATACAAAACTTTGCAGTTGCATTAAAAACGTTACAAAGGCGCTGAAAAGCACTTTAAGGCAATAAAAACCTGAACATACTTTTATGGACTTGTATTGGACAATTCCAGTGCCAAAACAACTTCCCAATGTATAAAACATCTATGAGACCAAGTTAGATTAGTCAAACTGATTACAAACTGATCGCTGAGAGGTTACATACAAAACTTTGCAGTTGCATTGAAAATGCTACTAAGGAGCTGAAAAGCACTTTAAGGCAATAAAAAACTAAACATGCTATTACTGACTAGTAAGTCATTATTTCAGTGCATAAACTTTTTTCCCATGTATACAACTCCAAAATGAACATATTAAAATGGTAGAAAATGTTTAGAAATTGGTCATTCAGAAGATAAATACATTTCAAGCTTTTGCATTGAAAACGTTACAAAGGCGCTGAAAAGCACTTTAAGGCAATAAAAACCTGAACATACTTTTATGGACTTGTATTGGACAATTCCAGTGCCAAAACAACTTCCCAATGTATAAAACATCTATGAGACCAAGTTAGATTAGTCAAACTGATTACAAACTGATCGCTGAGAGGTTACATACAAAACTTTGCAGTTGCATTGAAAATGCTACTAAGGAGCTGAAAAGCACTTTAAGGCAATAAAAAACTAAACATGCTATTACTGACTAGTAAGTCATTATTTCAGTGCATAAACTTTTTTTCCCATGTATACAACTCCAAAATGAACATATTAAAATGGTAGAAAATGTTTAGAAATTGGTCATTCAGAAGATAAATACATTTCAAGCTTTTGCATTGAAAACGTTACAAAGGCGCTGAAAAGCACTTTAAGGCAATAAAAACCTGAACATACTTTTATGGACTTGTATTGGACAATTCCAGTGCCAAAACAACTTCCCAATGTATAAAACATCTATGAGACCAAGTTAGATTAGTCAAACTGATTACAAACTGATCGCTGAGAGGTTACATACAAAACTTTGCAGTTGCATTGAAAATGCTACTAAGGAGCTGAAAAGCACTTTAAGGCAATAAAAAACTAAACATGCTATTACTGACTAGTAAGTCATTATTTCAGTGCATAAACTTTTTTCCCATGTATACAACTCCAAAATGAACATATTAAAATGGTAGAAAATGTTTAGAAATTGGTCATTCAGAAGATAAATACATTTCAAGCTTTTGCATTGAAAACGTTACAAAGGCGCTGAAAAGCACTTTAAGGCAATAAAAACCTGAACATACTTTTATGGACTTGTATTGGACAATTCCAGTGCCAAAACAACTTCCCAATGTATAAAACATCTATGAGACCAAGTTAGATTAGTCAAACTGATTACAAACTGATCGCTGAGAGGTTACATACAAAACTTTGCAGTTGCATTGAAAATGCTACTAAGGAGCTGAAAAGCACTTTAAGGCAATAAAAAACTAAACATGCTATTACTGACTAGTAAGTCATTATTTCAGTGCATAAACTTTTTTTCCCATGTATACAACTCCAAAATGAACATATTAAAATGGTAGAAAATGTTTAGAAATTGGTCATTCAGAAGATAAATACATTTCAAGCTTTTGCATTGAAAACGTTACAAAGGCGCTGAAAAGCACTTTAAGGCAATAAAAACCTGAACATACTTTTATGGACTTGTATTGGACAATTCCAGTGCCAAAACAACTTCCCAATGTATAAAACATCTATGAGACCAAGTTAGATTAGTCAAACTGATTACAAACTGATCGCTGAGAGGTTACATACAAAACTTTGCAGTTGCATTGAAAATGCTACTAAGGAGCTGAAAAGCACTTTAAGGCAATAAAAAACGAAACATGCTATTACTGACTAGTAAGTCATTATTTCAGTGCATAAACTTTTTTCCCATGTATACAACTCCAAAATGAACATATTAAAATGGTAGAAAATGTTTAGAAATTGGTCATTCAGAAGATAAATACATTTCAAGCTTTTGCATTGAAAACGTTACAAAGGCGCTGAAAAGCACTTTAAGGCAATAAAAACCTGAACATACTTTTATGGACTTGTATTGGACAATTCCAGTGCCAAAACAACTTCCCAATGTATAAAACATCTATGAGACCAAGTTAGATTAGTCAAACTGATTACAAACTGATCCCTGAGAAGTTACATACAAAACTTTGCAGTTGCATTAAAAACGTTACAAAGGCGCTGAAAAGCACTTTAAGGCAATAAAAACCTGAACATACTTTTATGGACTTGTATTGGACAATTCCAGTGCCAAAACAACTTCCCAATGTATAAAACATCTATGAGACCAAGTTAGATTAGTCAAACTGATTACAAACTGATCGCTGAGAGGTTACATACAAAACTTTGCAGTTGCTTTGAAAATGCTACTAAGGAGCTGAAAAGCACTTTAAGGCAATACAATCCTGAACATACTTTTATGGACTTGTATTGGACAATTCCAGTGCCAAAACAACTTCCCAATGTATAAAACATCTATGAGACCAAGTTAGATTAGTCAAACTGATTACAAACTGATCGCTGAGAGGTTACATACAAAACTTTGCAGTTGCATTGAAAATGCTACTAAGGAGCTGAAAAGCACTTTAAGGCAATAAAAAACTAAACATGCTATTACTGACTAGTAAGTCATTATTTCAGTGCATAAACTTTTTTCCCATGTATACAACTCCAAAATGAACATATTAAAATGGTAGAAAATGTTTAGAAATTGGTCATTCAGAAGATAAATACATTTCAAGCTTTTGCATTGAAAACGTTACAAAGGCGCTGAAAAGCACTTTAAGGCAATAAAAACCTGAACATACTTTTATGGACTTGTATTGGACAATTCCAGTGCCAAAACAACTTCCCAATGTATAAAACATCTATGAGACCAAGTTAGATTAGTCAAACTGATTACAAACTGATCCCTGAGAAGTTACATACAAAACTTTGCAGTTGCATTAAAAACGTTACAAAGGCGCTGAAAAGCACTTTAAGGCAATAAAAACCTGAACATACTTTTATGGACTTGTATTGGACAATTCCAGTGCCAAAACAACTTCCCAATGTATAAAACATCTATGAGACCAAGTTAGATTAGTCAAACTGATTACAAACTGATCGCTGAGAGGTTACATACAAAACTTTGCAGTTGCATTGAAAATGCTACTAAGGAGCTGAAAAGCACTTTAAGGCAATAAAAAACTAAACATGCTATTACTGACTAGTAAGTCATTATTTCAGTGCATAAACTTTTTTCCCATGTATACAACTCCAAAATGAACATATTAAAATGGTAGAAAATGTTTAGAAATTGGTCATTCAGAAGATAAATACATTTCAAGCTTTTGCATTGAAAACGTTACAAAGGCGCTGAAAAGCACTTTAAGGCAATAAAAACCTGAACATACTTTTATGGACTTGTATTGGACAATTCCAGTGCCAAAACAACTTCCCAATGTATAAAACATCTATGAGACCAAGTTAGATTAGTCAAACTGATTACAAACTGATCGCTGAGAGGTTACATACAAAACTTTGCAGTTGCATTGAAAATGCTACTAAGGAGCTGAAAAGCACTTTAAGGCAATAAAAAACTAAACATGCTATTACTGACTAGTAAGTCATTATTTCAGTGCATAAACTTTTTTTCCCATGTATACAACTCCAAAATGAACATATTAAAATGGTAGAAAATGTTTAGAAATTGGTCATTCAGAAGATAAATACATTTCAAGCTTTTGCATTGAAAACGTTACAAAGGCGCTGAAAAGCACTTTAAGGCAATAAAAACCTGAACATACTTTTATGGACTTGTATTGGACAATTCCAGTGCCAAAACAACTTCCCAATGTATAAAACATCTATGAGACCAAGTTAGATTAGTCAAACTGATTACAAACTGATCGCTGAGAGGTTACATACAAAACTTTGCAGTTGCATTGAAAATGCTACTAAGGAGCTGAAAAGCACTTTAAGGCAATAAAAAACTAAACATGCTATTACTGACTAGTAAGTCATTATTTCAGTGCATAAACTTTTTTCCCATGTATACAACTCCAAAATGAACATATTAAAATGGTAGAAAATGTTTAGAAATTGGTCATTCAGAAGATAAATACATTTCAAGCTTTTGCATTGAAAACGTTACAAAGGCGCTGAAAAGCACTTTAAGGCAATAAAAACCTGAACATACTTTTATGGACTTGTATTGGACAATTCCAGTGCCAAAACAACTTCCCAATGTATAAAACATCTATGAGACCAAGTTAGATTAGTCAAACTGATTACAAACTGATCGCTGAGAGGTTACATACAAAACTTTGCAGTTGCATTGAAAATGCTACTAAGGAGCTGAAAAGCACTTTAAGGCAATAAAAAACTAAACATGCTATTACTGACTAGTAAGTCATTATTTCAGTGCATAAACTTTTTTTCCCATGTATACAACTCCAAAATGAACATATTAAAATGGTAGAAAATGTTTAGAAATTGGTCATTCAGAAGATAAATACATTTCAAGCTTTTGCATTGAAAACGTTACAAAGGCGCTGAAAAGCACTTTAAGGCAATAAAAACCTGAACATACTTTTATGGACTTGTATTGGACAATTCCAGTGCCAAAACAACTTCCCAATGTATAAAACATCTATGAGACCAAGTTAGATTAGTCAAACTGATTACAAACTGATCGCTGAGAGGTTACATACAAAACTTTGCAGTTGCATTGAAAATGCTACTAAGGAGCTGAAAAGCACTTTAAGGCAATAAAAAACGAAACATGCTATTACTGACTAGTAAGTCATTATTTCAGTGCATAAACTTTTTTCCCATGTATACAACTCCAAAATGAACATATTAAAATGGTAGAAAATGTTTAGAAATTGGTCATTCAGAAGATAAATACATTTCAAGCTTTTGCATTGAAAACGTTACAAAGGCGCTGAAAAGCACTTTAAGGCAATAAAAACCTGAACATACTTTTATGGACTTGTATTGGACAATTCCAGTGCCAAAACAACTTCCCAATGTATAAAACATCTATGAGACCAAGTTAGATTAGTCAAACTGATTACAAACTGATCCCTGAGAAGTTACATACAAAACTTTGCAGTTGCATTAAAAACGTTACAAAGGCGCTGAAAAGCACTTTAAGGCAATAAAAACCTGAACATACTTTTATGGACTTGTATTGGACAATTCCAGTGCCAAAACAACTTCCCAATGTATAAAACATCTATGAGACCAAGTTAGATTAGTCAAACTGATTACAAACTGATCGCTGAGAGGTTACATACAAAACTTTGCAGTTGCTTTGAAAATGCTACTAAGGAGCTGAAAAGCACTTTAAGGCAATACAATCCTGAACATACTTTTATGGACTTGTATTGGACAATTCCAGTGCCAAAACAACTTCCCAATGTATAAAACATCTATGAGACCAAGTTAGATTAGTCAAACTGAATACAAACTGATCGCTGAGAAGTTACATACAAAACTTTGCAGTTGCTTTGAAAATGCTACTAAGGAGCTGAAAAGCACTTTAAGGCAATACAATCCTGAACATACTTTTATGGACTTGTATTGGACAATTCCAGTGCCAAAACAACTTCCCAATGTATAAAACATCTATGAGACCAAGTTAGATTAGTCAAACTGAATACAAACTGATCGCTGAGAAGTTACATACAAAACTTTGCAGTTGCATTAAAAACGTTACAAAGGCGCTGAAAAGCACTTTAAGGCAATAAAAACCTGAACATACTTTTATGGACTTGTATTGGACAATTCCAGTGCCAAAACAACTTCCCAATGTATAAAACATCTATGAGACCAAGTTAGATTAGTCAAACTGATTACAAACTGATCGCTGAGAGGTTACATACAAAACTTTGCAGTTGCTTTGAAAATGCTACTAAGGAGCTGAAAAGCACTCTAAGGCAATACAATCCTGAACATACTTTTATGGACTTGTATTGGACAATTCCAGTGCCAAAACAACTTCCCAATGTATAAAACATCTATGAGACCAAGTTAGATTAGTCAAACTGATTACAAACTGATCGCTGAGAGGTTACATACAAAACTTTGCAGTTGCTTTGAAAATGCTACTAAGGAGCTGAAAAGCACTTTAAGGCAATGAAAAACTAAACATGCTATTACTGACTAGTAAGTCATTATTTCAGTGCATACACTTTTTCCCATGTATACAACTCCAAAATGAACATATTCAAATGGTAGAAAATGTTTAGAAATTGGTCATTCAGATGATAAATACATTTCAAGCTTTTGCATTGAAAACGTTACAAAGGCGCTGAAAAGCACTTTAAGGCAATAAAAACCTGAACATACTTTTATGGACTTGTATTGGACAATTCCAGTGCCAAAACAACTTCCCAATGTATAAAACATCTATGAGACCAAGTTAGATTAGTCAAACTGATTACAAACTGATCGCTGAGAGGTTACATACAAAACTTTGCAGTTGCATTGAAAATGCTACTAAGGAGCTGAAAAGCACTTTAAGGCAATAAAAAACTAAACATGCTATTACTGACTAGTAAGTCATTATTTCAGTGCATAAACTTTTTTCCCATGTATACAACTCCAAAATGAACATATTAAAATGGTAGAAAATGTTTAGAAATTGGTCATTCAGAAGATAAATACATTTCAAGCTTTTGCATTGAAAACGTTACAAAGGCGCTGAAAAGCACTTTAAGGCAATAAAAACCTGAACATACTTTTATGGACTTGTATTGGACAATTCCAGTGCCAAAACAACTTCCCAATGTATAAAACATCTATGAGACCAAGTTAGATTAGTCAAACTGATTACAAACTGATCGCTGAGAGGTTACATACAAAACTTTGCAGTTGCATTGAAAATGCTACTAAGGAGCTGAAAAGCACTTTAAGGCAATAAAAAACTAAACATGCTATTACTGACTAGTAAGTCATTATTTCAGTGCATAAACTTTTTTCCCATGTATACAACTCCAAAATGAACATATTAAAATGGTAGAAAATGTTTAGAAATTGGTCATTCAGAAGATAAATACATTTCAAGCTTTTGCATTGAAAACGTTACAAAGGCGCTGAAAAGCACTTTAAGGCAATAAAAACCTGAACATACTTTTATGGACTTGTATTGGACAATTCCAGTGCCAAAACAACTTCCCAATGTATAAAACATCTATGAGACCAAGTTAGATTAGTCAAACTGATTACAAACTGATCCCTGAGAAGTTACATACAAAACTTTGCAGTTGCATTAAAAACGTTACAAAGGCGCTGAAAAGCACTTTAAGGCAATAAAAACCTGAACATACTTTTATGGACTTGTATTGGACAATTCCAGTGCCAAAACAACTTCCCAATGTATAAAACATCTATGAGACCAAGTTAGATTAGTCAAACTGATTACAAACTGATCGCTGAGAGGTTACATACAAAACTTTGCAGTTGCTTTGAAAATGCTACTAAGGAGCTGAAAAGCACTTTAAGGCAATACAATCCTGAACATACTTTTATGGACTTGTATTGGACAATTCCAGTGCCAAAACAACTTCCCAATGTATAAAACATCTATGAGACCAAGTTAGATTAGTCAAACTGAATACAAACTGATCGCTGAGAAGTTACATACAAAACTTTGCAGTTGCTTTGAAAATGCTACTAAGGAGCTGAAAAGCACTTTAAGGCAATACAATCCTGAACATACTTTTATGGACTTGTATTGGACAATTCCAGTGCCAAAACAACTTCCCAATGTATAAAACATCTATGAGACCAAGTTAGATTAGTCAAACTGAATACAAACTGATCGCTGAGAAGTTACATACAAAACTTTGCAGTTGCATTAAAAACGTTACAAAGGCGCTGAAAAGCACTTTAAGGCAATAAAAACCTGAACATACTTTTATGGACTTGTATTGGACAATTCCAGTGCCAAAACAACT
The DNA here is from genome assembly GCA_030340665.1 of Neosalanx taihuensis. Taxonomy (NCBI): domain Eukaryota; kingdom Metazoa; phylum Chordata; class Actinopteri; order Osmeriformes; family Salangidae; genus Neosalanx; species Neosalanx taihuensis. The sequence goes on along the minus strand of CM059304.1, from coordinate 6,360,820 downwards.
TCCCAATGTATAAAACATCTATGAGACCAAGTTAGATTAGTCAAACTGATTACAAACTGATCGCTGAGAGGTTACATACAAAACTTTGCAGTTGCTTTGAAAATGCTACTAAGGAGCTGAAAAGCACTCTAAGGCAATACAATCCTGAACATACTTTTATGGACTTGTATTGGACAATTCCAGTGCCAAAACAACTTCCCAATGTATAAAACATCTATGAGACCAAGTTAGATTAGTCAAACTGATTACAAACTGATCGCTGAGAGGTTACATACAAAACTTTGCAGTTGCTTTGAAAATGCTACTAAGGAGCTGAAAAGCACTTTAAGGCAATGAAAAACTAAACATGCTATTACTGACTAGTAAGTCATTATTTCAGTGCATACACTTTTTCCCATGTATACAACTCCAAAATGAACATATTCAAATGGTAGAAAATGTTTAGAAATTGGTCATTCAGATGATAAATACATTTCAAGCTTTTGCATTGAAAACGTTACAAAGGCGCTGAAAAGCACTTTAAGGCAATAAAAACCTGAACATACTTTTATGGACTTGTATTGGACAATTCCAGTGCCAAAACAACTTCCCAATGTATAAAACATCTATGAGACCAAGTTAGATTAGTCAAACTGATTACAAACTGATCGCTGAGAGGTTACATACAAAACTTTGCAGTTGCATTGAAAATGCTACTAAGGAGCTGAAAAGCACTTTAAGGCAATAAAAAACTAAACATGCTATTACTGACTAGTAAGTCATTATTTCAGTGCATAAACTTTTTTCCCATGTATACAACTCCAAAATGAACATATTAAAATGGTAGAAAATGTTTAGAAATTGGTCATTCAGAAGATAAATACATTTCAAGCTTTTGCATTGAAAACGTTACAAAGGCGCTGAAAAGCACTTTAAGGCAATAAAAACCTGAACATACTTTTATGGACTTGTATTGGACAATTCCAGTGCCAAAACAACTTCCCAATGTATAAAACATCTATGAGACCAAGTTAGATTAGTCAAACTGATTACAAACTGATCGCTGAGAGGTTACATACAAAACTTTGCAGTTGCATTGAAAATGCTACTAAGGAGCTGAAAAGCACTTTAAGGCAATAAAAAACTAAACATGCTATTACTGACTAGTAAGTCATTATTTCAGTGCATAAACTTTTTTCCCATGTATACAACTCCAAAATGAACATATTAAAATGGTAGAAAATGTTTAGAAATTGGTCATTCAGAAGATAAATACATTTCAAGCTTTTGCATTGAAAACGTTACAAAGGCGCTGAAAAGCACTTTAAGGCAATAAAAACCTGAACATACTTTTATGGACTTGTATTGGACAATTCCAGTGCCAAAACAACTTCCCAATGTATAAAACATCTATGAGACCAAGTTAGATTAGTCAAACTGATTACAAACTGATCGCTGAGAGGTTACATACAAAACTTTGCAGTTGCATTGAAAATGCTACTAAGGAGCTGAAAAGCACTTTAAGGCAATAAAAAACTAAACATGCTATTACTGACTAGTAAGTCATTATTTCAGTGCATAAACTTTTTTCCCATGTATACAACTCCAAAATGAACATATTAAAATGGTAGAAAATGTTTAGAAATTGGTCATTCAGAAGATAAATACATTTCAAGCTTTTGCATTGAAAACGTTACAAAGGCGCTGAAAAGCACTTTAAGGCAATAAAAACCTGAACATACTTTTATGGACTTGTATTGGACAATTCCAGAGCCAAAACAACTTCCCAATGTATAAAACATCTATGAGACCAAGTTAGATTAGTCAAACTGATTACAAACTGATCCCTGAGAAGTTACATACAAAACTTTGCAGTTGCATTAAAAACGTTACAAAGGCGCTGAAAAGCACTTTAAGGCAATAAAAACCTGAACATACTTTTATGGACTTGTATTGGACAATTCCAGTGCCAAAACAACTTCCCAATGTATAAAACATCTATGAGACCAAGTTAGATTAGTCAAACTGATTACAAACTGATCGCTGAGAGGTTACATACAAAACTTTGCAGTTGCTTTGAAAATGCTACTAAGGAGCTGAAAAGCACTTTAAGGCAATACAATCCTGAACATACTTTTATGGACTTGTATTGGACAATTCCAGTGCCAAAACAATTTCCCAATGTATAAAACATCGATGAGACCAAGTTAGATTAGTCAAACTGAATACAAACTGATCGCTGAGAAGTTACATACAAAACTTTGCAGTTGCTTTGAAAATGCTACTAAGGAGCTGAAAAGCACTTTAAGGCAATACAATCCTGAACATACTTTTATGGACTTGTATTGGACAATTCCAGTGCCAAAACAACTTCCCAATGTATAAAACATCTATGAGACCAAGTTAGATTAGTCAAACTGATTACAAACTGATCGCTGAGAAGTTACATACAAAACTTTGCAGTTGCATTAAAAACGTTACAAAGGCGCTGAAAAGCACTTTAAGGCAATAAAAACCTGAACATACTTTTATGGACTTGTATTGGACAATTCCAGTGCCAAAACAACTTCCCAATGTATAAAACATCTATGAGACCAAGTTAGATTAGTCAAACTGATTACAAACTGATCGCTGAGAGGTTACATACAAAACTTTGCAGTTGCTTTGAAAATGCTACTAAGGAGCTGAAAAGCACTCTAAGGCAATACAATCCTGAACATACTTTTATGGACTTGTATTGGACAATTCCAGTGCCAAAACAACTTCCCAATGTATAAAACATCTATGAGACCAAGTTAGATTAGTCAAACTGATTACAAACTGATCGCTGAGAGGTTACATACAAAACTTTGCAGTTGCATTGAAAATGCTACTAAGGAGCTGAAAAGCACTTTAAGGCAATACAATCCTGAACATACTTTTATGGACTTGTATTGGACAATTCCAGTGCCAAAGCAACTTTCCAATGTATAAACCATCTATGAGACCATGTTAGATTAGTCAAACTGATTACAAACTGATCGCTGAGAAGTTACATACAAAACTTTGCAGTTGCTTTGAAAATGCTACTAAGGAGCTGAAAAGCACTTTAAGGCAATAAAAAACTAAACATGCTATTACTGACTAGTAAGTCATTATTTCAGTGCATACACTTTTTCCCATGTATACAACTCCAAAATGAACATATTCAAATGGTAGAAAATGTTTAGAAATTGGTCATTCAGATGATAAATACATTTCAAGCTTTTGCATTGAAAACGTTACAAAGGCGCTGAAAAGCACTTTAAGGCAATAAAAACCTGAACATACTTTTATGGACTTGTATTGGACAATTCCAGTGCCAAAACAACTTCCCAATGTATAAAACATCTATGAGACCAAGTTAGATTAGTCAAACTGATTACAAACTGATCGCTGAGAGGTTACATACAAAACTTTGCAGTTGCATTGAAAATGCTACTAAGGAGCTGAAAAGCACTTTAAGGCAATAAAAAACTAAACATGCTATTACTGACTAGTAAGTCATTATTTCAGTGCATAAACTTTTTTCCCATGTATACAACTCCAAAATGAACATATTAAAATGGTAGAAAATGTTTAGAAATTGGTCATTCAGAAGATAAATACATTTCAAGCTTTTGCATTGAAAACGTTACAAAGGCGCTGAAAAGCACTTTAAGGCAATAAAAACCTGAACATACTTTTATGGACTTGTATTGGACAATTCCAGTGCCAAAACAACTTCCCAATGTATAAAACATCTATGAGACCAAGTTAGATTAGTCAAACTGATTACAAACTGATCCCTGAGAAGTTACATACAAAACTTTGCAGTTGCATTAAAAACGTTACAAAGGCGCTGAAAAGCACTTTAAGGCAATAAAAACCTGAACATACTTTTATGGACTTGTATTGGACAATTCCAGTGCCAAAACAACTTCCCAATGTATAAAACTTCTATGAGACCAAGTTAGATTAGTCAAACTGATTACAAACTGATCGCTGAGAGGTTACATACAAAACTTTGCAGTTGCTTTGAAAATGCTACTAAGGAGCTGAAAAGCACTTTAAGGCAATACAATCCTGAACATACTTTTATGGACTTGTATTGGACAATTCCAGTGCCAAAACAACTTCCCAATGTATAAAACATCTATGAGACCAAGTTAGATTAGTCAAACTGATTACAAACTGATCACTGAGAGGTTACATACAAAACTTTGCAGTTGCTTTGAAAATGCTACTAAGGAGCTGAAAAGCACTCTAAGGCAATACAATCCTGAACATACTTTTATGGACTTGTATTGGACAATTCCAGTGCCAAAACAACTTCCCAATGTATAAAACATCTATGAGACCAAGTTAGATTAGTCAAACTGATTACAAACTGATCGCTGAGAGGTTACATACAAAACTTTGCAGTTGCTTTGAAAATGCTACTAAGGAGCTGAAAAGCACTTTAAGGCAATACAATCCTGAACATACTTTTATGGACTTGTATTGGACAATTCCAGTGCCAAAGCAACTTTCCAATGTATAAACCATCTATGATACCATGTTAGATTAGTCAAACTGATTACAAACTGATCGCTGAGAGGTTACATACAAAACTTTGCAGTTGCATTGAAAATGCTACTAAGGAGCTGAAAAGCACTTTAAGGCAATAAAAAACTAAACATGCTATTACTGACTAGTAAGTCATTATTTCAGTGCATAAACTTTTTCCCATGTATACAACTCCAAAATGAACATATTAAAATGGTAGAAAATGTTTAGAAATTGGTCATTCAGAAGATAAATACATTTCAAGCTTTTGCATTGAAAACGTTACAAAGGCGCTGAAAAGCACTTTAAGGCAATAAAAACCTGAACATACTTTTATGGACTTGTATTGGACAATTCCAGTGCCAAAACAACTTCCCAATGTATTAAACATCTATGAGACCAAGTTAGATTAGTCAAACTGATTACAAACTGATCCCTGAGAAGTTACATACAAAACTTTGCAGTTGCATTAAAAACGTTACAAAGGCGCTGAAAAGCACTTTAAGGCAATAAAAATCTGAACATACTTTTATGGACTTGTATTGGACAATTCCAGTGCCAAAGCAACTTTCCAATGTATAAACCATCTATGAGACCATGTTAGATTAGTCAAACTGATTACAAACTGATCGCTGAGAAGTTACATACAAAACTTTGCAGTTGCATTAAAAACGTTACAAAGGCGCTGAAAAGCACTTTAAGGCAATAAAAACCTGAACATACTTTTATGGACTTGTATTGGACAATTCCAGTGCCAAAACAACTTCCCAATGTATAAAACATCTATGAGACCAAGTTAGATTAGTCAAACTGATTACAAACTGATCGCTGAGAGGTTACATACAAAACTTTGCAGTTGCTTTGAAAATGCTACTAAGGAGCTGAAAAGCACTTTAAGGCAATACAATCCTGAACATACTTTTATGGACTTGTATTGGACAATTCCAGTGCCAAAACAACTTTCCAATGTATAAACCATCTATGAGACCATGTTAGATTAGTCAAACTGATTACAAACTGATCGCTGAGAAGTTACATACAAAACTTTGCAGTTGCATTAAAAACGTTACAAAGGCGCTGAAAAGCACTTTAAGGCAATAAAAACCTGAACATACTTTTATGGACTTGTATTGGACAATTCCAGTGCCAAAACAACTTCCCAATGTATAAAACATCTATGAGACCAAGTTAGATTAGTCAAACTGATTACAAACTGATCGCTGAGAGGTTACATACAAAACTTTGCAGTTGCTTTGAAAATGCTACTAAGGAGCTGAAAAGCACTCTAAGGCAATACAATCCTGAACATACTTTTATGGACTTGTATTGGACAATTCCAGTGCCAAAACAACTTCCCAATGTATAAAACATCTATGAGACCAAGTTAGATTAGTCAAACTGATTACAAACTGATCGCTGAGAAGTTACATACAAAACTTTGCAGTTGCATTAAAAACGTTACAAAGGCGCTGAAAAGCACTTTAAGGCAATAAAAACCTGAACATACTTTTATGGACCTGTATTGGACAATTCCAGTGCCAAAACAACTTCCCAATGTATAAAACATCTATGAGACCAAGTTAGATTAGTCAAACTGATTACAAACTGATCGCTGAGAGGTTACATACAAAACATTGCAGTTGCTTTGAAAATGCTACTAAGGAGCTGAAAAGCACTTTAAGGCAATACAATCCTGAACATACTTTTATGGACTTGTATTGGACAATTCCAGTGCCAAAACAACTTCCCAATGTATAAAACATCTATGAGACCAAGTTAGATTAGTCAAACTGATTACAAACTGATCGCTGAGAGGTTACATACAAAACTTTGCAGTTGCTTTGAAAATGCTACTAAGGAGCTGAAAAGCACTTTAAGGCAATACAATCCTGAACATACTTTTATGGACTTGTATTGGACAATTCCAGTGCCAAAACAACTTCCCAATGTATAAAACATCTATGAGACCAAGTTAGATTAGTCAAACTGATTACAAACTGATCGCTGAGAAGTTACATACAAAACTTTGCAGTTGCTTTGAAAATGCTACTAAGGAGCTGAAAAGCACTTTAAGGCAATAAAAAACTAAACATGCTATTACTGACTAGTAAGTCATTATTTCAGTGCATACACTTTTTCCCATGTATACAACTCCAAAATGAACATATTCAAATGGTAGAAAATGTTTAGAAATTGGTCATTCAGATGATAAATACATTTCAAGCTTTTGCATTGAAAACGTTACAAAGGCGCTGAAAAGCACTTTAAGGCAATAAAAACCTGAACATACTTTTATGGACTTGTATTGGACAATTCCAGTGCCAAAACAACTTCCCAATGTATAAAACATCTATGAGACCAAGTTAAATTAGTCAAACTGATTACAAACTGATCGCTGAGAGGTTACATACAAAACTTTGCAGTTGCATTGAAAATGCTACTAAGGAGCTGAAAAGCACTTTAAGGCAATAAAAAACTAAACATGCTATTACTGACTAGTAAGTCATTATTTCAGTGCATAAACTTTTTCCCATGTATACAACTCCAAAATGAACATATTAAAATGGTAGAAAATGTTTAGAAATTGGTCATTCAGAAGATAAATACATTTCAAGCTTTTGCATTGAAAACGTTACAAAGGCGCTGAAAAGCACTTTAAGGCAATGAAAACCTGAACATACTTTTATGGACTTGTATTGGACAATTCCAGTGCCAAAACAACTTCCCAATGTATAAACCATCTATGAGACCATGTTAGATTAGTCAAACTGATTACAAACTGATCGCTGAGAAGTTACATACAAAACTTTGCAGTTGCTTTGAAAATGCTACTAAGGAGCTGAAAAGCACTTTAAGGCAATACAATCCTGAACATACTTTTATGGACTTGTATTGGACAATTCCAGTGCCAAAACAACTTCCCAATGTATAAAACATCTATGAGACCAAGTTAGATTAGTCAAACTGATTACAAACTGATCGCTGAGAAGTTACATACAAAACTTTGCAGTTGCTTTGAAAATGCTACTAAGGAGCTGAAAAGCACTTTAAGGCAATAAAAAACTAAACATGCTATTACTGACTAGTAAGTCATTATTTCAGTGCATACACTTTTTCCCATGTATACAACTCCAAAATGAACATATTCAAATGGTAGAAAATGTTTAGAAATTGGTCATTCAGATGATAAATACATTTCAAGCTTTTGCATTGAAAACGTTACAAAGGCGCTGAAAAGCACTTTAAGGCAATAAAAACCTGAACATACTTTTATGGACTTGTATTGGACAATTCCAGTGCCAAAACAACTTCCCAATGTATAAAACATCTATGAGACCAAGTTAGATTAGTCAAACTGATTACAAACTGATCGCTGAGAGGTTACATACAAAACTTTGCAGTTGCATTGAAAATGCTACTAAGGAGCTGAAAAGCACTTTAAGGCAATAAAAAACTAAACATGCTATTACTGACTAGTAAGTCATTATTTCAGTGCATAAACTTTTTCCCATGTATACAACTCCAAAATGAACATATTAAAATGGTAGAAAATGTTTAGAAATTGGTCATTCAGAAGATAAATACATTTCAAGCTTTTGCATTGAAAACGTTACAAAGGCGCTGAAAAGCACTTTAAGGCAATGAAAACCTGAACATACTTTTATGGACTTGTATTGGACAATTCCAGTGCCAAAACAACTTCCCAATGTATAAACCATCTATGAGACCATGTTAGATTAGTCAAACTGATTACAAACTGATCGCTGAGAAGTTACATACAAAACTTTGCAGTTGCTTTGAAAATGCTACTAAGGAGCTGAAAAGCACTTTAAGGCAATAAAAAACTAAACATGCTATTACTGACTAGTAAGTCATTATTTCAGTGCATACACTTTTTCCCATGTATACAACTCCAAAATGAACATATTCAAATGGTAGAAAATGTTTAGAAATTGGTCATTCAGATAATAAATACATTTCAAGCTTTTGCATTGAAAACGTTACAAAGGCGCTGAAAAGCACTATAAGGCAATAAAAACCTGAACATACTTTTATGGACTTGTATTGGACAATTCCAGTGCCAAAACAACTTCCCAATGTATAAAACATCTATGAGACCAAGTTAGATTAGTCAAACTGATTACAAACTGATCGCTGAGAGGTTACATACAAAACTTTACAGTTGCATTGAAAATGCTACTAAGGAGCTGAAAAGCACTTTAAGGCAATAAAAAACTAAACATGCTATTACTGACTAGTAAGTCATTATTTCAGTGCATAAACTTTTTTCCCATGTATACAACTCCAAAATGAACATATTAAAATGGTAGAAAATGTTTAGAAATTGGTCATTCAGAAGATAAATACATTTCAAGCTTTTGCATTGAAAACGTTACAAAGGCGCTGAAAAGCACTTTAAGGCAATAAAAACCTGAACATACTTTTATGGACTTGTATTGGACAATTCCAGTGCCAAAACAACTTCCCAATGTATAAAACATCTATGAGACCAAGTTAGATTAGTCAAACTGATTACAAACTGATCCCTGAGAAGTTACATACAAAACTTTGCAGTTGCATTAAAAACGTTACAAAGGCGCTGAAAAGCACTTTAAGGCAATAAAAATCTGAACATACTTTTCGGACTTGTATTGGACAATTCCAGTGCCAAAGCAACTTTCCAATGTATAAACCATCTATGAGACCATGTTAGATTAGTCAAACTGATTACAAACTGATCGCTGAGAAGTTACATACAAAACTTTGCAGTTGCTTTGAAAATGCTACTAAGGAGCTGAAAAGCACTTTAAGGCAATAAAAAACTAAACATGCTATTACTGACTAGTAAGTCATTATTTCAGTGCATACACTTTTTCCCATGTATACAACTCCAAAATGAACATATTCAAATGGTAGAAAATGTTTAGAAATTGGTCATTCAGATGATAAATACATTTCAAGCTTTTGCATTGAAAACGTTACAAAGGCGCTGAAAAGCACTTTAAGGCAATAAAAACCTGAACATACTTTTATGGACTTGTATTGGACAATTCCAGTGCCAAAACAACTTCCCAATGTATAAAACATCTATGAGACCAAGTTAGATTAGTCAAACTGATTACAAACTGATCGCTGAGAGGTTACATACAAAACTTTGCAGTTGCATTGAAAATGCTACTAAGGAGCTGAAAAGCACTTTAAGGCAATAAAAAACTAAACATGCTATTACTGACTAGTAAGTCATTATTTCAGTGCATAAACTTTTTCCCATGTATACAACTCCAAAATGAACATATTAAAATGGTAGAAAATGTTTAGAAATTGGTCATTCAGAAGATAAATACATTTCAAGCTTTTGCATTGAAAACGTTACAAAGGCGCTGAAAAGCACTTTAAGGCAATAAAAACCTGAACATACTTTTATGGACTTGTATTGGACAATTCCAGTGCCAAAACAACTTCCCAATGTATAAAACATCTATGAGACCAAGTTAGATTAGTCAAACTGATTACAAACTGATCCCTGAGAAGTTACATACAAAACTTTGCAGTTGCATTAAAAACGTTACAAAGGCGCTGAAAAGCACTTTAAGGCAATAAAAATCTGAACATACTTTTCGGACTTGTATTGGACAATTCCAGTGCCAAAGCAACTTTCCAATGTATAAACCATCTATGAGACCATGTTAGATTAGTCAAACTGATTACAAACTGATCGCTGAGAAGTTACATACAAAACTTTGCAGTTGCTTTGAAAATGCTACTAAGGAGCTGAAAAGCACTTTAAGGCAATAAAAAACTAAACATGCTATTACTGACTAGTAAGTCATTATTTCAGTGCATACACTTTTTCCCATGTATACAACTCCAAAATGAACATATTCAAATGGTAGAAAATGTTTAGAAATTGGTCATTCAGATGATAAATACATTTCAAGCTTTTGCATTGAAAACGTTACAAAGGCGCTGAAAAGCACTTTAAGGCAATAAAAACCTGAACATACTTTTATGGACTTGTATTGGACAATTCCAGTGCCAAATCAACTTTCCAATGTATAAAACATCTATGAGACCAAGTTAGATTAGTCAAACTGATTACAAACTGATCGCTGAGAGGTTACATACAAAACTTTGCAGTTGCATTGAAAATGCTACTAAGGAGCTGAAAAGCACTTTAAGGCAATAAAAAACTAAACATGCTATTACTGACTAGTAAGTCATTATTTCAGTGCATAAACTTTTTTCCCATGTATACAACTCCAAAATGAACATATTAAAATGGTAGAAAATGTTTAGAAATTGGTCATTCAGAAGATAAATACATTTCAAGCTTTTGCATTGAAAACGTTACAAAGGCGCTGAAAAGCACTTTAAGGCAATGAAAACCTGAACATACTTTTATGGACTTGTATTGGACAATTCCAGTGCCAAAACAACTTCCCAATGTATAAAACATCTATGAGACCAAGTTAGATTAGTCAAACTGATTACAAACTGATCGCTGAGAGGTTACATACAAAACTTTGCAGTTGCATTGAAAATGCTACTAAGGAGCTGAAAAGCACTTTAAGGCAATAAAAAACTAAACATGCTATTACTGACTAGTAAGTCATTATTTCAGTGCATAAACTTTTTTCCCATGTATACAACTCCAAAATGAACATATTAAAATGGTAGAAAATGTTTAGAAATTGGTCATTCAGAAGATAAATACATTTCAAGCTTTTGCATTGAAAACGTTACAAAGGCGCTGAAAAGCACTTTAAGGCAATAAAAACCTGAACATACTTTTATGGACTTGTATTGGACAATTCCAGTGCCAAAACAACTTCCCAATGTATAAAACATCTATGAGACCAAGTTAGATTAGTAAAACTGATTACAAACTGATCGCTGAGAGGTTACATACAAAACTTTGCAGTTGCATTGAAAATGCTACTAAGGAGCTGAAAAGCACTTTAAGGCAATAAAAAACTAAACATGCTATTACTGACTAGTAAGTCATTATTTCAGTGCATAAACTTTTTTCCCATGTATACAACTCCAAAATGAACATATTAAAATGGTAGAAAATGTTTAGAAATTGGTCATTCAGAAGATAAATACATTTCAAGCTTTTGCATTGAAAACGTTACAAAGGCGCTGAAAAGCACTTTAAGGCAATAAAACCTGAACATACTTTTATGGACTTGTATTGGACAATTCCAGTGCCAAAACAACTTCCCAATGTATAAAACATCTATGAGACCAAGTTAGATTAGTCAAACTGATTACAAACTGATCCCTGAGAAGTTACATACAAAACTTTGCAGTTGCATTAAAAACGTTACAAAGGCGCTGAAAAGCACTTTAAGGCAATAAAAATCTGAACATACTTTTCGGACTTGTATTGGACAATTCCAGTGCCAAAGCAACTTTCCAATGTATAAACCATCTATGAGACCATGTTAGATTAGTCAAACTGATTACAAACTGATCGCTGAGAAGTTACATACAAAACTTTGCAGTTGCTTTGAAAATGCTACTAAGGAGCTGAAAAGCACTTTAAGGCAATAAAAAACTAAACATGCTATTACTGACTAGTAAGTCATTATTTCAGTGCATACACTTTTTCCCATGTATACAACTCCAAAATGAACATATTCAAATGGTAGAAAATGTTTAGAAATTGGTCATTCAGATGATAAATACATTTCAAGCTTTTGCATTGAAAACGTTACAAAGGCGCTGAAAAGCACTATAAGGCAATAAAAACCTGAACATACTTTTATGGACTTGTATTGGACAATTCCAGTGCCAAAACAACTTCCCAATGTATAAAACATCTATGAGACCAAGTTAGATTAGTCAAACTGATTACAAACTGATCGCTGAGAGGTTACATACAAAACTTTGCAGTTGCATTGAAAATGCTACTAAGGAGCTGAAAAGCACTTTAAGGCAATAAAAAACTAAACATGCTATTACTGACTAGTAAGTCATTATTTCAGTGCATAAACTTTTTCCCATGTATACAACTCCAAAATGAACATATTAAAATGGTAGAAAATGTTTAGAAATTGGTCATTCAGAAGATAAATACATTTCAAGCTTTTGCATTGAAAACGTTACAAAGGCGCTGAAAAGCACTTTAAGGCAATAAAAACCTGAACATACTTTTATGGACTTGTATTGGACAATTCCAGTGCCAAAACAACTTCCCAATGTATAAAACATCTATGAGACCAAGTTAGATTAGTCAAACTGATTACAAACTGATCCCTGAGAAGTTACATACAAAACTTTGCAGTTGCATTAAAAACGTTACAAAGGCGCTGAAAAGCACTTTAAGGCAATAAAAATCTGAACATACTTTTATGGACTTGTATTGGACAATTCCAGTGCCAAAGCAACTTTCCAATGTATAAACCATCTATGAGACCATGTTAGATTAGTCAAACTGATTACAAACTGATCGCTGAGAAGTTACATACAAAACTTTGCAGTTGCATTAAAAACGTTACAAAGGCGCTGAAAAGCACTTTAAGGCAATAAAAACCTGAACATACTTTTATGGACCTGTATTGGACAATTCCAGTGCCAAAACAACTTCCCAATGTATAAAACATCTATGAGACCAAGTTAGATTAGTCAAACTGATTACAAACTGATCGCTGAGAGGTTACATACAAAACTTTGCAGTTGCTTTGAAAATGCTACTAAGGAGCTGAAAAGCACTTTAAGGCAATACAATCCTGAACATACTTTTATGGACTTGTATTGGACAATTCCAGTGCCAAAACAACTTCCCAATGTATAAAACATCTATGAGACCAAGATAGATTAGTCAAACTGATTACAAACTGATCGCTGAGAGGTTACATACAAAACTTTGCAGTTGCTTTGAAAATGCTACTAAGGAGCTGAAAAGCACTTTAAGGCAATACAATCCTGAACATACTTTTATGGACTTGTATTGGACAATTCCAGTGCCAAAACAACTTTCCAATGTATAAACCATCTATGAGACCATGTTAGATTAGTCAAACTGATTACAAACTGATCGCTGAGAAGTTACATACAAAACTTTGCAGTTGCATTAAAAACGTTACAAAGGCGCTGAAAAGCACTTTAAGGCAATAAAAACCTGAACATACTTTTATGGACCTGTATTGGACAATTCCAGTGCCAAAACAACTTCCCAATGTATAAAACATCTATGAGACCAAGTTAGATTAGTCAAACTGATTACAAACTGATCGCTGAGAGGTTACATACAAAACTTTGCAGTTGCTTTGAAAATGCTACTAAGGAGCTGAAAAGCACTTTAAGGCAATAAAAAACTAAACATGCTATTACTGACTAGTAAGTCATTATTTCAGTGCATACACTTTTTCCCATGTATACAACTCCAAAATGAACATATTCAAATGGTAGAAAATGTTTAGAAATTGGTCATTCAGATGATAAATACATTTCAAGCTTTTGCATTGAAAACGTTACAAAGGCGCTGAAAAGCACTTTAAGGCAATAAAAACCTGAACATACTTTTATGGACTTGTATTGGACAATTCCAGTGCCAAAACAACTTCCCAATGTATAAAACATCTATGAGACCAAGTTAGATTAGTCAAACTGATTACAAACTGATCGCTGAGAGGTTACATACAAAACTTTGCAGTTGCATTGAAAATGCTACTAAGGAGCTGAAAAGCACTTTAAGGCAATAAAAAACTAAACATGCTATTACTGACTAGTAAGTCATTATTTCAGTGCATAAACTTTTTCCCATGTATACAACTCCAAAATGAACATATTAAAATGGTAGAAAATGTTTAGAAATTGGTCATTCAGAAGATAAATACATTTCAAGCTTTTGCATTGAAAACGTTACAAAGGCGCTGAAAAGCACTTTAAGGCAATAAAAACCTGAACATACTTTTATGGACTTGTATTGGACAATTCCAGTGCCAAAACAACTTCCCAATGTATAAAACATCTATGAGACCAAGTTAGATTAGTCAAACTGATTACAAACTGATCCCTGAGAAGTTACATACAAAACTTTGCAGTTGCATTAAAAACGTTACAAAGGCGCTGAAAAGCACTTTAAGGCAATAAAAATCTGAACATACTTTTATGGACTTGTATTGGACAATTCCAGTGCCAAAGCAACTTTCCAATGTATAAACCATCTATGAGACCATGTTAGATTAGTCAAACTGATTACAAACTGATCGCTGAGAAGTTACATACAAAACTTTGCAGTTGCATTAAAAACGTTACAAAGGCGCTGAAAAGCACTTTAAGGCAATAAAAACCTGAACATACTTTTATGGACTTGTATTGGACAATTCCAGTGCCAAAACAACTTCCCAATGTATAAAACATCTATGAGACCAAGTTAGATTAGTCAAACTGATTACAAACTGATCGCTGAGAGGTTACATACAAAACTTTGGAGTTGCTTTGAAAATGCTACTAAGGAGCTGAAAAGCACTTTAAGGCAATACAATCCTGAACATACTTTTATGGACTTGTATTGGACAATTCCAGTGCCAAAACAACTTTCCAATGTATAAACCATCTATGAGACCATGTTAGATTAGTCAAACTGATTACAAACTGATCGCTGAGAAGTTACATACAAAACTTTGCAGTTGCATTAAAAACGTTACAAAGGCGCTGAAAAGCACTTTAAGGCAATAAAAACCTGAACATACTTTTATGGACTTGTATTGGACAATTCCAGTGCCAAAACAACTTCCCAATGTATAAAACATCTATGAGACCAAGTTAGATTAGTCAAACTGATTACAAACTGATCGCTGAGAGGTTACATACAAAACTTTGCAGTTGCTTTGAAAATGCTACTAAGGAGCTGAAAAGCACTTTAAGGCAATACAATCCTGAACATACTTTTATGGACTTGTATTGGACAATTCCAGTGCCAAAACAACTTCCCAATGTATAAAACATCTATGAGACCAAGTTAGATTAGTCAAACTGATTACAAACTGATCGCTGAGAGGTTACATACAAAACTTTGCAGTTGCATTAAAAACGTTACAAAGGCGCTGAAAAGCACTTTAAGGCAATAAAAACCTGAACATACTTTTATGGACTTTTATTGGACAATTCCAGTGCCAAAACAACTTCCCAATGTATAAACCATCTATGAGACCAAGTTAGATTAGTCAAACTGATTACAAACTGATCGCTGAGAAGTTACATACAAAACTTTGCAGTTGCATTAAAAACGTTACAAAGGCGCTGAAAAGCACTTTAAGGCAATAAAAACCTGAACATACTTTTATGGACTTGTATTGGACAATTCCAGTGCCAAAACAACTTCCCAATGTATAAAACATCTATGAGACCAAGTTAGATTAGTCAAACTGATTACAAACTGATCGCTGAGAGGTTACATACAAAACTTTGCAGTTGCTTTGAAAATGCTACTAAGGAGCTGAAAAGCACTTTAAGGCAATACAATCCTGAACATACTTTTATGGACCTGTATTGGACAATTCCAGTGCCAAAACAACTTCCCAATGTATAAAACATCTATGAGACCAAGTTAGATTAGTCAAACTGATTACAAACTGATCGCTGAGAAGTTACATACAAAACTTTGCAGTTGCATTAAAAACGTTACAAAGGCGCTGAAAAGCACTTTAAGGCAATAAAAACCTGAACATACTTTTATGGACCTGTATTGGACAATTCCAGTGCCAAAACAACTTCCCAATGTATAAAACATCTATGAGACCAAGTTAGATTAGTCAAACTGATTACAAACTGATCGCTGAGAGGTTACATACAAAACTTTGCAGTTGCTTTGAAAATGCTACTAAGGAGCTGAAAAGCACTTTAAGGCAATACAATCCTGAACATACTTTTATGGACTTGTATTGGACAATTCCAGTGCCAAAACAACTTCCCAATGTATAAAACATCTATGAGACCAAGTTAGATTAGTCAAACTGATTACAAACTGATCGCTGAGAGGTTACATACAAAACTTTGCAGTTGCTTTGAAAATGCTACTAAGGAGCTGAAAAGCACTTTAAGGCAATACAATCCTGAACATACTTTTATGGACTTGTATTGGACAATTCCAGTGCCAAAGCAACTTTCCAATGTATAAACCATCTATGAGACCATGTTAGATTAGTCAAACTGATTACAAACTGATCGCTGAGAGGTTACATACAAAACTTTGCAGTTGCATTGAAAATGCTACTAAGGAGCTGAAAAGCACTTTAAGGCAATAAAAAACTAAACATGCTATTACTGACTAGTAAGTCATTATTTCAGTGCATAAACTTTTTCCCAAGTATACAACTCCAAAATGAACATATTAAAATGGTAGAAAATGTTTAGAAATTGGTCATTCAGAAGATAAATACATTTCAAGCTTTTGCATTGAAAACGTTACAAAGGCGCTGAAAAGCACTTTAAGGCAATAAAAACCTGAACATACTTTTATGGACTTGTATTGGACAATTCCAGTGCCAAAACAACTTCCCATAGTATAAAACATCTATGAGACCAAGTTAGATTAGTCAAACTGATTACAAACTGATCCCTGAGAAGTTACATACAAAACTTTGCAGTTGCATTAAAAACGTTACAAAGGCGCTGAAAAGCACTTTAAGGCAATAAAAATCTGAACATACTTTTATGGACTTGTATTGGACAATTCCAGTGCCAAAGCAACTTTCCAATGTATAAACCATCTATGAGACCAAGTTAGATTAGTCAAACTGATTACAAACTGATCGCTGAGAAGTTACATACAAAACTTTGCAGTTGCATTAAAAACGTTACAAAGGCGCTGAAAAGCACTTTAAGGCAATAAAAACCTGAACATACTTTTATGGACTTGTATTGGACAATTCCAGTGCCAAAACAACTTCCCAATGTATAAAACATCTATGAGACCAAGTTAGATTAGTCAAACTGATTACAAACAGATCGCTGAGAGGTTACATACAAAACTTTGCAGTTGCTTTGAAAATGCTACTAAGGAGCTGAAAAGCACTCTAAGGCAATACAATCCTGAACATACTTTTATGGACTTGTATTGGACAATTCCAGTGCCAAAACAACTTCCCAATGTATAAAACATCTATGAGACCAAGTTAGATTAGTCAAACTGATTACAAACTGATCGCTGAGAGGTTACATACAAAACTTTGCAGTTGCATTGAAAATGCTACTAAGGAGCTGAAAAGCACTTTAAGGCAATAAAAAACTAAACATGCTATTACTGACTAGTAAGTCATTATTTCAGTGCATACACTTTTTCCCATGTATACAACTCCAAAATGAACATATTCAAATGGTAGAAAATGTTTAGAAATTGGTCATTCAGATGATAAATACATTTCAAGCTTTTGCATTGAAAACGTTACAAAGGCGCTGAAAAGCACTTTAAGGCAATAAAAACCTGAACATACTTTTATGGACTTGTATTGGACAATTCCAGTGCCAAAACAACTTCCCAATGTATAAAACATCTATGAGACCAAGTTAGATTAGTCAAACTGATTACAAACTGATCGCTGAGAGGTTACATACAAAACTTTGCAGTTGCATTGAAAATGCTACTAAGGAGCTGAAAAGCACTTTAAGGCAATAAAAAACTAAACATGCTATTACTGACTAGTAAGTCATTATTTCAGTGCATAAACTTTTTTCCCATGTATACAACTCCAAAATGAACATATTAAAATGGTAGAAAATGTTTAGAAATTGGTCATTCAGAAGATAAATACATTTCAAGCTTTTGCATTGAAAACGTTACAAAGGCGCTGAAAAGCACTTTAAGGCAATAAAAACCTGAACATACTTTTATGGACTTGTATTGGACAATTCCAGTGCCAAAACAACTTCCCAATGTATAAAACATCTATGAGACCAAGTTAGATTAGTCAAACTGATTACAAACTGATCCCTGAGAAGTTACATACAAAACTTTGCAGTTGCATTAAAAACGTTACAAAGGCGCTGAAAAGCACTTTAAGGCAATAAAAATCTGAACATACTTTTCGGACTTGTATTGGACAATTCCAGTGCCAAAGCAACTTTCCAATGTATAAACCATCTATGAGACCATGTTAGATTAGTCAAACTGATTACAAACTGATCGCTGAGAAGTTACATACAAAACTTTGCAGTTGCTTTGAAAATGCTACTAAGGAGCTGAAAAGCACTTTAAGGCAATAAAAAACTAAACATGCTATTACTGACTAGTAAGTCATTATTTCAGTGCATACACTTTTTCCCATGTATACAACTCCAAAATGAACATATTCAAATGGTAGAAAATGTTTAGAAATTGGTCATTCAGATGATAAATACATTTCAAGCTTTTGCATTGAAAACGTTACAAAGGCGCTGAAAAGCACTTTAAGGCAATAAAAACCTGAACATACTTTTATGGACTTGTATTGGACAATTCCAGTGCCAAAACAACTTCCCAATGTATAAAACATCTATGAGACCAAGTTAGATTAGTCAAACTGATTACAAACTGATCGCTGAGAGGTTACATACAAAACTTTGCAGTTGCATTGAAAATGCTACTAAGGAGCTGAAAAGCACTTTAAGGCAATAAAAAACTAAACATGCTATTACTGACTAGTAAGTCATTATTTCAGTGCATACACTTTTTCCCATGTATACAACTCCAAAATGAACATATTCAAATGGTAGAAAATGTTTAGAAATTGGTCATTCAGATGATAAATACATTTCAAGCTTTTGCATTGAAAACGTTACAAAGGCGCTGAAAAGCACTTTAAGGCAATAAAAACCTGAACATACTTTTATGGACTTGTATTGGACAATTCCAGTGCCAAAACAACTTCCCAATGTATAAAACATCTATGAGACCAAGTTAGATTAGTCAAACTGATTACAAACTGATCGCTGAGAGGTTACATACAAAACTTTGCAGTTGCATTGAAAATGCTACTAAGGAGCTGAAAAGCACTTTAAGGCAATAAAAAACTAAACATGCTATTACTGACTAGTAAGTCATTATTTCAGTGCATAAACTTTTTTCCCATGTATACAACTCCAAAATGAACATATTAAAATGGTAGAAAATGTTTAGAAATTGGTCATTCAGAAGATAAATACATTTCAAGCTTTTGCATTGAAAACGTTACAAAGGCGCTGAAAAGCACTTTAAGGCAATAAAAACCTGAACATACTTTTATGGACTTGTATTGGACAATTCCAGTGCCAAAACAACTTCCCAATGTATAAAACATCTATGAGACCAAGTTAGATTAGTCAAACTGATTACAAACTGATCCCTGAGAAGTTACATACAAAACTTTGCAGTTGCATTAAAAACGTTACAAAGGCGCTGAAAAGCACTTTAAGGCAATAAAAATCTGAACATACTTTTCGGACTTGTATTGGACAATTCCAGTGCCAAAGCAACTTTCCAATGTATAAACCATCTATGAGACCATGTTAGATTAGTCAAACTGATTACAAACTGATCGCTGAGAAGTTACATACAAAACTTTGCAGTTGCTTTGAAAATGCTACTAAGGAGCTGAAAAGCACTTTAAGGCAATAAAAAACTAAACATGCTATTACTGACTAGTAAGTCATTATTTCAGTGCATACACTTTTTCCCATGTATACAACTCCAAAATGAACATATTCAAATGGTAGAAAATGTTTAGAAATTGGTCATTCAGATGATAAATACATTTCAAGCTTTTGCATTGAAAACGTTACAAAGGCGCTGAAAAGCACTTTAAGGCAATAAAAACCTGAACATACTTTTATGGACTTGTATTGGACAATTCCAGTGCCAAAACAACTTCCCAATGTATAAAACATCTATGAGACCAAGTTAGATTAGTCAAACTGATTACAAACTGATCGCTGAGAGGTTACATACAAAACTTTGCAGTTGCATTGAAAATGCTACTAAGGAGCTGAAAAGCACTTTAAGGCAATAAAAAACTAAACATGCTATTACTGACTAGTAAGTCATTATTTCAGTGCATACACTTTTTCCCATGTATACAACTCCAAAATGAACATATTCAAATGGTAGAAAATGTTTAGAAATTGGTCATTCAGATGATAAATACATTTCAAGCTTTTGCATTGAAAACGTTACAAAGGCGCTGAAAAGCACTTTAAGGCAATAAAAACCTGAACATACTTTTATGGACTTGTATTGGACAATTCCAGTGCCAAAACAACTTCCCAATGTATAAAACATCTATGAGACCAAGTTAGATTAGTCAAACTGATTACAAACTGATCGCTGAGAGGTTACATACAAAACTTTGCAGTTGCATTGAAAATGCTACTAAGGAGCTGAAAAGCACTTTAAGGCAATAAAAAACTAAACATGCTATTACTGACTAGTAAGTCATTATTTCAGTGCATAAACTTTTTTCCCATGTATACAACTCCAAAATGAACATATTAAAATGGTAGAAAATGTTTAGAAATTGGTCATTCAGAAGATAAATACATTTCAAGCTTTTGCATTGAAAACGTTACAAAGGCGCTGAAAAGCACTTTAAGGCAATAAAAACCTGAACATACTTTTATGGACTTGTATTGGACAATTCCAGTGCCAAAACAACTTCCCAATGTATAAAACATCTATGAGACCAAGTTAGATTAGTCAAACTGATTACAAACTGATCCCTGAGAAGTTACATACAAAACTTTGCAGTTGCATTAAAAACGTTACAAAGGCGCTGAAAAGCACTTTAAGGCAATAAAAATCTGAACATACTTTTCGGACTTGTATTGGACAATTCCAGTGCCAAAGCAACTTTCCAATGTATAAACCATCTATGAGACCATGTTAGATTAGTCAAACTGATTACAAACTGATCGCTGAGAAGTTACATACAAAACTTTGCAGTTGCTTTGAAAATGCTACTAAGGAGCTGAAAAGCACTTTAAGGCAATAAAAAACTAAACATGCTATTACTGACTAGTAAGTCATTATTTCAGTGCATACACTTTTTCCCATGTATACAACTCCAAAATGAACATATTCAAATGGTAGAAAATGTTTAGAAATTGGTCATTCAGATGATAAATACATTTCAAGCTTTTGCATTGAAAACGTTACAAAGGCGCTGAAAAGCACTTTAAGGCAATAAAAACCTGAACATACTTTTATGGACTTGTATTGGACAATTCCAGTGCCAAAACAACTTCCCAATGTATAAAACATCTATGAGACCAAGTTAGATTAGTCAAACTGATTACAAACTGATCGCTGAGAGGTTACATACAAAACTTTGCAGTTGCATTGAAAATGCTACTAAGGAGCTGAAAAGCACTTTAAGGCAATAAAAAACTAAACATGCTATTACTGACTAGTAAGTCATTATTTCAGTGCATAAACTTTTTCCCATGTATACAACTCCAAAATGAACATTTTAAAATGGTAGAAAATGTTTAGAAATTGGTCATTCAGAAGATAAATACATTTCAAGCTTTTGCATTGAAAACGTTACAAAGGCGCTGAAAAGCACTTTAAGGCAATAAAAACCTGAACATACTTTTATGGACTTGTATTGGACAATTCCAGTGCCAAAACAACTTCCCAATGTATAAAACATCTATGAGACCAAGTTAGATTAGTCAAACTGATTACAAACTGATCCCTGAGAAGTTACATACAAAACTTTGCAGTTGCATTAAAAACGTTACAAAGGCGCTGAAAAGCACTTTAAGGCAATAAAAACCTGAACATACTTTTATGGACTTGTATTGGACAATTCCAGTGCCAAAACAACTTCCCAATGTATAAAACATCTATGAGACCAAGTTAGATTAGTCAAACTGATTACAAACTGATCGCTGAGAGGTTACATACAAAACTTTGCAGTTGCTTTGAAAATGCTACTAAGGAGCTGAAAAGCACTTTAAGGCAATACAATCCTGAACATACTTTTATGGACTTGTATTGGACAATTCCAGTGCCAAAACAACTTCCCAATGTATAAAACATCTATGAGACCAAGTTAGATTAGTCAAACTGAATACAAACTGATCGCTGAGAAGTTACATACAAAACTTTGCAGTTGCATTAAAAACGTTACAAAGGCGCTGAAAAGCACTTTAAGGCAATAAAAACCTGAACATACTTTTATGGACCTGTATTGGACAATTCCAGTGCCAAAACAACTTCCCAATGTATAAAACATCTATGAGACCAAGTTAGATTAGTCAAACTGATTACAAACTGATCCCTGAGAAGTTACATACAAAACTTTGCAGTTGCATTAAAAACGTTACAAAGGCGCTGAAAAGCACTTTAAGGCAATAAAAATCTGAACATACTTTTCGGACTTGTATTGGACAATTCCAGTGCCAAAGCAACTTTCCAATGTATAAACCATCTATGAGACCATGTTAGATTAGTCAAACTGATTACAAACTGATCGCTGAGAAGTTACATACAAAACTTTGCAGTTGCTTTGAAAATGCTACTAAGGAGCTGAAAAGCACTTTAAGGCAATAAAAAACTAAACATGCTATTACTGACTAGTAAGTCATTATTTCAGTGCATACACTTTTTCCCATGTATACAACTCCAAAATGAACATATTCAAATGGTAGAAAATGTTTAGAAATTGGTCATTCAGATGATAAATACATTTCAAGCTTTTGCATTGAAAACGTTACAAAGGCGCTGAAAAGCACTTTAAGGCAATAAAAACCTGAACATACTTTTATGGACTTGTATTGGACAATTCCAGTGCCAAAACAACTTCCCAATGTATAAAACATCTATGAGACCAAGTTAGATTAGTCAAACTGATTACAAACTGATCGCTGAGAGGTTACATACAAAACTTTGCAGTTGCATTGAAAATGCTACTAAGGAGCTGAAAAGCACTTTAAGGCAATAAAAAACTAAACATGCTATTACTGACTAGTAAGTCATTATTTCAGTGCATAAACTTTTTCCCATGTATACAACTCCAAAATGAACATTTTAAAATGGTAGAAAATGTTTAGAAATTGGTCATTCAGAAGATAAATACATTTCAAGCTTTTGCATTGAAAACGTTACAAAGGCGCTGAAAAGCACTTTAAGGCAATAAAAACCTGAACATACTTTTATGGACTTGTATTGGACAATTCCAGTGCCAAAACAACTTCCCAATGTATAAAACATCTATGAGACCAAGTTAGATTAGTCAAACTGATTACAAACTGATCCCTGAGAAGTTACATACAAAACTTTGCAGTTGCATTAAAAACGTTACAAAGGCGCTGAAAAGCACTTTAAGGCAATAAAAACCTGAACATACTTTTATGGACTTGTATTGGACAATTCCAGTGCCAAAACAACTTCCCAATGTATAAAACATCTATGAGACCAAGTTAGATTAGTCAAACTGATTACAAACTGATCGCTGAGAGGTTACATACAAAACTTTGCAGTTGCTTTGAAAATGCTACTAAGGAGCTGAAAAGCACTTTAAGGCAATACAATCCTGAACATACTTTTATGGACTTGTATTGGACAATTCCAGTGCCAAAACAACTTCCCAATGTATAAAACATCTATGAGACCAAGTTAGATTAGTCAAACTGAATACAAACTGATCGCTGAGAAGTTACATACAAAACTTTGCAGTTGCATTAAAAACGTTACAAAGGCGCTGAAAAGCACTTTAAGGCAATAAAAACCTGAACATACTTTTATGGACCTGTATTGGACAATTCCAGTGCCAAAACAACTTCCCAATGTATAAAACATCTATGAGACCAAGTTAGATTAGTCAAACTGATTACAAACTGATCGCTGAGAGGTTACATACAAAACTTTGCAGTTGCTTTGAAAATGCTACTAAGGAGCTGAAAAGCACTTTAAGGCAATACAATCCTGAACATACTTTTATGGACTTGTATTGGACAATTCCAGTGCCAAAACAACTTCCCAATGTATAAAACATCTATGAGACCAAGTTAGATTAGTCAAACTGATTACAAACTGATCGCTGAGAGGTTACATACAAAACTTTGCAGTTGCTTTGAAAATGCTACTAAGGAGCTGAAAAGCACTTTAAGGCAATACAATCCTGAACATACTTTTATGGACTTGTATTGGACAATTCCAGTGCCAAAACAACTTCCCAATGTATAAAACATCTATGAGACCAAGTTAGATTAGTCAAACTGATTACAAACTGATCGCTGAGAGGTTACATACAAAACTTTGCAGTTGCTTTGAAAATGCTACTAAGGAGCTGAAAAGCACTTTAAGGCAATACAATCCTGAACATACTTTTATGGACTTGTATTGGACAATTCCAGTGCCAAAACAACTTCCCAATGTATAAAACATCTATGAGACCAAGTTAGATTAGTCAAACTGAATACAAACTGATCGCTGAGAAGTTACATACAAAACTTTGCAGTTGCATTAAAAACGTTACAAAGGCGCTGAAAAGCACTTTAAGGCAATAAAAACCTGAACATACTTTTATGGACCTGTATTGGACAATTCCAGTGCCAAAACAACTTCCCAATGTATAAAACATCTATGAGACCAAGTTAGATTAGTCAAACTGATTACAAACTGATCCCTGAGAAGTTACATACAAAACTTTGCAGTTGCATTAAAAACGTTACAAAGGCGCTGAAAAGCACTTTAAGGCAATAAAAATCTGAACATACTTTTCGGACTTGTATTGGACAATTCCAGTGCCAAAGCAACTTTCCAATGTATAAACCATCTATGAGACCATGTTAGATTAGTCAAACTGATTACAAACTGATCGCTGAGAAGTTACATACAAAACTTTGCAGTTGCTTTGAAAATGCTACTAAGGAGCTGAAAAGCACTTTAAGGCAATAAAAAACTAAACATGCTAATACTGACTAGTAAGTCATTATTTCAGTGCATACACTTTTTCCCATGTATACAACTCCAAAATGAACATATTCAAATGGTAGAAAATGTTTAGAAATTGGTCATTCAGATGATAAATACATTTCAAGCTTTTGCATTGAAAACGTTACAAAGGCGCTGAAAAGCACTTTAAGGCAATAAAAACCTGAACATACTTTTATGGACTTGTATTGGACAATTCCAGTGCCAAAACAACTTCCCAATGTATAAAACATCTATGAGACCAAGTTAGATTAGTCAAACTGATTACAAACTGATCGCTGAGAGGTTACATACAAAACTTTGCAGTTGCATTGAAAATGCTACTAAGGAGCTGAAAAGCACTTTAAGGCAATAAAAAACTAAACATGCTATTACTGACTAGTAAGTCATTATTTCAGTGCATAAACTTTTTCCCATGTATACAACTCCAAAATGAACATTTTAAAATGGTAGAAAATGTTTAGAAATTGGTCATTCAGAAGATAAATACATTTCAAGCTTTTGCATTGAAAACGTTACAAAGGCGCTGAAAAGCACTTTAAGGCAATAAAAACCTGAACATACTTTTATGGACTTGTATTGGACAATTCCAGTGCCAAAACAACTTCCCAATGTATAAAACATCTATGAGACCAAGTTAGATTAGTCAAACTGATTACAAACTGATCCCTGAGAAGTTACATACAAAACTTTGCAGTTGCATTAAAAACGTTACAAAGGCGCTGAAAAGCACTTTAAGGCAATAAAAACCTGAACATACTTTTATGGACTTGTATTGGACAATTCCAGTGCCAAAACAACTTCCCAATGTATAAAACATCTATGAGACCAAGTTAGATTAGTCAAACTGATTACAAACTGATCGCTGAGAGGTTACATACAAAACTTTGCAGTTGCTTTGAAAATGCTACTAAGGAGCTGAAAAGCACTTTAAGGCAATACAATCCTGAACATACTTTTATGGACTTGTATTGGACAATTCCAGTGCCAAAACAACTTCCCAATGTATAAAACATCTATGAGACCAAGTTAGATTAGTCAAACTGAATACAAACTGATCGCTGAGAAGTTACATACAAAACTTTGCAGTTGCATTAAAAACGTTACAAAGGCGCTGAAAAGCACTTTAAGGCAATAAAAACCTGAACATACTTTTATGGACCTGTATTGGACAATTCCAGTGCCAAAACAACTTCCCAATGTATAAAACATCTATGAGACCAAGTTAGATTAGTCAAACTGATTACAAACTGATCGCTGAGAGGTTACATACAAAACTTTGCAGTTGCTTTGAAAATGCTACTAAGGAGCTGAAAAGCACTTTAAGGCAATACAATCCTGAACATACTTTTATGGACTTGTATTGGACAATTCCAGTGCCAAAACAACTTCCCAATGTATAAAACATCTATGAGACCAAGTTAGATTAGTCAAACTGATTACAAACTGATCGCTGAGAGGTTACATACAAAACTTTGCAGTTGCCTTGAAAATGCTACTAAGGAGCTGAAAAGCACTTTAAGGCAATACAATCCTGAACATACTTTTATGGACTTGTATTGGACAATTCCAGTGCCAAAACAACTTCCCAATGTATAAAACATCTATGAGACCAAGTTAGATTAGTCAAACTGATTACAAACTGATCGCTGAGAGGTTACATACAAAACTTTGCAGTTGCTTTGAAAATGCTACTAAGGAGCTGAAAAGCACTTTAAGGCAATACAATCCTGAACATACTTTTATGGACTTGTATTGGACAATTCCAGTGCCAAAGCAACTTTCCAATGTATAAACCATCTATGAGACCATGTTAGATTAGTCAAACTGATAACAAACTGATCGCTGAGAGGTTACATACAAAACTTTGCAGTTGCATTGAAAATGCTACTAAGGAGCTGAAAAGCACTTTAAGGCAATAAAAAACTAAACATGCTATTACTGACTAGTAAGTCATTATTTCAGTGCATAAACTTTTTCCCATGTATACAACTCCAAAATGAACATATTAAAATGGTAGAAAATGTTTAGAAATTGGTCATTCAGAAGATAAATACATTTCAAGCTTTTGCATTGAAAACGTTACAAAGGCGCTGAAAAGCACTTTAAGGCAATAAAAACCTGAACATACTTTTATGGACTTGTATTGGACAATTCCAGTGCCAAAACAACTTCCCAATGTATAAAACATCTATGAGACCAAGTTAGATTAGTCAAACTGATTACAAACTGATCCCTGAGAAGTTACATACAAAACTTTGCAGTTGCATTAAAAACGTTACAAAGGCGCTGAAAAGCACTTTAAGGCAATAAAAATCTGAACATACTTTTATGGACTTGTATTGGACAATTCCAGTGCCAAAGCAACTTTCCAATGTATAAACCATCTATGAGACCATGTTAGATTAGTCAAACTGATTACAAACTGATCGCTGAGAAGTTACATACAAAACTTTGCAGTTGCATTAAAAACGTTACAAAGGCGCTGAAAAGCACTTTAAGGCAATAAAAATCTGAACATACTTTTATGGACTTGTATTGGACAATTCCAGTGCCAAAGCAACTTTCCAATGTATAAACCATCTATGAGACCATGTTAGATTAGTCAAACTGATTACAAACTGATCGCTGAGAGGTTACATACAAAACTTTGCAGTTGCTTTGAAAATGCTACTAAGGAGCTGAAAAGCACTCTAAGGCAATACAATCCTGAACATACTTTTATGGACTTGTATTGGACAATTCCAGTGCCAAAACAACTTCCCAATGTATAAAACATCTATGAGACCAAGTTAGATTAGTCAAACTGATTACAAACTGATCGCTGAGAGGTTACATACAAAACTTTGCAGTTGCTTTGAAAATGCTACTAAGGAGCTGAAAAGCACTTTAAGGCAATACAATCCTGAACATACTTTTATGGACTTGTATTGGACAATTCCAGTGCCAAAGCAACTTTCCAATGTATAAACCATCTATGAGACCATGTTAGATTAGTCAAACTGATTACAAACTGATCGCTGAGAAGTTTCATACAAAACTTTGCAGTTGCTTTGAAAATGCTACTAAGGAGCTGAAAAGCACTTTAAGGCAATAAAAACCAAACATGCTATTACTGACTAGTAAGTCATTATTTCAGTGCATACACTTTTTCCCATGTATACAACTCCAAAATGAACATATTCAAATGGTAGAAAATGTTTAGAAATTGGTCATTCAGATGATAAATACATTTCAAGCTTTTGCATTGAAAACGTTACAAAGGCGCTGAAAAGCACTTTAAGGCAATAAAAACCTGAACATACTTTTATGGACTTGTATTGGACAATTCCAGTGCCAAAACAACTTCCCAATGTATAAAACATCTATGAGACCAAGTTAGATTAGTCAAACTGATTACAAACTGATCGCTGAGAGGTTACATACAAAACTTTGCAGTTGCATTGAAAATGCTACTAAGGAGCTGAAAAGCACTTTAAGGCAATAAAAAACTAAACATGCTATTACTGACTAGTAAGTCATTATTTCAGTGCATAAACTTTTTTCCCATGTATACAACTCCAAAATGAACATATTAAAATGGTAGAAAATGTTTAGAAATTGGTCATTCAGAAGATAAATACATTTCAAGCTTTTGCATTGAAAACGTTACAAAGGCGCTGAAAAGCACTTTAAGGCAATAAAAACCTGAACATACTTTTATGGACTTGTATTGGACAATTCCAGTGCCAAAACAACTTCCCAATGTATAAAACATCTATGAGACCAAGTTAGATTAGTCAAACTGATTACAAACTGATCCCTGAGAAGTTACATACAAAACTTTGCAGTTGCATTAAAAACGTTACAAAGGCGCTGAAAAGCACTTTAAGGCAATAAAAACCTGAACATACTTTTATGGACTTGTATTGGACAATTCCAGTGCCAAAACAACTTCCCAATGTATAAAACATCTATGAGACCAAGTTAGATTAGTCAAACTGATTACAAACTGATCGCTGAGAGGTTACATACAAAACTTTGCAGTTGCTTTGAAAATGCTACTAAGGAGCTGAAAAGCACTTTAAGGCAATACAATCCTGAACATACTTTTATGGACTTGTATTGGACAATTCCAGTGCCAAAGCAACTTTCCAATGTATAAACCATCTATGAGACCATGTTAGATTAGTCAAACTGATTACAAACTGATCGCTGAGAAGTTTCATACAAAACTTTGCAGTTGCTTTGAAAATGCTACTAAGGAGCTGAAAAGCACTTTAAGGCAATAAAAACCAAACATGCT
Organism: Neosalanx taihuensis; assembly: GCA_030340665.1. Lineage (NCBI taxonomy): Eukaryota > Metazoa > Chordata > Actinopteri > Osmeriformes > Salangidae > Neosalanx > Neosalanx taihuensis. The sequence goes on along the minus strand of CM059304.1, from coordinate 6,331,109 downwards.
ATTACTGACTAGTAAGTCATTATTTCAGTGCATACACTTTTTCCCATGTATACAACTCCAAAATGAACATATTCAAATGGTAGAAAATGTTTAGAAATTGGTCATTCAGATGATAAATACATTTCAAGCTTTTGCATTGAAAACGTTACAAAGGCGCTGAAAAGCACTTTAAGGCAATAAAAACCTGAACATACTTTTATGGACTTGTATTGGACAATTCCAGTGCCAAAACAACTTCCCAATGTATAAAACATCTATGAGACCAAGTTAGATTAGTCAAACTGATTACAAACTGATCGCTGAGAGGTTACATACAAAACTTTGCAGTTGCATTGAAAATGCTACTAAGGAGCTGAAAAGCACTTTAAGGCAATAAAAAACTAAACATGCTATTACTGACTAGTAAGTCATTATTTCAGTGCATAAACTTTTTTCCCATGTATACAACTCCAAAATGAACATATTAAAATGGTAGAAAATGTTTAGAAATTGGTCATTCAGAAGATAAATACATTTCAAGCTTTTGCATTGAAAACGTTACAAAGGCGCTGAAAAGCACTTTAAGGCAATAAAAACCTGAACATACTTTTATGGACTTGTATTGGACAATTCCAGTGCCAAAACAACTTCCCAATGTATAAAACATCTATGAGACCAAGTTAGATTAGTCAAACTGATTACAAACTGATCCCTGAGAAGTTACATACAAAACTTTGCAGTTGCATTAAAAACGTTACAAAGGCGCTGAAAAGCACTTTAAGGCAATAAAAACCTGAACATACTTTTATGGACTTGTATTGGACAATTCCAGTGCCAAAACAACTTCCCAATGTATAAAACATCTATGAGACCAAGTTAGATTAGTCAAACTGATTACAAACTGATCGCTGAGAGGTTACATACAAAACTTTGCAGTTGCTTTGAAAATGCTACTAAGGAGCTGAAAAGCACTTTAAGGCAATACAATCCTGAACATACTTTTATGGACTTGTATTGGACAATTCCAGTGCCAAAACAACTTCCCAATGTATAAAACATCTATGAGACCAAGTTAGATTAGTCAAACTGAATACAAACTGATCGCTGAGAAGTTACATACAAAACTTTGCAGTTGCATTAAAAACGTTACAAAGGCGCTGAAAAGCACTTTAAGGCAATAAAAACCTGAACATACTTTTATGGACCTGTATTGGACAATTCCAGTGCCAAAACAACTTCCCAATGTATAAAACATCTATGAGACCAAGTTAGATTAGTCAAACTGATTACAAACTGATCGCTGAGAGGTTACATACAAAACTTTACAATTGCTTTGAAAATGCTACTAAGGAGCTGAAAAGCACTTTAAGGCAATACAATCCTGAACATACTTTTATGGACTTGTATTGGACAATTCCAGTGCCAAAACAACTTCCCAATGTATAAAACATCTATGAGACCAAGTTAGATTAGTCAAACTGATTACAAACTGATCCCTGAGAAGTTACATACAAAACTTTGCAGTTGCATTAAAAACGTTACAAAGGCGCTGAAAAGCACTTTAAGGCAATAAAAACCTGAACATACTTTTATGGACTTGTATTGGACAATTCCAGTGCCAAAACAACTTCCCAATGTATAAAACATCTATGAGACCAAGTTAGATTAGTCAAACTGATTACAAACTGATCGCTGAGAGGTTACATACAAAACTTTGCAGTTGCTTTGAAAATGCTACTAAGGAGCTGAAAAGCACTTTAAGGCAATACAATCCTGAACATACTTTTATGGACTTGTATTGGACAATTCCAGTGCCAAAACAACTTCCCAATGTATAAAACATCTATGAGACCAAGTTAGATTAGTCAAACTGATTACAAACTGATCGCTGAGAGGTTACATACAAAACTTTGCAGTTGCTTTGAAAATGCTACTAAGGAGCTGAAAAGCACTTTAAGGCAATACAATCCTGAACATACTTTTCTGGACTTGTATTGGACAATTCCAGTGCCAAAGCAACTTTCCAATGTATAAACCATCTATGAGACCATGTTAGATTAGTCAAACTGATTACAAACTGATCGCTGAGAGGTTACATACAAAACTTTGCAGTTGCATTGAAAATGCTACTAAGGAGCTGAAAAGCACTTTAAGGCAATAAAAAACTAAACATGCTATTACTGACTAGTAAGTCATTATTTCAGTGCATAAACTTTTTCCCATGTATACAACTCCAAAATGAACATATTAAAATGGTAGAAAATGTTTAGAAATTGGTCATTCAGAAGATAAATACATTTCAAGCTTTTGCATTGAAAACGTTACAAAGGCGCTGAAAAGCACTTTAAGGCAATAAAAACCTGAACATACTTTTATGGACTTGTATTGGACAATTCCAGTGCCAAAACAACTTCCCAATGTATAAAACATCTATGAGACCAAGTTAGATTAGTCAAACTGATTACAAACTGATCGCTGAGAGGTTACATACAAAACTTTGCAGTTGCTTTGAAAATGCTACTAAGGAGCTGAAAAGCACTTTAAGGCAATACAATCCTGAACATACTTTTATGGACTTGTATTGGACAATTCCAGTGCCAAAACAACTTCCCAATGTATAAAACATCTATGAGACCAAGTTAGATTAGTCAAACTGATTACAAACTGATCGCTGAGAGGTTACATACAAAACTTTGCAGTTGCTTTGAAAATGCTACTAAGGAGCTGAAAAGCACTTTAAGGCAATACAATCCTGAACATACTTTTATGGACTTGTATTGGACAATTCCAGTGCCAAAGCAACTTTCCAATGTATAAACCATCTATGAGACCATGTTAGATTAGTCAAACTGATTACAAACTGATCGCTGAGAGGTTACATACAAAACTTTGCAGTTGCATTGAAAATGCTACTAAGGAGCTGAAAAGCACTTTAAGGCAATAAAAAACTAAACATGCTATTACTGACTAGTAAGTCATTATTTCAGTGCATAAACTTTTTCCCATGTATACAACTCCAAAATGAACATATTAAAATGGTAGAAAATGTTTAGAAATTGGTCATTCAGAAGATAAATACATTTCAAGCTTTTGCATTGAAAACGTTACAAAGGCGCTGAAAAGCACTTTAAGGCAATAAAAACCTGAACATACTTTTATGGACTTGTATTGGACAATTCCAGTGCCAAAACAACTTCCCAATGTATAAAACATCTATGAGACCAAGTTAGATTAGTCAAACTGATTACAAACTGATCCCTGAGAAGTTACATACAAAACTTTGCAGTTGCATTAAAAACGTTACAAAGGCGCTGAAAAGCACTTTAAGGCAATAAAAATCTGAACATACTTTTATGGACTTGTATTGGACAATTCCAGTGCCAAAGCAACTTTCCAATGTATAAACCATCTATGAGACCATGTTAGATTAGTCAAACTGATTACAAACTGATCGCTGAGAAGTTACATACAAAACTTTGCAGTTGCATTAAAAACGTTACAAAGGCGCTGAAAAGCACTTTAAGGCAATAAAAATCTGAACATACTTTTATGGACTTGTATTGGACAATTCCAGTGCCAAAGCAACTTTCCAATGTATAAACCATCTATGAGACCATGTTAGATTAGTCAAACTGATTACAAACTGATCGCTGAGAGGTTACATACAAAACTTTGCAGTTGCTTTGAAAATGCTACTAAGGAGCTGAAAAGCACTCTAAGGCAATACAATCCTGAACATACTTTTATGGACTTGTATTGGACAATTCCAGTGCCAAAACAACTTCCCAATGTATAAAACATCTATGAGACCAAGTTAGATTAGTCAAACTGATTACAAACTGATCGCTGAGAGGTTACATACAAAACTTTGCAGTTGCTTTGAAAATGCTACTAAGGAGCTGAAAAGCACTTTAAGGCAATACAATCCTGAACATACTTTTATGGACTTGTATTGGACAATTCCAGTGCCAAAGCAACTTTCCAATGTATAAACCATCTATGAGACCATGTTAGATTAGTCAAACTGATTACAAACTGATCGCTGAGAAGTTTCATACAAAACTTTGCAGTTGCTTTGAAAATGCTACTAAGGAGCTGAAAAGCACTTTAAGGCAATAAAAACCAAACATGCTATTACTGACTAGTAAGTCATTATTTCAGTGCATACACTTTTTCCCATGTATACAACTCCAAAATGAACATATTCAAATGGTAGAAAATGTTTAGAAATTGGTCATTCAGATGATAAATACATTTCAAGCTTTTGCATTGAAAACGTTACAAAGGCGCTGAAAAGCACTTTAAGGCAATAAAAACCTGAACATACTTTTATGGACTTGTATTGGACAATTCCAGTGCCAAAACAACTTCCCAATGTATAAAACATCTATGAGACCAAGTTAGATTAGTCAAACTGATTACAAACTGATCGCTGAGAGGTTACATACAAAACTTTGCAGTTGCATTGAAAATGCTACTAAGGAGCTGAAAAGCACTTTAAGGCAATAAAAAACTAAACATGCTATTACTGACTAGTAAGTCATTATTTCAGTGCATAAACTTTTTTCCCATGTATACAACTCCAAAATGAACATATTAAAATGGTAGAAAATGTTTAGAAATTGGTCATTCAGAAGATAAATACATTTCAAGCTTTTGCATTAAAAACGTTACAAAGGCGCTGAAAAGCACTTTAAGGCAATAAAAACCTGAACATACTTTTATGGACTTGTATTGGACAATTCCAGTGCCAAAACAACTTCCCAATGTATAAAACATCTATGAGACCAAGTTAGATTAGTCAAACTGATTACAAACTGATCGCTGAGAGGTTACATACAAAACTTTGCAGTTGCTTTGAAAATGCTACTAAGGAGCTGAAAAGCACTTTAAGGCAATACAATCCTGAACATACTTTTATGGACTTGTATTGGACAATTCCAGTGCCAAAACAACTTCCCAATGTATAAAACATCTATGAGACCAAGTTAGATTAGTCAAACTGAATACAAACTGATCGCTGAGAAGTTACATACAAAACTTTGCAGTTGCATTAAAAACGTTACAAAGGCGCTGAAAAGCACTTTAAGGCAATAAAAACCTGAACATACTTTTATGGACCTGTATTGGACAATTCCAGTGCCAAAACAACTTCCCAATGTATAAAACATCTATGAGACCAAGTTAGATTAGTCAAACTGATTACAAACTGATCGCTGAGAGGTTACATACAAAACTTTGCAGTTGCTTTGAAAATGCTACTAAGGAGCTGAAAAGCACTTTAAGGCAATACAATCCTGAACATACTTTTATGGACTTGTATTGGACAATTCCAGTGCCAAAACAACTTCCCAATGTATAAAACATCTATGAGACCAAGTTAGATTAGTCAAACTGATTACAAACTGATCCCTGAGAAGTTACATACAAAACTTTGCAGTTGCATTAAAAACGTTACAAAGGCGCTGAAAAGCACTTTAAGGCAATAAAAACCTGAACATACTTTTATGGACTTGTATTGGACAATTCCAGTGCCAAAACAACTTCCCAATGTATAAAACATCTATGAGACCAAGTTAGATTAGTCAAACTGATTACAAACTGATCGCTGAGAGGTTACATACAAAACTTTGCAGTTGCTTTGAAAATGCTACTAAGGAGCTGAAAAGCACTTTAAGGCAATACAATCCTGAACATACTTTTATGGACTTGTATTGGACAATTCCAGTGCCAAAACAACTTCCCAATGTATAAAACATCTATGAGACCAAGTTAGATTAGTCAAACTGATTACAAACTGATCGCTGAGAGGTTACATACAAAACTTTGCAGTTGCTTTGAAAATGCTACTAAGGAGCTGAAAAGCACTTTAAGGCAATACAATCCTGAACATACTTTTATGGACTTGTATTGGACAATTCCAGTGCCAAAGCAACTTTCCAATGTATAAACCATCTATGAGACCATGTTAGATTAGTCAAACTGATTACAAACTGATCGCTGAGAGGTTACATACAAAACTTTGCAGTTGCATTGAAAATGCTACTAAGGAGCTGAAAAGCACTTTAAGGCAATAAAAAACTAAACATGCTATTACTGACTAGTAAGTCATTATTTCAGTGCATAAACTTTTTCCCATGTATACAACTCCAAAATGAACATATTAAAATGGTAGAAAATGTTTAGAAATTGGTCATTCAGAAGATAAATACATTTCAAGCTTTTGCATTGAAAACGTTACAAAGGCGCTGAAAAGCACTTTAAGGCAATAAAAACCTGAACATACTTTTATGGACTTGTATTGGACAATTCCAGTGCCAAAACAACTTCCCAATGTATAAAACATCTATGAGACCAAGTTAGATTAGTCAAACTGATTACAAACTGATCGCTGAGAGGTTACATACAAAACTTTGCAGTTGCTTTGAAAATGCTACTAAGGAGCTGAAAAGCACTTTAAGGCAATACAATCCTGAACATACTTTTATGGACTTGTATTGGACAATTCCAGTGCCAAAACAACTTCCCAATGTATAAAACATCTATGAGACCAAGTTAGATTAGTCAAACTGATTACAAACTGATCGCTGAGAGGTTACATACAAAACTTTGCAGTTGCTTTGAAAATGCTACTAAGGAGCTGAAAAGCACTTTAAGGCAATACAATCCTGAACATACTTTTATGGACTTGTATTGGACAATTCCAGTGCCAAAGCAACTTTCCAATGTATAAACCATCTATGAGACCATGTTAGATTAGTCAAACTGATTACAAACTGATCGCTGAGAGGTTACATACAAAACTTTGCAGTTGCATTGAAAATGCTACTAAGGAGCTGAAAAGCACTTTAAGGCAATAAAAAACTAAACATGCTATTACTGACTAGTAAGTCATTATTTCAGTGCATAAACTTTTTCCCATGTATACAACTCCAAAATGAACATATTAAAATGGTAGAAAATGTTTAGAAATTGGTCATTCAGAAGATAAATACATTTCAAGCTTTTGCATTGAAAACGTTACAAAGGCGCTGAAAAGCACTTTAAGGCAATAAAAACCTGAACATACTTTTATGGACTTGTATTGGACAATTCCAGTGCCAAAACAACTTCCCAATGTATAAAACATCTATGAGACCAAGTTAGATTAGTCAAACTGATTACAAACTGATCCCTGAGAAGTTACATACAAAACTTTGCAGTTGCATTAAAAACGTTACAAAGGCGCTGAAAAGCACTTTAAGGCAATAAAAATCTGAACATACTTTTATGGACTTGTATTGGACAATTCCAGTGCCAAAGCAACTTTCCAATGTATAAACCATCTATGAGACCATGTTAGATTAGTCAAACTGATTACAAACTGATTGCTGAGAAGTTACATACAAAACTTTGCAGTTGCATTAAAAACGTTACAAAGGCGCTGAAAAGCACTTTAAGGCAATAAAAACCTGAACATACTTTTATGGACTTGTATTGGACAATTCCAGTGCCAAAACAACTTCCCAATGTATAAAACATCTATGAGACCAAGTTAGATTAGTCAAACTGATTACAAACTGATCGCTGAGAGGTTACATACAAAACTTTGCAGTTGCTTTGAAAATGCTACTAAGGAGCTGAAAAGCACTTTAAGGCAATACAATCCTGAACATACTTTTATGGACTTGTATTGGACAATTCCAGTGCCAAAACAACTTTCCAATGTATAAACCATCTATGAGACCATGTTAGATTAGTCAAACTGATTACAAACTGATCGCTGAGAAGTTACATACAAAACTTTGCAGTTGCATTAAAAACGTTACAAAGGCGCTGAAAAGCACTTTAAGGCAATAAAAACCTGAACATACTTTTATGGACTTGTATTGGACAATTCCAGTGCCAAAACAACTTCCCAATGTATAAAACATCTATGAGACCAAGTTAGATTAGTCAAACTGATTACAAACTGATCGCTGAGAGGTTACATACAAAACTTTGCAGTTGCTTTGAAAATGCTACTAAGGAGCTGAAAAGCACTCTAAGGCTATACAATCCTGAACATACTTTTATGGACTTGTATTGGACAATTCCAGTGCCAAAACAACTTCCCAATGTATAAAACATCTATGAGACCAAGTTAGATTAGTCAAACTGATTACAAACTGATCGCTGAGAAGTTACATACAAAACTTTGCAGTTGCATTAAAAACGTTACAAAGGCGCTGAAAAGCACTTTAAGGCAATAAAAACCTGAACATACTTTTATGGACTTGTATTGGACAATTCCAGTGCCAAAACAACTTCCCAATGTATAAAACATCTATGAGACCAAGTTAGATTAGTCAAACTGATTACAAACTGATCGCTGAGAGGTTACATACAAAACTTTGCAGTTGCTTTGAAAATGCTACTAAGGAGCTGAAAAGCACTTTAAGGCAATACAATCCTGAACATACTTTTATGGACTTGTATTGGACAATTCCAGTGCCAAAACAACTTTCCAATGTATAAACCATCTATGAGACCATGTTAGATTAGTCAAACTGATTACAAACTGATCGCTGAGAAGTTACATACAAAACTTTGCAGTTGCATTAAAAACGTTACAAAGGCGCTGAAAAGCACTTTAAGGCAATAAAAACCTGAACATACTTTTATGGACTTGTATTGGACAATTCCAGTGCCAAAACAACTTCCCAATGTATAAAACATCTATGAGACCAAGTTAGATTAGTCAAACTGATTACAAACTGATCGCTGAGAGGTTACATACAAAACTTTGCAGTTGCTTTGAAAATGCTACTAAGGAGCTGAAAAGCACTTTAAGGCAATACAATCCTGAACATACTTTTATGGACTTGTATTGGACAATTCCAGTGCCAAAGCAACTTTCCAATGTATAAACCATCTATGAGACCATGTTAGATTAGTCAAACTGATTACAAACTGATCGCTGAGAGGTTACATACAAAACTTTGCAGTTGCATTGAAAATGCTACTAAGGAGCTGAAAAGCACTTTAAGGCAATAAAAAACTAAACATGCTATTACTGACTAGTAAGTCATTATTTCAGTGCATAAACTTTTTCCCATGTATACAACTCCAAAATGAACATATTAAAATGGTAGAAAATGTTTAGAAATTGGTCATTCAGAAGATAAATACATTTCAAGCTTTTGCATTGAAAACGTTACAAAGGCGCTGAAAAGCACTTTAAGGCAATAAAAACCTGAACATACTTTTATGGACTTGTATTGGACAATTCCAGTGCCAAAACAACTTCCCAATGTATAAAACATCTATGAGACCAAGTTAGATTAGTCAAACTGATTACAAACTGATCCCTGAGAAGTTACATACAAAACTTTGCAGTTGCATTAAAAACGTTACAAAGGCGCTGAAAAGCACTTTAAGGCAATAAAAATCTGAACATACTTTTATGGACTTGTATTGGACAATTCCAGTGCCAAAGCAACTTTCCAATGTATAAACCATCTATGAGACCATGTTAGATTAGTCAAACTGATTACAAACTGATCGCTGAGAAGTTACATACAAAACTTTGCAGTTGCATTAAAAACGTTACAAAGGCGCTGAAAAGCACTTTAAGGCAATAAAAACCTGAACATACTTTTATGGACTTGTATTGGACAATTCCAGTGCCAAAACAACTTCCCAATGTATAAAACATCTATGAGACCAAGTTAGATTAGTCAAACTGATTACAAACTGATCGCTGAGAGGTTACATACAAAACTTTGCAGTTGCTTTGAAAATGCTACTAAGGAGCTGAAAAGCACTTTAAGGCAATACAATCCTGAACATACTTTTATGGACTTGTATTGGACAATTCCAGTGCCAAAACAACTTTCCAATGTATAAACCATCTATGAGACCATGTTAGATTAGTCAAACTGATTACAAACTGATCGCTGAGAAGTTACATACAAAACTTTGCAGTTGCATTAAAAACGTTACAAAGGCGCTGAAAAGCACTTTAAGGCAATAAAAACCTGAACATACTTTTATGGACTTGTATTGGACAATTCCAGTGCCAAAACAACTTCCCAATGTATAAAACATCTATGAGACCAAGTTAGATTAGTCAAACTGATTACAAACTGATCGCTGAGAGGTTACATACAAAACTTTGCAGTTGCTTTGAAAATGCTACTAAGGAGCTGAAAAGCACTCTAAGGCAATACAATCCTGAACATACTTTTATGGACTTGTATTGGACAATTCCAGTGCCAAAACAACTTTCCAATGTATAAACCATCTATGAGACCATGTTAGATTAGTCAAACTGATTACAAACTGATCGCTGAGAAGTTACATACAAAACTTTGCAGTTGCATTAAAAACGTTACAAAGGCGCTGAAAAGCACTTTAAGGCAATAAAAACCTGAACATACTTTTATGGACTTGTATTGGACAATTCCAGTGCCAAAACAACTTCCCAATGTATAAAACATCTATGAGACCAAGTTAGATTAGTCAAACTGATTACAAACTGATCGCTGAGAGGTTACATACAAAACTTTGCAGTTGCTTTGAAAATGCTACTAAGGAGCTGAAAAGCACTCTAAGGCAATACAATCCTGAACATACTTTTATGGACTTGTATTGGACAATTCCAGTGCCAAAACAACTTCCCAATGTATAAAACATCTATGAGACCAAGTTAGATTAGTCAAACTGATTACAAACTGATCGCTGAGAAGTTACATACAAAACTTTGCAGTTGCATTAAAAACGTTACAAAGGCGCTGAAAAGCACTTTAAGGCAATAAAAACCTGAACATACTTTTATGGACTTGTATTGGACAATTCCAGTGCCAAAACAACTTCCCAATGTATAAAACATCTATGAGACCAAGTTAGATTAGTCAAACTGATTACAAACTGATCACTGAGAGGTTACATACAAAACTTTGCAGTTGCTTTGAAAATGCTACTAAGGAGCTGAAAAGCACTCTAAGGCAATACAATCCTGAACATACTTTTATGGACTTGTATTGGACAATTCCAGTGCCAAAACAACTTCCCAATGTATAAAACATCTATGAGACCAAGTTAGATTAGTCAAACTGATTACAAACTGATCGCTGAGAGGTTACATACAAAACTTTGCAGTTGCTTTGAAAATGCTACTAAGGAGCTGAAAAGCACTTTAAGGCAATACAATCCTGAACATACTTTTATGGACTTGTATTGGACAATTCCAGTGCCAAAGCAACTTTCCAATGTATAAACCATCTATGAGACCATGTTAGATTAGTCAAACTGATTACAAACTGATCGCTGAGAGGTTACATACAAAACTTTGCAGTTGCATTGAAAATGCTACTAAGGAGCTGAAAAGCACTTTAAGGCAATAAAAAACTAAACATGCTATTACTGACTAGTAAGTCATTATTTCAGTGCATAAACTTTTTCCCATGTATACAACTCCAAAATGAACATATTAAAATGGTAGAAAATGTTTAGAAATTGGTCATTCAGAAGATAAATACATTTCAAGCTTTTGCATTGAAAACGTTACAAAGGCGCTGAAAAGCACTTTAAGGCAATAAAAACCTGAACATACTTTTATGGACTTGTATTGGACAATTCCAGTGCCAAAACAACTTCCCAATGTATAAAACATCTATGAGACCAAGTTAGATTAGTCAAACTGATTACAAACTGATCGCTGAGAGGTTACATACAAAACTTTGCAGTTGCTTTGAAAATGCTACTAAGGAGCTGAAAAGCACTTTAAGGCAATACAATCCTGAACATACTTTTATGGACTTGTATTGGACAATTCCAGTGCCAAAACAACTTTCCAATGTATAAACCATCTATGAGACCATGTTAGATTAGTCAAACTGATTACAAACTGATCGCTGAGAAGTTACATACAAAACTTTGCAGTTGCATTAAAAACGTTACAAAGGCGCTGAAAAGCACTTTAAGGCAATAAAAACCTGAACATACTTTTATGGACTTGTATTGGACAATTCCAGTGCCAAAACAACTTCCCAATGTATAAAACATCTATGAGACCAAGTTAGATTAGTCAAACTGATTACAAACTGATCGCTGAGAGGTTACATACAAAACTTTGCAGTTGCTTTGAAAATGCTACTAAGGAGCTGAAAAGCACTCTAAGGCAATACAATCCTGAACATACTTTTATGGACTTGTATTGGACAATTCCAGTGCCAAAACAACTTCCCAATGTATAAAACATCTATGAGACCAAGTTAGATTAGTCAAACTGATTACAAACTGATCGCTGAGAAGTTACATACAAAACTTTGCAGTTGCATTAAAAACGTTACAAAGGCGCTGAAAAGCACTTTAAGGCAATAAAAACCTGAACATACTTTTATGGACTTGTATTGGACAATTCCAGTGCCAAAACAACTTCCCAATGTATAAAACATCTATGAGACCAAGTTAGATTAGTCAAACTGATTACAAACTGATCACTGAGAGGTTACATACAAAACTTTGCAGTTGCTTTGAAAATGCTACTAAGGAGCTGAAAAGCACTCTAAGGCAATACAATCCTGAACATACTTTTATGGACTTGTATTGGACAATTCCAGTGCCAAAACAACTTCCCAATGTATAAAACATCTATGAGACCAAGTTAGATTAGTCAAACTGATTACAAACTGATCGCTGAGAGGTTACATACAAAACTTTGCAGTTGCTTTGAAAATGCTACTAAGGAGCTGAAAAGCACTTTAAGGCAATACAATCCTGAACATACTTTTATGGACTTGTATTGGACAATTCCAGTGCCAAAGCAACTTTCCAATGTATAAACCATCTATGAGACCATGTTAGATTAGTCAAACTGATTACAAACTGATCGCTGAGAGGTTACATACAAAACTTTGCAGTTGCATTGAAAATGCTACTAAGGAGCTGAAAAGCACTTTAAGGCAATAAAAAACTAAACATGCTATTACTGACTAGTAAGTCATTATTTCAGTGCATAAACTTTTTCCCATGTATACAACTCCAAAATGAACATATTAAAATGGTAGAAAATGTTTAGAAATTGGTCATTCAGAAGATAAATACATTTCAAGCTTTTGCATTGAAAACGTTACAAAGGCGCTGAAAAGCACTTTAAGGCAATAAAAACCTGAACATACTTTTATGGACTTGTATTGGACAATTCCAGTGCCAAAACAACTTCCCAATGTATAAAACATCTATGAGACCAAGTTAGATTAGTCAAACTGATTACAAACTGATCCCTGAGAAGTTACATACAAAACTTTGCAGTTGCATTAAAAACGTTACAAAGGCGCTGAAAAGCACTTTAAGGCAATAAAAATCTGAACATACTTTTATGGACTTGTATTGGACAATTCCAGTGCCAAAGCAACTTTCCAATGTATAAACCATCTATGAGACCATGTTAGATTAGTCAAACTGATTACAAACTGATCGCTGAGAAGTTACATACAAAACTTTGCAGTTGCATTAAAAACGTTACAAAGGCGCTGAAAAGCACTTTAAGGCAATAAAAACCTGAACATACTTTTATGGACTTGTATTGGACAATTCCAGTGCCAAAACAACTTCCCAATGTATAAAACATCTATGAGACCAAGTTAGATTAGTCAAACTGATTACAAACTGATCGCTGAGAGGTTACATACAAAACTTTGCAGTTGCTTTGAAAATGCTACTAAGGAGCTGAAAAGCACTTTAAGGCAATACAATCCTGAACATACTTTTATGGACTTGTATTGGACAATTCCAGTGCCAAAACAACTTTCCAATGTATAAACCATCTATGAGACCATGTTAGATTAGTCAAACTGATTACAAACTGATCGCTGAGAAGTTACATACAAAACTTTGCAGTTGCATTAAAAACGTTACAAAGGCGCTGAAAAGCACTTTAAGGCAATAAAAACCTGAACATACTTTTATGGACTTGTATTGGACAATTCCAGTGCCAAAACAACTTCCCAATGTATAAAACATCTATGAGACCAAGTTAGATTAGTCAAACTGATTACAAACTGATCGCTGAGAGGTTACATACAAAACTTTGCAGTTGCTTTGAAAATGCTACTAAGGAGCTGAAAAGCACTCTAAGGCAATACAATCCTGAACATACTTTTATGGACTTGTATTGGACAATTCCAGTGCCAAAACAACTTCCCAATGTATAAAACATCTATGAGACCAAGTTAGATTAGTCAAACTGATTACAAACTGATCGCTGAGAGGTTACATACAAAACTTTGCAGTTGCTTTGAAAATGCTACTAAGGAGCTGAAAAGCACTTTAAGGCAATACAATCCTGAACATACTTTTATGGACTTGTATTGGACAATTCCAGTGCCAAAACAACTTTCCAATGTATAAACCATCTATGAGACCATGTTAGATTAGTCAAACTGATTACAAACTGATCGCTGAGAAGTTACATACAAAACTTTGCAGTTGCATTAAAAACGTTACAAAGGCGCTGAAAAGCACTTTAAGGCAATAAAAACCTGAACATACTTTTATGGACTTGTATTGGACAATTCCAGTGCCAAAACAACTTCCCAATGTATAAAACATCTATGAGACCAAGTTATATTTGTCAAACTGATTACAAACTGATCGCTGAGAGGTTACATACAAAACTTTGCAGTTGCATTGAAAATGCTACTAAGGAGCTGAAAAGCACTTTAAGGCAATAAAAAACTAAACATGCTATTACTGACTAGTAAGTCATTATTTCAGTGCATAAACTTTTTTCCCATGTATACAACTCCAAAATGAACATATTAAAATGGTAGAAAATGTTTAGAAATTGGTCATTCAGAAGATAAATACATTTCAAGCTTTTGCATTGAAAACGTTACAAAGGCGCTGAAAAGCACTTTAAGGCAATAAAAACCTGAACATACTTTTATGGACTTGTATTGGACAATTCCAGTGCCAAAACAACTTCCCAATGTATAAAACATCTATGAGACCAAGTTAGATTAGTCAAACTGATTACAAACTGATCGCTGAGAGGTTACATACAAAACTTTGCAGTTGCTTTGAAAATGCTACTAAGGAGCTGAAAAGCACTTTAAGGCAATACAATCCTGAACATACTTTTATGGACTTGTATTGGGCAATTCCAGTGCCAAAGCAACTTTCCAATGTATAAACCATCTATGAGACCATGTTAGATTAGTCAAACTGATTACAAACTGATCGCTGAGAAGTTACATACAAAACTTTGCAGTTGCTTTGAAAATGCTACTAAGGAGCTGAAAAGCACTTTAAGGCAATAAAAAACTAAACATGCTATTACTGACTAGTAAGTCATTATTTCAGTGCATACACTTTTTCCCATGTATACAACTCCAAAATGAACATATTCAAATGGTAGAAAATGTTTAGAATTTGGTCATTCAGATGATAAATACATTTCAAGCTTTTGCATTGAAAACGTTACAAAGGCGCTGAAAAGCACTTTAAGGCAATAAAAACCTGAACATACTTTTATGGACTTGTATTGGACAATTCCAGTGCCAAAACAACTTTCCAATGTATAAAACATCTATGAGACCAAGTTAGATTAGTCAAACTGATTACAAACTGATCGCTGAGAGGTTAAATACAAAACTTTGCAGTTGCATTGAAAATGCTACTAAGGAGCTGAAAAGCACTTTAAGGCAATAAAAAACTAAACATGCTATTACTGACTAGTAAGTCATTATTTCAGTGCATAAACTTTTTTCCCATGTATACAACTCCAAAATGAACATATTAAAATGGTAGAAAATGTTTAGAAATTGGTCATTCAGAAGATAAATACATTTCAAGCTTTTGCATTGAAAACGTTACAAAGGCGCTGAAAAGCACTTTAAGGCAATAAAAACCTGAACATACTTTTATGGACTTGTATTGGACAATTCCAGTGCCAAAACAACTTCCCAATGTATAAAACATCTATGAGACCAAGTTAGATTAGTCAAACTGATTACAAACTGATCGCTGAGAGGTTACATACAAAACTTTGCAGTTGCATTGAAAATGCTACTAAGGAGCTGAAAAGCACTTTAAGGCAATAAAAAACTAAACATGCTATTACTGACTAGTAAGTCATTATTTCAGTGCATAAACTTTTTTTCCCATGTATACAACTCCAAAATGAACATATTAAAATGGTAGAAAATGTTTAGAAATTGGTCATTCAGAAGATAAATACATTTCAAGCTTTTGCATTGAAAACGTTACAAAGGCGCTGAAAAGCACTTTAAGGCAATAAAAACCTGAACATACTTTTATGGACTTGTATTGGACAATTCCAGTGCCAAAACAACTTCCCAATGTATAAAACATCTATGAGACCAAGTTAGATTAGTCAAACTGATTACAAACTGATCGCTGAGAGGTTACATACAAAACTTTGCAGTTGCATTGAAAATGCTACTAAGGAGCTGAAAAGCACTTTAAGGCAATAAAAAACTAAACATGCTATTACTGACTAGTAAGTCATTATTTCAGTGCATAAACTTTTTTCCCATGTATACAACTCCAAAATGAACATATTAAAATGGTAGAAAATGTTTAGAAATTGGTCATTCAGAAGATAAATACATTTCAAGCTTTTGCATTGAAAACGTTACAAAGGCGCTGAAAAGCACTTTAAGGCAATAAAAACCTGAACATACTTTTATGGACTTGTATTGGACAATTCCAGTGCCAAAACAACTTCCCAATGTATAAAACATCTATGAGACCAAGTTAGATTAGTCAAACTGATTACAAACTGATCGCTGAGAGGTTACATACAAAACTTTGCAGTTGCATTGAAAATGCTACTAAGGAGCTGAAAAGCACTTTAAGGCAATAAAAAACTAAACATGCTATTACTGACTAGTAAGTCATTATTTCAGTGCATAAACTTTTTTTCCCATGTATACAACTCCAAAATGAACATATTAAAATGGTAGAAAATGTTTAGAAATTGGTCATTCAGAAGATAAATACATTTGAAGCTTTTGCATTGAAAACGTTACAAAGGCGCTGAAAAGCACTTTAAGGCAATAAAAACCTGAACATACTTTTATGGACTTGTATTGGACAATTCCAGTGCCAAAACAACTTCCCAATGTATAAAACATCTATGAGACCAAGTTAGATTAGTCAAACTGATTACAAACTGATCGCTGAGAGGTTACATACAAAACTTTGCAGTTGCATTGAAAATGCTACTAAGGAGCTGAAAAGCACTTTAAGGCAATAAAAAACGAAACATGCTATTACTGACTAGTAAGTCATTATTTCAGTGCATAAACTTTTTTCCCATGTATACAACTCCAAAATGAACATATTAAAATGGTAGAAAATGTTTAGAAATTGGTCATTCAGAAGATAAATACATTTCAAGCTTTTGCATTGAAAACGTTACAAAGGCGCTGAAAAGCACTTTAAGGCAATAAAAACCTGAACATACTTTTATGGACTTGTATTGGACAATTCCAGTGCCAAAACAACTTCCCAATGTATAAAACATCTATGAGACCAAGTTAGATTAGTCAAACTGATTACAAACTGATCCCTGAGAAGTTACATACAAAACTTTGCAGTTGCATTAAAAACGTTACAAAGGCGCTGAAAAGCACTTTAAGGCAATAAAAACCTGAACATACTTTTATGGACTTGTATTGGACAATTCCAGTGCCAAAACAACTTCCCAATGTATAAAACATCTATGAGACCAAGTTAGATTAGTCAAACTGATTACAAACTGATCGCTGAGAGGTTACATACAAAACTTTGCAGTTGCTTTGAAAATGCTACTAAGGAGCTGAAAAGCACTTTAAGGCAATACAATCCTGAACATACTTTTATGGACTTGTATTGGACAATTCCAGTGCCAAAACAACTTCCCAATGTATAAAACATCTATGAGACCAAGTTAGATTAGTCAAACTGAATACAAACTGATCGCTGAGAAGTTACATACAAAACTTTGCAGTTGCTTTGAAAATGCTACTAAGGAGCTGAAAAGCACTTTAAGGCAATACAATCCTGAACATACTTTTATGGACTTGTATTGGACAATTCCAGTGCCAAAACAACTTCCCAATGTATAAAACATCTATGAGACCAAGTTAGATTAGTCAAACTGAATACAAACTGATCGCTGAGAAGTTACATACAAAACTTTGCAGTTGCATTAAAAACGTTACAAAGGCGCTGAAAAGCACTTTAAGGCAATAAAAACCTGAACATACTTTTATGGACTTGTATTGGACAATTCCAGTGCCAAAACAACTTCCCAATGTATAAAACATCTATGAGACCAAGTTAGATTAGTCAAACTGATTACAAACTGATCGCTGAGAGGTTACATACAAAACTTTGCAGTTGCTTTGAAAATGCTACTAAGGAGCTGAAAAGCACTCTAAGGCAATACAATCCTGAACATACTTTTATGGACTTGTATTGGACAATTCCAGTGCCAAAACAACTTCCCAATGTATAAAACATCTATGAGACCAAGTTAGATTAGTCAAACTGATTACAAACTGATCGCTGAGAGGTTACATACAAAACTTTGCAGTTGCTTTGAAAATGCTACTAAGGAGCTGAAAAGCACTTTAAGGCAATACAATCCTGAACATACTTTTATGGACTTGTATTGGACAATTCCAGTGCCAAAGCAACTTTCCAATGTATAAACCATCTATGAGACCATGTTAGATTAGTCAAACTGATTACAAACTGATCGCTGAGAAGTTACATACAAAACTTTGCAGTTGCTTTGAAAATGCTACTAAGGAGCTGAAAAGCACTTTAAGGCAATGAAAAACTAAACATGCTATTACTGACTAGTAAGTCATTATTTCAGTGCATACACTTTTTCCCATGTATACAACTCCAAAATGAACATATTCAAATGGTAGAAAATGTTTAGAAATTGGTCATTCAGATGATAAATACATTTCAAGCTTTTGCATTGAAAACGTTACAAAGGCGCTGAAAAGCACTTTAAGGCAATAAAAACCTGAACATACTTTTATGGACTTGTATTGGACAATTCCAGTGCCAAAACAACTTCCCAATGTATAAAACATCTATGAGACCAAGTTAGATTAGTCAAACTGATTACAAACTGATCGCTGAGAGGTTACATACAAAACTTTGCAGTTGCATTGAAAATGCTACTAAGGAGCTGAAAAGCACTTTAAGGCAATAAAAAACTAAACATGCTATTACTGACTAGTAAGTCATTATTTCAGTGCATAAACTTTTTTCCCATGTATACAACTCCAAAATGAACATATTAAAATGGTAGAAAATGTTTAGAAATTGGTCATTCAGAAGATAAATACATTTCAAGCTTTTGCATTGAAAACGTTACAAAGGCGCTGAAAAGCACTTTAAGGCAATAAAAACCTGAACATACTTTTATGGACTTGTATTGGACAATTCCAGTGCCAAAACAACTTCCCAATGTATAAAACATCTATGAGACCAAGTTAGATTAGTCAAACTGATTACAAACTGATCGCTGAGAGGTTACATACAAAACTTTGCAGTTGCATTGAAAATGCTACTAAGGAGCTGAAAAGCACTTTAAGGCAATAAAAAACTAAACATGCTATTACTGACTAGTAAGTCATTATTTCAGTGCATAAACTTTTTTCCCATGTATACAACTCCAAAATGAACATATTAAAATGGTAGAAAATGTTTAGAAATTGGTCATTCAGAAGATAAATACATTTCAAGCTTTTGCATTGAAAACGTTACAAAGGCGCTGAAAAGCACTTTAAGGCAATAAAAACCTGAACATACTTTTATGGACTTGTATTGGACAATTCCAGTGCCAAAACAACTTCCCAATGTATAAAACATCTATGAGACCAAGTTAGATTAGTCAAACTGATTACAAACTGATCGCTGAGAGGTTACATACAAAACTTTGCAGTTGCATTGAAAATGCTACTAAGGAGCTGAAAAGCACTTTAAGGCAATAAAAAACTAAACATGCTATTACTGACTAGTAAGTCATTATTTCAGTGCATAAACTTTTTTCCCATGTATACAACTCCAAAATGAACATATTAAAATGGTAGAAAATGTTTAGAAATTGGTCATTCAGAAGATAAATACATTTCAAGCTTTTGCATTGAAAACGTTACAAAGGCGCTGAAAAGCACTTTAAGGCAATAAAAACCTGAACATACTTTTATGGACTTGTATTGGACAATTCCAGAGCCAAAACAACTTCCCAATGTATAAAACATCTATGAGACCAAGTTAGATTAGTCAAACTGATTACAAACTGATCCCTGAGAAGTTACATACAAAACTTTGCAGTTGCATTAAAAACGTTACAAAGGCGCTGAAAAGCACTTTAAGGCAATAAAAACCTGAACATACTTTTATGGACTTGTATTGGACAATTCCAGTGCCAAAACAACTTCCCAATGTATAAAACATCTATGAGACCAAGTTAGATTAGTCAAACTGATTACAAACTGATCGCTGAGAGGTTACATACAAAACTTTGCAGTTGCTTTGAAAATGCTACTAAGGAGCTGAAAAGCACTTTAAGGCAATACAATCCTGAACATACTTTTATGGACTTGTATTGGACAATTCCAGTGCCAAAACAATTTCCCAATGTATAAAACATCGATGAGACCAAGTTAGATTAGTCAAACTGAATACAAACTGATCGCTGAGAAGTTACATACAAAACTTTGCAGTTGCTTTGAAAATGCTACTAAGGAGCTGAAAAGCACTTTAAGGCAATACAATCCTGAACATACTTTTATGGACTTGTATTGGACAATTCCAGTGCCAAAACAACTTCCCAATGTATAAAACATCTATGAGACCAAGTTAGATTAGTCAAACTGATTACAAACTGATCGCTGAGAAGTTACATACAAAACTTTGCAGTTGCATTAAAAACGTTACAAAGGCGCTGAAAAGCACTTTAAGGCAATAAAAACCTGAACATACTTTTATGGACTTGTATTGGACAATTCCAGTGCCAAAACAACTTCCCAATGTATAAAACATCTATGAGACCAAGTTAGATTAGTCAAACTGATTACAAACTGATCGCTGAGAGGTTACATACAAAACTTTGCAGTTGCTTTGAAAATGCTACTAAGGAGCTGAAAAGCACTCTAAGGCAATACAATCCTGAACATACTTTTATGGACTTGTATTGGACAATTCCAGTGCCAAAACAACTTCCCAATGTATAAAACATCTATGAGACCAAGTTAGATTAGTCAAACTGATTACAAACTGATCGCTGAGAGGTTACATACAAAACTTTGCAGTTGCATTGAAAATGCTACTAAGGAGCTGAAAAGCACTTTAAGGCAATACAATCCTGAACATACTTTTATGGACTTGTATTGGACAATTCCAGTGCCAAAGCAACTTTCCAATGTATAAACCATCTATGAGACCATGTTAGATTAGTCAAACTGATTACAAACTGATCGCTGAGAAGTTACATACAAAACTTTGCAGTTGCTTTGAAAATGCTACTAAGGAGCTGAAAAGCACTTTAAGGCAATAAAAAACTAAACATGCTATTACTGACTAGTAAGTCATTATTTCAGTGCATACACTTTTTCCCATGTATACAACTCCAAAATGAACATATTCAAATGGTAGAAAATGTTTAGAAATTGGTCATTCAGATGATAAATACATTTCAAGCTTTTGCATTGAAAACGTTACAAAGGCGCTGAAAAGCACTTTAAGGCAATAAAAACCTGAACATACTTTTATGGACTTGTATTGGACAATTCCAGTGCCAAAACAACTTCCCAATGTATAAAACATCTATGAGACCAAGTTAGATTAGTCAAACTGATTACAAACTGATCGCTGAGAGGTTACATACAAAACTTTGCAGTTGCATTGAAAATGCTACTAAGGAGCTGAAAAGCACTTTAAGGCAATAAAAAACTAAACATGCTATTACTGACTAGTAAGTCATTATTTCAGTGCATAAACTTTTTTCCCATGTATACAACTCCAAAATGAACATATTAAAATGGTAGAAAATGTTTAGAAATTGGTCATTCAGAAGATAAATACATTTCAAGCTTTTGCATTGAAAACGTTACAAAGGCGCTGAAAAGCACTTTAAGGCAATAAAAACCTGAACATACTTTTATGGACTTGTATTGGACAATTCCAGTGCCAAAACAACTTCCCAATGTATAAAACATCTATGAGACCAAGTTAGATTAGTCAAACTGATTACAAACTGATCCCTGAGAAGTTACATACAAAACTTTGCAGTTGCATTAAAAACGTTACAAAGGCGCTGAAAAGCACTTTAAGGCAATAAAAACCTGAACATACTTTTATGGACTTGTATTGGACAATTCCAGTGCCAAAACAACTTCCCAATGTATAAAACTTCTATGAGACCAAGTTAGATTAGTCAAACTGATTACAAACTGATCGCTGAGAGGTTACATACAAAACTTTGCAGTTGCTTTGAAAATGCTACTAAGGAGCTGAAAAGCACTTTAAGGCAATACAATCCTGAACATACTTTTATGGACTTGTATTGGACAATTCCAGTGCCAAAACAACTTCCCAATGTATAAAACATCTATGAGACCAAGTTAGATTAGTCAAACTGAATACAAACTGATCGCTGAGAAGTTACATACAAAACTTTGCAGTTGCTTTGAAAATGCTACTAAGGAGCTGACAAGCACTTTAAGGCAATACAATCCTGAACATACTTTTATGGACTTGTATTGGACAATTCCAGTGCCAAAACAACTTCCCAATGTATAAAACATCTATGAGACCAAGTTAGATTAGTCAAACTGAATACAAACTGATCGCTGAGAAGTTACATACAAAACTTTGCAGTTGCATTAAAAACGTTACAAAGGCGCTGAAAAGCACTTTAAGGCAATAAAAACCTGAACATACTTTTATGGACTTGTATTGGACAATTCCAGTGCCAAAACAACTTCCCAATGTATAAAACATCTATGAGACCAAGTTAGATTAGTCAAACTGATTACAAACTGATCGCTGAGAGGTTACATACAAAACTTTGCAGTTGCTTTGAAAATGCTACTAAGGAGCTGAAAAGCACTCTAAGGCAATACAATCCTGAACATACTTTTATGGACTTGTATTGGACAATTCCAGTGCCAAAACAACTTCCCAATGTATAAAACATCTATGAGACCAAGTTAGATTAGTCAAACTGATTACAAACTGATCGCTGAGAGGTTACATACAAAACTTTGCAGTTGCTTTGAAAATGCTACTAAGGAGCTGAAAAGCACTTTAAGGCAATACAATCCTGAACATACTTTTATGGACTTGTATTGGACAATTCCAGTGCCAAAGCAACTTTCCAATGTATAAACCATCTATGAGACCATGTTAGATTAGTCAAACTGATTACAAACTGATCGCTGAGAAGTTACATACAAAACTTTGCAGTTGCTTTGAAAATGCTACTAAGGAGCTGAAAAGCACTTTAAGGCAATAAAAAACTAAACATGCTATTACTGACTAGTAAGTCATTATTTCAGTGCATACACTTTTTCCCATGTATACAACTCCAAAATGAACATATTCAAATGGTAGAAAATGTTTAGAAATTGGTCATTCAGATGATAAATACATTTCAAGCTTTTGCATTGAAAACGTTACAAAGGCGCTGAAAAGCACTTTAAGGCAATAAAAACCTGAACATACTTTTATGGACTTGTATTGGACAATTCCAGTGCCAAAACAACTTCCCAATGTATAAAACATCTATGAGACCAAGTTAGATTAGTCAAACTGATTACAAACTGATCGCTGAGAGGTTACATACAAAACTTTGCAGTTGCATTGAAAATGCTACTAAGGAGCTGAAAAGCACTTTAAGGCAATAAAAAACTAAACATGCTATTACTGACTAGTAAGTCATTATTTCAGTGCATAAACTTTTTTCCCATGTATACAACTCCAAAATGAACATATTAAAATGGTAGAAAATGTTTAGAAATTGGTCATTCAGAAGATAAATACATTTCAAGCTTTTGCATTGAAAACGTTACAAAGGCGCTGAAAAGCACTTTAAGGCAATAAAAACCTGAACATACTTTTATGGACTTGTATTGGACAATTCCAGTGCCAAAACAACTTCCCAATGTATAAAACATCTATGAGACCAAGTTAGATTAGTCAAACTGATTACAAACTGATCGCTGAGAGGTTACATACAAAACTTTGCAGTTGCATTGAAAATGCTACTAAGGAGCTGAAAAGCACTTTAAGGCAATAAAAAACTAAACATGCTATTACTGACTAGTAAGTCATTATTTCAGTGCATAAACTTTTTTCCCATGTATACAACTCCAAAATGAACATATTAAAATGGTAGAAAATGTTTAGAAATTGGTCATTCAGAAGATAAATACATTTCAAGCTTTTGCATTGAAAACGTTACAAAGGCGCTGAAAAGCACTTTAAGGCAATAAAAACCTGAACATACTTTTATGGACTTGTATTGGACAATTCCAGTGCCAAAACAACTTCCCAATGTATAAAACATCTATGAGACCAAGTTAGATTAGTCAAACTGATTACAAACTGATCGCTGAGAGGTTACATACAAAACTTTGCAGTTGCATTGAAAATGCTACTAAGGAGCTGAAAAGCACTTTAAGGCAATAAAAAACTAAACATGCTATTACTGACTAGTAAGTCATTATTTCAGTGCATAAACTTTTTTCCCATGTATACAACTCCAAAATGAACATATTAAAATGGTAGAAAATGTTTAGAAATTGGTCATTCAGAAGATAAATACATTTCAAGCTTTTGCATTGAAAACGTTACAAAGGCGCTGAAAAGCACTTTAAGGCAATAAAAACCTGAACATACTTTTATGGACTTGTATTGGACAATTCCAGAGCCAAAACAACTTCCCAATGTATAAAACATCTATGAGACCAAGTTAGATTAGTCAAACTGATTACAAACTGATCCCTGAGAAGTTACATACAAAACTTTGCAGTTGCATTAAAAACGTTACAAAGGCGCTGAAAAGCACTTTAAGGCAATAAAAACCTGAACATACTTTTATGGACTTGTATTGGACAATTCCAGTGCCAAAACAACTTCCCAATGTATAAAACATCTATGAGACCAAGTTAGATTAGTCAAACTGATTACAAACTGATCGCTGAGAGGTTACATACAAAACTTTGCAGTTGCATTGAAAATGCTACTAAGGAGCTGAAAAGCACTTTAAGGCAATAAAAAACTAAACATGCTATTACTGACTAGTAAGTCATTATTTCAGTGCATAAACTTTTTTCCCATGTATACAACTCCAAAATGAACATATTAAAATGGTAGAAAATGTTTAGAAATTGGTCATTCAGAAGATAAATACATTTCAAGCTTTTGCATTGAAAACGTTACAAAGGCGCTGAAAAGCACTTTAAGGCAATAAAAACCTGAACATACTTTTATGGACTTGTATTGGACAATTCCAGTGCCAAAACAACTTCCCAATGTATAAAACATCTATGAGACCAAGTTAGATTAGTCAAACTGATTACAAACTGATCGCTGAGAGGTTACATACAAAACTTTGCAGTTGCATTGAAAATGCTACTAAGGAGCTGAAAAGCACTTTAAGGCAATAAAAAACTAAACATGCTATTACTGACTAGTAAGTCATTATTTCAGTGCATAAACTTTTTTCCCATGTATACAACTCCAAAATGAACATATTAAAATGGTAGAAAATGTTTAGAAATTGGTCATTCAGAAGATAAATACATTTCAAGCTTTTGCATTGAAAACGTTACAAAGGCGCTGAAAAGCACTTTAAGGCAATAAAAACCTGAACATACTTTTATGGACTTGTATTGGACAATTCCAGAGCCAAAACAACTTCCCAATGTATAAAACATCTATGAGACCAAGTTAGATTAGTCAAACTGATTACAAACTGATCCCTGAGAAGTTACATACAAAACTTTGCAGTTGCATTAAAAACGTTACAAAGGCGCTGAAAAGCACTTTAAGGCAATAAAAACCTGAACATACTTTTATGGACTTGTATTGGACAATTCCAGTGCCAAAACAACTTCCCAATGTATAAAACATCTATGAGACCAAGTTAGATTAGTCAAACTGATTACAAACTGATCGCTGAGAGGTTACATACAAAACTTTGCAGTTGCTTTGAAAATGCTACTAAGGAGCTGAAAAGCACTTTAAGGCAATACAATCCTGAACATACTTTTATGGACTTGTATTGGACAATTCCAGTGCCAAAACAACTTCCCAATGTATAAAACATCGATGAGACCAAGTTAGATTAGTCAAACTGAATACAAACTGATCGCTGAGAAGTTACATACAAAACTTTGCAGTTGCTTTGAAAATGCTACTAAGGAGCTGAAAAGCACTTTAAGGCAATACAATCCTGAACATACTTTTATGGACTTGTATTGGACAATTCCAGTGCCAAAACAACTTCCCAATGTATAAAACATCTATGAGACCAAGTTAGATTAGTCAAACTGAATACAAACTGATCGCTGAGAAGTTACATACAAAACTTTGCAGTTGCATTAAAAACGTTACAAAGGCGCTGAAAAGCACTTTAAGGCAATAAAAACCTGAACATACTTTTATGGACTTGTATTGGACAATTCCAGTGCCAAAACAACTTCCCAATGTATAAAACATCTATGAGACCAAGTTAGATTAGTCAAACTGATTACAAACTGATCGCTGAGAGGTTACATACAAAACTTTGCAGTTGCTTTGAAAATGCTACTAAGGAGCTGAAAAGCACTCTAAGGCAATACAATCCTGAACATACTTTTATGGACTTGTATTGGACAATTCCAGTGCCAAAACAACTTCCCAATGTATAAAACATCTATGAGACCAAGTTAGATTAGTCAAACTGATTACAAACTGATCGCTGAGAGGTTACATACAAAACTTTGCAGTTGCATTGAAAATGCTACTAAGGAGCTGAAAAGCACTTTAAGGCAATACAATCCTGAACATACTTTTATGGACTTGTATTGGACAATTCCAGTGCCAAAGCAACTTTCCAATGTATAAACCATCTATGAGACCATGTTAGATTAGTCAAACTGATTACAAACTGATCGCTGAGAAGTTACATACAAAACTTTGCAGTTGCTTTGAAAATGCTACTAAGGAGCTGAAAAGCACTTTAAGGCAATAAAAAACTAAACATGCTATTACTGACTAGTAAGTCATTATTTCAGTGCATACACTTTTTCCCATGTATACAACTCCAAAATGAACATATTCAAATGGTAGAAAATGTTTAGAAATTGGTCATTCAGATGATAAATACATTTCAAGCTTTTGCATTGAAAACGTTACAAAGGCGCTGAAAAGCACTTTAAGGCAATAAAAACCTGAACATACTTTTATGGACTTGTATTGGACAATTCCAGTGCCAAAACAACTTCCCAATGTATAAAACATCTATGAGACCAAGTTAGATTAGTCAAACTGATTACAAACTGATCGCTGAGAGGTTACATACAAAACTTTGCAGTTGCATTGAAAATGCTACTAAGGAGCTGAAAAGCACTTTAAGGCAATAAAAAACTAAACATGCTATTACTGACTAGTAAGTCATTATTTCAGTGCATAAACTTTTTTCCCATGTATACAACTCCAAAATGAACATATTAAAATGGTAGAAAATGTTTAGAAATTGGTCATTCAGAAGATAAATACATTTCAAGCTTTTGCATTGAAAACGTTACAAAGGCGCTGAAAAGCACTTTAAGGCAATAAAAACCTGAACATACTTTTATGGACTTGTATTGGACAATTCCAGTGCCAAAACAACTTCCCAATGTATAAAACATCTATGAGACCAAGTTAGATTAGTCAAACTGATTACAAACTGATCGCTGAGAGGTTACATACAAAACTTTGCAGTTGCATTGAAAATGCTACTAAGGAGCTGAAAAGCACTTTAAGGCAATAAAAAACTAAACATGCTATTACTGACTAGTAAGTCATTATTTCAGTGCATAAACTTTTTTCCCATGTATACAACTCCAAAATGAACATATTAAAATGGTAGAAAATGTTTAGAAATTGGTCATTCAGAAGATAAATACATTTCAAGCTTTTGCATTGAAAACGTTACAAAGGCGCTGAAAAGCACTTTAAGGCAATAAAAACCTGAACATACTTTTATGGACTTGTATTGGACAATTCCAGTGCCAAAACAACTTCCCAATGTATAAAACATCTATGAGACCAAGTTAGATTAGTCAAACTGATTACAAACTGATCGCTGAGAGGTTACATACAAAACTTTGCAGTTGCATTGAAAATGCTACTAAGGAGCTGAAAAGCACTTTAAGGCAATAAAAAACTAAACATGCTATTACTGACTAGTAAGTCATTATTTCAGTGCATAAACTTTTTTCCCATGTATACAACTCCAAAATGAACATATTAAAATGGTAGAAAATGTTTAGAAATTGGTCATTCAGAAGATAAATACATTTCAAGCTTTTGCATTGAAAACGTTACAAAGGCGCTGAAAAGCACTTTAAGGCAATAAAAACCTGAACATACTTTTATGGACTTGTATTGGACAATTCCAGAGCCAAAACAACTTCCCAATGTATAAAACATCTATGAGACCAAGTTAGATTAGTCAAACTGATTACAAACTGATCCCTGAGAAGTTACATACAAAACTTTGCAGTTGCATTAAAAACGTTACAAAGGCGCTGAAAAGCACTTTAAGGCAATAAAAACCTGAACATACTTTTATGGACTTGTATTGGACAATTCCAGTGCCAAAACAACTTCCCAATGTATAAAACATCTATGAGACCAAGTTAGATTAGTCAAACTGATTACAAACTGATCGCTGAGAGGTTACATACAAAACTTTGCAGTTGCATTGAAAATGCTACTAAGGAGCTGAAAAGCACTTTAAGGCAATAAAAAACTAAACATGCTATTACTGACTAGTAAGTCATTATTTCAGTGCATAAACTTTTTTCCCATGTATACAACTCCAAAATGAACATATTAAAATGGTAGAAAATGTTTAGAAATTGGTCATTCAGTAGATAAATAAATTTCAAGCTTTTGCATTGAAAACGTTACAAAGGCGCTGAAAAGCACTTTAAGGCAATAAAAACCTGAACATACTTTTATGGACTTGTATTGGACAATTCCAGTGCCAAAACAACTTCCCAATGTATAAAACATCTATGAGACCAAGTTAGATTAGTCAAACTGATTACAAACTGATCGCTGAGAGGTTACATACAAAACTTTGCAGTTGCATTGAAAATGCTACTAAGGAGCTGAAAAGCACTTTAAGGCAATAAAAAACTAAACATGCTATTACTGACTAGTAAGTCATTATTTCAGTGCATAAACTTTTTTTTCCCATGTATACAACTCCAAAATGAACATATTAAAATGGTAGAAAATGTTTAGAAATTGGTCATTCAGAAGATAAATACATTTCAAGCTTTTGCATTGAAAACGTTACAAAGGCGCTGAAAAGCACTTTAAGGCAATAAAAACCTGAACATACTTTTATGGACTTGTATTGGACAATTCCAGTGCCAAAACAACTTCCCAATGTATAAAACATCTATGAGACCAAGTTAGATTAGTCAAACTGATTACAAACTGATCGCTGAGAGGTTACATACAAAACTTTGCAGTTGCATTGAAAATGCTACTAAGGAGCTGAAAAGCACTTTAAGGCAATAAAAAACTAAACATGCTATTACTGACTAGTAAGTCATTATTTCAGTGCATAAACTTTTTTCCCATGTATACAACTCCAAAATGAACATATTAAAATGGTAGAAAATGTTTAGAAATTGGTCATTCAGAAGATAAATACATTTCAAGCTTTTGCATTGAAAACGTTACAAAGGCGCTGAAAAGCACTTTAAGGCAATAAAAACCTGAACATACTTTTATGGACTTGTATTGGACAATTCCAGTGCCAAAACAACTTCCCAATGTATAAAACATCTATGAGACCAAGTTAGATTAGTCAAACTGATTACAAACTGATCCCTGAGAAGTTACATACAAAACTTTGCAGTTGCATTAAAAACGTTACAAAGGCGCTGAAAAGCACTTTAAGGCAATAAAAACCTGAACATACTTTTATGGACTTGTATTGGACAATTCCAGTGCCAAAACAACTTCCCAATGTATAAAACATCTATGAGACCAAGTTAGATTAGTCAAACTGATTACAAACTGATCGCTGAGAGGTTACATACAAAACTTTGCAGTTGCTTTGAAAATGCTACTAAGGAGCTGAAAAGCACTTTAAGGCAATACAATCCTGAACATACTTTTATGGACTTGTATTGGACAATTCCAGTGCCAAAACAACTTCCCAATGTATAAAACATCGATGAGACCAAGTTAGATTAGTCAAACTGAATACAAACTGATCGCTGAGAAGTTACATACAAAACTTTGCAGTTGCTTTGAAAATGCTACTAAGGAGCTGAAAAGCACTTTAAGGCAATACAATCCTGAACATACTTTTATGGACTTGTATTGGACAATTCCAGTGCCAAAACAACTTCCCAATGTATAAAACATCTATGAGACCAAGTTAGATTAGTCAAACTGAATACAAACTGATCGCTGAGAAGTTACATACAAAACTTTGCAGTTGCATTAAAAACGTTACAAAGGCGCTGAAAAGCACTTTAAGGCAATAAAAACCTGAACATACTTTTATGGACTTGTATTGGACAATTCCAGTGCCAAAACAACTTCCC
Source organism: Neosalanx taihuensis (assembly GCA_030340665.1). Classification (NCBI taxonomy): domain Eukaryota; kingdom Metazoa; phylum Chordata; class Actinopteri; order Osmeriformes; family Salangidae; genus Neosalanx; species Neosalanx taihuensis. The sequence goes on along the minus strand of CM059304.1, from coordinate 6,300,303 downwards.
AATGTATAAAACATCTATGAGACCAAGTTAGATTAGTCAAACTGATTACAAACTGATCGCTGAGAGGTTACATACAAAACTTTGCAGTTGCTTTGAAAATGCTACTAAGGAGCTGAAAAGCACTCTAAGGCAATACAATCCTGAACATACTTTTATGGACTTGTATTGGACAATTCCAGTGCCAAAACAACTTCCCAATGTATAAAACATCTATGAGACCAAGTTAGATTAGTCAAACTGATTACAAACTGATCGCTGAGAGGTTACATACAAAACTTTGCAGTTGCTTTGAAAATGCTACTAAGGAGCTGAAAAGCACTTTAAGGCAATACAATCCTGAACATACTTTTATGGACTTGTATTGGACAATTCCAGTGCCAAAGCAACTTTCCAATGTATAAACCATCTATGAGACCATGTTAGATTAGTCAAACTGATTACAAACTGATCGCTGAGAAGTTACATACAAAACTTTGCAGTTGCTTTGAAAATGCTACTAAGGAGCTGAAAAGCACTTTAAGGCAATAAAAAACTAAACATGCTATTACTGACTAGTAAGTCATTATTTCAGTGCATACACTTTTTCCCATGTATACAACTCCAAAATGAACATATTCAAATGGTAGAAAATGTTTAGAAATTGGTCATTCAGATGATAAATACATTTCAAGCTTTTGCATTGAAAACGTTACAAAGGCGCTGAAAAGCACTTTAAGGCAATAAAAACCTGAACATACTTTTATGGACTTGTATTGGACAATTCCAGTGCCAAAACAACTTCCCAATGTATAAAACATCTATGAGACCAAGTTAGATTAGTCAAACTGATTACAAACTGATCGCTGAGAGGTTACATACAAAACTTTGCAGTTGCATTGAAAATGCTACTAAGGAGCTGAAAAGCACTTTAAGGCAATAAAAAACTAAACATGCTATTACTGACTAGTAAGTCATTATTTCAGTGCATAAACTTTTTTCCCATGTATACAACTCCAAAATGAACATATTAAAATGGTAGAAAATGTTTAGAAATTGGTCATTCAGAAGATAAATACATTTCAAGCTTTTGCATTGAAAACGTTACAAAGGCGCTGAAAAGCACTTTAAGGCAATAAAAACCTGAACATACTTTTATGGACTTGTATTGGACAATTCCAGTGCCAAAACAACTTCCCAATGTATAAAACATCTATGAGACCAAGTTAGATTAGTCAAACTGATTACAAACTGATCGCTGAGAGGTTACATACAAAACTTTGCAGTTGCATTGAAAATGCTACTAAGGAGCTGAAAAGCACTTTAAGGCAATAAAAAACTAAACATGCTATTACTGACTAGTAAGTCATTATTTCAGTGCATAAACTTTTTTCCCATGTATACAACTCCAAAATGAACATATTAAAATGGTAGAAAATGTTTAGAAATTGGTCATTCAGAAGATAAATACATTTCAAGCTTTTGCATTGAAAACGTTACAAAGGCGCTGAAAAGCACTTTAAGGCAATAAAAACCTGAACATACTTTTATGGACTTGTATTGGACAATTCCAGTGCCAAAACAACTTCCCAATGTATAAAACATCTATGAGACCAAGTTAGATTAGTCAAACTGATTACAAACTGATCGCTGAGAGGTTACATACAAAACTTTGCAGTTGCATTGAAAATGCTACTAAGGAGCTGAAAAGCACTTTAAGGCAATAAAAAACTAAACATGCTATTACTGACTAGTAAGTCATTATTTCAGTGCATAAACTTTTTTCCCATGTATACAACTCCAAAATGAACATATTAAAATGGTAGAAAATGTTTAGAAATTGGTCATTCAGAAGATAAATACATTTCAAGCTTTTGCATTGAAAACGTTACAAAGGCGCTGAAAAGCACTTTAAGGCAATAAAAACCTGAACATACTTTTATGGACTTGTATTGGACAATTCCAGTGCCAAAACAACTTCCCAATGTATAAAACATCTATGAGACCAAGTTAGATTAGTCAAACTGATTACAAACTGATCCCTGAGAAGTTACATACAAAACTTTGCAGTTGCATTAAAAACGTTACAAAGGCGCTGAAAAGCACTTTAAGGCAATAAAAACCTGAACATACTTTTATGGACTTGTATTGGACAATTCCAGTGCCAAAACAACTTCCCAATGTATAAAACATCTATGAGACCAAGTTAGATTAGTCAAACTGATTACAAACTGATCGCTGAGAGGTTACATACAAAACTTTGCAGTTGCTTTGAAAATGCTACTAAGGAGCTGAAAAGCACTTTAAGGCAATACAATCCTGAACATACTTTTATGGACTTGTATTGGACAATTCCAGTGCCAAAACAACTTCCCAATGTATAAAACATCGATGAGACCAAGTTAGATTAGTCAAACTGAATACAAACTGATCGCTGAGAAGTTACATACAAAACTTTGCAGTTGCTTTGAAAATGCTACTAAGGAGCTGAAAAGCACTTTAAGGCAATACAATCCTGAACATACTTTTATGGACTTGTATTGGACAATTCCAGTGCCAAAACAACTTCCCAATGTATAAAACATCTATGAGACCAAGTTAGATTAGTCAAACTGAATACAAACTGATCGCTGAGAAGTTACATACAAAACTTTGCAGTTGCATTAAAAACGTTACAAAGGCGCTGAAAAGCACTTTAAGGCAATAAAAACCTGAACATACTTTTATGGACTTGTATTGGACAATTCCAGTGCCAAAACAACTTCCCAATGTATAAAACATCTATGAGACCAAGTTAGATTAGTCAAACTGATTACAAACTGATCGCTGAGAGGTTACATACAAAACTTTGCAGTTGCTTTGAAAATGCTACTAAGGAGCTGAAAAGCACTCTAAGGCAATACAATCCTGAACATACTTTTATGGACTTGTATTGGACAATTCCAGTGCCAAAACAACTTCCCAATGTATAAAACATCTATGAGACCAAGTTAGATTAGTCAAACTGATTACAAACTGATCGCTGAGAGGTTACATACAAAACTTTGCAGTTGCATTGAAAATGCTACTAAGGAGCTGAAAAGCACTTTAAGGCAATACAATCCTGAACATACTTTTATGGACTTGTATTGGACAATTCCAGTGCCAAAGCAACTTTCCAATGTATAAACCATCTATGAGACCATGTTAGATTAGTCAAACTGATTACAAACTGATCGCTGAGAAGTTACATACAAAACTTTGCAGTTGCTTTGAAAATGCTACTAAGGAGCTGAAAAGCATTTTAAGGCAATAAAAAACTAAACATGCTATTACTGACTAGTAAGTCATTATTTCAGTGCATACACTTTTTCCCATGTATACAACTCCAAAATGAACATATTCAAATGGTAGAAAATGTTTAGAAATTGGTCATTCAGATGATAAATACATTTCAAGCTTTTGCATTGAAAACGTTACAAAGGCGCTGAAAAGCACTTTAAGGCAATAAAAACCTGAACATACTTTTATGGACTTGTATTGGACAATTCCAGTGCCAAAACAACTTCCCAATGTATAAAACATCTATGAGACCAAGTTAGATTAGTCAAACTGATTACAAACTGATCGCTGAGAGGTTACATACAAAACTTTGCAGTTGCATTGAAAATGCTACTAAGGAGCTGAAAAGCACTTTAAGGCAATAAAAAACTAAACATGCTATTACTGACTAGTAAGTCATTATTTCAGTGCATAAACTTTTTTCCCATGTATACAACTCCAAAATGAACATATTAAAATGGTAGAAAATGTTTAGAAATTGGTCATTCAGAAGATAAATACATTTCAAGCTTTTGCATTGAAAACGTTACAAAGGCGCTGAAAAGCACTTTAAGGCAATAAAAACCTGAACATACTTTTATGGACTTGTATTGGACAATTCCAGTGCCAAAACAACTTCCCAATGTATAAAACATCTATGAGACCAAGTTAGATTAGTCAAACTGATTACAAACTGATCGCTGAGAGGTTACATACAAAACTTTGCAGTTGCATTGAAAATGCTACTAAGGAGCTGAAAAGCACTTTAAGGCAATAAAAAACTAAACATGCTATTACTGACTAGTAAGTCATTATTTCAGTGCATAAACTTTTTTCCCATGTATACAACTCCAAAATGAACATATTAAAATGGTAGAAAATGTTTAGAAATTGGTCATTCAGAAGATAAATACATTTCAAGCTTTTGCATTGAAAACGTTACAAAGGTGCTGAAAAGCACTTTAAGGCAATAAAAACCTGAACATACTTTTATGGACTTGTATTGGACAATTCCAGTGCCAAAACAACTTCCCAATGTATAAAACATCTATGAGACCAAGTTAGATTAGTCAAACTGATTACAAACTGATCGCTGAGAGGTTACATACAAAACTTTGCAGTTGCATTGAAAATGCTACTAAGGAGCTGAAAAGCACTTTAAGGCAATAAAAAACTAAACATGCTATTACTGACTAGTAAGTCATTATTTCAGTGCATAAACTTTTTTCCCATGTATACAACTCCAAAATGAACATATTAAAATGGTAGAAAATGTTTAGAAATTGGTCATTCAGAAGATAAATACATTTCAAGCTTTTGCATTGAAAACGTTACAAAGGCGCTGAAAAGCACTTTAAGGCAATAAAAACCTGAACATACTTTTATGGACTTGTATTGGACAATTCCAGTGCCAAAACAACTTCCCAATGTATAAAACATCTATGAGACCAAGTTAGATTAGTCAAACTGATTACAAACTGATCGCTGAGAGGTTACATACAAAACTTTGCAGTTGCATTGAAAATGCTACTAAGGAGCTGAAAAGCACTTTAAGGCAATAAAAAACTAAACATGCTATTACTGACTAGTAAGTCATTATTTCAGTGCATAAACTTTTTTCCCATGTATACAACTCCAAAATGAACATATTAAAATGGTAGAAAATGTTTAGAAATTGGTCATTCAGAAGATAAATACATTTCAAGCTTTTGCATTGAAAACGTTACAAAGGCGCTGAAAAGCACTTTAAGGCAATAAAAACCTGAACATACTTTTATGGACTTGTATTGGACAATTCCAGTGCCAAAACAACTTCCCAATGTATAAAACATCTATGAGACCAAGTTAGATTAGTCAAACTGATTACAAACTGATCCCTGAGAAGTTACATACAAAACTTTGCAGTTGCATTAAAAACGTTACAAAGGCGCTGAAAAGCACTTTAAGGCAATAAAAACCTGAACATACTTTTATGGACTTGTATTGGACAATTCCAGTGCCAAAACAACTTCCCAATGTATAAAACATCTATGAGACCAAGTTAGATTAGTCAAACTGATTACAAACTGATCGCTGAGAGGTTACATACAAAACTTTGCAGTTGCTTTGAAAATGCTACTAAGGAGCTGAAAAGCACTTTAAGGCAATACAATCCTGAACATACTTTTATGGACTTGTATTGGACAATTCCAGTGCCAAAACAACTTCCCAATGTATAAAACATCGATGAGACCAAGTTAGATTAGTCAAACTGAATACAAACTGATCGCTGAGAAGTTACATACAAAACTTTGCAGTTGCTTTGAAAATGCTACTAAGGAGCTGAAAAGCACTTTAAGGCAATACAATCCTGAACATACTTTTATGGACTTGTATTGGACAATTCCAGTGCCAAAACAACTTCCCAATGTATAAAACATCTATGAGACCAAGTTAGATTAGTCAAACTGAATACAAACTGATCGCTGAGAAGTTATATACAAAACTTTGCAGTTGCATTAAAAACGTTACAAAGGCGCTGAAAAGCACTTTAAGGCAATAAAAACCTGAACATACTTTTATGGACTTGTATTGGACAATTCCAGTGCCAAAACAACTTCCCAATGTATAAAACATCTATGAGACCAAGTTAGATTAGTCAAACTGATTACAAACTGATCGCTGAGAGGTTACATACAAAACTTTGCAGTTGCTTTGAAAATGCTACTAAGGAGCTGAAAAGCACTCTAAGGCAATACAATCCTGAACATACTTTTATGGACTTGTATTGGACAATTCCAGTGCCAAAACAACTTCCCAATGTATAAAACATCTATGAGACCAAGTTAGATTAGTCAAACTGATTACAAACTGATCGCTGAGAGGTTACATACAAAACTTTGCAGTTGCATTGAAAATGCTACTAAGGAGCTGAAAAGCACTTTAAGGCAATACAATCCTGAACATACTTTTATGGACTTGTATTGGACAATTCCAGTGCCAAAGCAACTTTCCAATGTATAAACCATCTATGAGACCATGTTAGATTAGTCAAACTGATTACAAACTGATCGCTGAGAGGTTACATACAAAACTTTGCAGTTGCATTGAAAATGCTACTAAGGAGCTGAAAAGCACTTTAAGGCAATAAAAAACTAAACATGCTATTACTGACTAGTAAGTCATTATTTCAGTGCATAAACTTTTTTCCCATGTATACAACTCCAAAATGAACATATTAAAATGGTAGAAAATGTTTAGAAATTGGTCATTCAGAAGATAAATACATTTCAAGCTTTTGCATTGAAAACGTTACAAAGGCGCTGAAAAGCACTTTAAGGCAATAAAAACCTGAACATACTTTTATGGACTTGTATTGGACAATTCCAGTGCCAAAACAACTTCCCAATGTATAAAACATCTATGAGACCAAGTTAGATTAGTCAAACTGATTACAAACTGATCGCTGAGAGGTTACATACAAAACTTTGCAGTTGCATTGAAAATGCTACTAAGGAGCTGAAAAGCACTTTAAGGCAATAAAAAACTAAACATGCTATTACTGACTAGTAAGTCATTATTTCAGTGCATAAACTTTTTCCCATGTATACAACTCCAAAATGAACATATTAAAATCGTAGAAAATGTTTAGAAATTGGTCATTCAGAAGATAAATACATTTCAAGCTTTTGCATTGAAAACGTTACAAAGGCGCTGAAAAGCACTTTAAGGCAATAAAAACCTGAACATACTTTTATGGACTTGTATTGGACAATTCCAGTGCCAAAACAACTTCCCAATGTATAAAACATCTATGAGACCAAGTTAGATTAGTCAAACTGATTACAAACTGATCCCTGGGAAGTTACATACAAAACTTTGCAGTTGCATTAAAAACGTTACAAAGGCGCTGAAAAGCACTTTAAGGCAATAAAAACCTGAACATACTTTTATGGACTTGTATTGGACAATTCCAGTGCCAAAACAACTTCCCAATGTATAAAACATCTATGAGACCAAGTTAGATTAGTCAAACTGATTACAAACTGATCGCTGAGAGGTTACATACAAAACTTTGCAGTTGCTTTGAAAATGCTACTAAGGAGCTGAAAAGCACTCTAAGGCAATACAATCCTGAACATACTTTTATGGACTTGTATTGGACAATTCCAGTGCCAAAACAACTTCCCAATGTATAAAACATCTATGAGACCAAGTTAGATTAGTCAAACTGATTACAAACTGATCGCTGAGAGGTTACATACAAAACTTTGCAGTTGCTTTGAAAATGCTACTAAGGAGCTGAAAAGCACTTTAAGGCAGTACAATCCTGAACATACTTTTATGGACTTGTATTGGACAATTCCAGTGCCAAAGCAACTTTCCAATGTATAAACCATCTATGAGACCATGTTAGATTAGTCAAACTGATTACAAACTGATCGCTGAGAAGTTACATACAAAACTTTGCAGTTGCTTTGAAAATGCTACTAAGGAGCTGAAAAGCACTTTAAGGCAATAAAAAACTAAACATGCTATTACTGACTAGTAAGTCATTATTTCAGTGCATAAACTTTTTTCCCATGTATACAACTCCAAAATGAACATATTAAAATGGTAGAAAATGTTTAGAAATTGGTCATTCAGAAGATAAATACATTTCAAGCTTTTGCATTGAAAACGTTACAAAGGCGCTGAAAAGCACTTTAAGGCAATAAAAACCTGAACATACTTTTATGGACTTGTATTGGACAATTCCAGTGCCAAAACAACTTCCCAATGTATAAAACATCTATGAGACCAAGTTAGATTAGTCAAACTGATTACAAACTGATCGCTGAGAGGTTACATACAAAACTTTGCAGTTGCTTTGAAAATGCTACTAAGGAGCTGAAAAGCACTTTAAGGCAATACAATCCTGAACATACTTTTATGGACTTGTATTGGACAATTCCAGTGCCAAAACAACTTCCCAATGTATAAAACATCTATGAGACCAAGTTAGATTAGTCAAACTGATTACAAACTGATCGCTGAGAGGTTACATACAAAACTTTGCAGTTGCTTTGAAAATGCTACTAAGGAGCTGAAAAGCACTCTAAGGCAATACAATCCTGAACATACTTTTATGGACTTGTATTGGACAATTCCAGTGCCAAAACAACTTCCCAATGTATAAAACATCTATGAGACCAAGTTAGATTAGTCAAACTGATTACAAACTGATCGCTGAGAGGTTACATACAAAACTTTGCAGTTGCTTTGAAAATGCTACTAAGGAGCTGAAAAGCACTTTAAGGCAGTACAATCCTGAACATACTTTTATGGACTTGTATTGGACAATTCCAGTGCCAAAGCAACTTTCCAATGTATAAACCATCTATGAGACCATGTTAGATTAGTCAAACTGATTACAAACTGATCGCTGAGAAGTTACATACAAAACTTTGCAGTTGCTTTGAAAATGCTACTAAGGAGCTGAAAAGCACTTTAAGGCAATACAATCCTGAACATACTTTTATGGACTTGTATTGGACAATTCCAGTGCCAAAACAACTTCCCAATGTATAAAACATCTATGAGACCAAGTTAGATTAGTCAAACTGAATACAAACTGATCGCTGAGAAGTTACATACAAAACTCTGAACATACTTTTATGGACTTGTATTGGACAATTCCAGTGCCAAAGCAACTTTCCAATGTATAAACCATCTATGAGACCATGTTAGATTAGTCAAACTGATTACAAACTGATCGCTGAGAAGTTACATACAAAACTTTGCAGTTGCATTAAAAACGTTACAAAGGCGCTGAAAAGCACTTTAAGGCAATAAAAACCTGAACATACTTTTATGGACTTGTATTGGACAATTCCAGTGCCAAAACAACTTCCCAATGTATAAAACATCTATGAGACCAAGTTAGATTAGTCAAACTGAATACAAACTGATCGCTGAGAAGTTACATACAAAACTTTGCAGTTGCATTAAAAACGTTACAAAGGCGCTGAAAAGCACTTTAAGGCAATAAAAACCTGAACATACTTTTATGGACCTGTATTGGACAATTCCAGTGCCAAAACAACTTCCCAATGTATAAAACATCTATGAGACCAAGTTAGATTAGTCAAACTGATTACAAACTGATCGCTGAGAGGTTACATACAAAACTTTGCAGTTGCTTTGAAAATGCTACTAAGGAGCTGAAAAGCACTTTAAGGCAATACAATCCTGAACATACTTTTATGGACTTGTATTGGACAATTCCAGTGCCAAAACAACTTCCCAATGTATAAAACATCTATGAGACCAAGTTAGATTAGTCAAACTGATTACAAACTGATCGCTGAGAGGTTACATACAAAACTTTGCAGTTGCATTGAAAATGCTACTAAGGAGCTGAAAAGCACTTTAAGGCAATAAAAAACTAAACATGCTATTTACTGACTAGTAAGTCATTATTTCAGTGCATAAACTTTTTTCCCATGTATACAACTCCAAAATGAACATATTAAAATGGTAGAAAATGTTTAGAAATTGGTCATTCAGAAGATAAATACATTTCAAGCTTTTGCATTGAAAACGTTACAAAGGCGCTGAAAAGCACTTTAAGGCAATAAAAACCTGAACATACTTTTATGGACTTGTATTGGACAATTCCAGTGCCAAAACAACTTCCCAATGTATAAAACATCTATGAGACCAAGTTAGATTAGTCAAACTGATTACAAACTGATCCCTGAGAAGTTACATACAAAACTTTGCAGTTGCATTAAAAACGTTACAAAGGCGCTGAAAAGCACTTTAAGGCAATAAAAACCTGAACATACTTTTATGGACTTGTATTGGACAATTCCAGTGCCAAAACAACTTCCCAATGTATAAAACATCTATGAGACCAAGTTAGATTAGTCAAACTGATTACAAACTGATCGCTGAGAGGTTACATACAAAACTTTGCAGTTGCTTTGAAAATGCTACTAAGGAGCTGAAAAGCACTTTAAGGCAATACAATCCTGAACATACTTTTATGGACTTGTATTGGACAATTCCAGTGCCAAAACAACTTCCCAATGTATAAAACATCTATGAGACCAAGTTAGATTAGTCAAACTGAATACAAACTGATCGCTGAGAAGTTACATACAAAACTTTGCAGTTGCATTAAAAACGTTACAAAGGCGCTGAAAAGCACTTTAAGGCAATAAAAACCTGAACATACTTTTATGGACCTGTATTGGACAATTCCAGTGCCAAAACAACTTCCCAATGTATAAAACATCTATGAGACCAAGTTAGATTAGTCAAACTGATTACAAACTGATCGCTGAGAGGTTACATACAAAACTTTGCAGTTGCTTTGAAAATGCTACTAAGGAGCTGAAAAGCACTTTAAGGCAATACAATCCTGAACATACTTTTATGGACTTGTATTGGACAATTCCAGTGCCAAAACAACTTCCCAATGTATAAAACATCTATGAGACCAAGTTAGATTAGTCAAACTGATTACAAACTGATCGCTGAGAGGTTACATACAAAACTTTGCAGTTGCATTGAAAATGCTACTAAGGAGCTGAAAAGCACTTTAAGGCAATAAAAAACTAAACATGCTATTTACTGACTAGTAAGTCATTATTTCAGTGCATAAACTTTTTTCCCATGTATACAACTCCAAAATGAACATATTAAAATGGTAGAAAATGTTTAGAAATTGGTCATTCAGAAGATAAATACATTTCAAGCTTTTGCATTGAAAACGTTACAAAGGCGCTGAAAAGCACTTTAAGGCAATAAAAACCTGAACATACTTTTATGGACTTGTATTGGACAATTCCAGTGCCAAAACAACTTCCCAATGTATAAAACATCTATGAGACCAAGTTAGATTAGTCAAACTGATTACAAACTGATCCCTGAGAAGTTACATACAAAACTTTGCAGTTGCATTAAAAACGTTACAAAGGCGCTGAAAAGCACTTTAAGGCAATAAAAACCTGAACATACTTTTATGGACTTGTATTGGACAATTCCAGTGCCAAAACAACTTCCCAATGTATAAAACATCTATGAGACCAAGTTAGATTAGTCAAACTGATTACAAACTGATCGCTGAGAGGTTACATACAAAACTTTGCAGTTGCTTTGAAAATGCTACTAAGGAGCTGAAAAGCACTTTAAGGCAATACAATCCTGAACATACTTTTATGGACTTGTATTGGACAATTCCAGTGCCAAAACAACTTCCCAATGTATAAAACATCTATGAGACCAAGTTAGATTAGTCAAACTGATTACAAACTGATCGCTGAGAGGTTACATACAAAACTTTGCAGTTGCATTGAAAATGCTACTAAGGAGCTGAAAAGCACTTTAAGGCAATAAAAAACTAAACATGCTATTTACTGACTAGTAAGTCATTATTTCAGTGCATAAACTTTTTTCCCATGTATACAACTCCAAAATGAACATATTAAAATGGTAGAAAATGTTTAGAAATTGGTCATTCAGAAGATAAATACATTTCAAGCTTTTGCATTGAAAACGTTACAAAGGCGCTGAAAAGCACTTTAAGGCAATAAAAACCTGAACATACTTTTATGGACTTGTATTGGACAATTCCAGTGCCAAAACAACTTCCCAATGTATAAAACATCTATGAGACCAAGTTAGATTAGTCAAACTGATTACAAACTGATCCCTGAGAAGTTACATACAAAACTTTGCAGTTGCATTAAAAACGTTACAAAGGAGCTGAAAAGCACTTTAAGGCAATAAAAACCTGAACATACTTTTATGGACTTGTATTGGACAATTCCAGTGCCAAAACAACTTCCCAATGTATAAAACATCTATGAGACCAAGTTAGATTAGTCAAACTGAATACAAACTGATCGCTGAGAAGTTACATACAAAACTTTGCAGTTGCATTAAAAACGTTACAAAGGCGCTGAAAAGCACTTTAAGGCAATAAAAACCTGAACATACTTTTATGGACCTGTATTGGACAATTCCAGTGCCAAAACAACTTCCCAATGTATAAAACATCTATGAGACCAAGTTAGATTAGTCAAACTGATTACAAACTGATCGCTGAGAGGTTACATACAAAACTTTGCAGTTGCTTTGAAAATGCTACTAAGGAGCTGAAAAGCACTTTAAGGCAATACAATCCTGAACATACTTTTATGGACTTGTATTGGACAATTCCAGTGCCAAAACAACTTCCCAATGTATAAAACATCTATGAGACCAAGTTAGATTAGTCAAACTGATTACAAACTGATCGCTGAGAGGTTACATACAAAACTTTGCAGTTGCATTGAAAATGCTACTAAGGAGCTGAAAAGCACTTTAAGGCAATAAAAAACTAAACATGCTATTTACTGACTAGTAAGTCATTATTTCAGTGCATAAACTTTTTTCCCATGTATACAACTCCAAAATGAACATATTAAAATGGTAGAAAATGTTTAGAAATTGGTCATTCAGAAGATAAATACATTTCAAGCTTTTGCATTGAAAACGTTACAAAGGCGCTGAAAAGCACTTTAAGGCAATAAAAACCTGAACATACTTTTATGGACTTGTATTGGACAATTCCAGTGCCAAAACAACTTCCCAATGTATAAAACATCTATGAGACCAAGTTAGATTAGTCAAACTGATTACAAACTGATCCCTGAGAAGTTACATACAAAACTTTGCAGTTGCATTAAAAACGTTACAAAGGCGCTGAAAAGCACTTTAAGGCAATAAAAACCTGAACATACTTTTATGGACTTGTATTGGACAATTCCAGTGCCAAAACAACTTCCCAATGTATAAAACATCTATGAGACCAAGTTAGATTAGTCAAACTGATTACAAACTGATCGCTGAGAGGTTACATACAAAACTTTGCAGTTGCTTTGAAAATGCTACTAAGGAGCTGAAAAGCACTTTAAGGCAATACAATCCTGAACATACTTTTATGGACTTGTATTGGACAATTCCAGTGCCAAAACAACTTCCCAATGTATAAAACATCTATGAGACCAAGTTAGATTAGTCAAACTGAATACAAACTGATCGCTGAGAAGTTACATACAAAACTTTGCAGTTGCATTAAAAACGTTACAAAGGCGCTGAAAAGCACTTTAAGGCAATAAAAACCTGAACATACTTTTATGGACCTGTATTGGACAATTCCAGTGCCAAAACAACTTCCCAATGTATAAAACATCTATGAGACCAAGTTAGATTAGTCAAACTGATTACAAACTGATCGCTGAGAGGTTACATACAAAACTTTGCAGTTGCTTTGAAAATGCTACTAAGGAGCTGAAAAGCACTTTAAGGCAATACAATCCTGAACATACTTTTATGGACTTGTATTGGACAATTCCAGTGCCAAAACAACTTCCCAATGTATAAAACATCTATGAGACCAAGTTAGATTAGTCAAACTGATTACAAACTGATCGCTGAGAGGTTACATACAAAACTTTGCAGTTGCATTGAAAATGCTACTAAGGAGCTGAAAAGCACTTTAAGGCAATAAAAAACTAAACATGCTATTTACTGACTAGTAAGTCATTATTTCAGTGCATAAACTTTTTTCCCATGTATACAACTCCAAAATGAACATATTAAAATGGTAGAAAATGTTTAGAAATTGGTCATTCAGAAGATAAATACATTTCAAGCTTTTGCATTGAAAACGTTACAAAGGCGCTGAAAAGCACTTTAAGGCAATAAAAACCTGAACATACTTTTATGGACTTGTATTGGACAATTCCAGTGCCAAAACAACTTCCCAATGTATAAAACATCTATGAGACCAAGTTAGATTAGTCAAACTGATTACAAACTGATCCCTGAGAAGTTAAATACAAAACTTTGCAGTTGCATTAAAAACGTTACAAAGGCGCTGAAAAGCACTTTAAGGCAATAAAAACCTGAACATACTTTTATGGACTTGTATTGGACAATTCCAGTGCCAAAACAACTTCCCAATGTATAAAACATCTATGAGACCAAGTTAGATTAGTCAAACTGATTACAAACTGATCGCTGAGAGGTTACATACAAAACTTTGCAGTTGCTTTGAAAATGCTACTAAGGAGCTGAAAAGCACTTTAAGGCAATACAATCCTGAACATACTTTTATGGACTTGTATTGGACAATTCCAGTGCCAAAACAACTTCCCAATGTATAAAACATCTATGAGACCAAGTTAGATTAGTCAAACTGAATACAAACTGATCGCTGAGAAGTTACATACAAAACTTTGCAGTTGCATTAAAAACGTTACAAAGGCGCTGAAAAGCACTTTAAGGCAATAAAAACCTGAACATACTTTTATGGACCTGTATTGGACAATTCCAGTGCCAAAACAACTTCCCAATGTATAAAACATCTATGAGACCAAGTTAGATTAGTCAAACTGATTACAAACTGATCGCTGAGAGGTTACATACAAAACTTTGCAGTTGCTTTGAAAATGCTACTAAGGAGCTGAAAAGCACTTTAAGGCAATACAATCCTGAACATACTTTTATGGACTTGTATTGGACAATTCCAGTGCCAAAACAACTTCCCAATGTATAAAACATCTATGAGACCAAGTTAGATTAGTCAAACTGATTACAAACTGATCGCTGAGAGGTTACATACAAAACTTTGCAGTTGCTTTGAAAATGCTACTAAGGAGCTGAAAAGCACTTTAAGGCAATACAATCCTGAACATACTTTTATGGACTTGTATTGGACAATTCCAGTGCCAAAACAACTTCCCAATGTATAAAACATCTATGAGACCAAGTTAGATTAGTCAAACTGATTACAAACTGATCGCTGAGAGGTTACATACAAAACTTTGCAGTTGCTTTGAAAATGCTACTAAGGAGCTGAAAAGCACTTTAAGGCAATACAATCCTGAACATACTTTTATGGACTTGTATTGGACAATTCCAGTGCCAAAACAACTTCCCAATGTATAAAACATCTATGAGACCAAGTTAGATTAGTCAAACTGATTACAAACTGATCGCTGAGAGGTTACATACAAAACTTTGCAGTTGCTTTGAAAATGCTACTAAGGAGCTGAAAAGCACTTTAAGGCAATACAATCCTGAACATACTTTTATGGACTTGTATTGGACAATTCCAGTGCCAAAGCAACTTTCCAATGTATAAACCATCTATGAGACCATGTTAGATTAGTCAAACTGATTACAAACTGATCGCTGAGAGGTTACATACAAAACTTTGCAGTTGCATTGAAAATGCTACTAAGGAGCTGAAAAGCACTTTAAGGCAATAAAAAACTAAACATGCTATTACTGACTAGTAAGTCATTATTTCAGTGCATAAACTTTTTTCCCATGTATACAACTCCAAAATGAACATATTAAAATGGTAGAAAATGTTTAGAAATTGGTCATTCAGAAGATAAATACATTTCAAGCTTTTGCATTGAAAACGTTACAAAGGCGCTGAAAAGCACTTTAAGGCAATAAAAACCTGAACATACTTTTATGGACTTGTATTGGACAATTCCAGTGCCAAAACAACTTCCCAATGTATAAAACATCTATGAGACCAAGTTAGATTAGTCAAACTGATTACAAACTGATCGCTGAGAGGTTACATACAAAACTTTGCAGTTGCTTTGAAAATGCTACTAAGGAGCTGAAAAGCACTTTAAGGCAATACAATCCTGAACATACTTTTATGGACTTGTATTGGACAATTCCAGTGCCAAAACAACTTCCCAATGTATAAAACATCTATGAGACCAAGTTAGATTAGTCAAACTGAATACAAACTGATCGCTGAGAAGTTACATACAAAACTTTGCAGTTGCATTAAAAACGTTACAAAGGCGCTGAAAAGCACTTTAAGGCAATAAAAACCTGAACATACTTTTATGGACCTGTATTGGACAATTCCAGTGCCAAAACAACTTCCCAATGTATAAAACATCTATGAGACCAAGTTAGATTAGTCAAACTGATTACAAACTGATCGCTGAGAGGTTACATACAAAACTTTGCAGTTGCTTTGAAAATGCTACTAAGGAGCTGAAAAGCACTTTAAGGCAATACAATCCTGAACATACTTTTATGGACTTGTATTGGACAATTCCAGTGCCAAAACAACTTCCCAATGTATAAAACATCTATGAGACCAAGTTAGATTAGTCAAACTGATTACAAACTGATCGCTGAGAGGTTACATACAAAACTTTGCAGTTGCTTTGAAAATGCTACTAAGGAGCTGAAAAGCACTTTAAGGCAATACAATCCTGAACATACTTTTATGGACTTGTATTGGACAATTCCAGTGCCAAAGCAACTTTCCAATGTATAAACCATCTATGAGACCATGTTAGATTAGTCAAACTGATTACAAACTGATCGCTGAGAGGTTACATACAAAACTTTGCAGTTGCATTGAAAATGCTACTAAGGAGCTGAAAAGCACTTTAAGGCAATAAAAAACTAAACATGCTATTACTGACTAGTAAGTCATTATGAAAATTGCAAAAGTCATACCGCTGTACAAAACTGGAGACAAACACCACTTCACAAACTACAGGCCTATTTCACTGCTTCCTCAATTCTCAAAAATCTTAGAAAAAGTATTTGCTGCTAGACTTAATAAATTCATCAATAAATACAATTTACTAACTGACAGCCAATACGGATTCAGACCCAACCGATCCACTTCATTAGCAGTCATTGAGCTAATTGAAAAGATTACAAATTCCCTGGACCAAAAGAAATACGCAGCTGGTGTTTTTATTGATCTTAAAAAAGCATTTGATACCATAAATCATGATATATTAATTAATAAATTAGAACGGTATGGTATCAGGGGGGTTGTATTAAACTGGCTGAGGAGCTATCTACAGAATAGGCAACAATTTGTAAAAATGGGTGAAAACGTGTCAGCTTGTTTGGACATTACTTGTGGGGTCCCCCAGGGGTCAGTGTTAGGGCCAATTCTTTTTATTCTCTACATAAATGACATCTGTAAAACATCAAATATTTTACAATTTGTGTTATTTGCAGATGACACAAATATTTTTTGTACAGGAGAGGACTTGCAGCAGCTTCTGGAGTCAATTACATCTGAAATGAGCAAATTAAAAAGGTGGTTTGACAATAATAAATTATCATTGAATTTAAGCAAAACAAAAGTCATGCTGTTTGGAAATTGTAAATTAAATAGTGATATAAATGTCAAGATAGAGGGTGTTAATATTGAAAGAGTGTATGTAAATAAATTCTTGGGTGTGACAATAGACCACAAGCTAAGCTGGAAACCTCACATAAATCATGTTAAATCGAAATTGTCACGTAGCATCTCAGTCCTGGGTAAAGCAAAGCATATATTGGATCACAAATCATTGCATATTCTTTACTGCTCAATGATCTTACCTTATCTAATTTACTGTGTGGAGGTCTGGGGGACCACTTACAAAAGCTCACTGCTACCACTAGTCACACTTCAAAAACGAGCCATAAGAATAATCAATAAAGCTGGATATTATGATCACACCAACCTCCTCTTTTTACATTCCCGTATCATAAAGTTCAATGACCTGGTTGAATATCAAGTTGCACAAATCATGTTCAAAGCTAGAAACAAACTGCTACCAGGTAACATCCAAAAACTTTTTTTTGACAGAGAGGGTGGTTATAATTTGAGGGAACCATTAAACTTGAAGACACTGGCTGCACGCACAACTTTAAAATATCATAGCATTTCAATTGGTGGTGTGAAACTGTGGAATAGTATGAGCACGGAGTTAAAGCAATGTCCAAACATTATTCAGTTCAAAAAAAAATTCAAAGCAATGATTTTTAACAGGTACAGGGATGAGGGAGAGATTTAAGATGGAAAGTATATGTACATGTGGATATGGATATGTGAGTTGTACAAGTATAGAGATATGGACGTATGAATTGTGATGATGCATATGGTGGATGTATTTTTGTATTTCGTATGGACGTATGTAGTGGATATTTCATTTCTTTTTCGTTTGACTTTTGTTTATCCTCGGGAGACCAATTGAGGGGTGTCCCTCATTTGTTACGGCGACGAGTAAATATGGTTATATCGATTGTATAAATATAAAAAAAAATAATAATAATAATATATATATACATATATAAAAAAATATTATACAGCTATTGAGCTGTGGAAAAGGGGTAGGAGTAAATAAGTTTATACTTCTTCCTACTCCTTTTCAGGCATATCAATTCAATGTTATGTTTATTTGGTGTTTATTTTGTTTATTTGTATTTTGTTTATTTTTATTTGTGAAATCATTTGAACATATTCTTTGTGTTGTGTTTTTGATATGATTTCATTTGATATGTCTGAAATAAAGTTTAATCAAATCAAATTATTTCAGTGCATAAACTTTTTCCCATGTATACAACTCCAAAATGAACATATTAAAATGGTAGAAAATGTTTAGAAATTGGTCATTCAGAAGATAAATACATTTCAAGCTTTTGCATTGAAAACGTTACAAAGGCGCTGAAAAGCACTTTAAGGCAATAAAAACCTGAACATACTTTTATGGACTTGTATTGGACAATTCCAGTGCCAAAACAACTTCCCAATGTATAAAACATCTATGAGACCAAGTTAGATTAGTCAAACTGATTACAAACTGATCGCTGAGAGGTTACATACAAAACTTTGCAGTTGCATTGAAAATGCTACTAAGGAGCTGAAAAGCACTTTAAGGCAATAAAAAACTAAACATGCTATTACTGACTAGTAAGTCATTATTTCAGTGCATAAACTTTTTTCCCATGTATACAACTCCAAAATGAACATATTAAAATGGTAGAAAATGTTTAGAAATTGGTCATTCAGAAGATAAATACATTTCAAGCTTTTGCATTGAAAACGTTACAAAGGCGCTGAAAAGCACTTTAAGGCAATAAAAACCTGAACATACTTTTATGGACTTGTATTGGACAATTCCAGTGCCAAAACAACTTCCCAATGTATAAAACATCTATGAGACCAAGTTAGATTAGTCAAACTGATTACAAACTGATCGCTGAGAGGTTACATACAAAACTTTGCAGTTGCATTGAAAATGCTACTAAGGAGCTGAAAAGCACTTTAAGGCAATAAAAAACTAAACATGCTATTACTGACTAGTAAGTCATTATTTCAGTGCATAAACTTTTTTCCCATGTATACAACTCCAAAATGAACATATTAAAATGGTAGAAAATGTTTAGAAATTGGTCATTCAGAAGATAAATACATTTCAAGCTTTTGCATTGAAAACGTTACAAAGGCGCTGAAAAGCACTTTAAGGCAATAAAAACCTGAACATACTTTTATGGACTTGTATTGGACAATTCCAGTGCCAAAACAACTTCCCAATGTATAAACCATCTATGAGACCATGTTAGATTAGTCAAACTGATTACAAACTGATCGCTGAGAAGTTACATACAAAACTTTGCAGTTGCATTAAAAACGTTACAAAGGCGCTGAAAAGCACTTTAAGGCAATAAAAACCTGAACATACTTTTATGGACTTGTATTGGACAATTCCAGTGCCAAAACAACTTCCCAATGTATAAAACATCTATGAGACCAAGTTAGATTAGTCAAACTGATTACAAACTGATCGCTGAGAGGTTACATACAAAACTTTGCAGTTGCTTTGAAAATGCTACTAAGGAGCTGAAAAGCATTTTAAGGCAATAAAAACCTGAACATAATTTTATGGACTTGTATTGGACAATTCCAGTGCCAAAACAACTTCCCAATGTATAAAACATCTATGAGACCAAGTTAGATTAGTCAAACTGATTACAAACTGATCGCTGAGAAGTTACATACAAAACTTTGCAGTTGCATTAAAAACGTTACAAAGGAGCTGAAAAGCATTTTAAGGCACTGAAAACCTGAACATACTTTTATGGACTTGTATTGGAAAATTCCAGTGCCAAAACAACTTCCCATGGTATAAACCATCTATGAGACCATGTTAGATTAGTAAAACTGATTTAAAACTGATCGCTGAGAGGTTACATACAAAACTTTGCAGTTGCATTGAAAATGCTACTAAGGAGCTAAAAAAGCACTTTAAGGCAATAAAAACCTGAACATACTTTTATGGACTTGTATTGGACAATTCCAGTGCCAAAACAACTTCCCAATGTATAAACCATCTATGAGACCATGTTAGATTAGTCAAACTGATTACAAACTGATCGCTGAGAAGTTACATACAAAACTTTGCAGTTGCATTAAAAACGTTACAAAGGCGCTGAAAAGCACTTTAAGGCAATAAAAACCTGAACATACTTTTATGGACTTGTATTGGACAATTCCAGTGCCAAAACAACTTCCCAATGTATAAAACATCTATGAGACCAAGTTAGATTAGTCAAACTGATTACAAACTGATCGCTGAGAGGTTACATACAAAACTTTGCAGTTGCTTTGAAAATGCTACTAAGGAGCTGAAAAGCACTTTAAGGCAATACAATCCTGAACATACTTTTATGGACTTGTATTGGACAATTCCAGTGCCAAAGCAACTTTCCAATGTATAAACCATCTATGAGACCATGTTAGATTAGTCAAACTGATTACAAACTGATCGCTGAGAAGTTACATACAAAACTTTGCAGTTGCATTAAAAACGTTACAAAGGCGCTGAAAAGCACTTTAAGGCAATAAAAACCTGAACATACTTTTATGGACTTGTATTGGACAATTCCAGTGCCAAAACAACTTCCCAATGTATAAAACATCTATGAGACCAAGTTAGATTAGTCAAACTGATTACAAACTGATCGCTGAGAGGTTACATACAAAACTTTGCAGTTGCTTTGAAAATGCTACTAAGGAGCTGAAAAGCACTTTAAGGCAATACAATCCTGAACATACTTTTATGGACTTGTATTGGACAATTCCAGTGCCAAAACAACTTTCCAATGTATAAACCATCTATGAGACCATGTTAGATTAGTCAAACTGATTACAAACTGATCGCTGAGAAGTTACATACAAAACTTTGCAGTTGCATTAAAAACGTTACAAAGGCGCTGAAAAGCACTTTAAGGCAATAAAAACCTGAACATACTTTTATGGACTTGTATTGGACAATTCCAGTGCCAAAACAACTTCCCAATGTATAAAACATCTATGAGACCAAGTTAGATTAGTCAAACTGATTACAAACTGATCGCTGAGAGGTTACATACAAAACTTTGCAGTTGCTTTGAAAATGCTACTAAGGAGCTGAAAAGCACTTTAAGGCAATACAATCCTGAACATACTTTTATGGACTTGTATTGGACAATTCCAGTGCCAAAACAACTTCCCAATGTATAAAACATCTATGAGACCAAGTTAGATTAGTCAAACTGATTACAAACTGATCGCTGAGAGGTTACATACAAAACTTTGCAGTTGCTTTGAAAATGCTACTAAGGAGCTGAAAAGCACTTTAAGGCAATACAATCCTGAACATACTTTTATGGACTTGTATTGGACAATTCCAGTGCCAAAGCAACTTTCCAATGTATAAACCATCTATGAGACCATGTTAGATTAGTCAAACTGATTACAAACTGATCGCTGAGAAGTTACATACAAAACTTTGCAGTTGCATTAAAAACGTTACAAAGGCGCTGAAAAGAACTTTAAGGCAATACAAATCTGAACATACTTTTATGGACTTGTATTGGACAATTCCAGTGCCAAAACAACTTCCCAATGTATAAAACATCTATGAGACCAAGTTAGATTAGTCAAACTGATTACAAACTGATCGCTGAGAAGTTACATACAAAACTTTGCAGTTGCTTTGAAAATGCTACTAAGGAGCTGAAAAGCACTTTAAGGCAATACAATCCTGAACATACTTTTATGGACTTGTATTGGACAATTCCAGTGCCAAAGCAACTTTCCAATGTATAAAACATCTATGAGACCAAGTTAGATTAGTCAAACTGATTACAAACTGATCGCTGAGAGGTTACATACAAAACTTTGCAGTTGCTTTGAAAATGCTACTAAGGAGCTGAAAAGCATTTTAAGGCAATAAAAACCTGAACATAATTTTATGGACTTGTATTGGACAATTCCAGTGCCAAAACAACTTCCCAATGTATAAAACATTTATGAGACCAAGTTAGATTAGTCAAACTGATTACAAACTGATCGCTGAGAAGTTACATACAAAACTTTGCAGTTGCATTAAAAACGTTACAAAGGAGCTGAAAAGCATTTTAAGGCAATAAAAACCTGAACATACTTTTATGGACTTGTATTGGACAATTCCAGTGCCAAAACAACTTTCCAATGTATAAACCATCTATGAGACCAAGTTAGATTATTCAAACTGATTACAAACTGATCGCTGAGAGGTTACATACAAAACTTTGCAGTTGCTTTGAAAATGCTACTAAGGAGCTGAAAAGCACTTTAAGGCAATACAATCCTGAACATACTTTTATGGACTTGTATTGGACAATTCCAGTGCCAAAGCAACTTTCCAGGGTATAAAACATCTATGAGACCAAGTTAGATTAGTCAAACTGATTACAAACTGATCGCTGAGAGGTTACATACAAAACTTTGCAGTTGCTTTGAAAATGCTACTAAGGAGCTGAAAAGCATTTTAAGGCAATAAAAACCTGAACATAATTTTATGGACTTGTATTGGACAATTCCAGTGCCAAAACAACTTCCCAATGTATAAAACATCTATGAGACCAAGTTAGATTAGTCAAACTGATTACAAACTGATCGCTGAGAAGTTACATACAAAACTTTGCAGTTGCATTAAAAACGTTACAAAGGAGCTGAAAAGCATTTTAAGGCACTGAAAACCTGAACATACTTTTATGGACTTGTATTGGAAAATTCCAGTGCCAAAACAACTTCCCATGGTATAAACCATCTATGAGACCATGTTAGATTAGTAAAACTGATTTAAAACTGATCGCTGAGAGGTTACATACAAAACTTTGCAGTTGCATTGAAAATGCTACTAAGGAGCTAAAAAAGCACTTTAAGGCAATAAAAACCTGAACATACTTTTATGGACTTGTATTGGACAATTCCAGTGCCAAAACAACTTCCCAATGTATAAACCATCTATGAGACCATGTTAGATTAGTCAAACTGATTACAAACTGATCGCTGAGAAGTTACATACAAAACTTTGCAGTTGCATTAAAAACGTTACAAAGGCGCTGAAAAGCACTTTAAGGCAATAAAAACCTGAACATACTTTTATGGACTTGTATTGGACAATTCCAGTGCCAAAACAACTTCCCAATGTATAAAACATCTATGAGACCAAGTTAGATTAGTCAAACTGATTACAAACTGATCGCTGAGAGGTTACATACAAAACTTTGCAGTTGCTTTGAAAATGCTACTAAGGAGCTGAAAAGCATTTTAAGGCAATAAAAACCTGAACATAATTTTATGGACTTGTATTGGACAATTCCAGTGCCAAAACAACTTCCCAATGTATAAAACATCTATGAGACCAAGTTAGATTAGTCAAACTGATTACAAACTGATCGCTGAGAAGTTACATACAAAACTTTGCAGTTGCATTAAAAACGTTACAAAGGAGCTGAAAAGCATTTTAAGGCACTGAAAACCTGAACATACTTTTATGGACTTGTATTGGAAAATTCCAGTGCCAAAACAACTTCCCATGGTATAAACCATCTATGAGACCATGTTAGATTAGTAAAACTGATTTAAAACTGATCGCTGAGAGGTTACATACAAAACTTTGCAGTTGCATTGAAAATGCTACTAAGGAGCTAAAAAAGCACTTTAAGGCAATAAAAACCTGAACATACTTTTATGGACTTGTATTGGACAATTCCAGTGCCAAAACAACTTCCCAATGTATAAACCATCTATGAGACCATGTTAGATTAGTCAAACTGATTACAAACTGATCGCTGAGAAGTTACATACAAAACTTTGCAGTTGCATTAAAAACGTTACAAAGGCGCTGAAAAGCACTTTAAGGCAATAAAAACCTGAACATACTTTTATGGACTTGTATTGGACAATTCCAGTGCCAAAACAACTTCCCAATGTATAAAACATCTATGAGACCAAGTTAGATTAGTCAAACTGATTACAAACTGATCGCTGAGAGGTTACATACAAAACTTTGCAGTTGCTTTGAAAATGCTACTAAGGAGCTGAAAAGCACTTTAAGGCAATACAATCCTGAACATACTTTTATGGACTTGTATTGGACAATTCCAGTGCCAAAGCAACTTTCCAATGTATAAACCATCTATGAGACCATGTTAGATTAGTCAAACTGATTACAAACTGATCGCTGAGAAGTTACATACAAAACTTTGCAGTTGCATTAAAAACGTTACAAAGGCGCTGAAAAGCACTTTAAGGCAATAAAAACCTGAACATACTTTTATGGACTTGTATTGGACAATTCCAGTGCCAAAACAACTTCCCAATGTATAAAACATCTATGAGACCAAGTTAGATTAGTCAAACTGATTACAAACTGATCGCTGAGAGGTTACATACAAAACTTTGCAGTTGCTTTGAAAATGCTACTAAGGAGCTGAAAAGCACTTTAAGGCAATACAATCCTGAACATACTTTTATGGACTTGTATTGGACAATTCCAGTGCCAAAACAACTTTCCAATGTATAAACCATCTATGAGACCATGTTAGATTAGTCAAACTGATTACAAACTGATCGCTGAGAAGTTACATACAAAACTTTGCAGTTGCATTAAAAACGTTACAAAGGCGCTGAAAAGCACTTTAAGGCAATAAAAACCTGAACATACTTTTATGGACTTGTATTGGACAATTCCAGTGCCAAAACAACTTCCCAATGTATAAAACATCTATGAGACCAAGTTAGATTAGTCAAACTGATTACAAACTGATCGCTGAGAGGTTACATACAAAACTTTGCAGTTGCTTTGAAAATGCTACTAAGGAGCTGAAAAGCACTTTAAGGCAATACAATCCTGAACATACTTTTATGGACTTGTATTGGACAATTCCAGTGCCAAAACAACTTCCCAATGTATAAAACATCTATGAGACCAAGTTAGATTAGTCAAACTGATTACAAACTGATCGCTGAGAGGTTACATACAAAACTTTGCAGTTGCTTTGAAAATGCTACTAAGGAGCTGAAAAGCACTTTAAGGCAATACAATCCTGAACATACTTTTATGGACTTGTATTGGACAATTCCAGTGCCAAAGCAACTTTCCAATGTATAAACCATCTATGAGACCATGTTAGATTAGTCAAACTGATTACAAACTGATCGCTGAGAAGTTACATACAAAACTTTGCAGTTGCATTAAAAACGTTACAAAGGCGCTGAAAAGAACTTTAAGGCAATACAAATCTGAACATACTTTTATGGACTTGTATTGGACAATTCCAGTGCCAAAACAACTTCCCAATGTATAAAACATCTATGAGACCAAGTTAGATTAGTCAAACTGATTACAAACTGATCGCTGAGAAGTTACATACAAAACTTTGCAGTTGCTTTGAAAATGCTACTAAGGAGCTGAAAAGCACTTTAAGGCAATACAATCCTGAACATACTTTTATGGACTTGTATTGGACAATTCCAGTGCCAAAGCAACTTTCCAATGTATAAAACATCTATGAGACCAAGTTAGATTAGTCAAACTGATTACAAACTGATCGCTGAGAGGTTACATACAAAACTTTGCAGTTGCTTTGAAAATGCTACTAAGGAGCTGAAAAGCATTTTAAGGCAATAAAAACCTGAACATAATTTTATGGACTTGTATTGGACAATTCCAGTGCCAAAACAACTTCCCAATGTATAAAACATTTATGAGACCAAGTTAGATTAGTCAAACTGATTACAAACTGATCGCTGAGAAGTTACATACAAAACTTTGCAGTTGCATTAAAAACGTTACAAAGGAGCTGAAAAGCATTTTAAGGCAATAAAAACCTGAACATACTTTTATGGACTTGTATTGGACAATTCCAGTGCCAAAACAACTTTCCAATGTATAAACCATCTATGAGACCAAGTTAGATTATTCAAACTGATTACAAACTGATCGCTGAGAGGTTACATACAAAACTTTGCAGTTGCTTTGAAAATGCTACTAAGGAGCTGAAAAGCACTTTAAGGCAATACAATCCTGAACATACTTTTATGGACTTGTATTGGACAATTCCAGTGCCAAAGCAACTTTCCAGGGTATAAAACATCTATGAGACCAAGTTAGATTAGTCAAACTGATTACAAACTGATCGCTGAGAGGTTACATACAAAACTTTGCAGTTGCTTTGAAAATGCTACTAAGGAGCTGAAAAGCATTTTAAGGCAATAAAAACCTGAACATAATTTTATGGACTTGTATTGGACAATTCCAGTGCCAAAACAACTTCCCAATGTATAAAACATCTATGAGACCAAGTTAGATTAGTCAAACTGATTACAAACTGATCGCTGAGAAGTTACATACAAAACTTTGCAGTTGCATTAAAAACGTTACAAAGGAGCTGAAAAGCATTTTAAGGCACTGAAAACCTGAACATACTTTTATGGACTTGTATTGGAAAATTCCAGTGCCAAAACAACTTCCCATGGTATAAACCATCTATGAGACCATGTTAGATTAGTAAAACTGATTTAAAACTGATCGCTGAGAGGTTACATACAAAACTTTGCAGTTGCATTGAAAATGCTACTAAGGAGCTAAAAAAGCACTTTAAGGCAATAAAAACCTGAACATACTTTTATGGACTTGTATTGGACAATTCCAGTGCCAAAACAACTTCCCAATGTATAAACCATCTATGAGACCATGTTAGATTAGTCAAACTGATTACAAACTGATCGCTGAGAAGTTACATACAAAACTTTGCAGTTGCATTAAAAACGTTACAAAGGCGCTGAAAAGCACTTTAAGGCAATAAAAACCTGAACATACTTTTATGGACTTGTATTGGACAATTCCAGTGCCAAAACAACTTCCCAATGTATAAAACATCTATGAGACCAAGTTAGATTAGTCAAACTGATTACAAACTGATCGCTGAGAAGTTACATACAAAACTTTGCAGTTGCTTTGAAAATGCTACTAAGGAGCTGAAAAGCACTTTAAGGCAATACAATCCTGAACATACTTTTATGGACTTGTATTGGACAATTCCAGTGCCAAAGCAACTTTCCAATGTATAAAACATCTATGAGACCAAGTTAGATTAGTCAAACTGATTACAAACTGATCGCTGAGAGGTTACATACAAAACTTTGCAGTTGCTTTGAAAATGCTACTAAGGAGCTGAAAAGCATTTTAAGGCAATAAAAACCTGAACATAATTTTATGGACTTGTATTGGACAATTCCAGTGCCAAAACAACTTCCCAATGTATAAAACATTTATGAGACCAAGTTAGATTAGTCAAACTGATTACAAACTGATCGCTGAGAAGTTACATACAAAACTTTGCAGTTGCATTAAAAACGTTACAAAGGAGCTGAAAAGCATTTTAAGGCAATAAAAACCTGAACATACTTTTATGGACTTGTATTGGACAATTCCAGTGCCAAAACAACTTTCCAATGTATAAACCATCTATGAGACCAAGTTAGATTATTCAAACTGATTACAAACTGATCGCTGAGAGGTTACATACAAAACTTTGCAGTTGCTTTGAAAATGCTACTAAGGAGCTGAAAAGCACTTTAAGGCAATACAATCCTGAACATACTTTTATGGACTTGTATTGGACAATTCCAGTGCCAAAGCAACTTTCCAGGGTATAAAACATCTATGAGACCAAGTTAGATTAGTCAAACTGATTACAAACTGATCGCTGAGAGGTTACATACAAAACTTTGCAGTTGCTTTGAAAATGCTACTAAGGAGCTGAAAAGCATTTTAAGGCAATAAAAACCTGAACATAATTTTATGGACTTGTATTGGACAATTCCAGTGCCAAAACAACTTCCCAATGTATAAAACATCTATGAGACCAAGTTAGATTAGTCAAACTGATTACAAACTGATCGCTGAGAAGTTACATACAAAACTTTGCAGTTGCATTAAAAACGTTACAAAGGAGCTGAAAAGCATTTTAAGGCACTGAAAACCTGAACATACTTTTATGGACTTGTATTGGAAAATTCCAGTGCCAAAACAACTTCCCATGGTATAAACCATCTATGAGACCATGTTAGATTAGTAAAACTGATTTAAAACTGATCGCTGAGAGGTTACATACAAAACTTTGCAGTTGCATTGAAAATGCTACTAAGGAGCTAAAAAAGCACTTTAAGGCAATAAAAACCTGAACATACTTTTATGGACTTGTATTGGACAATTCCAGTGCCAAAACAACTTCCCAATGTATAAACCATCTATGAGACCATGTTAGATTAGTCAAACTGATTACAAACTGATCGCTGAGAAGTTACATACAAAACTTTGCAGTTGCATTAAAAACGTTACAAAGGCGCTGAAAAGCACTTTAAGGCAATAAAAACCTGAACATACTTTTATGGACTTGTATTGGACAATTCCAGTGCCAAAACAACTTCCCAATGTATAAAACATCTATGAGACCAAGTTAGATTAGTCAAACTGATTACAAACTGATCGCTGAGAGGTTACATACAAAACTTTGCAGTTGCTTTGAAAATGCTACTAAGGAGCTGAAAAGCATTTTAAGGCAATAAAAACCTGAACATAATTTTATGGACTTGTATTGGACAATTCCAGTGCCAAAACAACTTCCCAATGTATAAAACATCTATGAGACCAAGTTAGATTAGTCAAACTGATTACAAACTGATCGCTGAGAAGTTACATACAAAACTTTGCAGTTGCATTAAAAACGTTACAAAGGAGCTGAAAAGCATTTTAAGGCACTGAAAACCTGAACATACTTTTATGGACTTGTATTGGAAAATTCCAGTGCCAAAACAACTTCCCATGGTATAAACCATCTATGAGACCATGTTAGATTAGTAAAACTGATTTAAAACTGATCGCTGAGAGGTTACATACAAAACTTTGCAGTTGCATTGAAAATGCTACTAAGGAGCTAAAAAAGCACTTTAAGGCAATAAAAACCTGAACATACTTTTATGGACTTGTATTGGACAATTCCAGTGCCAAAACAACTTCCCAATGTATAAACCATCTATGAGACCATGTTAGATTAGTCAAACTGATTACAAACTGATCGCTGAGAAGTTACATACAAAACTTTGCAGTTGCATTAAAAACGTTACAAAGGCGCTGAAAAGCACTTTAAGGCAATAAAAACCTGAACATACTTTTATGGACTTGTATTGGACAATTCCAGTGCCAAAACAACTTCCCAATGTATAAAACATCTATGAGACCAAGTTAGATTAGTCAAACTGATTACAAACTGATCGCTGAGAGGTTACATACAAAACTTTGCAGTTGCTTTGAAAATGCTACTAAGGAGCTGAAAAGCACTTTAAGGCAATACAATCCTGAACATACTTTTATGGACTTGTATTGGACAATTCCAGTGCCAAAGCAACTTTCCAATGTATAAACCATCTATGAGACCATGTTAGATTAGTCAAACTGATTACAAACTGATCGCTGAGAAGTTACATACAAAACTTTGCAGTTGCATTAAAAACGTTACAAAGGCGCTGAAAAGCACTTTAAGGCAATAAAAACCTGAACATACTTTTATGGACTTGTATTGGACAATTCCAGTGCCAAAACAACTTCCCAATGTATAAAACATCTATGAGACCAAGTTAGATTAGTCAAACTGATTACAAACTGATCGCTGAGAGGTTACATACAAAACTTTGCAGTTGCTTTGAAAATGCTACTAAGGAGCTGAAAAGCACTTTAAGGCAATACAATCCTGAACATACTTTTATGGACTTGTATTGGACAATTCCAGTGCCAAAACAACTTTCCAATGTATAAACCATCTATGAGACCATGTTAGATTAGTCAAACTGATTACAAACTGATCGCTGAGAAGTTACATACAAAACTTTGCAGTTGCATTAAAAACGTTACAAAGGCGCTGAAAAGCACTTTAAGGCAATAAAAACCTGAACATACTTTTATGGACTTGTATTGGACAATTCCAGTGCCAAAACAACTTCCCAATGTATAAAACATCTATGAGACCAAGTTAGATTAGTCAAACTGATTACAAACTGATCGCTGAGAGGTTACATACAAAACTTTGCAGTTGCTTTGAAAATGCTACTAAGGAGCTGAAAAGCACTTTAAGGCAATACAATCCTGAACATACTTTTATGGACTTGTATTGGACAATTCCAGTGCCAAAACAACTTCCCAATGTATAAAACATCTATGAGACCAAGTTAGATTAGTCAAACTGATTACAAACTGATCGCTGAGAGGTTACATACAAAACTTTGCAGTTGCTTTGAAAATGCTACTAAGGAGCTGAAAAGCACTTTAAGGCAATACAATCCTGAACATACTTTTATGGACTTGTATTGGACAATTCCAGTGCCAAAGCAACTTTCCAATGTATAAACCATCTATGAGACCATGTTAGATTAGTCAAACTGATTACAAACTGATCGCTGAGAAGTTACATACAAAACTTTGCAGTTGCATTAAAAACGTTACAAAGGCGCTGAAAAGCACTTTAAGGCAATAAAAACCTGAACATACTTTTATGGACTTGTATTGGACAATTCCAGTGCCAAAACAACTTCCCAATGTATAAAACATCTATGAGACCAAGTTAGATTAGTCAAACTGATTACAAACTGATCGCTGAGAGGTTACATACAAAACTTTGCAGTTGCTTTGAAAATGCTACTAAGGAGCTGAAAAGCACTTTAAGGCAATACAATCCTGAACATACTTTTATGGACTTGTATTGGACAATTCCAGTGCCAAAACAACTTTCCAATGTATAAACCATCTATGAGACCATGTTAGATTAGTCAAACTGATTACAAACTGATCGCTGAGAAGTTACATACAAAACTTTGCAGTTGCATTAAAAACGTTACAAAGGCGCTGAAAAGCACTTTAAGGCAATAAAAACCTGAACATACTTTTATGGACTTGTATTGGACAATTCCAGTGCCAAAACAACTTCCCAATGTATAAAACATCTATGAGACCAAGTTAGATTAGTCAAACTGATTACAAACTGATCGCTGAGAGGTTACATACAAAACTTTGCAGTTGCTTTGAAAATGCTACTAAGGAGCTGAAAAGCACTTTAAGGCAATACAATCCTGAACATACTTTTATGGACTTGTATTGGACAATTCCAGTGCCAAAACAACTTCCCAATGTATAAAACATCTATGAGACCAAGTTAGATTAGTCAAACTGATTACAAACTGATCGCTGAGAGGTTACATACAAAACTTTGCAGTTGCTTTGAAAATGCTACTAAGGAGCTGAAAAGCACTTTAAGGCAATACAATCCTGAACATACTTTTATGGACTTGTATTGGACAATTCCAGTGCCAAAGCAACTTTCCAATGTATAAACCATCTATGAGACCATGTTAGATTAGTCAAACTGATTACAAACTGATCGCTGAGAAGTTACATACAAAACTTTGCAGTTGCATTAAAAACGTTACAAAGGCGCTGAAAAGAACTTTAAGGCAATACAAATCTGAACATACTTTTATGGACTTGTATTGGACAATTCCAGTGCCAAAACAACTTCCCAATGTATAAAACATCTATGAGACCAAGTTAGATTAGTCAAACTGATTACAAACTGATCGCTGAGAAGTTACATACAAAACTTTGCAGTTGCTTTGAAAATGCTACTAAGGAGCTGAAAAGCACTTTAAGGCAATACAATCCTGAACATACTTTTATGGACTTGTATTGGACAATTCCAGTGCCAAAGCAACTTTCCAATGTATAAAACATCTATGAGACCAAGTTAGATTAGTCAAACTGATTACAAACTGATCGCTGAGAGGTTACATACAAAACTTTGCAGTTGCTTTGAAAATGCTACTAAGGAGCTGAAAAGCATTTTAAGGCAATAAAAACCTGAACATAATTTTATGGACTTGTATTGGACAATTCCAGTGCCAAAACAACTTCCCAATGTATAAAACATCTATGAGACCAAGTTAGATTAGTCAAACTGATTACAAACTGATCGCTGAGAAGTTACATACAAAACTTTGCAGTTGCATTAAAAACGTTACAAAGGAGCTGAAAAGCATTTTAAGGCACTGAAAACCTGAACATACTTTTATGGACTTGTATTGGAAAATTCCAGTGCCAAAACAACTTCCCATGGTATAAACCATCTATGAGACCATGTTAGATTAGTAAAACTGATTTAAAACTGATCGCTGAGAGGTTACATACAAACCTTTGCAGTTGCATTGAAAATGCTACTAAGGAGCTAAAAAAGCACTTTAAGGCAATAAAAACCTGAACATACTTTTATGGACTTGTATTGGACAATTCCAGTGCCAAAACAACTTCCCAATGTAAAAACCATCTATGAGACCATGTTAGATTAGTCAAACTGATTACAAACTGATCGCTGAGAAGTTACATACAAAACTTTGCAGTTGCATTAAAAACGTTACAAAGGCGCTGAAAAGAACTTTAAGGCAATAAAAACCTGAACATACTTTTATGGACTTGTATTGGACAATTCCAGTGCCAAAACAACTTCCCAATGTATAAAACATCTATGAGACCAAGTTAGATTAGTCAAACTGATTACAAACTCATCGCTGAGAGGTTACATACAAAACTTTGCAGTTGCTTTGAAAATGCTACTAAGGAGCTGAAAAGCATTTTAAGGCAATAAAAACCTGAACATAATTTTATGGACTTGTATTGGACAATTCCAGTGCCAAAACAACTTCCCAATGTATAAAACATCTATGAGACCAAGTTAGATTAGTCAAACTGATTACAAACTGATCGCTGAGAAGTTACATACAAAACTTTGCAGTTGCATTAAAAACGTTACAAAGGAGCTGAAAAGCATTTTAAGGCACTGAAAACCTGAACATACTTTTATGGACTTGTATTGGAAAATTCCAGTGCCAAAACATCTTCCCATGGTATAAACCATCTATGAGACCATGTTAGATTAGTAAAACTGATTTAAAACTGATCGCTGAGAGGTTACATACAAAACTTTGCAGTTGCATTGAAAATGCTACTAAGGAGCTAAAAAAGCACTTTAAGGCAATAAAAACCTGAACATACTTTTATGGACTTGTATTGGACAATTCCAGTGCCAAAACAACTTCCCAATGTATAAACCATCTATGAGACCATGTTAGATTAGTCAAACTGATTACAAACTGATCGCTGAGAAGTTACATACAAAACTTTGCAGTTGCATTAAAAACGTTACAAAGGCGCTGAAAAGCACTTTAAGGCAATAAAAACCTGAACATACTTTTATGGACTTGTATTGGACAATTCCAGTGCCAAAACAACTTCCCAATGTATAAAACATCTATGAGACCAAGTTAGATTAGTCAAACTGATTACAAACTGATCGCTGAGAGGTTACATACAAAACTTTGCAGTTGCTTTGAAAATGCT
Organism: Neosalanx taihuensis; assembly: GCA_030340665.1. Lineage (NCBI taxonomy): Eukaryota > Metazoa > Chordata > Actinopteri > Osmeriformes > Salangidae > Neosalanx > Neosalanx taihuensis. The sequence goes on along the minus strand of CM059304.1, from coordinate 6,266,419 downwards.
ACTAAGGAGCTGAAAAGCACTTTAAGGCAATACAATCCTGAACATACTTTTATGGACTTGTATTGGACAATTCCAGTGCCAAAGCAACTTTCCAATGTATAAACCATCTATGAGACCATGTTAGATTAGTCAAACTGATTACAAACTGATCGCTGAGAAGTTACATACAAAACTTTGCAGTTGCATTAAAAACGTTACAAAGGCGCTGAAAAGCACTTTAAGGCAATAAAAACCTGAACATACTTTTATGGACTTGTATTGGACAATTCCAGTGCCAAAACAACTTCCCAATGTATAAAACATCTATGAGACCAAGTTAGATTAGTCAAACTGATTACAAACTGATCGCTGAGAGGTTACATACAAAACTTTGCAGTTGCTTTGAAAATGCTACTAAGGAGCTGAAAAGCACTTTAAGGCAATACAATCCTGAACATACTTTTATGGACTTGTATTGGACAATTCCAGTGCCAAAGCAACTTTCCAATGTATAAACCATCTATGAGACCATGTTAGATTAGTCAAACTGATTACAAACTGATCGCTGAGAAGTTACATACAAAACTTTGCAGTTGCATTAAAAACGTTACAAAGGCGCTGAAAAGAACTTTAAGGCAATACAAATCTGAACATACTTTTATGGACTTGTATTGGACAATTCCAGTGCCAAAACAACTTCCCAATGTATAAAACATCTGTGAGACCATTTAGATTAGTAAAACTGATTACAAACTGATCGCTGAGAAGTTACATACAAAACTTTGCAGTTGCATTAAAAACGTTACAAAGGCGCTGAAAAGCACTTTAAGGCAATACAAATCTGAACATACTTTTATGGACTTGTATTGGACAATTCCAGTGCCAAAGCAACTTTCCAATGTATAAACCATCTATGAGACCATGTTAGATTAGTCAAACTGATTACAAACTGATCGCTGACAAGTTACATACAAAACTTTGCAGTTGCATTAAAAACGTTACAAAGGCGCTGAAAAGCACTTTAAGGCAATAAAAACCTGAACATACTTTTATGGACTTGTATTGGACAATTCCAGTGCCAAAGCAACTTTCCAATGTATAAAACATCTATGAGACCAAGTTAGATTAGTCAAACTGATTACAAACTGATCGCTGAGAGGTTACATACAAAACTTTGCAGTTGCTTTGAAAATGCTACTAAAGAGCTGAAAAGCACTTTAAGGCAATACAATCCTGAACATACTTTTATGGACTTGTATTGGACAATTCCAGTGCCAAAGCAACTTTCCAATGTATAAACCATCTATGAGACCATGTTAGATTAGTCAAACTGATTACAAACTGATCGCTGAGAAGTTACATACAAAACTTTGCAGTTGCTTTGAAAATGCTACTAAGGAGCTGAAAAGCATTTTAAGGCAATAAAAACCTGAACATACTTTTATGGACTTGTATTGGACAATTCCAGTGCCAAAACAACTTCCCAATGTATAAAACATCTATGAGACCAAGTTAGATTAGTCAAACTGATTACAAACTGATCGCTGAGAAGTTACATACAAAACTTTGCAGTTGCTTTGAAAATGCTACTAAGGAGCTGAAAAGCACTTTAAGGCAATAAAAAACTAAACATGCTATTACTGACTAGTAAGTCATTATTTCAGTGCATACACTTTTTCCCATGTATACAACTCCAAAATGAACATATTAAAATGGTAGAAAATGTTTAGAAATTGGTCATTCAGAAGATGAATACATTTCAAGCTTTTGCATTGAAAACGTTACAAAGGCGCTGAAAAGCACTTTAAGGCAATGAAAACCTGAACATACTTTTATGGACTTGTATTGGACAATTCCAGTGCCAAAACAACTTCCCAATGTATAAAACATCCGTGAGACCATTTAGATTAGTAAAACTGATTACAAACTGATCGCTGAGAAGTTACATACAAAACTTTGCAGTTGCTTTGAAAATGCTACTAAGGAGCTGAAAAGCATTTTAAGGCAATAAAAACCTGAACATACTTTTATGGACTTGTGTTGGACAATTCCAGTGCCAAAACAACTTCCCAATGTATAAAACATCTATGAGACCAAGTTAGATTAGTCAAACTGATTAAAAACTGATCGCTGAAAGGTTACATACAAAATTTTGCAGTTGCTTTGAAAATGCTACTAAGGAGCTGAAAAGCACTTTAAGGCAATAAAAAACTAAACATGCTATTACTGACTAGTAAGTCATTATTTCAGTGCATACACTTTTTTCCCATGTATACAACTCCAAAATGAACATATTAAAATCGTAGAAAATGTTTAGAAATTGGTCATTCAGATGATAAATACATTTCAAGCTTTTGCATTGAAAACGTTACAAAGGCGCTGAAAAGCACTTTAAGGCAATAAAAACCTGAACATACTTTTATGGACTTGTATTGGACAATTCCAGTGCTAAAGCAACTTTCCAATGTATAAAACATCTATGAGACCAAGTTAGATTAGTCAAACTGATTACAAACTGATCGCTGAGAGGTTACATACAAAACTTTGCAGTTGCTTTGAAAATGCTACTAAGGAGCTGAAAAGCACTTTAAGGCAATACAATCCTGAACATACTTTTATGGACTTGTATTGGACAATTCCAGTGCCAAAGCAACTTTCCAATGTATAAACCATCTATGAGACCATGTTAGATTAGTCAAACTGATTACAAACTGATCGCTGAGAAGTTACATACAAAACTTTGCAGTTGCTTTGAAAATGCTACTAAGGAGCTGAAAAGCATTTTAAGGCAATAAAAACCTGAACATACTTTTATGGACTTGTATTGGACAATTCCAGTGCCAAAACAACTTCCCAATGTATAAAACATCTATGAGACCAAGTTAGATTAGTCAAACTGATTACAAACTGATCGCTGAGAAGTTACATACAAAACTTTGCAGTTGCATTAAAAACGTTACAAAGGAGCTGAAAAGCATTTTAAGGCACTGAAAACCTGAACATACTTTTATGGACTTGTATTGGAAAATTCCAGTGCCAAAACAACTTCCCATGGTATAAACCGTCTATGAGACCATGTTAGATTAGTAAAACTGATTTAAAACTGATCGCTGAGAGGTTACATACAAAACTTTGCAGTTGCATTGAAAATGCTACTAAGGAGCTAAAAAAGCACTTTAAGGCAATTAAAACTAAACATGCTATTACTGACTAGTAAGTCATTATTTCAGTGCATACACTTTTTTCCCATGTATACAACTCCAAAATGAACATATTAAAATGGTAGAAAATGTTTAGAAATTGGTCATTCAGATGATAAATACATTTCAAGCTTTTGCATTGAAAACGTTACAAAGGCGCTAAAAAACACTTTAAGGCAATAAAAACCTGAACATACTTTTATGGACTTGTATTGGACAATTCCAGTGCCAAAACAACTTCCCAATGTATAAAACATCTATGAGACCAAGTTAGATTAGTCAAACTGATTACAAACTGATCGCTGAGAGGTTACATACAAAATTTTGCAGTTGCTTTGAAAATGCTACTAAGGAGCTGAAAAGCACTTTAAGGCAATAAAAAACTAAACATGCTATTACTGACTAGTAAGTCATTATTTCAGTGCATACACTTTTTTCCCATGTATACAACTCCAAAATGAACATATTAAAATCGTAGAAAATGTTTAGAAATTGGTCATTCAGATGATAAATAAATTTCAAGCTTTTGCATTGAAAACGTTACAAAGGCGCTGAAAAGCACTTTAAGGCAATAAAAACCTGAACATACTTTTATGGACTTGTATTGGACAATTCCAGTGCCAAAGCAACTTTCCAATGTATAAAACATCTATGAGACCAAGTTAGATTAGTCAAACTGATTACAAACTGATCGCTGAGAGGTTACATACAAAACTTTGCAGTTGCTTTGAAAATGCTACTAAAGAGCTGAAAAGCACTTTAAGGCAATACAATCCTGAACATACTTTTATGGACTTGTGTTGGACAATTCCAGTGCCAAAGCAACTTTCCAATGTATAAACCATCTATGAGACCATGTTAGATTAGTCAAACTGATTACAAACTGATCGCTGAGAAGTTACATACAAAACTTTGCAGTTGCTTTGAAAATGCTACTAAGGAGCTGAAAAGCATTTTAAGGCAATAAAAACCTGAACATACTTTTATGGACTTGTATTGGACAATTCCAGTGCCAAAACAACTTCCCAATGTATAAAACATCTATGAGACCAAGTTAGATTAGTCAAACTGATTACAAACTGATCGCTGAGAAGTTACATACAAAACTTTGCAGTTGCTTTGAAAATGCTACTAAGGAGCTGAAAAGCACTTTAAGGCAATAAAAAACTAAACATGCTATTACTGACTAGTAAGTCATTATTTCAGTGCATACACTTTTTCCCATGTATACAACTCCAAAATGAACATATTAAAATGGTAGAAAATGTTTAGAAATTGGTCATTCAGAAGATGAATACATTTCAAGCTTTTGCATTGAAAACGTTACAAAGGCGCTGAAAAGCACTTTAAGGCAATAAAAACCTGAACATACTTTTATGGACTTGTATTGGACAATTCCAGTGCCAAAGCAACTTTCCAATGTATAAAACATCTATGAGACCAAGTTAGATTAGTCAAACTGATTACAAACTGATCGCTGAGAGGTTACATACAAAACTTTGCAGTTGCTTTGAAAATGCTACTAAAGAGCTGAAAAGCACTTTAAGGCAATACAATCCTGAACATACTTTTATGGACTTGTATTGGACAATTCCAGTGCCAAAGCAACTTTCCAATGTATAAACCATCTATGAGACCATGTTAGATTAGTCAAACTGATTACAAACTGATCGCTGAGAAGTTACATACAAAACTTTGCAGTTGCTTTGAAAATGCTACTAAGGAGCTGAAAAGCATTTTAAGGCAATAAAAACCTGAACATACTTTTATGGACTTGTATTGGACAATTCCAGTGCCAAAACAACTTCCCAATGTATAAAACATCTATGAGACCAAGTTAGATTAGTCAAACTGATTACAAACTGATCGCTGAGAAGTTACATACAAAACTTTGCAGTTGCTTTGAAAATGCTACTAAGGAGCTGAAAAGCACTTTAAGGCAATAAAAAACTAAACATGCTATTACTGACTAGTAAGTCATTATTTCAGTGCATACACTTTTTCCCATGTATACAACTCCAAAATGAACATATTAAAATGGTAGAAAATGTTTAGAAATTGGTCATTCAGAAGATGAATACATTTCAAGCTTTTGCATTGAAAACGTTACAAAGGCGCTGAAAAGCACTTTAAGGCAATGAAAACCTGAACATACTTTTATGGACTTGTATTGGACAATTCCAGTGCCAAAACAACTTCCCAATGTATAAAACATCCGTGAGACCATTTAGATTAGTAAAACTGATTACAAACTGATCGCTGAGAAGTTACATACAAAACTTTGCAGTTGCTTTGAAAATGCTACTAAGGAGCTGAAAAGCATTTTAAGGCAATAAAAACCTGAACATACTTTTATGGACTTGTGTTGGACAATTCCAGTGCCAAAACAACTTCCCAATGTATAAAACATCTATGAGACCAAGTTAGATTAGTCAAACTGATTACAAACTGATCGCTGAAAGGTTACATACAAAATTTTGCAGTTGCTTTGAAAATGCTACTAAGGAGCTGAAAAGCACTTTAAGGCAATAAAAACCTGAACATACTTTTATGGACTTGTATTGGACAATTCCAGTGCCAAAACAACTTCCCAATGTATAAAACATCTATGAGACCAAGTTAGATTAGTCAAACTGATTACAAACTGATCGCTGAGAAGTTACATACAAAACTTTGCAGTTGCTTTGAAAATGCTACTAAGGAGCTGAAAAGCACTTTAAGGCAATAAAAAACTAAACATGCTATTACTGACTAGTAAGTCATTATTTCAGTGCATACACTTTTTCCCATGTATACAACTCCAAAATGAACATATTAAAATGGTAGAAAATGTTTAGAAATTGGTCATTCAGAAGATGAATACATTTCAAGCTTTTGCATTGAAAACGTTACAAAGGCGCTGAAAAGCACTTTAAGGCAATGAAAACTTGAACATACTTTTATGGACTTGTATTGGACAATTCCAGTGCCAAAACAACTTCCCAATGTATAAAACATCCGTGAGACCATTTAGATTAGTAAAACTGATTACAAACTGATCGCTGAGAAGTTACATACAAAACTTTGCAGTTGCATTAAAAACGTTACAAAGGAGCTGAAAAGCATTTTAAGGCACTGAAAACCTGAACATACTTTTATGGACTTGTATTGGAAAATTCCAGTGCCAAAACAACTTCCCAATGTATAAACCATCTATGAGACCATGTTAGATTAGTAAAACTGATTTAAAACTGATCGCTGAGAGGTTACATACAAAACTTTGCAGTTGCATTGAAAATGCTACTAAGGAGCTGAAAAGCACTTTAAGGCAATAAAAACCTGAACATACTTTTATGGACTTGTATTGGACAATTCCAGTGCCAAAACAACTTTCCAATGTATAAACCATCTATGAGACCATGTTAGATTAGTAAAACTGATTACAAACTGATCGCTGAGAAGTTACATACAAAACTTTGCAGTTGCTTTGAAAATGCTACTAAGGAGCTGAAAAGCATTTTAAGGCAATAAAAACCTGAACATACTTTTATGGACTTTTATTGGACAATTCCAGTGCCAAAACAACTTCCCAATGTATAAAACATCCGTGAGACCATTTAGATTAGTAAAACTGATTACAAACTGATCGCTGAGAAGTTACATACAAAACTTTGCAGTTGCTTTGAAAATGCTACTAAGGAGCTGAAAAGCACTTTAAGGCAATAAAAAACTAAACATGCTATTACTGACTAGTAAGTCATTATTTCAGTGCATACACTTTTTCCCATGTATACAACTCCAAAATGAACATATTAAAATGGTAGAAAATGTTTAGAAATTGGTCATTCAGAAGATGAATACATTTCAAGCTTTTGCATTGAAAACGTTACAAAGGCGCTGAAAAGCACTTTAAGGCAATGAAAACCTGAACATACTTTTATGGACTTGTATTGGACAATTCCAGTGCCAAAACAACTTCCCAATGTATAAAACATCCGTGAGACCATTTAGATTAGTAAAACTGATTACAAACTGATCGCTGAGAAGTTACATACAAAACTTTGCAGTTGCTTTGAAAATGCTACTAAGGAGCTGAAAAGCATTTTAAGGCAATAAAAACCTGAACATACTTTTATGGACTTGTGTTGGACAATTCCAGTGCCAAAACAACTTCCCAATGTATAAACCATCTATGAGACCATTTAGATTAGTAAAACTGATTACAAACTGATCGCTGAGAAGTTACATACAAAACTTTGCAGTTGCATTAAAAACTTTACAAAGGAGCTGAAAAGCATTTTAAGGCACTGAAAACCTGAACATACTTTTATGGACTTGTATTGGAAAATTCCAGTGCCAAAACAACTTCCCAATGTATAAACCATCTATGAGACCATGTTAGATTAGTAAAACTGATTTAAAACTGATCGCTGAGAGGTTACATACAAAACTTTGCAGTTGCATTGAAAATGCTACTAAGGAGCTGAAAAGCACTTTAAGGCAATAAAAAACTAAACATGCTATTACTGACTAGTAAGTCATGATTTCAGTGCATAAACTTTTTTCCCATGTATAAAACTCCAAAATGAACATATTAAAATGGTAGAAAATGTTTAGAAATTGGTCATTCAGAAGATAAATACATTTCAAGCTTTTGCATTGAAAACGTTACAAAGGCGCTGAAAAGCAGTTTAAGGCAATGAAAACCTGAACATACTTTTATGGACTTGTATTAGACAATTCCAGTGCCAAAACAACTTCCCAATGTATAAAACATCTATGAGACCATGTTAGATTAGTAAAACTGATTACAAACTGATCGCTGAGAAGTTACATACAAAACTTTGCAGTTGCATTAAAAACGTTACAAAGGAGCTGAAAAGCATTTTAAGGCACTGAAAACCTGAACATACTTTTATGGACTTGTGTTGGACAATTCCAGTGCCAAAACAACTTTCCAATGTATAAACCATCTATGAGACCATGTTAGATTAGTCAAACTGATTACAAACTGATCGCTGAGAAGTTACATACAAAACTTTGCAGTTGCTTTGAAAATGCTACTAAGGAGCTGAAAAGCATTTTAAGGCAATAAAAACCTGAACATAATTTTATGGACTTGTATTGGACAATTCCAGTGCCAAATCAACTTCCCAATGTATAAAACATCTATGAGACCATGTTAGATTAGTAAAACTGATTACAAACTGATCGCTGAGAAGTTACATACAAAACTTTGCAGTTGCATTAAAAACATTACAAAAGCGCTGAAAATCACTTTAAGGCAATGAAAACCTGAACATACTTTTATGGACTTTTATTGGACAATTCCAGTGCCAAAACAACTTCCCAATGTATAAAACATCCGTGAGACCATTTAGATTAGTAAAACTGATTACAAACTGATCGCTGAGAAGTTACATACAAAACTTTGCAGTTGCATTAAAAACGTTACAAAGGAGCTGAAAAGCATTTTAAGGCACTGAAAACCTGAACATACTTTTATGGACTTGTATTGGAAAATTCCAGTGCCAAAACAACTTCCCAATGTATAAACCATCTATGAGACCATGTTAGATTAGTAAAACTGATTTAAAACTGATCGCTGAGAGGTTACATACAAAACTTTGCAGTTGCATTGAAAATGCTACTAAGGAGCTGAAAAGCACTTTAAGGCAATAAAAACCTGAACATACTTTTATGGACTTGTATTGGACAATTCCAGTGCCAAAACAACTTCCCAATGTATAAACCATCTATGAGACCATGTTAGATTAGTCAAACTGATTACAAACTGATCGCTGAGAAGTTACATACAAAACTTTGCAGTTGCATTAAAAACATTACAAAAGCGCTGAAAATCACTTTAAGGCAATGAAAACCTGAACATACTTTTATGGACTTTTATTGGACAATTCCAGTGCCAAAACAACTTCCCAATGTATAAAACATCCGTGAGACCATGTTAGATTAGTAAAACTGATTACAAACTGATCGCTGAGAAGTTACATACAAAACTTTGCAGTTGCATTAAAAACGTTACAAAGGAGCTGAAAAGCATTTTAAGGCACTGAAAACCTGAACATACTTTTATGGACTTGTGTTGGACAATTCCAGTGCCAAAACAACTTTCCAATGTATAAACCATCTATGAGACCATGTTAGATTAGTCAAACTGATTACAAACTGATCGCTGAGAAGTTACATACAAAACTTTGCAGTTGCTTTGAAAATGCTACTAAGGAGCTGAAAAGCATTTTAAGGCAATAAAAACCTGAACATAATTTTATGGACTTGTATTGGACAATTCCAGTGCCAAATCAACTTCCCAATGTATAAAACATCTATGAGACCAAGTTAGATTAGTCAAACTGATTACAAACTGATCGCTGAAAGGTTACATACAAAATTTTGCAGTTGCTTTGAAAATGCTACTAAGGAGCTGAAAAGCACTTTAAGGCAATAAAAACCTGAACATACTTTTATGGACTTGTATTGGACAATTCCAGTGCCAAAACAACTTCCCAATGTATAAAACATCTATGAGACCAAGTTAGATTAGTCAAACTGATTACAAACTGATCGCTGAGAAGTTACATACAAAACTTTGCAGTTGCTTTGAAAATGCTACTAAGGAGCTGAAAAGCACTTTAAGGCAATAAAAAACTAAACATGCTATTACTGACTAGTAAGTCATTATTTCAGTGCATACACTTTTTCCCATGTATACAACTCCAAAATGAACATATTAAAATGGTAGAAAATGTTTAGAAATTGGTCATTCAGAAGATGAATACATTTCAAGCTTTTGCATTGAAAACGTTACAAAGGCGCTGAAAAGCACTTTAAGGCAATGAAAACTTGAACATACTTTTATGGACTTGTATTGGACAATTCCAGTGCCAAAACAACTTCCCAATGTATAAAACATCCGTGAGACCATTTAGATTAGTAAAACTGATTACAAACTGATCGCTGAGAAGTTACATACAAAACTTTGCAGTTGCATTAAAAACGTTACAAAGGAGCTGAAAAGCATTTTAAGGCACTGAAAACCTGAACATACTTTTATGGACTTGTATTGGAAAATTCCAGTGCCAAAACAACTTCCCAATGTATAAACCAACTATGAGACCATGTTAGATTAGTAAAACTGATTTAAAACTGATCGCTGAGAGGTTACATACAAAACTTTGCAGTTGCATTGAAAATGCTACTAAGGAGCTGAAAAGCACTTTAAGGCAATAAAAACCTGAACATACTTTTATGGACTTGTATTGGACAATTCCAGTGCCAAAACAACTTCCCAATGTATAAACCATCTATGAGACCATGTTAGATTAGTCAAACTGATTACAAACTGATCGCTGAGAAGTTACATACAAAACTTTGCAGTTGCTTTGAAAATGCTACTAAGGAGCTGAAAAGCATTTTAAGGCAATAAAAACCTGAACATACTTTTATGGACTTGTATTGGACAATTCCAGTGCCAAAACAACTTCCCAATGTATAAACCATCTATGAGACCATGTTAGATTAGTAAAACTGATTACAAACTGATCGCTGAGAAGTTACATACAAAACTTTGCAGTTGCATTAAAAACGTTACAAAGGAGCTGAAAAGCATTTTAAGGCACTGAAAACCTGAACATACTTTTATGGACTTGTGTTGGACAATTCCAGTGCCAAAACAACTTTCCAATGTATAAACCATCTATGAGACCATGTTAGATTAGTCAAACTGATTACAAACTGATCGCTGAGAAGTTACATACAAAACTTTGCAGTTGCTTTGAAAATGCTACTAAGGAGCTGAAAAGCATTTTAAGGCAATAAAAACCTGAACATAATTTTATGGACTTGTATTGGACAATTCCAGTGCCAAATCAACTTCCCAATGTATAAAACATCTATGAGACCATGTTAGATTAGTAAAACTGATTACAAACTGATCGCTGAGAAGTTACATACAAAACTTTGCAGTTGCATTAAAAATGTTACAAAGGCGCTGAAAATCACTTTAAGGCAATGAAAACCTGAACATACTTTTATGGACTTGTATTGGACAATTCCAGTGCCAAAACAACTTCCCAATGTATAAAACATCCGTGAGACCATTTAGATTAGTAAAACTGATTACAAACTGATCGCTGAGAAGTTACATACAAAACTTTGCAGTTGCATTAAAAACGTTACAAAGGAGCTGAAAAGCATTTTAAGGCACTGAAAACCTGAACATACTTTTATGGACTTGTATCGGACAATTCCAGTGCCAAAACAACTTCCCAATGTATAAAACATCTATGAGACCAAGTTAGATTAGTCAAACTCATTACAAACTGATCGCTGAGAGGTTACATACAAAACTTTGTTGTTGCTTTGAAAATGCTACTAAGGAGCTGAAAAGCATTTTAAGGCAATAAAAACCTGAACATACTTTTATGGACTTGTATTGGACAATTCCAGTGCCAAAACAACTTCCCAATGTATAAAACATCCGTGAGACCATTTAGATTAGTAAAACTGATTACAAACTGATCGCTGAGAAGTTACATACAAAACTTTGCAGTTGCATTAAAAACGTTACAAAGGCGCTGAAAATCACTTTAAGGCAATGAAAACCTGAACATACTTTTATGGACTTGTATTGGACAATTCCAGTGCCAAAACAACTTCCCGATGTAAAAAACATCTATGAGACCATGTTAGATTAGTAACACTGATTACAAACTGATCGCTGAGAAGTTACATACAAAACTTTGCAGTTGCATTAAAAAGGTTACAAAGGCGCTGAAAAGCACTTTAAGGCAATAAAAAACTAAACATGCTATTACTGACTAGTAAGTCATGATTTCAGTGCATAAACTTTTTTCCCATGTATACAACTCCAAAATGACCATATTAAAATGGTAGAAAATGTTTAGAAATTGGACATTCAGAAGTTAAATACGATTCAAGCTGTTGTATTGAAAACGTTACAAAGGCGCTGAAAAGCACTTTAAGGCAATACAAACCTGAACATACTTTTTTGGACTTGGACAAATCCAGTGCCAAAACAACTTTCCAATGTATAAACCATCTATGAGACCATGTTAGATTAGTAAAACTGATTACAAACTGATCGCTGAGAGGTTACATACAAAACTTTGCAGTTGCATTGAAAACGTTACTAAGGAGCTGAAAAGCACTTTAGGGCAATGAAAAAACTAAACATGCTATTATACTGGAACATACTTTTATGGACTTGTATTGGACAATTCCAGTGCCAAAACAACTTCCCGATGTATAAAACATCTATGAGACCATGTTAGATTAGTCAAACTGATTACAAACTGATTGCTGAGAGGTTACATACAAAACTTTGCAGTTGCATTAAAAATGCTACTCAGGAGCTGAAAAGCAATTTAAGACAATAAAAAACTAAACATGCTATTACTGACTAGTAAGTCATGATTTCAGTGCATAAACTGTTTTCCCATGAATACAACTCCAAAATGAACATATTAAAATGGTAGAAAATGTTTAGAAATTGGTCATTCAGAAGTTAAATACAATTCAAGCTTTTACATTGAAAACGTTACAAAGGCGCTGAAAAGCACTTTAAGGCAATACAAACCGGAACATACTTTTATGGACTTGGACAATTCCAGTGCCAAAACAACTTTCCAATGTATAAACCATCTATGAGACCATGTTAGATTAGTAAAACTGATTACAAACTGATCGCTGAGAGGTTACATACAAAACTTTGCAGTTGCATTGAAAACGTTACTAAGGAGCTGAAAAGCACTTTAAGGCAATGAAAAAACTAAACATGCTATTATACTGGAACATACTTTTATGGACTTGTATTGGACAATTCCAGTGCCAAAACAACTTCCCAATGTATGAAACATCTATGAGACCATGTTAGATAAGTAAAACTGATTACAAACTGATCGCTGAGAAGTTACATAGAAAACTTTGCAGTTGCATTGAAAACGTTACAAAGGCGCTGAAAAGCACTTTAAGGCAATACAAACCTGAACATACTTTTATGGACTTGAATTGGACAATTCCAGTGCCAAAACAACTTTCCAATGTATAAACCATCTATGAGACCATGTTAGATTAGTAAAACTGATTTCAAACTGATCGCTGAGAGGTTACCTACAAAACTTTGCAGTTGCATTGAAAATGCTACTAAGGAGCTGAAAAGCATACAATTCTTTGTTGTTGCATTGAAAACATTACAAAGGCGCTGAAAAGCTCTTTAAGGCAATAAAAACCTGAACATACTTTTATGGACTTGTAATGATCGATTTCAGTGCAAGAGTACCTGGCTGCAGTCCTCTGCAGTGGGGCAGCTTTTATTTTTATTTTTTTCGGGGGGCGGCGGGGGGAAGTGAGGACATTTAAATCTGGATTTAAAATCTGTTCCTAGTTGCGGTAATTTGCAGATTTTCCACAGAAAGTAAATGCATGATTTCTTGTCAATATAAGTGCCGTAAAATAATAACGTTATAGAAATAATTAATGATTTACCGAATAATTACCGAATGTTACAAGTCTACTTGGGTAGTTGTTATGAAGCTAAATTCGCTAACGTCAAAGTTTACTTTCATCAACAAATTATCAGGGATTATCAAACGTTCGCATTTGTATGTAACGTTACAAAACATTTTTGTAAACTCTCCTTGCATTAGCTGTTATCATGGTTTATTAAATGTATAGGGCATACCGTTAAGTAACTTTTTGCATTTGTTTGTGTGTAACGTTATAATACATTTTTGTAAACTCTCCTTGCATTAGCTGGGTATCGTCACAAAATTAGATTAGATTAAATGTAATGTCATTACACAGGTACAAGTGGTTAACGAAATACAGTTAGCATCCAACCAGAAGTGCAAAGCAGTTATTACAACAGAATCTAATTGTATACTCTGTTACTATGTTACTCTGTGTAATTCATGTTTAATACTGTAGCATCATACATTTGTCTTAAATCACTTTAATCTGTACCTACCCTGTATATTCTGATTATACTGTTCATACTGTGTATATTCTGAGTATACTTATATTCATTATATTCTGTTTTAAATAACTGTTTTGCATTTCTGGTTTGATGCTAACTGTATTTCGTTAACCACTTGTACCTGTGTAATGACATTAAAGTTGAATCTAATCCCAGAATATACACAGTATGAACAGTATAATTCAGAATATACAGGGTACAAATGTGAAAGAGTACATGGCTCATTTTTACTTTTTAAATTTTCTACCTTGTTGTATCTGCAGTATGTAAACTAAATGAATACGAATAGCTTCTGCACCATCAGTACATTTATTTTTTGATACTGAGGGTGTAATTTCACATTTAGAAGGGCCCTCTGACCTCCAGATGTAAATGTTGATTCCTGTCTGGCTCCTAAACCTATAGATACACATTTGCGTAACACCAGTTAATCAAAGGACGTCGAGTCCCAGTTTGAATGTTAAAAGGTGTGCAGATCATTTTCCAAAGAGTGGTTTGATCACTATGTTCAGGGGTCTCCAGTCCTGGTCCTCGAGGGCCGCTGTCCTGACATTAGAATCAGGTGTGCTGGAGCAAGGAAACATCTAAAACTATCAGGACAGCGGACCTCGAGGACCAGGATTGGAGACCCCTGACTATGTTAAATGTGCCCCCACCTAATGTCTAGATGATGATATTAGATGGGATCTTTTCTTTTTGGAGCTTGTGTTTTGTATATTACAACTGATCATTTTGCTTGTCTATATATATTGTCAGGAAGAAGAGAAGCAGGCTGCCAATGTGGACATTGCCAATGTGGACACACCAGTGGAAGGGGTAATCTTTTTCACAGTATCTATTGGTCAGATACCATTGGTGCAGCAGCTATGGTATCATCTTTTTTTCTTTTCCATAGGACTCAATTGAAGTTCGCATTCTTCACAATTAAAGACATGTAGCAGAGTGAACCTGCAACCTACCATCCTTTGTGGACCTGAGGTGATTGTGGCCGGCTCCTCCCACCCAGGACACCCTCTGCTTCAGCTGCTCCCGTCTGGCAGGAGGCTGCGGTCCATCAGGACTAAATCCTCTCGCCATAAGAACAGCTTCTACCCTTCGGCCATTGCACTCTTCACCAAGGACTCGGACTGACTTTGCCACAAACGCCAACCCCCCCCCCCGATCCAGCATCCCACTGCACATGCCACTTTTGCACGCAACACCTCAAAACCCCTTTTGACACCTTAAAATAACTTACTGCTGTGTTTGCACTACTGTTTTTAAATGCTGTGTACTGTATACCCCCCCCGAC
The DNA here is from genome assembly GCA_030340665.1 of Neosalanx taihuensis. NCBI lineage: Eukaryota > Metazoa > Chordata > Actinopteri > Osmeriformes > Salangidae > Neosalanx > Neosalanx taihuensis. Next base: position 6,250,956 of record CM059304.1, on the reverse strand, counting down.
ATTTTTACACCATATTATTATTGTACAATATTCTGTTCTTGTTAAATATGTTTTCATGTTGCACTTCCCTGCTAATGTAAAATCTGTGTTTGTATAACTTACATAGCTATTAAAACAAATTCTTATTATGAGTGGGTTGATTCTAAGAACTGTTCTCTGTCAAAGTGGACCTGCCTGGCATCCTGGGCATGGGGGAAGAGAACAAGGCTAAGGTAGTATGGGAGGGTGTGGAATGACCTAGAAAAGGAAATGATCCTGGAGCCCTTCAAGTTCACATTTCACAACACAGAAGATGTTGCAATATTGTGCAGAAATAGTGGACCAAAGAAAATATTTGGCCTATTCTGAATGTCAAACAGATGAATGAGTTTATTGTATGCGAGAATAAAGTCTAATCATGTTGTGACTTGGTGTGTTTTACATGTTATCACTGATCATTTAATTATTGGCTTGGATTACACTCTACATATCAGCACAAGAACATTATTGGCATAGAGAGCCAAACATGAAAAACAGCAGTGCAATAAGGTTCAATGACAATTTATTATTAATATAATGAAAAGGCAGTGAAGTATTGTTAAGTACACAATAAAATATATAGGCCAATGACGTCTTACGCAATGTAGACTGATGAATACGAATAATAACTTGCACTGAGCTATGTTATTCCTAACCTCCATTGTTTTCAGTTATCAGCATTTTGACCTTATCTTTTCACGATCCTCAGCTTTGTAGTAGGCTACAAATACATTATTGAGCCCCGAGTCATATCACCCACCCTTTATTTTTCGTAATGACTAAGTTGTAAAATTACGCAGTGCAGTGTATATTAGTCTGGCTTCTTGTCTAAAGTTTACTATATAAATATGATATAACGATTTAAACTATAGACAAGGAATTAATAGATTTAACGTCATCTAATGTGTTTACTAATTAATGCATTTGGGAGGAAAACCCGAAATGCGCTTTCATATGCATTTGCGCTTTTATTTTGAAATGTTGCGCTTTTAGTTTGAAATTCACATCCTGCCCTGGTGTAGAGCTGCCGCTCCGTAGAGCTGCCCCACTGCAGAGGACTGCAGCCAGGTGCCTCTCAAATTCTCCAGTAAGGTCTTAAGCCCCGCCCTCTCTGCGCCCTTGATCCGCACTTCCACGAAGCCTGCATCGAAGCGGACTTTGTCGAAGTGTATTGCCCACAATTCATTGCTGCGTGTGACGTTTTCACAAAAAAGGCAGAATATGGCGATGTCTGGTGGTCGGCCCCATAGACAATAGATGGTACATATACATCTCTATGGTCGACCCGCTCATGCGGTAAAGTGTCTTACCAAGTAAGGTGTAAGGTGGTCAACAAGTTTAATTTGATTTTTGTTGCCCCTGAAAAAATCAGTTTGTAATGTTTGCTCAGTTGAGTGTTTCATACATTTTCATTTAATGAGTTTGCAGCATAGTTTGCTCAGTTGTTGAGTTTGTTTTTATTACTTGCTCCAGAATATTCGAGTCAATTAGATTTATTTATATTTATTCAAATTTGTAAAAAAAGAAATACAATAAAACTTTTTCGTAAAAACAATCAAAGTTCTTTTTATTTTCTTTTGTCACGACAGCGAGAGTCTGACACATACGTCTTCTTCAATTTCTGAGCTTCTTTCTTCTGAAAATAATTGTTTGGTGCAGCTTTAATATGATTTTCAGCAGCAAAACTGCAAAAACAGCAACCGGTGTCACCATTTTAGATGTCGTAGTAATGACGCGCTGGCTAAATCGATAACGTAGTCATCACTGTCCCAATTCTCTAATTTTCGCACGCTTGTCGCCTACACACTTCAAACCCTTCGTGCACTTCTACCACTTCCGCACTTCACAAAAGGGCGCAAGGGCGTAGTGCAGGTATTGAGACAGGGCCACTGTTCAGCCACTATGTCGCAAGTCTGTTGTTTTTGTTATGTTATGTTCGTTATATTGTAAATAGTTAATGTTCATTATTCATCATTACTTAATAATTACGAAAAGTTTGAACTTATTTCATTATAAAGCCTTGCATAGGAACACCTAATTATGTAAAATACACCACACAACGGAATTTGTATTTATTTATTCAGTAGCATGTGGCTCAGTATAGGTTTCTCACTACAGGAGAAAACAGTGTTTTAGGGTCGACTATAACAAGATCTCAGGCTAGGAATTACACTTAATGTCCAGGAGCTCCTTCCATGACTCAGGTAATATCCAAACTATATGTAGCTGTAAAAGAAACAGAGAAGCTGCACAACGCTTAATAAGAAAGACTTGCTTGTTTGAATGTACCGATATAGCCTATAAAACGATAAAAAATTTAAACTTAATCTGACAAGAAGTCATAGGCTATATCACAAACGGGATAATTGATCAACAAATAGGATTTTCCTACCGGCATTTGGTTGATAAATATGACAGCTTGTATTACTATGGAGTTTTTTATTTATTTTAGATTAACCTCAATAAAAATGACTCGTTTTGTCCTTAATTTTTTTTACAAACAAAACAAATTAACTATGTATAGTCTATAACCATGACTTTGAGAACATCATCGGTTGATGTGCCCTATAAATCCATCATTTGATTGTGTAGATTCATCATTACTGGTCAAACTCTTCCACAAGCACTCAGGAGCGTGCAGCACTTGTCCAGAACGCGATTTGCTTGTTCTCATTGCCCCACAGCATCATGGGGCCTCCCATCATTCCATTCCCCATACCGCGGAAGTAAACCAGAAAGTCAGAAAACTTTTTAAACCACCAAACATAGGGCTGACCCCCAGAAAAATCTAAGGACTTGCCATTATGAGTTGTTGAGACTTTTTTTGTTCATCGTGACAAATGAGGAATCTTTAATGAATTTCAGGATTCTAGGACAAAAGGGGTACAAATGGCATCACTGGTAAAAAAGGGCACAAATAGTCAAATTGGGGCATGGCCTGTAGCGCCCCCTTTGGTCTCAAGTGGATAATGTTGTACTGTTTCACCATGCCAAAAATCACAACTTTTTACTGCTGTGATCTAGATTAGTTTTTTTGGAGCATGACAGAGAGAGGATTTGCAAGCAAATGCTAAAGGCCTTAGCCTTTAGCCAAGCAGTCACATTTCAGATATTCATCATTAATCACATTTTCATTTTACGTTCAACTTTTTCTCAGATTTGTATACAACACATTGTCAAGAGTCTACATATGAACTTGTGTTTGATTTGGACTTTCAGTTTTTGTTTGGCACTTGTATAAACATTAAATTAGCCTTAGCAATAAATTAGATTTCTTTTATTTAAATGATTTTGAAAGATATGAACTTAGCTATGGAATGGGGTTGTATATATTGTAGTGTGTTGTTGGTGGCATATCAAGTGGCGTTGATTTCTCAAAGATTTTTTTGTTGTTGATTAGACTCAACTTTATTGTCATTACACAGGTAAAAGTACAGGGTAACGAAGTACAGTTAGCATCCAACCAGAAGTGCAAAACAGTTATTACAACAGAATATCATTGTAATTGTATACTCGGAATATACACAGTATGTACAGTATAATCAGAATATACAGGGTATGAACAGATTCAATTGATTTAAGACAAATTACAGATGTATTGTACAAGATGACTACAGTATTTAACAGAATTTACAGAGCTGCATGTATGTACAGTTAGTGCAAATGATGCAATGTAAATGTCTTATGTAAATGTAATAAGACAAAATGAACACAGAGAAACCTGTGATATTTCAATTTGACTAAACAAGTTCTTAGATAAGGGTTTCTTCTGGACCTGATTGCTGCTTTTCACATCCACGTACAAGATTGCATGGGATAATACAATCCTAGCTATTTTGACCGTTGACTTCCTTCTTCAGAGATGCATGGAATAATACGTTCAATTACACAATAGTCAATTGACCTTCTACTTCATCAGCAACTCAAGGATGACTCAGGAGTCTATGTAATCAGGAAACATGGTAAAGTGATTTCATAAAGTTGTGTGATTAGTATTACGTTATACATTACATATGATCAAGATACAGTGGGGCAAAAAAGAGTTTAGTCAGCCACCGACTTCAACTATGAGAGCATAAACTTGCTGAGGTGGCGTTAGAATCCATGTGCAGTTGTTTTTATTAAATATACATCAAACAAATCCAAATTGGCAATCCAAAGACATAATCCTGAGGCAGGCAGAGGTAATAATAATATATTATAATTATAATAAAGCAGTCCAAAACCAGGCAAACAGACAAAGGGTAATCCAGGAGGCTAACAGGCAATGCTCGTACACAGGATAGCAAAATAATGACAATCAGAGCGCTCGGTAAGGCAGGTGAACTGAAAATACTCCGCGGCGATCGGGAAGCATGGCCCTGCTTAAATGTCCACCAAACAGGAAGTAATTAAGCAGAGGGAGTGGCAGTCTGTACTGTGGAGAGGGCACCCTCTGCTGGCATGGCGTTACACAGACAGAATGAGAGGGAAGAAAATCCAGAACATAAAACAAAAAAGCAAGATTTCTGGCTCTCACAGACCTGTAAGTCCTTTTTTAAGAGGCTCCTCTGTCCTCCACTCGTTACCTGTATTAATGGAACATGTTTGAACTCGTTAGTCAGTTAAATATCATATCCCTATAAATAAATTATTATTAATAAAACAATTAATCTAACAATTAACAATTAATTAAACAATTACACACTACAGAGAGCATAGGGTCAGTTCAGGGGCGTGGGAAGAAATGGTTTGCCAACATTAAAATGAATGGAGGATTTCAGACGTGCCAGTTAGATTCAGGGGCAACATGTGATGTAATGAGCATAAAAGACAAAGGCAAAACTACTGAGGCAAAACTACTACCCAGCCAGACCAGGCTGGTACTGTATTCAGGTGAATCCATGCAATCCATAGGCATATTCCACACACAGTGTGTAGTGAGGAGAAAAGTCCACAAGCTGCAGTTTGAGATAGTAAGAAGTGGACAGAGACCCCTGCTGTCAGGTGAAACCAGTGAGCGTTTGGGTTTAATGCACTTCACCATCCCAGAGGAGCTTCTCATGGTAGGACACAACAGCTCAGAGCCACTAACCAGACAGTATCTTGTGCAGACATACACTGATGTTTTCAATGAACCTGTTGAATCACTCCCAGGGGATGTTCATTTTGAGCTAGATACAAATGTAGCCCCAGTGCAGGCCTCCCCACGTAATGTCCCAGTAGCCCTCAGAGATGCAGTCAAGGCTCAGTTAGACAAATATGGGAGAGATGGTCATTTAACCTCAGTGTCAGAGCCTACTGAGTGGATCAGCAATATGGTCATTGTCAAGCAGCCAGACAAATTGAGGATTTGCATTGACCCCAAGTCACTAAATAAGGCTCTGAAGAGATCTCACTACATAATGCCAACGCTTGAAGATGTGCTATACAAGCTGCCCAGGGCCCGCATTTTCACCCTGGTAGATGCACGTGATGCCTTCCTACAGTGCAGATTAGATGAAGAGAGTTGTTACATCACCACTTTCTGGACACCGTGGGGCAGAAAGCGATGGTTAAAGCTTCCATTCAGGGTGTCAGTGGCCCCGGAGATTTACCAGCGAAAACAGCATGACCTACTGGCAGGACTAAATGGGGTGGAACCTATTGCAGATGACATACTGATTGTAGGGTGTGGGGAGACAGATGAGAAAGCCATACAGGACCATGACACAAAGCTGTTAGCACTCATGCAAAGGTGCAGGGGGGTGAAGCTGAGGCTGAGTTTAAAGAAACTGCAATTCAAGGTCAAAGAGGTCAAGTTTCACGGACACATTCTATCGGCAGAGGTACTCAGAGCAGACCCAGAGAAAATTTGTGCGGTCCAGGACATGCCACACCCCGAAGACGCCAAGGCTGTTCAGCGGTTCATAGGGTTTGTAACCTACCTTGCAAGATTCATGCCACGCCTCTCGGAGGTGTGCGAGCCACTACGGAGGTTACTGGACAAGGATGTCCCATGGCACTGGCTGCCTAAACACGACGCAGCAGTCAAGGAAATCAAACGACTTGTCACGACAGCCCCAATCCTGCGATACTACGATGTGACCAAGCTGGTCACCATTCAGAGTGATGTGAGTCAGAAGGGACTTCTGCTGTCTGATGCAGGGAAATCAGCCAATGTGTTTTGCGTCGCGTGCACTTACTCAAAAAGAGCAGAACTATGCACAAGTTGAAAAGGAATGTCTGAGTTGTCTGTGTTTGCATGTCAAGGTTTTCGTTATTACTTGTATGGGCGAGGAGAGAGCACAACTGAAACGGACCACTTTACCAAGCCTCTCCTCACAGCGCCCAAACGACTCCAGAGCATGTTGCTCACACTACAGGCCTACAATCTCAAAGTGGTGTACAAACCAGGGCCCGATATGCATATTAGTGACACCTTGAGCAGGGCCACGGCTCCACCACACGAAATATACAAAACAAACAATCTGCTGCCTGCAGAGGGCACAAGAGGACACCGAACAAATAAATCAGGCTGAGTATCTAAATGTCACCAGCCAGCGGCTGAAGCAGATTAAAGAGCATACTGAGAGCGATGGAAATCTTCAGCTGTTGCAAGAGGTAGTGCTCCGTGGTTGGCCAGACCACCGGGAGGATACTCCGCTGGCAATCAGAGAATACTGGTCATTCAGGGACGAGATCAGCGCACAAAATGGAGTTCTTTTCAAAAGCCAGTGGGTCATAGTGCCAAAAGCATTGCGGCCAGAAATGTTGAAGCACATCCATGCCAACCATATTGGAGGAGATGCCTGCTACAGACAAGCCAGGGACACGCTGTACGGAGGGCATGTCAAGCAGCCCTGCACAGAGACTGATGTCTCGCAGACTGAGGACTCCACTCCCTGTCACTGACACACTTTTAGAGCCGAGTGTGGTTGCGGGGGTCCCAGACAGACTGCGGGTAAAATACCAAACAGCCAAACTCTGGTATGATAAATCAGACAGAGATATACCTGAGCTGTGTATTGGACAGGACATAAGGATGAAGCCTCTGGTACAGGTGGGCTCCAGGTCATACCTGGTGGATGTTGAAGGGACACTTTACCGCCGCAACCGGGTGGACCTGCGGCCAGCGGAGGGGGACGCTGCTAAACGCCACCCTGAGCAACAGCACCACTGCCCACCGGATGGGCAACCCAGAGATCCACCAGACCAATGGACTCTAATAATGACATTGACACGGCCCCTAAGGAAGTCAGACTGCAAAGGCAGAGTGATGTCCACCAGCCTCAGGCTGTTTCACCACCACCTACACCTGTGCCTGGGTATAGGATGGCCTGTGGCAGGCTTGTGAAAGTGCCTAACAGACTGGACTTGTAAGTTTCCTTGGTGTGAACACTGTGAAGGGCCGGTGACTGGTTTGTTTTGGCTGTTCATACTCATGTAAAAAAAAAAAAAAAAAAAACTTTGTACACCTGTTTTGAAATGTTTGAGATGTGATTTGTTGATTGTTTCATTTTTTGGAAAAAAAAGAGGACAGATTGTTGGGAGTTGGATTTTAATTTTATTTGCACCAGTTCTGAGCAATGTAAAAAATTATCATCTACAAAAAGGGAGATGTTAGAGGGAGTGGAAACCCCCCCTTCTAGAATGGTATGCCCCAGCTGTAAGGGGATGTGCAGGTGGTTATGTTCTGGCGGCAGTTTCAATACAGACATACTTGAGTAATACGCAGTTGTCCCACGCCTCATTATTATACACAGAAACAGTTTTATGGGCATAAGTGAAGCCCTTTGTGACATTGCTTATGAAAAGGGCTATACAAATACATTTTGATTTGATTTGTCAATTGCAATTCTAAACAGTACCATCGGCTACATAAAATTATGCCCCCCAAACGTAAATAAGCTTGACAATTATTTAGGAGTAAAGTGCTTAGTCCAAATAGATTCACTGGTAGCTATCAGATCATTGTCAGTAACAACGCCAAATGTGACGTTTATGTCTCAGTTTAGAAGCCAGCCTGGCGAAACTGGCTGTAGTCGAGCCAAACTGTACTATGAGCTAGCTAGCATTAGCTTAGCTTTGACTAGTAGAGATTCTAGCTAATAAACATTGTGTGACGGAGCGAGTCCGTCACAGGTTGTAGACCTGTTCATGCCCGCGCGCACAGACCCACACACACGCACTCGTTCATTCCCCGCTTTTTCCCCGTAGTTTCATTCATTCACACCAGACGCACCAGCGCCTCATTTGCCATATTTCCCCGCTCTCCTCCGACCCTAATCGCCAAGGGTGCACACTTGCGCGCATTAGGATAACTGTAATGAACATACACGCCAGCCCTTACCCGATAGATCCACCTCGCTCCTCCGATGCGTTGTGTTGGACCGAAGCCGAGCCAGCATTTCCTGGTATCTCAAATAGGCGCTGTTCGCGCCATGGTGCTGACCATGTGACTTACATGACGCACTTACAGTTTTACGCCTTTCTTGTATGTTATTTTGAATATTATTATGTTGGTAATGAGCTCTTGCTTTGTAGGAAGAGGCCACATATGTCTGTTATACATTTATTTTGATGTTTGCATTTAACGATGTATTTTGCTCAGTGGGAGGGGCAAGGGAAGTATAAAGGGAGCCGTTTTGGCCTGGGAGGGAGTCGATCTCCGGTTACAGAGAAGGTAACAAGGTTAAGGTTTAATTAGAGTTTATTTAAAGGTTAACGTTTTCTTTTGTGGGAGTTAAAGTTGAACTCTCACTTATGAAACTTTTGTAAATATGTATTTTTCGGACATTTCTTATCACTGTAGATACTTTTGCACCATTTTTGCACTTTGGATTGGCACAATAAATACACTTGAGCACTTGGACTTCGACTTTGCCTATATTTTTAAGAGGATCCCGCCACATTTGGTGTCAGAAGTGGGATGGCAAGCCGAAAGAAAGGTCGTCCTCGCCAACCAAAGCGTACCGGTCTAAGGTCACAAAGCTGCGAACAACAGCCAGAGGGGGCAGGAGCTCCAGAGCCAGCATGGGAGACAGAGGAAGAGGAAGAGTGGGAGGAGAAACCAGGCCCATCATCTGAACCAGGTCAGGACATGGTGACGCTGATGAGAACGTTCCTTGCAGGACAGCAACGCCGTGAAGAAGGTTTGCTGGCCGAACTCCGGGGACTGAGAGCCTCTCTTCCTACTGCTGTGGAGCACGTGGCTCAATCTGCGTCCACTTCGCAGCCTGCTCCTAGAAGACCCCGTCCTGCGCCAAACCTGCCTCCACCTCATGAGTCGCTTACCACGACATGGATGTCAGCCAGCAGCCCAAGGATGGGACTGCCAACACCTGGTGGACAGGGGTCGGGGTTCCATGGAAGTCGCATGGAGAGCGATGATGCTGAGTCGCAGCGCCAAGCACCTGATCCTGAGGACAGACCAAGACCTGAATGGAGACATTACAGTGAGCCGAAAATACCACAATATCAAAGTGGTGAGGACATGGGAAATTATCTGCTGCGTTTTGAGCGGATAGCCAGAACCTGGAGGTGGCCAGAAGACGAGTGGGCCTGTCGACTGGTACCCTTACTGACGGGGAAGGGACTAGAGGCCTATTCGGCTATGGATGAAGAGAGAGCCCACTGCTACGTGGACCTGAAGGCAGCCCTGCTTGCCAAATTTGACATTTCACCTGAAACTTACCGGCAGCAGTTCCGCGCCATCACTCTGCCACATGGTGAAAGCCCCACAGAGACCTATCACCGCCTCAGAGGACTTTATCGCCGCTGGATAAGGCCGGATGAACGTTCCAGGGAGGAAATCGGTGAAGCGATCATCATGGAACAGCTTCTGCGGGTGTTTCCCATTGAAGTGAGGACCTGGGTGAAGGAACATGAGCCAGCCGACGGATACACCGCTGCCAAGTTGGCCGTGCAGTATCTCAATGCTCGGAAAGGAGGACCTGCTGCTCGGCTAACCACGGCATCCCAGCGTGCACCAGCTCAACAGTTTCTTCCAAGGCCTGCCCGACGTGAGACCAACCAAGACCTGTCAGGTACCGCCAATTACGCCCCAAACCAACGAGGACCGGGTAAGGAGTTTATTTGTTTTTCCTGCCAACAGCCAGGGCACAAAGCCTCGGTTTGCCCAGTCCGTAAAGCTAAAGTTAGCGGAGCGTGCTATCCTCCGAGACTAGAGGGCACTAGTGAGATGGACAATACAGTACAACGCTGTCAAAATATATTAATTAATGGCCAAGAGGTTACTGCTTTGCTGGACACTGGAAGTTTCACTTCCCTGATAAAACGTAGCTCAGTGCCAGTTAGCAGCATGGACTATGGAAAGACAGTGGACATTTTGTGTGTGCACGGGGATAGCCACCCCTATCCTACCGTGGAGGTTACCATGACTGTTGCAGACCAACCCTATCTGGTGACTGTGGGAGTAGTAGAAAACTTACCTGTGGATGCTATTCTCGGTTGGGACTTGCCTTTTCTGATGGACCTGTTGTCTGGGAATGTTGACTCTGGGGAGAATGATGACGGTGGGAGAAATTTCTCATGTCCTGTGCTCACCCGGGCACAAGTGAAAGCCAACGTCCAACCTCTGCCAGACTTGGACAGTAGTCTGTGTGAGGGTGGCACCAAAGGACCAAGAAAATCCCGTCGTCAGCGACGATTTGAAAAACAAATGTGGTCTGTAAACCCTGAACATTCTGATTCTTTTGTGTGGGATGTGCCTGAAAATGTTTCTGTGTTACAAAGGAATGATATCACTTTGAAATGTCTGTTTGCTAAGGTGGGGAAAGAAACTAAGGATTGTCTGGGTCAAGAGAAGTTTATTATTGACAATGAGGTGTTGTACATTGTTAGTAATGAGTGTAAACGTCTTGTTGTTCCCCTTAGCTGTAGGACCCTGGTCATGCATTTAGCACACACAGTTCCATGGTCAGGTCACCTCGGTCGCCACAAAACATACTTGCGCGTCAGTTCCAGATTTTATTGGCCGTGCATGTATACTGACGTTCAAAAATACTGTGCAACATGTCCTGCCTGTCAGAAAACATGTCCTGTGCGCAAGTCTGACCGTGCCTTTTTGCAGCCTCTTCCAGTGATCTCCACTCCATTTCGAAGGATTGCTATGGACATTGTGGGGCCCCTGGTGAAGAGCAGCACTGGACATCAATACATCCTGGTCATCTCGGACTATGCCACCAGATTTCCAGAGGCTTTCCCGCTGAGAACCATCACTGCACCTGCTGTCCTTCGTGCGCTTGTCCAACTGTTCTCCAGGGTTGGATTACCCGATGAGATTCTCACCGACCAAGGCACCAACTTCACGTCTCGTCTGATGCACCTCTTCCAGCAGCAACTTGGAATTACATCCATCAAAACCACCCCGTACCACCCACAAACTGATGGACTAGTCGAGAGGTTTAATCAGACGCTGAAGCGGATGCTCCAGAAGTTCGTGGATGATACTGGCAAAGACTGGGATTGCTGGCTACCTTTTGTTTTGTTTGCCTTCCGAGAGGTCCCACAGGCATCAACTGGATTTTCTCCTTTTGAGCTGTTGTATGGCTGGGATGTTCAGGGGCCATTGGACCTTCTCCGCAAACACTGGGAGGGCCCAACAGCAATACAAAGTGACCGGAGCATTGTCCAGTTTGTACTTGAAATGAGAGAAAGACTGTCCAGGTACTCAGAGGAGGCAGAGAAGAACGTGCAAGGTGCACAAAAGGCCCAGAAGGCCTGGTACGACCGCCAAGCCCGCAGTCGTGAGTTCCAAGACGGTCAGAAGGTGTTGCTTCTTCTGCCATCCTCCACCCATAAACTTTTGGCAAAATGGCAGGGGCCGTACACTGTCACCCGCAAGATGGGGCCAGTCACCTATGAAGTCCTACATCCAGAGAAAAAGAAGTCCAAACAGACGTACCATGTCAACCTCCTAAAGTTGTGGAGGGAGCGTCCAGTCCAGGCTCCGTCAAAAGTCCTGTTGGTCAGGAAAGTGGATGAAGATGAGGACGGGGAAGAGCCAGACATGGGACTGGAAGGACTAACCAACTCTGCTGCCCCGATACTGGTTCATCTCCCTCCTGCACAAGCCACACAGCTACTCCAGATCTTCAAAGAAGTTCCCTCGCTGTTCTGTGCCAGTCCTGGAAGAACTGTAGTCGTGGAACATGTCATCCGCCTGAAGAACGGTCGGCCAATTCGACAGCGGCCGTATCGGATTCCACAGCAGCTAGTTGGGAAGCTCCAAGATGAGATCCAGGAGATGCTGACACTGGGAGTCATTGAACCCTCCAACTCTGAATGGAGCAGTCCTGTAGTGATTGTGTTCAAGAAAGACGGATCACTCAGGATATGCATTGACTTTCGGAAGCTGAACTCTGTGTCGGAGTTTGACGCATACCCAATGCCAAGGATTGACGACCTGCTGGACAAGATTGGTTTTGCCAAGTACATCACCACATTGGACCTTTGCAAAGGATACTGGCAAGTGCCCCTTGAGGAGTCCTCACGGCCCTACACAGCATTCCAAACACCGGCTGGGCTGTTTCAGTTTACTGTGATGCCGTTCGGGCTGCATGGAGCACCCGCCACGTTTCAACGTCTGATGGATCGAGTTCTCCAGGGGTGTGAGCAGTTCAGCGCGGCTTATCTCGATGATGTCGTCATCTTCAGCGAGAATTGGGAGGATCATGTCCGGCACCTTTCCCAAGTTCTGCAGCAGATCCAGCGAGCCGGTCTTACACTGAATCCGGGAAAATGTGAGTGGGCGCGGGAAGAGACACGTTACCTCGGCTACCGAATGGGTCGAGGGGAGGTTAGGCCTCAAGTTGACAAGGTCGAGGCTGTCCTGAAGTCCCCGAGGCCACGCACAAAGAAAGAGGTGCGCTCCTTTCTTGGGTTAGCCGGATGGTACCGACGGTTTGTGCCACAGTTTGCAACCATCGCCGCTCCGCTCACTGCGCTTACCTCCAAAGATAAACGAAACCCTGTCATCTGGACAGAAGATTGTGAGTCTGCTTTCACCACACTTAAGGCCCACCTGTGCTCATCTCCGGTGTTGAAGAGTCCCGACTTCACCAAGCGTTTCTTGGTACAAGTGGATGCCTCTATGGTTGGCCTCGGAGCAGTCCTGGCTCAGGGGGAACCTGGAGAGGAGCATCCAATATTGTACCTGAGTCGCAAGCTCCAGCCACGCGAGACCCGTTACTCTGCTGTTGAGAAAGAGGGCCTTGCCATCAAATGGGCTTTGGAGAGCTTGCGCTACTACCTGCTAGGACGAGAGTTTGATTTGGAAACTGATCATCGTGCCCTGACGTGGATCGACTCCATGAAGGATCACAATAGCCGCCTAACGAGATGGTATCTTGCTCTTCAGCCTTTCCGATTCTCCATCCGTCACCGTGCCGGCAAGATGAACATTGTGGCTGATTACTTGTCCAGGTTGCCCCACAGTGCCAACCTTCCGGAGGGGAGGGATAATGTGACGGAGCGAGTCCGTCACAGGTTGTAGACCTGTTCATGCCCGCGCGCACAGACCCACACACACGCACTCGTTCATTCCCTGCTTTTTCCCCGTAGTTTCATTCATTCACACCAGACGCACCAGCGCCTCATTTGCCATATTTCCCCGCTCTCCTCCGACCCTAATCGCCAAGGGTGCACACTTGCGCGCATTAGGATAACTGTAATGAACATACACGCCAGCCCTTACCCGATAGATCCACCTCGCTCCTCCGATGCGTTGTGTTGGACCGAAGCCGAGCCAGCATTTCCTGGTATCTCAAATAGGCGCTGTTCGCGCCATGGTGCTGACCATGTGACTTACATGACGCACTTACAGTTTTACGCCTTTCTTGTATGTTATTTTGAATATTATTATGTTGGTAATGAGCTCTTGCTTTGTAGGAAGAGGCCACATATGTCTGTTATACATTTATTTTGATGTTTGCATTTAACGATGTATTTTGCTCAGTGGGAGGGGCAAGGGAAGTATAAAGGGAGCCGTTTTGGCCTGGGAGGGAGTCGATCTCCGGTTACAGAGAAGGTAACAAGGTTAAGGTTTAATTAGAGTTTATTTAAAGGTTAACGTTTTCTTTTGTGGGAGTTAAAGTTAAACTCTCACTTATGAAACTTTTGTAAATATGTATTTTTCGGACATTTCTTATCACTGTAGATACTTTTGCACCATTTTTGCACTTTGGATTGGCACAATAAATACACTTGAGCACTTGGACTTCGACTTTGCCTATATTTTTAAGAGGATCCCGCCACACATTGCTAGTGCTAAATAACAATTTAGCTAATCAGTTCCTTGAGGACAGGTAAGAAGGTTCATGACATGCTCACCAAATAAAGGGGAACCCATTTGTGGAGCAGATTAAGATATGCTGGTAATGCTGAAGGATAGCTGATATCTGAACGTTCTATATGCGTCGTTGCTAAGGTGTGGTGACGGAGTGACGTTACCCTAGCAGTGAGTTCCCAGATGCATAAAACCGTGACTTTTAGAGAGAAAAACTTTAGCGACTCTTAAAACATTAGATTAGATTAGATTCAACTTTATTCTCATTACACATGTACAAGTACAGGGTAACTAAATGAAGTTAGTATACAACCAGAAGTGCAAAACAGGTAGTATAAGTGGAATGTACAGAGCCATGCAAAAGAACCTACATAAACATACAAGCAACTCAATCGAAAGCAAACTAAAACATTTTGACATGGGCGTTGTAGTGCAAATTTTACGAAGTTTTAAGGGTGGGAAAATAATAAATAATAGCAATAGTTGAGATATATATCAGATTACAATAGGTTGTGCTATTGCCAAGTCAAGCACACTCTTACTAAAATGTATTAACTGTACTGTGCATCAGCAGACCTTTTCTTTTTGTCATTTTTTTACATTTAGTCATTTATGTGGCAACACTTGCTGGAACAGACAACTGACAAATACAAAAATTACAGAAAAACATTAAAATATGTAAAAAATATCGCTGATAGGTTGTCTGTGTAAGTAGCCTTTTACAATCTGAGATACAAATTCTGGTCTTTTTGGTATTGTTCTAAAATTAACAGATTTATTTAATCTGGTTCTCTCCCTTGAATTTTCTTTCTCACTTTCACTTCATTATCTCCCTCACCTTCCCTTTCTCCCTCATATGTCTGTCACTATATCTTTATTTTCTTTCTCTCTTAGATTAGATTAGATTAGATTCAACTTTATTGTCATTACACAGGTACAAGTCCAGGGCAACGAAATACAGTTAGCATCCAACCAGAAGTGCAAAACAGTTATTAACAACAGAATATAATAATATGGGTATACTCAGGATATACATATTATGAACAGTATAGACAGAATATACAGGGTATGTACAGATTCAATCAGGGTATGTACAGATTCAAATGTACAGATGTACAGATTCAAATTAGACAAGCAGAAATTACCGGGTAGCATGTATATACAGGTAGTGCAAATGATGCGATTGAACAAAAAGAACAGATGTGCAAAGTGAACAAAATGTCAATAAAATGTGCAGGTGGTGCAGTAACAGATGTGCAGATGTGCAAAATGGACAGATAGTGCAAATAACAATTCACATATGCAAGTGGTGCAAATGTACAAACAGAATGTGCAAATATAGGAAGGGGGGGGTTCTATGGGGGGGCGGGGGTTATATAGGGGGGCGGGGGTGTAGTGGAGTTCAGGAGTGAAACAGTTCTGGGGAAGAAGCTGTTCCTCAGTCTGCTGGTTCTAGACCGGAGACTCCTGAGGCGCCTGCCCGAGGGCAGGGGGGCAAACAGTTTATGGGCGGGGTGAGAGGAATCTTTTCGGATGCTGTGAGCTCTACGTAGACAGCGCTTCCTCTGGATGTCCTCAATGGTCGGAAGAATAGTCCCAGTGATGCGTTGGGCAGTTTTCACCACCCGCTGCAGTGCCTTGCGCTCAGCGACTGTGCAGTTCCCGTACCACACTGTAACACAGTTTGTTAGGATGCACTTGATTGCACAGCGATAGAAGTTCACCATGACAGCTGAGGACAGGTGGTGTTTCCTCAGTGTTCTCAAGAAAAAGAGACGCTGGTGAGCCTTCTTGATCAGGCCGGAGGTGTTAGTAATCCAGGACAGGTCATCCGAGATGTGGATCCCCAGGAACTTATAGCTGGAGACACGCTCAACGGCCATCCCGTTGATTTGAATGGGGTCGTGCGTGTCTCCCCTCTTCCTCCTGAAGTCCACGATGAGCTCCTTGGTCTTTGTGGCGTTGAGGAGCAGGTTATTGTCACCACACCACGTGGCCAGGTGCTGCACTTCCTCTCTGTAGGCTGTCTCATCGTTGTTGGTGATGAGGCCGATCACCGTGGTGTCATCAGCAAACTTGATGATGGAGTTAGATCCATACATTGGCTTGCAGTCGTGGGTGAAGAGAGAGTAGAGGAACGGGCTGAGCACGCATCCCTGTGGTACACCTGTGTTGAGCGTGATGGTGGAGGAGCAGGAGTGGGCTGACCTAACATGCTGTGGACGGTTGGTCAGAAAGTCCATAATCCAGTGGCAGAGGGAGGTGTTGATGCCCAGCTCTCCAAGTTTGGTGATCAGCTTGGAGGGGATGACGGTGTTGAAAGCAGAGCTGAAGTCTACAAACAACATACGGGCATAAGTGTTATTATTGTCCAGGTGTGTCAGCACAGAGTGCAGCGCTGAGGAAACTGCATCATCTGTGCTCCTATTGCTGCGGTAGGTTTTGTTCTTACTCTCTGTCTATCTCTACCTCCTGTGTGGTCTGCCAATAGCACATGTTCTGCACAGAAATACAGAGAGAAAGAGAGTGGGTGTCCAGTCAGGGCCATCGGTGGTCCAACTGAGGCCGCTGGGGGTCCAGTCAGGGCCATCGGTGGTCCAACTGAGGCCGCTGGGGGTCCAGTCAGGGCCATCGGTGGTCCAACTGAGGCCGCTGGGCATCCAGTCTCAGCCATCGATGGTCCAACTGAGGCCGGAGGTTGCACTTCTGCAGTACCTTGTGGGGTCCAGTCTATATTGGAAAAAAGTACATACTAATATATTCAGTAAATACTTATATAGTATATATATATATATAGTGTATAAATACTATATATAGTGTATATATAGTGTATAAATACTAGTTTAAGTATAGCATAAATGGGTATTAGGCCCAAAACCAATCGACCAGTACACATCCTAGATGATCAAGATTGTGCTGAATTAATTAGCTGCAAGTAAAAAGCATAATCTTCTTGATGTGAGTAGAACTTTGTAACTGTAATGCTGCTTAATCATTTCAAAGGCTGCCCTTCCTGTTTTATTTCATTTCCGCTCAAGAGAAGAGAAGCACAGTTTTTTTAAACACACACGCACGCACACACATTTTTTTTTGGGGGGGGGGGGGTAATTATCAGTGCAATTATCAGCCCACCTAATGGTTACATTCGGAGACCTTAACGAACGCTGTAAAATATAAAACCCACTGTATCACCGCTTTAATTACATTTAACTACAATTATGCCTATAGTTTGACACCTGCTAAACAATGTAAACACGCGATACACGTTTACAGTTTTAAGGTTATTTCACTTTCAAGTTCTGTATTAAATGCAAAAAGGTCTTCTTGTTTATTAATGTTTTCGGAGGCATCGAGTTTATAGTTAAGGAGACGTATATCTTGAAATGAGACGGGGCCGGTGTGACGCAATTTGGTGAAAAACTCACTTCCTGATTGCCTTGGTTTGACTGCGTAGAGTAGACCTTACTTTAAGAGTGAAATCTATTTGCATTATTCCTAATAATTGATAGGCCTATGCTTTTAGTAGATTGAACCAAATATAGAAAACGTGGTGGTTACTTGTTTATTACAAACATAATTCTCCAAATGTCATCAGTTACGAAGTTAAGTTTAGATCTGTCGAGTATTCCGTTGGTAGCACTGAATGTCAACGTGAGAAAGAAATTAGGGTTGTTTTTAAATCCGAAAAACACTGTCGCAGCGGATTGGATGTCGATCGCGGAGATCATGGGTTTTTCTTATTTAGAGATAAGAAATTTCGAGGACTCCCAGAACCCGACAAGAAAAATATTGGAAGATTGGCAAGCAAGGTGTCCAGATGCAAAAGTCGGACAATTACTTTCGATTCTTGAGGAAGCCGACAGGAAAGATGTGGTTGAAGATCTTCGAGATTTAATCGGTAGGTTAAATTTAGCCTATTTTTGATTGTCATAATTTAGAAGAAAATAATGAGTTATAAGGAAATCTGGAAGTAAGAAAAGGTTAAATTGGGACTACATGTTTGCTTTCAAATATACACGCATACAGATGTCACCACTGTAAATGTATTGCCAAACTTAATCGTCAATGTAACAGGGGCGTTGCTAGACCTAAATATCTACAAGGGGACAGGCCTTATCCTTTTCTTTTTTTTATCAAGCTTTCAACATACAGTCAGGTCCATCAATATTTGGACATTGACACAATTTTCATAATTTTGGCGCGGTGTACCACCACAATGGATTTGAAATGAAACAATCAAGATGTGATTTAAGTGCAGACTTTCAGCTTTAATTTCAGGGTATTTACATCCAAATCAGGTGAACGGTGTAGGAATTACCACACATTTTATGTGTGCCCGCCCCCCCCCCCCTTTTTAAGGGACCAAAAATAATTGGACAAACTAACATAATCATAAATTGTCACTTTTAATACCTGGTTGCAAATCCTTTGCAGTCAATGACAGCCTGAAGTCTGGAACCCATAGACATCACCAGACGCTGGGTTTCATCCCTGGTGATGCTCTGCCAGGCCTCTACTGCAACTGTCTTCAGTTCCTGCTTGTTCTTGGGGCATTTTCCCTTCAGTTTTGTCTTTAGCAAGTGAAATGTATGCTCAATTGGATTTAGGTCATGTGATTGACTTGGCCATTGTAGAACATTCCACTTCTTTGCCTTAAGAAACTCTTTGGTTGCTTTCGCAGTATGCTTCGGGTCATTGTCCATCTGCACTGTGAAGCGCCGTCCTATGAGTTTTTAAGCATTTGGCTGAATCTGAGCAGATAATATTGCCCGAAACACTTCAGAATTCATCCTACTGCTTTTTTCAGCAGTCACATCATCGATAAATACAAGGGAACCAGTTCCATTGGCAGCCATACATGCCCACGCCATAACACTACCTTCACCATGCTTCACTGACGAGGTGGTATGTTTTGGATCATAAGCAGTTCCTTCCCTTCTCCATACACTTCTCTTCCCATCATTCTGGTACAAGTTGATCTTGGTCTCATCTGTCCATAGGATGTTGTTCCAGAACTGTACAGGCTCTTTAAGATGATTTTTTTGGCAAACTCTAATCTGGATTTAGGGTCTTAAATAGGGGGGCGGCACATATAAAATGTGTTGTAATTCCTACACCGTTCACCTGATTTGGATGTAAATACCCTGAAATTAAAGCTGAATGTCTGCACTTAAAGCACATCTTGATTGTTTTATTTCAAATCCATTGTAGTGGTATACAGAGCCAAAATGATGAAAATTGTGTCAATGTCCAAATATTTATGGACCTGACTGGACGTGTCAGCTAACGTCAGCTAACGTTAATGTTATTTTTCGGACTATAGGGCGCACTTAAACGTCTTTATTTTTCTAAAAAGAACGACACTGCGCCTTATAATCCGAAGCACCTTATATATGGATTAATTATTTTGTTTACTGACCTCTAAGCGATTTTTGTGTGTTACAAGGCACTAAATAACAATGTTTTAGTACGACTTTGGTAAACTACAAAGCCGCACCGCTTGCAGCATTACGGCTACCGTAACCAGGAGTGTCGCGGAGTAATACATACTATGCTTCACCATAATATTATTCGACTGATTTATCTGACTGTTGTTTTTCCGCTTAATGTGCCTTATAGTCTGGTGCGCTTTATATATGAAAAAAGATCGAAAATAGACCATTCATTGACAGTGCGCCTTATAATCCAGTGCGCCCTATAGTGCAAAAAATACGGTACAGTTTCATAACCTAGAGTTAGTTTGTGCAGAGGCCCAAAATGTGTTTAGATATTCTCTTCTCTCACAATAGCAGGCCTACTGCAAACACTGAGTAGCTTACCAGTGATGATGACTTTATTAGTAGGCCACATTTATGTTCTATGTTTGCTCATTCCTGCCAAAGTAAATTCTATGTTTGTTTATCTTGCATAGCGAATAAACCCCCATTCTGATTCTGATTCTGATGATCAATTTGAATACTGTACACTGTAAACCCGAACTTGTTGTTTCAACTTAATTCAAGTGTCCATGCTGCCTTGAAATTTTATGTCAAGACAACTAAGACAATAAGTTAACTTAAATAGATATTTCTAGTTGACTCAACTCCATCTTCAGTCCGTATTACTTGAAACCTTTAATTGACATAACTTCACCTTGAGTCTAAACTACTTAAATGTATTAGTTGATTAAACTTAAATAGCAGTATAAGTAACAAACATTTTCTTGTTGATGTAACTACAAAACTAGTGAGATGTACTTACATTTATGAATACAAATCCCAATCAAGATGACATAAATTTTAAAGTTGATTTAACTGCAATAATAGTGAGTTGTACTTACATTTATGAACTTATTGAATATAAACCTCAATCAAGTTTACATAAATTTACAAGTTAATTTAACTGATGTACTAGTTATTTGCACTTACCAATATCTTAAATACTCTTATTAAGATCTACTTACATTTCTAAGTGGATAATATTTTTCTTTTTAACCTGTAAAAACATTGCTCAATACATATTATCTGCATACATTACATTTCATTAAGTCAAAGGATTTTTTTTCAAAAGAGTAAATGACGAGCCTTTACACCAGAGATTTTGGCAGTCACAGACCAACAGTTTTATTGTAGGCCTACCTTTTTCTTTTTTTAACTGAAGATGAAATCTTCACGTATAAAAAAAACAGTAACAAGTTACAACTGTACCGACACATGTCATCAAAATAACAAATCTGTACTGTTGAGGATGTTTACAGCCCTTTTCAGCATATATTATTTTGTTACCAATTATATTATGCACAGATATTCGCAAAATACTTGTTATTTTAATGAATTTAATTTAGGTATCAATCCTTAAATTATTTCCTCCCCCACATTTCTCCTACAGATTTGTATTGTGATAACAGTTGGCCTTCAACAATTTGCTTTTACAAATAGTGCAACAAAACATTACATTACAAAAAGTGCATAAAAAATGATCAGTAAGTAAACAACTTGTCTGTGTTGCTGTCCCCCACATCTAGACAGTGTCTAAATCATCTACAGCGGCCATTCACTTTACACTGATAAACTGCCAAAATATAATGCCCATCCAGGTCTTTATTTAGTTAACTAGAACGGAATTGGTGCTGTAACTTGCATGGTTTTCAATTAAGAGTCAATTTCTCATACCATGTCCACATTTGGTTGCCATTCAGATTATATTCAGTAGATCTTACATGTTATTCAATCACCTATTTTCATTCAACAAACCTATGAAGATGGTGACATTTGGTTTTCCTACCAGAACACAGTAAACTCTGCTTGAACTCTTAAATATGCACGGTTTCAACAACTTAATTTCTTACACCATGAACCAATGCAGAACATTGCTTTGTTCAGATCGCGAACACCTAACCTTAAATTAGTCCATGTAACACTCAACAATGTTGACTTTTGCGTAAACTGTGCTTTTTAAGCTTACATTTTCTTCCTCAAGAGTCGGTTTCTTAAGCCATGAACCAAGGCAGAGCATTGCCCTCCACCAATGTCCATAAGCACCTTCTGAATAACTTCAAAAGTGTACCTAAGGCCCCTGGGGTAGTCGATGTTAAGGGCAAAGAGCAGACCCATCAGCAGTGCCACAGCAGTTGGGAAATCACTTAGGCTTGGAAAGATGATCTCTTCCTCGAGGACCACTGCGAAACGGACCAGCTCATCAATCTGTGCCACCATGAGGATGCCGACTGCCATTCCCTTTGTCCAGTCCTCCTCTGCATCTGTGACCTAGACAAAGTGGACAAATATGTTAAAAAAAATATAAACCTTTACTGATACCCATGGGGAATTTCAGGTTTCATAACAACAGCAGTAACAGATACCAATATTAGGGAGTGCACAATTCTGCCATTATTGGCCAATTCAATTTAAATAAATTCAAGATATACTGGAACTTTTATTTAATTGTAATATGAATTGGGAGAAGTATTACAAATAAAATCATGTGGGACATTTATAAACAGATTAAAGGCAGAGTATGCAACATTTACGATAAAACTAAGTAGAGTCACACTAATAATCCCTCTCAATGTTCACTTCTGCCGCTCCAGAATGTGTGGTGCTGGTTTATCTGGTGTGGTCCGTTAAATTATTATTGAAAAACATACCTGTACTTTCTTGTACAGTGTGGACCCATCCTTTAAGTAGTGGGGGAGCCCCATCAAAACAACTGCCCTTTGCCTTTGGTTGGAACCCTGTAAAAATAATAAACATACAGATGGGATGTATTAGACCAGAAATCAGAATATAATTCTAAGTGATGTTATATATTCTACTTAAGTCTTCATACTCGTTTCAGTTCAGAAATAGTCAATATGTTCGGAAAAGATGGCTAGTTCTAGCTCAAAATGTGAGTCTACAAGAGTTTTTGAACCTATTGCCCTATGATCTGTAACATATGGGAAGGTTATGGACTAGATAGATAGACAAGAAAAATGGATTAGGTAGATTTAATTGGCTTTGTGTGAACAGACTTATATCAACCCACGTACGTCAATGTCCAGAGTCCTCAAAAGGCTGTTCAGCTCCACCAGACCCGTCCTGGCCCTGTACAGCCCAAGGAACCTCAGTAGATACTTGTCAAGGCCAGCGAAGAGGGAGTCTTTCAGGTCAACAGACGTAAGGCGAGCAAACTCTGCTTCAATCTGGTAGGCAGAAAAAAGCAAAGGAACACAAGCGGTTGGCTGTACATCAGAGATGGAAATTAACTTTTTTGTCCACCAGCCACTGTGGCTGGTAGATTTAAAAATCTACCAGCCACTCAACTTTTTTACCAGCCACTTTTATACGCTATATATTTTTTAATATATGCGTACATTTTAAACAATATAATAGTAACAATAGACGAGAAAAGCGTTTTTCATACACATAATATTTTCCATCTATCAAGGAACTGAGTTGAAAATGTTACACTCTTACCGCATATGATAAACAATACACAGGTATCTGCCATGTTAAGTCACGTTTATTTCAAAGGTGTTACGAAATTAAACATTTGAAAACAGACCATGAAGAAACAAGAACAAGAAACAATGACTTAATAAGTGCAAAACACATTGAAAAACATCAGAATACATTGAACTATCTCCCAAAAAACCCTGTTGACAGTCACTCATCATCAGAATCTGATTCTGAGGTATCAGAGGCACACTCCTCAGTTTTCTTCTTCCCCTCCATGAAGTCTGGTCTTCTAGACCGGATGCTGTCCTGGTGCCACAGCTGAACAGCAGGGTTGGGGTCAAAGTCTTCTATAGAAGGGCTAGAGAGCTGGACAACCAGTAGGTCACAGAGGGTTGTGGTTGATAGCCGAGACCTCCAGTCACTCTTGACCAGTTTCATCTGGCTGAAGCCTCTTTCACAGTCTGCTGTGGATGCTGGCAGGGTAAGAATTAGATCAACCAGGCTCAGGATGTCAGAGCACTGGTGTCTCAAAAGCCTATTTATCCCTGGCCAGGTCCTTGTGTGCAGACTTTCTCCTGTTTCATACAGGCGTGTCTTCAGCATGGTCCACTGGTCCTGGATTTGGTCCACAGCAACCCCAGAGGATGTGAGCACGTCTTTAAAGTGTACGGTCAAAACCTCCACTTCAGATTCACCAAATTCTGGAGACAGATAGGGTTATTTGATTTGATTTGATTTCCAGAATTCTAAAGAAATGTTTTTTGTGTGATTGCAAACTTCATACCGTCAGAATATGCTACATCAGGCCAACTGTTTAGATCCGCCAACTTCGTAGCTTGGAGCAGGCTTGTGGTCATGTCTGAGAATCTGCTTTGGAGACTCTGGCAGAGTTCATCCAGCAGCTTTGACTTTGCCCTGATAACACGGACTGCACTGGGGTCATCACTCGGATGCTGGTCCATGTACCCCTTCAGCTTTGGGCCAGGCCTATGGTACATAGATAATATTGTTCAATATATTCACCAACACAGATCTAGATTAACTTTCAGTTATTTATTTGATGTTACTTACCGTGTTTTGTATTTTGCGAGGATTGTCTGGGTGGTGGACAGACAGCTGTGGACTTCAGCAACAGTCACAGTGGAAGCTTGAACTGCCTTGGAGAGGCCACTGAGGTGTGTCAGGCAGTCATGCAGGAAGTGGCAGAACATGAGAACTGCTGAGTCCCGGCAGGTTCTCAAGTAGCCACTTGCTTTATTCTTCAGCACTGCTCTCACGTTTTCAGCATCTGATGACTTAACCTATAACCAAGATAAGTGACGTCAAACAGAAAACGTTTAGATCACTGGTCCAGATTATCTAGAAAATAAGTTAGTATTAGTCATTATACTTCTGGATTTCTGGATGCATTGCAGATAGCTGACCTAATGTTCTGTTCTACACTCTGATTTAGCCTACCTCTTCTAAGTGACTTGTCAGTCCTTCATAGCCTCTCAGAAACTGGTCCACAGCCCTAAGGAGGTGGGACACCCACCTGGTGCCACCAACTCTGGTGGGTATGAGGGGCCGCTGGCCAATCGCCAAAAAACAGCGCTTAAGGTTTGCCCTGTTCTGTGCGCTTTTCCTGTATAATGTGTGCAGGCCAGACAGCAGATCTTCAAGCTGTCTGGCTAGATTGCATCCTTTGATTGCATCCTTGAAGGACAATTCAAGGCGGTGGGCCATGCAATGAATGCCAAGGACATGGTTCTTGGTGCCCCTCAGCCTGCTAACTACACCTTTACGTGCCCCCGTCATTACAGATGCACCATCTGTGGCACAGGCCACCAGCTTGGACTGCCACTCCTCGCTGACTGTCTTCATGATGGTATCTATGGCTCGAGCTATGCTCTCCCCATCCGCCTTCTCCACATCCTGCATGCCGACAAAGTGGACCTCCACCTTGCCTTGCCTACATATTCTTAAATAAAGTATCTCTTGCTCCAGGACAGCTGAGTCAGTTGACCCATCAGACAGCACGGCAACAAACTGTGTCTCTGACAATTTGCTTTGGAGGGCCTCTCTCTGCACTGCAGCTATGTGTTTTATAAACACCCTGGCCTGCTTTCGGTTGACATAGGTCTTTCCTATGTTTATTCCCTTTCTCTCGTCTAGCCTAGGAAAAAATAATGGAAAGGAATAATGAACAATACTATTTGAATAGTGCAAATGACTGAGGATATCTAAATACAGCTATCTAAGATAATGAAGACAATTTAAGATAATGAACACATGGTTATTATTAAGATAATTAATGTATCTTAGGGCTTGCCCGGGTTAGGGTTAGGGTTGAAACACACTTGAAACACACTTGTTTCGACCAGACTGACAGAAAGCAGATGTTTGCCAACCAAGTGATCAGATCTCTAAGGTTACCCAACATGCTAGTTTTTCGACATGGCAAACTATTGCATTAGGCCTAATATAAAATACAAAATGTACTTACGTGCAGTGCCATTCGAAGTCTTGAAATGGCCTTCCCTTTTTGGCAATTGCGTGTGCATTTTGAAACAGTAAAGCCATTCTATCGAGCTGGGCTGTCTTGAGGCTAACGAGCGTCCTCATCGCTGTCGTGTCTTCGGGCGCTTGTTTTCCTTTGGCAATTTTCACAACGTGAAGGTGACTTTTTGAGGACTCGTGGTCCTTCGCGGCTTCCAATTTTAAGTTTTGTGTCCCACTCACAAAACTATTAGACCTGTGGCCATCCGAAGCATGTTTACGGCATAGAGCACAGAACATTGTCTGGCTCGTCCCGTCAAACACCAGCCATTCATGGTGTTGTCCACTGTCTGATGTTCGCCATCTCTCATTAAAACAACGCTTCTTTTTGGCGTTGACATCCGCCACCTGTACCTGGCCTACACTTTCCTCGGCTATTCTCTTTCCTCCGGTGAGGAAACGCAACATTGCTTTCTGTAATAGTTATTTCTTTATATGTCTTTTTATGTCGTAGCCTAGCGTACTATAATGAATGTTGATACCGGCTTTTTATCTCTATGGTTACCGGCCCGGATGTTGACAGTCGCAGTTCAGCAAAAGAGGCGTAGAAGAAGAAGGGGGCCGGATGTTGACAGTAATGGTTGTGGAACTGTGCAGCGCCGTATGACAAATGTATTCACCTTATTAAATATGTAAATTTGATCGGACCTGACTGGAAAGTATTACCCGACACAGTGGCGGGTGAAGTGACACAATTCACCATACAAATCCACCCGCAAATGGCGTGTGGCGGGTGTTAATTTCCATCCTTGCTGTACATTCAATTACTTTACTGTTGTTGCAGATTTTTTTTAAATCAATGCAAATTGTTTAGCAAATCTTAAGCAATTTCAAATCTGATCCACCTAACCGCATCTGAAAAATACTTTTACCTGACGTTCAGAGAACAGTGCCGGCCATCTTTCTCTGACATCCGCCACAGGTGGCTCATCCTCCACAATTTCTTTTCTCCGTAAAGAAAAAGTGCTGGTCATCATTCCTTTTATTTTCTGCCAATCAATTTTCTTTTTCTTCATTTCGGTGACCATCTCGGTTCTTTCCTCTTCGAAGGGAACATTGTGTTTTTCCCTCTGGGATGTCTGGCAGGAAATTGACTTCAGATTTTCTGTCCCTCTTAAGTTTTCCTTTCCCAGGTGTACCTGAAGAGCGTGAGTTGATCTTGAGCTCTGGGCATCCAGCCAGTCGTAGCTTCTGTCTGAAGTTTCCCATTTTGAACTTCAAGCTAAATTTCCAACAGTACCAACCGCTGACAGATCCGGGTTCCCTCAGACAGGGATGTTTAACGACGAAAGCTTGTGACACCAAGTCATAATCTTCACGTGTTGGGTATGCGTTATGGACATAGATGGCTTCTGCTAATTTATCCAAAATGTCTGATTTGGTGTCTTTGGACACATCAAGAAGGGTTCCATCTTCATGGAAGGCTTCATTTCCTTTCTTCAACTTAAGTTCCACATCATACGAAAAAGTAGGGATGTCAAATGGTTGTGGCAGCTGACGGGTATGACTGTCAGAGGGGCTTCCCTCAGAGGATGTGGATAAGCTTGCCGTGTCTAAGGTTGAGTCTGTATGATAGGATTCAAGATTCTTGCTGTATACTTTCAAAGTCACTTTGTCCTTAGGCAGCTCTGACATGTTACTCAAGTTGCAAAGCTCATTATCGAACTCCGGATCTTGGAACTGCACCACAGAGTCACCTTCCAATCCAAGCTTGTTCTTCAGCATCAAGTGAAGGCCATCAACAGTCTCTGGCATGCTGTCAATTGTTATCCTCCGGATGTCGTCTTGGCTAAGGATGACGCGCAGCAACATGGTGAATCCCAACTAATAAAAAATAGAAATTATGTTACAAAAATGGTTGTGTCATGATCAAATATCATAAATTGGCCTATGGATATCATACGAGTAACTTCAAGGTGAAATAAAATGTTACATTTTTGTTCTGCCAGACTATAAATTGAATGTCCTAATTAAACCCTATGAAATACCTGAAAATTGGTTGTCAAATTTTGGCAGTAAAGCTTACGGTAGAGTCAGCGATTCGGGGAAGAATGCCTATCATAATCAGTGAATTTCTCCTCACGATCTGCTACCAGGCCGTACTCTGTGCTGCAAAAAATGCAGTGGGAATACAAAGCCTAGGCTCTACAAAGTGGCATGTTGCTAGCTATGGTGGCCCCTTTGTTTACATTACAGTTTACAGAACCTAGGCTGTGTATTTACCATTGTATTGTACTATTGCTCACAAAGTACGGACATGTAGTAGATCATGAGTAGATATTCACTGAAAAAACAACAAGGGTCAGGGTTAGTGTACAATTACAAGTATTCACATGACAATCAGCAAAATTATCACCTCAGTGCAGTAGGGATGCCTTCGGAGAAATCAGGTGTCTTCCTTGCACGGTGTAGGCTGACAGGGGGGCGTAGTGGTTCAGCTCTGCAGGTTCGACCACAACCAGTTGGAGATCATCAGCGCTGCAAACTTCAAAACATCTGAAGTGGTCCAGGTACCAGGCAGAGAAAGGTTGAAGAATAAAGAATGCCTTGTTGTCCACTACCACAATGTACAGAATTTGGCAGAAATCAGGAAGTCCGCTTGTGCTTCCAAATGATACGTACATTCCCTTTACATATTTTGTCCCATGTATAAAGGCTGTTGTTGCAAGTGATGCACTGGTCAGATGACGGAATTTGAGCTGAATAGCTTGTCTGACTGAGGTTGACAGATTTTCAAGGGAACTGTATGTTGCTCTTTCTACTTCCACTGCTGGCTTCAACAGGCACGGCATGTCAAAAAAGTATGACAACATAAGTTGGTGTCTGTTGGCCAAGGATAAAACAATGTTCTTGAAGTTATTTAGCTCACGGACGGCTTTCTTGAAAAAGCTATGTTTAGCTTCAAAGCGAAATGTCCAGAAGTCAACCACAGGTCCAAAGCATCGAATTAGACAGGGATAATGTTCAAGGAAATGATGTTTGGGTTTGAGTTTTACATCAGGAAACACTTCTATTAAAAGTGTCCTATGTTCAAAGATCTTTGCTTCCAAGTAAGAGAGGCTTTCTTCTGTGAAAGTGGATGATACCAAGATTTCAACAACGTCTTTCAGTTCGAGAATCACAGACCAAGCGTTATCATTTTCAGGAACAACATCACCAATAATTAATGGCAACAACCTTAACAGAGTCCAATTCTCATGGCCGTTCCCTCCTATTCCAACCAAATGAAAATTTACTGGAATTTTCTGAGGGCAATTGTTTTTGTCTGAGAACGTATAAGGGAAGTGCTGTATGGCAGTATTCAAATTATCTACAGTGAAATATTTCTTATCAATTAATTTTTTCAAACACAAACACAGCTCAAAGGGTACAATGCCTTCCAACAGGTCGTGCAAAAAGTCAGGTGGAAACCCTGTGATGCAATGAAAGTACTGTAGCTCATTTAGAACACAGTCCCTTTTTACCCCATTCACACTTTTCAAAGTCACATTTTCTTTAAGCTCAGCAAGGTCTAGGTTATGCGACTCTCTTGTTCTCAATACAAATGCACCACTTCTTACAGAACAAGTTTGAATATCTTTGCGACTTGCAAGGCAAAATCTGCAAAACTTGTCCACATTAAATGATTCTTGAAAGCCAGCAAAAGAATGTGCCCCCAAATTATCTGATGAAATATATAGTACTGTGCCTCTGACACTAGTTCCCAATCGGTTGATGTAAATTCCTTGATTTTCAAGCAATTTTAGGTCTCTTAGTAATGATTGAACAATTGGACTATAACCAAATGTTTTAACATCTTGACTTTTGCAGAGGGCAGCCAGATATATAGAATATAATGATGATCTGTCTCTTACAGGTAAATTAGCAATTATCCAATAGATGGCACACAATTTATGTTTTTTTTCTTGATGTCCCTAAAGGATTACAGACTTTGAAATCATCAATATACAAGCCCAGAGAAATACTCAGATCTTCACCACAAATAAGTGGATTTTCTTTACAGTATGATGCAACAGAAAATGATGTATAATGGCCAGATTGTGATTTTTGGCTTTCTTCTAAAACTCTGTCAAGTACGTCACCCCTATTTAACAATACTTGAAGAACACCCAAGATTGACACATAAACAAATGTTCGTTTTGATGACAAATCTATCTGTTTTATAGTCACTGGATCATTGAAATTGCATAACTGACAGTTAATTTTAAAGTTTGAATGTCCAATAGGTCCATGCTGTGAAACTCCATGTTGTCTCAAGTGGTTTTTCAGAGATTGTTGTGATCGGAAAACTAGATGACAGTCACTGTAGATGCAGGGCAATGGACAGTTTCTTCCAAAATGTCCATGGACAGCTCTATAATGTTCAATTATTCTTCTACGATTGGCTGAGAAGTAGGTACAATACTTACAAATCCACCGCATTTACATTTCCATTGAAAACATGTAGACCTGGAAAAAGAAATAAAAGATAATTAGGAAAGATATTTGACTTTAATAAGCATTTTATACAGTATATTCACCGTGGTCCACATAACATAACAATTTACGGTAGCACACAGAAGCCTGAACAGCAGCCAATATCAGCAGACCTGTTTGTAGATGTGCCCGTGACGTTCACATCAGACTATGGCCGTCCAGCAGTGGTAGGGTGGACAGACCAAAAAAATCTTAAATGTTTTGCTAAAATATTTTTTGCTATTCGTATGCAACATAAGCCAATTTAAACTAATCCGAAATCAGATTTTAGTTATCTTTAGCCGTTTTCTCACAAAACCCCTTTTTATATGAGATTTTTGAAAAATTCCACCGCTTTAATTTTGGATTTTGTGGCACCGAGAAGCTGTCAGGTTCTGGCCAGGCTCTGTATTGTTCTACGACACTACTCTGCTTCTAGCCAGCGCGCGAGCTGCTCAGGCACTCGAATCCTAATGTTAAAGGCTGCTAAAAAGTCTCATTCAAGAGGCCAAAACATAAAATGTATATCTTTCGATTTTTTTCAAAATTTGATAGATTGCGTATAATTGCAGGACCCATCTATACAGAAACTAAAAAAGTTGTGCTGATATGCTAAAATAGGTTACAAGTGGAAAAACCAACTTTTGTAATCATAGAACGTTCAGATTTCAATGCATTCCTATGGGATTTTCATCAACATGACTTCAACTTGATTTTTCTTAAAATGTATATTTTTTTAAATTGGTCAAACATACCTTATTTTGAAGAAAACAACCTAGCCTTTCGTTTAAAGTATGTCTCCTTGTTGTGCTGACCCTCTATGACAGGTAGCCAAAGCTTCAAAAACTATAAGCAATATTTTCATATACTTTCTCAATGTTGATCGCAACCAACATTTGATAGAATTAAGGTGTAAGTGTCTACATGCTAACTGTCATATTTGTTTTTAATTTATTGCAAGTAGTCATTAGTTATTGAGGTCTGAAAAGGACTTGGACCGGAAAATTCCGGTGCCATTTTCTTAGGATTCGCTTTTAGCCACATTCAGGCTAAAGATGACATCAGAGACGTTCGATTCAATGTGTTTGCTACCTGCGCTCTAGAATCACTTGACAGTTGGTTAGCTTGGCAAGGAAAAACATGTTCAATTGTCCACCCTAGCAGTGGTTTAAATTAAATAATACAAAAAAACTGACGCCGAGTCTGTCGTACTTTTACTGTGACAGCAAGATTAAAACCACATGAAAATTGGATTAACAAAAACACGTGTGTAGCCCGTTTTATCCAATCTAAGATGGAAAAGCTACGAGTTCTTTAATTGATTCTAGTCGTTCTTAGTCAATAAATCCCAACCTATGAATTACACTTTTCTTGTTATGAACTGTATTCATCCTAATCAGAGTCAGACACAAGCAGATGCAATTTTAAAGGTTTAAGTATAAATGTATTTAAAGAAAACAAGCAATCTTGTATATTAAAAAAAAACAAGCAATCTCTTATTTAAAAACAAGCAATCGGTAAACTGTACTTCAATAACTCCAAGTACTTTAAAGTGCACTTAACATAAGCCGGCATCCATTTTAAACAAAAGGGAAAAAAAACAAAACCCCGTTGCAGGCCTGTTGTAGTTTCAGAAGATGGCGTCTTGTGTGAAACGAGAGTTACTCACAGTTGGGTGATCTAATAATTGTCCCGGTCCCAGCTCCACGACAGATCTTACCACTCTTCCAGTCTTTAGACAGAAACAGTCCTCGTATTCCTCCTAGAAAACAGGGTCCACTCTTCCAGTCTTTCGACAGAGACAGTCCTCGTAGTCCTCCCAGAAACCAGGGTCCACTCTTCCACTGCAGCCGTCGCTGTGTTAGCAACCAGCCTCAACTTTCGGGCTAACCGAGGCTAGCTAGCTTAATTTCAAACTCCAATCTGCAGAATGACACAGTCCAATCTTTTCGAGAGGCACTGACACTCCACAGTACTCCCACCGTCTTCTCAGTGCTATGTCATACACCGGCAGTGCGAATAAACAAATAAAACCGTCTGTCACGATTCTTTTACAAAAAATTATCACTTTACGTGCAGCTCTCTGTCTCGTACTCCAAACCGTTTTTTCTCCCTCGTGCTCTCCTACCTCCGTCCCGCTACCTCTGTCACATGACTCTCTCTCTCTCTTCTGATTCGCTCTCTCCTAACTACAGCAAGCAAAGGGTACCAAAAATACATTACATCCCAAACTTAAACAAAAACTCCAGGAACAGTGCAACACTTCTAAAGTGTATAAACAATTTTTAAAGGTAGATCCGGGTTAAATATCATACATAAACATACCTACTTAACAAAACCTTCACATTATAATTCTTTAACATATTTCAACATAAACAAACAAAAATAAACCGTTCTCAATAGTGGCTATTTATATTAACTCAAGATAATATACAGGGTTACACTCACCCCCTTCTAAAGGTCTGATGTCCTCATCGGACTGAAAGAACTTGAAATAACTTAAACAAAAAGGATTGGCATGTAAGCAATCTTACATTAATTCTTCCCAATTGTAATCACGACCCCTCTGTGCACAATCATAAGGGGTTGCTCACTGGCTTTGCCAGGCTTATCATAGGTTAGTCTCATAACTGGTTTGCGTGATCTTTTGGGTCTATATGTTTTAGGAGGGGCTCCTATTTTAGAGCTACTAGACTGTCTTCTATCATCTGGATCACTTGAAACGGGTTCTGGTTCTGATTCGGTGTCAGGGAGTCTAAGAGGAGGGTCCTCTCTCATAGGAGGGTCCTCTCTTATAGGAGGGGGCTCTGAAGAACTGTCACTTGCCTCTGTCTGGACTTCAATCTGGCTGTGACTCATTGAAGGGGACTTTGTTTGACGGGAACAGATCTCCTCCAGGTAAGTACGGTAGGACCTACGCTGGGGATACTCCCATTCAGACTCAGACTCTGAGGACGATTCGCCTTCTTGCTGCACTGGGTGCTCAGAAGCTTTGCTCCAGCTCTTTCTCTGAGTTAGCGCTCGAGTTCTTGACCTGGAGGGCAACTCTTCCTCTTTGTGCAATTCTGGCATCCGCACCAGCACTCCGATTGGCAAGAGATGATCTCGGTGCAGAGTTTTTAACTTGCCTTTCCCATCCTCGGGTTTCAACTTGTAGACAGGAAGGTTTGGCATTTTCTCTGTGACAACATAGGGAACGTCGCACCAGCGGTTCTGGAGCTTGTGTTTCCCAGTCAAGGCCAAATTCTTAAGCAACACCCGGTCACCAGGCTCTAGGTTTTGACACCTCACTCTCTTGTCATAGGCCTTCTTGTTGCGCAGGTGTAACTTGTTTGAGGCTTCCTCGGCCAGCTGATAAGCCTTTTGTAAGTCTTGCTTTAGCTTGGTGACATAGGCTGAGTGTTGACGCTCGACTTTGTCTTCGGGCTGAGTGCCAAAGCACATGTCAACGGGAAGTCTTGCTTCTCTCCCAAACATAAGAAAGTATGGGGAGTATCCTGTGGCATCACTTGTGGTACTATTGTACGCATGCACCAGGTGCACGACATGTTGACTCCATTGTCTTTTCTTCTCTTGGTTCAATGTGCCCAGCATTGACAATAAAGTCCGATTGAACCGTTCTGGCTGGGGATCACCCTGGGGGTGATAGGGGGTAGTTCGGGACTTCTTTATGCCCATCATTTTCAGAAGCTCTTTGATCAATCGTGACTCAAAGTCACGTCCTTGGTCAGAATGAATCCGTGATGGTAATCCATAATGAATGAAGTACTTTTCGACGAGGACCTTAGCAACTGTAAGAGCCTTTTGGTTCTTGGTGGGAAAGGCTTGGGCGTACCTCGTGAAATGGTCTGTTATGACTAACACATTGCTGATTCCTCTGGAATCTGGCTCCATTGAGAGGAAGTCTATGCAGACAAGGTCCAAAGGCCCACTGCTGACCATTTGGTGTAGTGGAGCAGCTTTTTGTGCAGGGGTTTTCCTCAGAATGCACTCTCCGCAGTTCTTGACATAGTGCTCGACACTGACAGCCATTTTCGGCCAGTAGAACCGGCTTCTTATCATGTCGGTAGTTCTCTCGACTCCTAAGTGACCGAGGTCATCATGAAGGGACTTCAGCACTACTAATCTGTACTCGGCTGGTAGCACAAGCTGACTACTCTGCTCTCCAGACTGACTTTTGCCCACACGGTGTAGTAAGTCATGCTCCATGACCAACTTTCCCATTTGTCTCTTCATGGCTGCAATTTCAGGATTAGACTCTACATCATCGGGCCACTTCCCCTGCTTCACAGCATGGATAGTTGGTCCAATAATTCGATCATTAACTTGAGCCAGAATGAGGTCTTGTTTGGACAACAGGCCCAGTGTGTTCAGCTGTACATGTGCAGGGAAGGCATACACATCTGGCACACAATCAGGGGATGCTCCAAGTTGCTCTACATATCTGGGAGAGGCTTTAGGGGATCCAAGAACACCAACCTGCTGGCATACAGACTTGACACCAGACTGTGATATACTTCTCCAGCCGGCATCCTCTTCCCCTGGCTCCATCCTCGACAGCAGGTCAGCATCGATGTTGTTCTTGCCAGGCCTGTAGATTACATCAAAGTCGTAGACTGACAAATCTGACAGCCAACGATGTCCATGGGCATTGAGCTTGGCCGTTGTAAGGACGTAGGTCAGCGGATTGTTGTCAGTGCGGACCGTGAAACGGGCTCCATATAGATAGTCGTGGAACTTCTCTACGATGGCCCACTTCAGGGACAAAAACTCCAACTGGTGTATCGGGTAGTTCTTTTCTGAGGGTTTCAGTTTTCGGCTGGCAAAAGCCACTGGCCTCAGGCCTTCAGGGTGTCCTTGATATAGAACTGCGCCAAGTCCTGCCAGACTGGCGTCTACATGCACTACATATGGTTTGCCGGGATCAGCAAATGCCAGAACTGGAGCATTAGTGAGACGATGCTTGATGTTTTCAAATGCATCGGTGCATGCTTGATTCCACCTCTCTCCGAATGGTTCTTTCTCATCCCGGTAGATGTCGTTTTTCCCTGTCTTAGGTTTCCTATCCTTCTGTGTGGGAGCATATCCCTTAGTCAGCTCTGTTAGAGGACGGACAATCGCGGAGTAGTTGTGGATAAACCGCCGGTAATATCCACAAAAACCTAGGAACGATCTTAGGGTCTTGAGGTTTGTGGGCCTCGGCCAGGTGCTAACAGCCTCGATCTTGCTGGGATCTGTAGCGACACCATCGCTTGACACAATGTGACCCACATACTTGACCTTGGTCTGACAGAAGATACATTTGTCGAGGGAAATCTTGAGCCCAACTTCCCTGAGCCGGTCCAGGACTTTGAGGAGCCTGGTCTCGTGTTCTGCTAGCGTTTTTCCAAAGATAATCAGGTCATCTAGGTAAACAAGCACCTGGAGGAGGTTCATATCTCCGACGGCCTTTTCCATCAATCTTTGGAAAGTTGCGGGTGCTCCAGTGATCCCTTGTGGCATTCTCTCAAACTCATAAAAGCCCAGAGGGCAGATGAAGGCTGTTTTTTCCCTGTCCTCCTCCTTCATTGCAATCTGATAGTAGCCACTCCTCAAATCCAGGACAGAGAACCACTTGCTCCCCACTAGGCAGTCCAAAGCCTCGTCAATCCGAGGAGTGGTGTACTGGTCAGGGATGGTGCGACTATTGAGTGTGCGGTAGTCTATGCACATCCGTACTGCTCCGTTCTTCTTCCTGACCACTACTATTGGGGAAGCATACGGACTTCTTGATTCCCTGATGATGCCGGCAGCCAACAGCTTCTGTAGATGACTCCTCACATCATCGATATCTGCAGGAGCAAGCCGTCTAGAACGCTCGCGGAATGGTCGTTCGTCTGTCAGGCGAATAGTGTGTTCCACACCTTTGGCTAGCCCAACATCTAGTTCATCAAAAGAGAATACATCGGCCCTCTCAGACAGTCTCTGTCTCAGCCTTTCTTTCCACTCTTCAGGAGCAGGTGAGGCCCCAAAGTTGAGTAGGCGGATGTCAAAGGCTTCAGAGGCTGGCTGTTGTGTTGATAGGTGATTGGCAACATCAGCGGGACATAGACAGCCTACAATGGACCCCACTGGTATGGTTGCATCTTTGAGGGATTCGTTCTGAAGAATCACAGTGAACTGGTTGGCATCAGCTGCATAGCTGGGAATGACTATGGGCTGCAACAGCACACCTGCAGGAAGGGGGTTGGCAGAAGAGGCTTCAACCACCAGGATCTCCTTTGGCAGTGGTTGAGTGGTCTCCACTTTACAAATGGCTTGATGACTGGTACCAGCGGGGATTATCAAGGGACCAGGACCCTGCCACTTTACATAGCCAACTTCATCGTGGTCTTCCCCCTTAGGGGATGCTGAGGGCTCTGCGCAGGTGTTTTGAACAGCCATTGTGTGAGCCATATTCGTGCTTGACATATCTTCACACAGCTGTGCTAGCCGTTTGGGAAGACTGGCCTTGGCATTTGTCCCCAGGATCACAGGTGTCTTGTCGGGACCTGCAGGGTCGGGGCAAATCAACGCCAGAACTGACACTGTGGTCGGAGCTCCGGCTACTTTCTTGGGAAACTCAATGTCGACCACTGCATAGCCCAGGTACGGGTAGCTGGAGTCACTTAGGCCCCAAATATCCAACCGGCTTACAGGGTGGATCTGGACATCTGACAGGTGCTGCTTGTACCAGGACTCAAAGATGATGCTGACACGTGAACCACTGTCCAACAGTGCTTCACACAGGTGGCCATTGACTTTAAGCGGCTCCAAGGACGGGGGCCCTATCAAGCCTTCTGGTAGGTCAGTTGTCTTGTGGGCAGCCAGTGCACTTTTCCTTACTTGAGCCCCAGCACTGGTGGGCTGCGAGCTATTAGCTTTAGCTCTCTTCAGAGCTCCAAGAAGCTTCTGAATCACTTTGCTTGGGTTCTCAGCATTAGTGCACTTTGAGGCTATATGTCCCGTCTCTCCACACCGGTAACAGATGTAGTCCGCTGTGCCAGTTGCTCTGCTGTTTGCGGTGTTAGATGCAGAAGGGGTTTTGGGTGCAGGACTGGTGCTGCCCACATTCATCACTGCGGAGGAGGTCCCAGCTGCATTAAACTTTTGGGAGTTCATTTTCTGTGTCAACTGCCTCACTTGTTTCCTGAGGGCAATTACTTCAGGATCTTGACCGGTCTCTATGTCTTGTAGGGGGACCACGGGGGTCTCAACCCGCTCTTCCGTGACCAGGGTTGGTTTTGTCGTCATTGTAGCAAACATTGACTTCATTTCTTTGATTTCAGCTCTTAGGGCTTGTATCTCTGACTTGCTTTCAGCCTGTGGTTTGGCATAGACTGAGAGCACAGACTGGTTTAGTTTAACTTTAGAAGCTTCGTATTCCTCTTCTGTGCGGATGTCGCGCAACAGCTGGAGGAATGTTGGAGGGTTGTCTTTCTTTTCCCTCAGTCGCAACTGCATTAACATCAAGTCAGCATCTACTGACCCTTTAAGTAGTTGCTCAACTCTAGCTCTGTCCCTACTGCTTGCAGGAAGACCACCTCGTTGCACGACTTTGGACAGACAGCGCTCTAATCTCCTTAAGAACTCTGACAGTTTCTCTCCTGGCAGTTGTCGCTGCAGACGGAAAGAGAAATATAAATCATCTCCTGATTCAGCCAGTCCAAAGGCACTCTCTAGTGCTTCCAAACACTTCTCTGGGGTGACATCTGGGTCAGATAGTCGCACAGCTTTCACCACTTCAAGTGCCTGTCCCTTTAAGCTCTCCATTATCCTTCTGCGCTTCTCTTTTGGTGGACAATCACTTTCTTCCACCATCAAGTAGGCCTGCTCCATCCAATGGTCGAACTGCTCTTCCCCTGCTGGAGTAGGTACAGTACCTGAGAACATACGCAGTCGCCGGTATCCTCCACTCTCAGAAGGTGGCTTCCCTGTTTTGTCTAGCAGGTCGCCAACGGCACGGATTATGGATTCCACCGAAGAGGGGGCTGGCTCTGAGATCGTACGCAAAGCCTGTACGTCTTCCATAGACTTTCCCTCAGCTTGAAGCAGAGCACTCAGTTTACTGTTAAAATCATCTCCAGCGGCTGCTGGGGTCTCGGTCACTGTGAAGATTGGCCAGGGGTTTTCTCCTTCCTCTGGAAGCACTTCAGCAGGAACCGACTTTGCGTCTTTCACAATTTCTCGGCACTCGCAGAGCACCAGAAGTCCATCTCCTGCATCGCTTAACATCCTGCCCCTCACACGGACAACTCCAAGGCACTTTATCGTCTGTAGGACCTCTTCAATGTCCTTCAATTCTTTATCTTCTGGGACGACAGTCAGGAGTGCATGAGCCACATCAAGCCCCTCTCCCCGACACCAATTCTTTAACTTTTTAGCAAACATTTTGTGTTTTAGACTAGTTTAAATCAACTGACTGGTTAGTTTCAGTATTTTATCTAGACTCTAGCTTGAGCTATCTATTGGGGATTCAACCTCGTAAACAACATAGAATCATCTCAGCAGTGCCTCCATTTATGTAGCCCGTTTTATCCAATCTAAGATGGAAAAGCTACGAGTTCTTTAATTGATTCTAGTCGTTCTTAGTCAATAAATCCCAACCTATGAATTACACTTTTCTTGTTATGAACTGTATTCATCCTAATCAGAGTCAGACACAAGCAGATGCAATTTTAAAGGTTTAAGTATAAATGTATTTAAAGAAAACAAGCAATCTTGTATATAAAAAAAAAAACAAGCAATCTCTTATTTAAAAACAAGCAATCGGTAAACTGTACTTCAATAACTCCAAGTACTTTAAAGTGCACTTAACATAAGCCGGCATCCATTTTAAACAAAAGGGAAAAAAACAAAACCCCGTTGCAGGCCTGTTGTAGTTTCAGAAGATGGCGTCTTGTGTGAAACGAGAGTTACTCACAGTTGGGTGATCTAATAATTGTCCCGGTCCCAGCTCCACGACAGATCTTACCACTCTTCCAGTCTTTAGACAGAAACAGTCCTCGTATTCCTCCTAGAAAACAGGGTCCACTCTTCCAGTCTTTCGACAGAGACAGTCCTCGTAGTCCTCCCAGAAACCAGGGTCCACTCTTCCACTGCAGCCGTCGCTGTGTTAGCAACCAGCCTCAACTTTCGGGCTAACCGAGGCTAGCTAGCTTAATTTCAAACTCCAATCTGCAGAATGACACAGTCCAATCTTTTCGAGAGGCACTGACACTCCACAGTACTCCCACCGTCTTCTCAGTGCTATGTCATACACCGGCAGTGCGAATAAACAAATAAAACCGTCTGTCACGATTCTTTTACAAAAAATTATCACTTTACGTGCAGCTCTCTGTCTCGTACTCCAAACCGTTTTTTCTCCCTCGTGCTCTCCTACCTCCGTCCCGCTACCTCTGTCACATGACTCTCTCTCTCTCTTCTGATTCGCTCTCTCCTAACTACAGCAAGCAAAGGGTACCAAAAATACATTACATCCCAAACTTAAACAAAAACTCCAGGAACAGTGCAACACTTCTAAAGTGTATAAACAATTTTTAAAGGTAGATCCGGGTTAAATATCATACATAAACATACCTACTTAACAAAACCTTCACATTATAATTCTTTAACATATTTCAACATAAACAAACAAAAATAAACCATTCTCAATAGTGGCTATTTATATTAACTCAAGATAATATACAGGGTTACACGTGATTAAGGTTATTGCATAGCCTATTCATTCAAACAGGTAGCAAGGAAAATCTCTCGTTTAGTTCACAAATGGCACTAGGAAATGGCCTATTTTAAAAATTAAAATATGGTGCGGTTGTTACCAACCCATGATTAAAATCAGCTCTGGCATTGCAGACTGGAGCGGAGACGTTGTTTCTGGTGTTTGAACTAACAGGCGACGAGGGCGCTGTGTGTAGGCCACATTCCGGCAGCCATTTTAACGGCTTTCAACGCTTTAAACGGTGCCAACGACATTTTTGAATTTTTTTTTTGTCACCAGTGACAATGAAAAGTACAACTTTCAATATAAATTAATGTCATTACACTCGATATTTACTGTGCTGTCGAACACAGCACAGTAAATATCGAGTGTAATTACATTACACTTCAACAGTTTAAGTAGGCTAGTAAGTGGTTAAGAAAAACTCTGCTCAGTGTATAGCTTGCATTTTTTTCAGTTAAGTTTACAAATTAACGAGTATCACGGAATACCAAACACATTAAATCTTTCAGAAGTACTACATGTATGTTTATATAAGAATTTGCACTCACCTTTTGTCGAGTAAAAGAGTCAGCTCGGGTATCTCCTTTTCACTGCGCAGAAAAAAGGCGGCAGTGCCTTCCCGCTCCCGGTGGACTCGCAAGTCGTACCACGTGACTCTCAGCGTACAACGTGATGGCGTATAAACGACCAATTTTAGCCTGGTTTTTAGGACTTTCTAGCTAACATAACATTGATTTTCAATTTGGTTAACTTCCATGTACAGTTGTGGTCAAAAGTTTACATACACTAGTGAAGATCATGTATGCCATGGCAATATAGGGTTTTCAATAAACTCTACAACTCTTATTTTTCTGTGATGGAATGATAAGGAGCACATATTTCTTTGTCACAGAAAACATTCATGAAAAATGGTCCTTTTACGAATTTATTATGGGTCTTTTGAAAATGTGACAAAATCTGCTGGGTCAAAAATATACATACAGCAATGTTAATATTTGGTTAAATGTCCCTTGGCCATTTTCACCTCAATTAGGCGCTTTCGGTAGACATCCACAAGCTTCTGGCAAGCTTCTGGTTGAATCTTTGACCACTCCTCCTGACAGAATCGGTGCAGTTCAACTAAATTTGTTGGTTTTCTGAGTCGGACTTGTCTCTTCAGCACAGTCCACATATTCTCTATGGGGTTTAAGTCAGGACTTTGGGAAGGCCACTCTAAGACCTTAATTCTAGCTTGATTTAGCCATTCCTTCACCACTTTTGATGTATGTTTGGGGTCATTGTCCTGTTGGAACACCCAACTACGTCCAAGACCCAACTTTCTGGCTGATGATTTTAGGTTTTCCTGCAGAATTTGGAGGTAGTCTTCCTTCTTCATTATTCCATTTACTTTCTGTAAAGCACCAGTTCCACTGCCAGCAAAACAGGCCCACAGCATAATACTACCACCACCATGTTTGACGGTAGGTATGGTGTTCTTGGGGTGAAAGGCCTCACCTTTTCTCCTCCAAACATATTTCTGGTCATTGTGGCCAAAAAGCTCAATTTTAGTTTCGTCTGACCACAGAACTTTCCTCCAGAAGGCCTTGTCTTTGTCCATGTGATCAGCAGCAAACTTCAGTCGAGCCGTAAGGTGCCGCTTCTGGAGTAATGGCTTCCTTCTTGCACGGCAGCCTCTCAGCCCATGGCGATGTAGAACACGCTTGACTGTGGACACTGACACATGTGTTCCAGCAGCCTCCAACTCATTGCAGACTTGCTTTTTGGTGGTTCTTGGTTGACTCTTGACCAACCTGACCAATTTTCTCTCAGCAGCAAGTGATAGCTTGCGTTTTCTTCCTGATCGTGGCAATGATACAACTGTGCCATGCACTTTATACTTACAAACAATTGTTTGCACAGTTGATCTTGGGACCTGCAACTGCTTTGAAATGGCTCCAAGGGACTTTCCTGACTTGTTCAAGTCAATGATGCGCTTTTTCAGATCCGTGCTGAGCTCCTTAGACTTTCCCATTGTAGTATTTCTGGCTGAGTCTAGTGAATGTGTCAAACAAGCCCTATTTACATGGACTGAAAGAAGTCACCAGCTGGAGTCAATCATAATCACTCGTAAGAAGTTAGGAGGCCATGCCAAAAAGCAAATTGGATTGAAACAACTTTTTCTACATCACCAAATTGGTAATTCAAGGTGCTGTATGTATATTTTTGACCCAGAAGATTTTGACACATTTTCAAAAGACCCATAATAAATTCGTAAAAGGACCATTTTTCATGAATGTTTTCTGTGACAAAGAAATATGTGCTCCTTATCATTCCATCACAGAAAAATAAGAGTTGTAGAGTTTATTGAAAACCCTATATTGCCATGGCATACATGATCTTCACTAGTGTATGTAAACTTTTGACCACAACTGTAGTTGAGGCGCTGTCAATTGATTATTTGTAGTTATATCAACTTTCTACACACACCCATGTCATATTGACAAGAAAACATTTGTTAAGATAACAAAAAAGCGAAATCCGGGTTTACAGTGTATGTATGTGTTAATCTTTCTCTAGTATAGCCGGTGTCCCAATTTTAGTATGTAGGTTGGGTTTACAAAAGGGAAAGCTAAAACGATCATAGTTTGATTAGCGTGTTTGTGTACAACTGGCCAATAAGGCATGGTCCACAAACACTCAGAAGTACTGCTGTCTACAAGGGCCTGAGCTGGCTTTACCTCTTGAGGAGACCACAAATGTTGTTGATGCTCCTTCTTGTGTGTATGACTTAGAGACAGAATCCAGGCAAACTGCTGTCAAATATGGACCATGATCCCATCCCCTCCACAAAATACTAGATACACTTACAGTAAGAGCACATTCGACAAGATTCATTCAACCATGCTTTTTGAAGGAGCACTACAATGATACATTTTGTATAATTCTTGAAACGTGTATTAATACATTTACATGTATTTATTTAGCAGACGCTTTTATCCAAAGCGACTTACAGTAAGTACAAGGACATTTTTCCCTGAGGCAAGTAGGGTGAAGTGCCTTGCCCAAGGACACAACATCATATAGCCACAGCAGGGGCTTGATCTCACAACCTTCCGATCATGAGGCCAACGCCTTAATCATTGAGCCATCTGACCCATGTAATAGTACATTAACACAGTCTGAAAGGTTATGACATCACATGTGCGTTCGTTATAAGGTGTTGGTGTTACCTCTTGCACTTTCACTCTCAGTACTTTGAGGTGTAAATGTGCAGCAGAAAATGTATGTTGTAATTATGTTTTTAATACATGCAATCTTCATAAATAATATATATACTTACTTAAAATTTCAAAATATTATACACCCATGAAAATTCTCAAAATGTTTGATACTAGTTTAAACAGTAGGTTTGGAGGTGATTAAAAAAAACTGCCCCAGCTGCAACCGATGCAAGCACACCCCACACCTTTTCAAGATCCATACAGTGGTCAGTTCACAAGCTAAGTATCGAGGCCTGCCTCACAGACATCTCTGCCTGGATGACCAAGCGCCACCTCCAGCTGAACCTCGCCAAAACGGAATTCCTCCTGGCCAAACTGTCCAACTCCCACAATCTCTCAATCACCCAGGGATCTGCAATGGTGACCCTTTCCTCCTCTGCCAGGAACCTTGGGGTTTCCATGGATGACAAGCTCTCCCACATTGCTGCAATCTCCCGGTTGTGTAGATTCACCCTTTACAAAGTCCTGAAGTTTAGAAGATACCTGTCTTAGCATTCCACCCAGCTGCTAGTCCAAGCACTTGTTCTCTCAAAGTTGGACTACTGCAGCCGGTCTCCCAGCATGTGTAACCCGCCCTCTCCAGAGGATTCAATGTAGCAGCCCGCCTGGTCTTCAATCTACCCAGATGATCCCATGTTACCCTGCTCCTCATCACCCTTCACTGGCTTCCCTGGTCTTGACCTTCTGAGCGGTGAACAGGACTGCACCTGACTACATCAAGTCTCTCCTACAGCCTTACACCCTGACCCGCCATCTACAGTCTTGTGGTCCTAGCACTGAAGAGCGCCCGGTGTCAACACACGTTCCCCTGTCTGGCCCCCCAATTGTGGAATCAACCCACCACCTACCACATCAAAGACACTGGCTGTCTCTCTACCTTCAAGAAAAGGCTTGAGATGCATTTATTCCAGGAGTACAACGGTACTTAGGGGTCTGCTGGACCTGATGTTAACATGACGTTGTGTCCTTGAGTAAGGCACTTCACCCTACTTGCCTCAGCGGGAATGTCCCTGCACTTGCTGTAAGTCGCTCTGGATAAGAGTGTCTGTTAAATGACTAAATGTAAATGTATGTATATGAATAAATGTAAATTATTCCTCTAAAAACCCTTGCAAAACTTGCACACACTTCAATGTCATGTGTTATTATATACATATATATATAAAATGGCTAACTGCGTCTGCTCCTGTTGCGTGCAGAGGATGACTGCAAAAAATACCTCAATCGGCAGAAGGAACCCCCAGTTCAAGTGCCTGAGGTGGATAGCTGTGTCCCACGGACTCCAGAGCGATCAAAAATCACCCTGGAAGATGACCCTGACGGTCAGTCTGTGAATTTAATTAATTCAAGACAAAAGTGTTGTTGTTGTCCACCTACAACAGGACTAATAATAAACTTAAATATTTGTAATGTCATGTGTAGGTCAGTTGAACTCCAAAATGCTGATCATTTGAACTGAAGAATCATCCAGTTGGTTTATCCCTAACATTGAGTTTTTTCTGACTGGCTCCCTGCTGCAGGAGGAATGCCCGAGTTATTTGATGCCTTCATCTGCTACTGTCAAAGTGACTTCACCTTTGTAAATGAGATGATTCAACAGCTTGAGCAGACTGAACACAAACTGAAACTGTGTGTGTTCGACCGAGATGTCCTCCCTGGAAGCTGTGTATGGACCATCACCAGTGAACTTATTGAGAAGAGGTGGGATGTGCAATAAGGCCAAGATGGGGAAGTCTCTAAGCT
The DNA here is from genome assembly GCA_030340665.1 of Neosalanx taihuensis. NCBI lineage: Eukaryota > Metazoa > Chordata > Actinopteri > Osmeriformes > Salangidae > Neosalanx > Neosalanx taihuensis. The sequence continues at coordinate 6,206,013 of CM059304.1, read as the reverse complement.
CTAGGTTGAGCTTGTTTGGTTAAATTTCTGTTTTGTAGGTGTAAGAGGATGGTCGTGGTGATCTCAGATAACTACCTGGACAGTGATGCCTGTGATTTCCAGACCAAGTTTGCCCTTAGCCTCTGTCCTGGTAAGGACTTTATCACACTGTCAGTTGCACCCCAGATTACAAAATGCACACTTTGGTAAAAACACATGCATACGTTTGATATACGTTCGTTTACATACTGTATGTTTTAAAATATAACAAATCATCACGTTTATTATGTATAGGTATGTTAAGCTTGTCAATGCATGGTAATTACATTATTAAAACAATACAAATTTATTATACTATAACTGAAGTTTATACCTTTCCATTAAATGTTTTCATAGGTGCTCGGAGCAAACGACTTATACCTGTGGTATACAAGTCTATGAAGAAACCATTTCCCAGCATTTTACGATTCCTGACTGTGTGTGACTACACCCGGCCCTGCACTCAAGCCTGGTTCTGGGTTCGACTGGCCAAGGCACTCTCTTTGCCCTGACTATCTCACAGGCTTAAACAAAGCCCTCATCAATCTCTTGCCTTACTTATCTTGATCTCCAATGAGCAAACTGGCAAAGGTGCTTGAAGGTTGTACTGTCGATATGGTTAGACTCAGCTGAAATAAAACCTATACTTTTAAGTGTAAAGGTGCAGTTTGGTGCACATCAGTCTGATTCCCAGGACAGAATGCTAATACTCCATCTAGGCCATTATTCGGTAGTGATTTCCCCACTCAATGTCTAGTCCACTGACTTGCGCACACTACTGACCACCTTTAAAATGGTGTGGGTGGAAAGTGAGGACTGAGTTTACTTAGTTATTGTAACTCATGATTATCTTAAATCATTACCAAACGTTGAAACATATGACATGTTGTTTCTCTAGCCTTTCAAATTCATAGCAACCTGAAATGCTCTAAGGCCTTTGCCTAAGCGGTGCAGTTAACTAAGAAAATATTTTTCACAATCATTAAAAAAAGAATTGTTCAGCATCTATATATTAGCATTTACATGTATTCATTTAGCAGATGCTTTTATCCAAAGCAACTTACAAGAGAGAGCTTTTACAAAGAGCATCGGTCACTGAGCACAGCAACGTGATAGACTCCGAACACAGTGGGCTTTTAGATTGTGAAACATACATTGTGAGAACCAATAAGTGCCATATATTCCCAAAATAGTATTTTAAATGTAATAATCCCTGGATTATCAACCCCATAACAGATCAGTATTGGCTTGTTACAGGCACCTATGGCTAGTTAATTATACCAATCCTGAATGTTCCATCCTGTATGCTCCCTGCCGTATCTCAAGACCCTAAGTGCCAAAATAAAAGTAGTTCATGTTTTGAATTATTTCTTAGTGATAGTACTTTCATACTGCATCGTTTTTTTCATGTATAAAGAGGCGAGGACAACATCCATTTCCACACTTGCAATCATCTATGGTATACTGGTCTGTGGTTGTGGCTGAGGGTCTTGCTTTAGCTTGGACAGATGTTAGAATGCAATACCTTGGAAGCATGTTGGATAAAACCATACTTAAACCATGCAAAGATTAACCAAATACATTCTCAATAAAGGGTTAAATCAAGTTGATTGAATTACATCTTACGTCTGACTAGTGTCATTCACTGAACAGTATAATTCACAAATAGTGCACGTATACAAAGTGTGGGAAAAATAAGCTAATTGCATTACCATGTTTATTTCTTATGATATATTGCATTACTAGATACAGTAATTAGAACTTGGCAAAGTAGAACTGTTTGGCAGGTGTACTGTTCTCTCCAAATTTTGTGTGAAACAGGAAGATGGCTAACGAGTTCTCCGCTTACTGCACGAAAGCTATCTTCAAAGACCTCCCTAATATGAAACTGTGTGTAATAAATATGCCAGGTCAGGGAGAGACAGCAAGTTGGACTTCGTGAACCAACCTCAACTCTGTTGCGGTTAGGGACACTATTTTCGACCCGGAGCTCTGTAAACCTTTTTCAACTATTTTTATTAAACCATATTAGACTTGAAGTACGTGACTCCGTATCTATTTTAAAAGAACACGCAGGGAAAAAGCCGTACACATACTTGGATATTTTGACAACTCAGATGATAGTAGATACAAGGCTATATTTTTCCAACAATTTGGTGACCCCAACGCTGAATAGAGGGAGTCCTGACTTCGAGCTCCAATCACTTGGATCGGAGTATGTAAACAGAGTAAAACAATGTATTTATTGATTTTCAGTTTGCAAGTCATCAAATTGAATAACACCAGAACAATACACCGCGAACATTTTCACCCCGTTCTCCCACGTACCCAAACAATAGTTAAATTAAAAACATAATAAAAAATATAGCTGCGAGCAGCGATGGTGGATTCCTCCTGGAACAGTTTATGGAATTGATATGTAATTCAAATGAACAAAAGAATGAAGAAAGGAAAACAAGGCAATGGTGTGAATACATCCAAGACTGTAGTGACCCCTGTGCTGCAAGGGACAAAGGATTTAATATGTGAATGAGAAATATTTGCATGGTCTGTGGCTCCACCTATGGCTGATGATGTGTAATTGAAGGTGGGGTGTGGCCCTTAGCGCCCCCTTGACTCTAGCAGACAAACAAAATCTAAAATGTTATTGATAGCATTTGTGAGGGTTCTTCTGACGATGATAACTGGCAAGGATGAAGAAGATTGGACAAAAATTGTAGGAGGAGTGGCAAAAAAGCACGTCTCATGAATATATGATGTACAGAAAAATCTAAGGACTTGCCATTATAAGTTGTTGAGACTTTTTTGTTGGAAAAATTAAAAGCGTGGAAAATTAAGTTAAATATCTTACCGAACTGAAGCCAACCATCCGCAAGTCTCAAGTCACTCGTGAAGCGCTAATGCATGTACATTTCAAATATGAAGCGCAAATGCATGCACATTTCAAATATTAACCAGTCATGTACTTTGCATTGTACATTAAACTGTTAATAGTGCATGTGTCGCCATCGCCAATCGCCATTAAAGAGGAAAGGAGAATTGAAAGTTCGTTCGGCAGCCATGCTTCTTTTATTCCACTCTCTCTCCCGTACAACCAGAACGCTAAACCTAGTTGTACGGCAACTCAGGCCGGACAAAACTAAACAGTCTGCAACAATAGCCTAAGCAAATAAATTAGATTACCAATATTAACATCATTTTTGAAGTTATGAATTTAGCTGTTAAACTGGGTTGTATTTTGTAGTGTGTTCTTCGTGCATATATAGTTTGGTATTGATATTTCAAAGATTTGTGGACTTTCACAATATTATAAGACGAACGTCCTGTGTAGTTTCAATGTTGCCGATTTTAAATGGCTGTAGCGAACAAACGGTTTGAAATATATAAAATCTTTTGATATTGTTTGTGAGGCTTGGTCTGAAGATGTTGCCATAGAAACATGGGGAAGATCGGACAAACATTGTAGGAATAGTATCAAAAAGATATATTTCTGGAATGTATGTACAGAAAAATGTAAAGATTTGCCATTATAAGTTGTTGAGGCTTTTTTGTTTGTCGTGAGGAATGAGGTACATGGAAGGAATTTCAAGATTATAGGACGAAAGACATACAAGTGGCAACACTTAGAAACAGAACTAATTGGGTTGTGGCCCTTAGCGCCCTCTTGACTCTAGCTGACAAACAATTATGAAAATCAAAAATCTTATTGATACCTTTTGTGAGGGTTCTTCTGACGATGATAACTGGCATTTATGAAGAAGATTGGACAAAAATTGCAGGAGGAGTGGCAAAAAAGCATGTCTTCTGAATTTATGATGTACAGAAAATTCTAAGGACTTGCCATTATAAGTTGTCGAGACTTTTTTGTTCATTGTGACAAATAAGGCATCTGTAATGAATTTCAGAATTTTAGGACAAAAGGACTACAAAGGACATCACTTTGAAAAAGGACACAAATGGTTGGTCAAATTGGGGCGTGGCCTGTAGCGCCCCCTTTGGTTTCAAGGGAACCAAAATGGGTGTAGTATCTTATAATGTTGTATTGTTTCACCATGCCAAAAATCTCAACTTTTTACCGCTGTGATCCAAGGGCTGCCATCCAAACCCATGTTACAATGGGAATAATAATAATAATAATAATAATAATAAATATAGCTGCAAGCAGCGATGGTGGATTCCTCCTGGAACAGTTTATGGAATTGATATGTAATTCAAATGAACAAAAGAATGAAGAAAGGAAAACAAGGCAATGGTGTGAATACATCCAAGACTGTAGTGACCTCTGTGCTGCAAGGGACAAAGGATTTCATATGTGAATGAGAAATATTTGCATGGTCTAGTAAAAACTAGTAATCTGTTTGTCACTCTGTGGAAACACAACATTTATTACAATAGAAAAAATACAAAAATAAGGATGTCTTTTGAAGTAATATGGTGCAAAGTCAAATGGCAGTGTAACAAGTTGCCAAGGTAAACTGGTAATCGGTTGTTCACTTAATGAAAACACAACCTGTATCACAGTTGAATAAATACCCAAAGTAAGGTGGTTTGAAAGAAGGTGCAAAGAACAATGGCAAAATGAACACAAGAAAGAAGAGAGGAAAACAAAACAATATTTTGAAAGAGTGAAGAAGTATGAACTTTATAAGTCACAAATTAAAAGAACAGTAATATTCATTTGAAAAGTATTTGTAGTGCTGTCCACAGATAGTGCTAACAATTTCAATAAGACACATGATTACAAAAGTCTGGAGGGTACAAAATGCTTGTCCAACTTCAATTGAAAAATCAACATGATGCAGCACGTGATGCTGGCAAATCACTTACCAAAAGATGATGAGAGTATAGTTTACATGATTGCAATTCTGCACGGATGTGTAAAGCTAATTTCCGTTTAATAGAATATTATCAAGGCCACTACTTTCCCATGTGCATACATCTTTAAGTTTGTTCATCAATATTGCTGTCACACATTGTGCACAAGCATTATATTTACACATCACATGTCCTTGATGGAAAGTGGGATGAGCAAAAAAGCACGTCTCATGAATTTATGATGTACAGAAAAATCTAAGGACTTGCCATTATAAGTTGTGGAGACTTTTTTGTTCATTGTGACAAATAAGGAATCTGTAATGAATTTCAGGACTTTAGGACAAAAGGACTACAAATGACATCACTTTGAAAAAGGACACAAATGGTTGGTCAAATTGGGGCGTGGCCTGTAGCGCCCCCTTTGGTCTCAAAGGAACCAAAATGGGTGTGGTATCTTATAATGTTGTATTGTATCTCAACTTTTTACCGCTGTGATCCAAGGGCTGCCATCCAAACCCATGTTACAATGGGAATAATAATAATAACTAGAAAAAAATTCCTAAAGAAATTTTGAGTGTGCGTGACTCTGGCCCGGGACCCTCCCCCATACATCACTGACACTGTTGAGTAATTTTCAGAATATGACTTCTACCATTGCTTAGGTATGTGACAGATCAAGCTTTCAACAGGTGTTCAACAGGTGTTAACATATGTAAAACAATTAAATTAGATAATAAACATGGGTTTCCCATCAATCTGGATGTCATCGTTCTCCACCTCAATACACACACGCACACACACATATATATATATAGATAGATAGATAGATAGATAGATAGATAGATACATATATGTGCATACACACAGGCAGTCTGTACATTAATGACTTAATTATGAACTGTCAATCAAACCATTCAGTGCAATGAATCACTTAGTAGCAGACACACAGGTTCAATCGTCTATAAACTACAGGACTACAGGACTCCCCATACAACACTAGCCAATAGTTTGCAAGGTCAACCAGTATCCAGACAATTATGAATGTTTTACAGCAAGCCCCCCCCAACAATTTAAATAGCAATTCCTAAAAGACCTGTATTTAATCCCCACTGTTTCTCTATGGAACTGCCGATCCCAACCACCCACACACCTCCCCAATACCTGGTTCGATTCGTCTGGACTCCACCACATTAACTCTGGCCTCATACCCCTCCGAAATCGCCCCTCCCGAGCCCCCCGCAACGTCCAAGAGTACCTGCCTGCAGTCCTCGGCTGGGAGGCCGCTCGGCTGGGAGGCCGCTCTGCTCCAGGGCCGGAAGTGACGCATTTATTTTATTTTATTTTAATTTATTTTCGGGGGGCGGCGGGGGGAAGTGAGGACATTTAAACCTGGATTTCACCTGGATTTCACGACACAGATCACATCTCTTCCTAGTTGCGGTAAGTTGCATATTTTCCACAGTAAGTAAATGCATGATTTATTGTCAATATAAGTGCCGTAAAACAATAACGTTATAGAAGTCATTAATGATTTACCGAATATTTACGAATGTTACAAGTCTACTTGGGTAGTTGTTATGAAGCTAAATTTGATAACGTCAAAGTTTACTTTCACCGATGGCGGTTAGCATCAACAAATTATCAGTGATTATTAAATGTATAGTGCATAACGTAAACTAATTGATCGCATTTGTTTGTATGTAACGTTACAAAACATTTTTGTAAACTATCCTTGCAATAGCTGTTATCACGGATAATTAAATGTATAGTGCATAACGTAAAGTAACTGTTCGCATTTGTTTGTATGTAACGTTACAAAACATTTTTGTAAACTATCCTTGCAATAGCTGTTATCACGGATAATTAAATGTATAGTGCATAACGTAAAGTAACTGTTCGCATTTGTTTGTATGTAACGTTATAATACAGTTTTGTAAACTCCTTGCATTAGCTGGGCATCGTCACAAAATTAGATTAGATTCAATTTTAATGTCATTACACAGGTACAAGTACAGGGTAACGAAATACAGTTAGCATCCAACCAGAAGTGCAAAACAGTTATTACAACAGAGTATAATAAATATAAGTATACTCAGAATATACACAGTATGAACAGTATAATCAGAATATACAGGGTACAGAATGTGGCAGAGTACATGGCTCATTTTTACTTTTTTATTTTTCTACCTATGTTGTATACTACAGTATATAAACGAAACAAATATGAATAGCTTTTGCATCATCAGTACTTTTACTTTTGGATACTGAGGAAGGAATTTCACGTTTAGAAGGGCCCTCTGACCTCCAGATGTAAATGTTGATTCCTGTCTGTCTCCTAAATCCTGTAGATACTGTGTGCCCCCTCCCCCTGCAGATCACAATCTTCTAACAGTGCTTTGACCACTAAAAGGTGTGCCCCCACCCCCTGAAGACCACACTCTTCAAAGGGTGGGCCTTCATCCTGCCCATGAGCAGCTGGTATGTATTCTTAAAGGAAAGATATATAAGACAGACATATGTGCTTCTCATCTTGAAGCTCTACCACCCATGTTCCTATATCATAATTAATAATATTATGCTTGTTATGATTGTATTTACTTCTCTTCAACAATAATCAGCTCAGATACATATTGGACACTGACAACCCAGCGGGCGAGCTCATTGTCAGAACAAGAAAAAGTTGCCTGACGCTCTGACTTCAGGGGGCTTGGATTGAACCAAGAAATGGAATCAACCGTGAGTTAACATTTGAACCTATGTAATTGTGAGCCTATTATGTTTATATGTAATTGACAACTTTTTGCTTTGAGGAAATGCGTGCTTTAAGCTATTGAGCAAAATCCGCAATCACAGGTCATCTCTCATCTAAAGCCCTCTTGCGAGGTGAAGTGCCGCCAGTGTTTAGGCTGATGAAAAGGAAGGTGGATAACATTAATGAGGTAAAATTGTACATTTGTTTGGGTTCCATCCGTTTCAGGTCAGAAACCAGCATTTTCATTTCCTTATTTATTTAATTTTAACAATGTCTAGATGGACATATTAAAGGAGGGCACTGATGAGATCTTTTCTTTTTGGAGCCTGTGTTATGTATATTACAACTAACCATTTTGCTTATCTATATATATTTTGTCTCAGTCAGACTTGCCTCCCACCCAGGACACCCTCTGCTTCAGCTGCTCCCCTCGCGGTCCACCAGGACCAAAACCGCTCGCCATAAGAACAGCTTCTACCCTCGGCCATTGCACTCTTCAATAGGGCCAAGGACTCGGAATGACTTTGCCACAAACACCCCCATCCAGCATCCCACTGCACAAGCCACTTTTGCACTCAAAACCCCTTTTGACACCTTAAAATTACTTACTGTTGTACCACTGTTTTGCAATGCTGTATATATACCCCCCTGACCTTTTTACACCATATTTTTATTGTATTATATTATGTTCTTATCATGTTACATATATGTTATATCTTGCTCTTCCATGTTAATGTAAATTCTGTGTTTGTTAAACTTGCATAGCCATTAAAACAGATTCTGATTCTGATCATGAGTGGGTTGATTTTAATAACTGTTCTCTGCCAAAGTGGACCTGCCTGAAATCCTGTGCATGGGGGAAGAGAACCAGGCTAAGGTAGTATGGGAGGGTGTGGAATGACCTTGAAAAGGAAACAATCCTGGAGCCCTTCAAGTTCACATTTCACAACAGAAGATGTGGAAATTCTGTGCAGAAATAATGGACCAAAGAAAATATTTGGCCTAATCTGAATATCAAACAGCTAAATGAGTTTCTGTCTGCCAGAATAAAGTCAAATCATATTGTGACTTGGTGTGTTTTACATGTTATCATTGATCATTGAATAATTCGCTTGGATTATACTGTACATATCAGCACAAAAACATAATTGGCATAGATATAGAGCCAAACATGAAAAACATCAGTGCAGTGAAGGTTCAATGACAATTTATTATTAATATAATGAAAAGGCAGTGAAGTATTGTATAGTACACAATAAAATGTATAGGCTTATGACGTCTCACGAAATGTAGGCTGATGAATAGGAGTCCTAACCTCCATTGTTTTCAGTTATCAACATTTTGACCTTATCTTGTCACGATCCTCAGCTTTGTAGTAGGCTACAAATACATTATTGAGCCCCGAGTCATATCACCCACCCTTTATTTTTCGTAATGACAAAGTTACGCAGTGCAGTGTATATTAGTCTGGCTTCTTGTCTAAAGTTTACTATATAAATATGATATAACGATTGAAACTATAGACAAGGAATTCATTGATTTAACGTAATCTAATGTGTTTACTAATTAATGCATTTGGGAGGAAATGCGCTTTTATATAAATTTGCGCTTTTATTCTGAAATCTTGCGCTTTTATTTTGAAATGTACTTCCGGCCTCCCAGCCGAGCGGCCTCCCAGCGGAGCGGCCTCCCGACAGAGGACTGCAGGCAGGTGCCTCTCGCAACGTCACAATCTCCACTTGAAAGTGAAACTAAATCATTCGCGATTGTCAAACCTCTCCCCCAAATAGGCTCATAGCTCATCAACCCAGTAAATATCCTCCAATTAAAGTTATTAAATGTGAAATGAATTACTTTTCATAAAATGGCCACCGTCTTCCCCTCTCCTCTTTCAAGCACATTGCTAAGTAACGAACTAAAGCTGACAGTTGCAACTGTCATGTCAGTTGAACAGACAGAGAGAAAAGGCTTACAGCACCCCTCGAACAGGAAGGATTTCTGGCCAAACCGTGTTTCCAATCATAAAACCAGGTTTACGTGAAGCCGACTGAGCCCTTCCTGAACGTCTACATAGGCATTTTGTGTTGACAAGTGAAGAAATGTGCTCTTGGGAGCAATTCTAAAAAGTGTTCGTTTTCTGTCTTTTCAGTTACAGTCCCGCCTCTCTTAACATGGGAGTCTATGAGGCTGTTCATGGGTGCTGCGGCCGAATCTTCGCATGTCAAGCTAAAACAATAAATCTGACAGATAAAGTAAAGCAAGTGTGAGCTAGAGGACACATTTTCCTACGTTTCTATGTATAAATTGTGTCTGTAGTGGTGCATTTGAGGCCATGGTAGTCAAATACGTTTTATTTTTTGTACACAATTCTCTCTCTTCTCCACACTCTAGCGATGACATCACCACTCTACCTCTCAAACATTCTCTCCATTGACACCTATTCATTTTTTTGGTGTGGTTTTTGGCAATTTTTGGGCAAAATTGTTCGCCAAAAGTCTTAGATAAATCATAGCACACATGTCGGGGCCGAGCCGCACATTTTGATATAACTTTTGTGTATATGCGTCAAAAACTCTGGTAGGTGTTTTGAGCCAAAAAAACGGCGTAAGAATAAGTATAATAACTACAAAAAAATTCCTAAAGAAATTTTGAGTGTGCGTGACTCTGGCCCGGGACTCTCCCCCATACATCACTGACACTGTTGAGTAATTTTCAGAATATGACTTCTACCATTGCTTAGGTATGTGACAGATCAAGCTTTCAACAGGTGTTCATTTGCTGATGCACTAGTAGTAGCGTAAACACTAATTTCAGCAGGATTAAAGACAGCTCCACTTGAGCACACTGCCACAGTTTAAGTTTAAGTAGTAAGCAAGCAGTAAACAATTGGTCACTCTGTGTCAGGTAGCACTTTACATTTACAGTTCAGTAGCATAGTATGAGTTTGGTTCTAATTTGATAATAGTGATAAATGCTTTCAAAAACTTAGAGTGTAAAATGACCCAAATACATCCAATGCCAGAATTAGGCCATCAATGGCTGTGACTTTGGTATTAGAAATACACCTTTTATCAAAATGATACCGCATTATAAATATCAGATAACATTATAAAGTTATACAGCTGTGTTAAATGTCAAATCAATCCACATGCAATCAAACATGTAACAAATCAGGATTCAGCAATAAGCTAGCACTAGGTCACACAGTTCTGATATCACACTAACAAAAACAGTGCTTTTTATCCAACATTAATTGAGAAAAACAAACGCACATACACATACACACGCACATACACACACACACACACATATATATATATATATAGATAGATACATATATGTGCATACACACAGGCAGTCTGTACATTAATGACTTAATGATGAACTGTCAATCAAACCATTCAGTGCAATGAATCACTTAGTAGCTGACACACAGGTTCAATCATCTATAAACTACAGGACTCCCCATACAACACTAGCCAATAGTTTGCAAGGTCAACCAGTATCCAGACGATTATGAATGTTTTACAGCAAGCCCCCCCAACAATTTAAATAGCAATTCCTAAAAGACCTGTATTTAATCCCCACTGTTTCTCTATGGAGTGGCAACTCCATTAACTGCCGATCCCGACCTCCCACACACCTCCCCAATATCTTGTTAGATTCCTATGGACCCCACCACATGAACCCTGCCCTCAAACCCCCCCGCACGAGCCCCCCCGCCCCCGCCCCCCGCGAACGCCGATCGCCCCCCCCCCCTCCGAAAACGACCATAAACGGTCAAAATGCACACAAATAACCCCCCCCCCCCACTACCCTCCTTACAACCCTCCACCACCGTTCTGACTGATAAGCACATGAATATATATAAGCCCAAATGTTAAAGAAGTCAAAAACCCACATCTCAGATAGCATGCTAGCAAAACATATGCTGATGCACTAGCAATTAGCTTAAGCGCTAATTTCAACATTGGTCGCTAATGTTAGCAAACAGCATATCTTTACAGCTAGTTGGAATGTCAGTTGTAAATCCTGACTGGTAAGTACATGAAAACCTATGAGCCCAAATGTTAAAGAAGTCAAAAACCTACATTTTTGATAGGATGCTAGCGAAAGAGTTGAAGAAGATGTTTGCTTACCTTAGAGACTTAGAGCCAGAGAGGAAGAGTTGAGTTGGAGTACAGTTTATAAATACACCCGAAACAAAAAGAACCAATTTGATTCCTCCAGTAAATATCCTCCAATTAAAGTTATTAAATGTGAAATTAATTACTGTTCGTTTTTTACACAATTCTCTCTCTTCTCCACACTCTAGCGATGACATCACCACTCTACCTCTCAAACATTCTCTCCATTGACACCTATTCATTTTTTGGTGTGGTTTTTGGCAATTTTGGGGCAAAATTGTTCGCCAAAAGTCTTAGATAAATCATAGCACACATGTCGGGGCCGAGCCGCACGTTTTGATATAACTTTTGTGTATATGCGTCAAAAACTCTGGTAGGTGTTTTGAGCCAAAAAAACGGCGTAAGAATAATAATAAACGCTAGTAATAACATAGTGTGCGCCTTGCAGCACGCACACAATAATAAACGCTAGTAATAACATAGTGTGCGCCTTGCAGCACGCACACAATAATAAACGCTAGTAATAACATAGTGTGCGCCTTGCAGCACGCACACAATAATAAACGCTAGTAATAACATAGTGTGCGCCTTGCAGCACGCACACAATAAACGCTAGTAATAACATAGTGTGCGCCTTGCAGCACGCACACAATAATAAACGCTAGTAATAACATAGTGTGCGCCTTGCAGCACGCACACAATAAACGCTAGTAATAACATAGTGTGCGCCTTGCAGCACGCACACAATAAACGCTAGTAATAACATAGTGTGTGCCTTGCAGCACGCACACAATAATAATAAGTAAGTTAAGTAGACATACAGACATATAGACAGTTATTGCACTTGAGGAGAATTACAGGGTATTGCACGTAATGTACACATGGACAACAAGACCACCTCGGGGAATATTGCACGTTGTGTGTAAGAGCAACAAGACCACCATGGGGGGAATATTGAATAACAGGACACTTGAAAATATTGCACTTAATACAGAATATTGAATATAACACTTGAATATTGCACGTAAGTAATAAAAGTAATACTGCATGGTGGTGAGGTAGTGATGATAAAAGTTATAATAATAATGGTGTGCAGTGTTTAGTGATCATTAAACAGTCTGACAGCAGCAGGAAGGAAGGACCTGCGGAATCTCTCCTTCACACACCGAGGGTGAAGCAGCCTATTGCTGAAGCTGCTCTCCAGAGTGGACAGTGAGTCTTGCAGAGAGTCCAGAGGGCAGCTCAGGACTGAGCTGGACTTCTTAATGACTTTGTCTGGCTTCTTCCTTTCCCTCTCAGTGATTCAGCTGCTCCAGCAGACCACACTGTACATGATGGCTGAGGCCACCACTGAGTCATAGGAAGACTTTAGGGGTGCCCCCTGCACTCCGAAAGACCTCAGTCTCCTCAGGAGGTAGAGCCGGCTCTGACCTTTCCTTTACAGTGCGTCAGTGTCGTGAGTCCAGTCCAGTTTGTGGTTCAGGTGAATACCCAGGTACTTATAGGACTCCACTCTCTCAATGTCCATTCCCTGGATGTTCACTGGTGGGGGGGAAGGTCGGAATCTGCGGAAATCCACCACCATCTCCTTGGTCTTGCCCGCGCTGATGGGGAGTTCAGCTGACACCAGTCTACGATGTCCTGCGTCAGTTGCCTGTACTCCGTGTCATCGTCATCGCTGATCAGGCCGACGATGGCGGAGTCATCGGAAAACTTGAGCAGGACGCAGCCCTCCGAGTTGTGTCTGAAGTCAGCAGTGTAGAGGGTGAAGAGGAAGTGGTGGAGGTGTTGAATGTGCTGGAGAAGTCAATGAATGTAATCCTCACAGCTCTGCCAGGCCTCTCCAGGTGGGTTAGCATGATGAAGCAGGAAGATCAATGCGTCGTCCACCCCGATTCCAGGTCGGTAAACGAACTGCAGCGGGTCCATTTCTGAGCTCACCTCAGAGCGGAGGTGGCCCAGAATCAGCCTCTCCAGTGTCTTCATCATGTGTGATGTAAGATGCTGAGGTCCTTAGCCCGTGGTGTCTTAGGCACTGGTACCAAGCAGGAGGTCTTCCAGAGCTGTGGTACCACGCTCAGCTTGAGGCTGAGCTTGAAGACCTGCCCCATGATCCCGCACAGTTCGTCCGCGCAGGATTTCAGGAGCCTGGGGCTGATAACATCCGGACCAGCTGCTTTTCGTGCATTGATCCTCCTCAGCTCTCTCTTCACCTGGCTAGGTGAGAAAGCAAGGGGTGTGCTCGGGGGATGGGTGAGTCCATGGGGTTGTGATGGGTTAGTGGAATGCATGGAATGTAGGGTGGGGTCAGCTAGGCCAGGTGCAAGCAGGGCTGAATGAGGGGGGGGCATTGTCCCAGAGACGGGGCTAGAGGCAGCAGCTGGGGGGGGGGTGGCGGCAATGGGTGAGTCGTTGAACCTATTGTAGTACAAGTTCAAGTCGTTCGCCCACTACAGGTCCTTCTCAGCCTGGGGGAGGGGTGCATTGAACCCAGAAATGTTCTTCAAACCTCTCCAGACATCTCTGGTGTTGTTGTGCCTCAGCTGGTCGTCCATCTTCCTCCTGTAGTTGGACTTGCCCTGTTTGATCTTCCTCCTTAGCTCCTTTTGCACAGTCCTGAGCTCCTCTCTGGCCCCTGACTTGAAGCTCTCTTCTTCTCCTTCAGAAGAGCCTTGATGTCAGGGGTAATCCATGGCTTGTTAGCAAAGCACCGTACCTTTTTGGAGGGCACGGTGTTCTCAAAACAGAAGTTTATGTAGCATGTAATAGTGTCAGTAATGGCGTTGATGTCCTCCCCATGTGGGTTGCAGAGTTCAGACCATGCCATGGTGTCAAAGCAGTCCCTCAGACCCTCCTTGCTCTCAGTAGTCCACCTCTTCACCACACGTCGCTCCACAGGCACCAAGGGTCGGTACACAGGCTGTAGGTGGATGATGTTGTGGTCAGCTCTGCCAAGGGGGGGCAGGGGGGATGCAGAAAATGCCTCCTTGGTGTGGCATAAAACAAGTCCAGAGTCTTATTGTTCCTGGTAGTGCAGGTGACGTACTGTGTGAATGTAGGTAACACAGAGGGTGGTGCATGCATTCCCCAGAGATGAGGAAGAGGGCCTGTGGGTGCTGTGTCTGCAGTCTGCTGGTAACTGAGAGCAGTGTGTCACAGGCAGTGTCAGCCTTAGAAGAGGAGGGCACATACACAGCTATCACAATAACCTGTGTAAACTCCCGCGGCAAGTAGAAAGGCCTCATGCTAACCGCTAGCAGTTCTATGTCCTTGCATCCTTGCATCTCCCCTTTCACTGTACAGTGTCTTGGTTTACACCATCTCTCATTAACAAACACAGCCAGGCCTCCTTCTCTCCTCTTACCACTGTCCTCCGTTCTGTCCTCCCTCAGCAGGTGAAAGTAATCCAGTGCGACTGCAGAGTCTGGGATTTGAGGGGTTAACCACTTCTCCGAGAAAACTATAATCCCACACTGTCTGTACTCCTGCTGGTGTTTGTTCAGCGCTGCCAGATCGTCACTCTTGTTAGGGAGAGATCTTGTCAAGTGTACTGTATTGTGTTAGTGTAAATGCCATGTGTATGATGTGCTGGAATTGTGTCTTGAATGTGTTTGTATTTGGGACATTGCAATGGCCTACATAGACTGCTGCAACACTAATTGCCAATTATCAGGGAATTGGCTAATTGCCAATTAAGTACCAATTGGCTAAGTACCAATCTATAACTGTCAGTACTGCAGGCTGTTGGAGAGGACAAGGGACTGTTAGACGTGGGAGCAGGGCCCACCATGGTCGGCTATTGCCCAGCCCAAGACTACTCCCCTCTTTGTGGTGACTTTGCTGTGATTCTGTGGTGACTTTGCTGTGATGTTGTGGTGACTTTGCTGTGCTCTGCCGTGGCTTTGTTGTGGGTCCTTAAGTACCTTGCTGTGGGGTGATATTGTTCTGTGGGGGGCTTGCTGGTCAAGCATAGCTGGCCAGTAAGGGGGGGTCTATGTCCAGCACCCAGTGGGGTCCCAATTACAACTGTTCCGTGCCACAGTCCTGCCTTTTTGTAAGAATAAACTTGTATAAATCTACTCTGTGTCTCGGTATTGTCTGTGATCTGGGAGGATCTGTGTTTGAGCGTGCTGCTAGGCGCGACATTTCACGTTTCCATGATGATGGAGGGGAGAGCTGAACGCTTTAAACGGGCCTTTCTCTCTTGTACTTTCCGACCGGCTCGTTTGCCTCGAGTCCGTCTCCATATTTTGGCCGGAATATAATGTACATCTCTGGGAGGGGCAGGCACGCCTTCCAGCTCCAGCAGCTGATCCCGGCTGTAGGCGATATGAACATGAGGCAGCATGGATCCGACACACATCGCGTATTCAAAAGTAACAAAAGTCGCAAATGATGTCGTAAAAAATCTGGGAAAGTAGCGGGTTAAATCCTACACACCTTAATAAACATATGTACAAAAATATATACAAAATAACTGTAGTCTAAAATAACTACAGTGGAAGAAAGGAAAACGTTTGCGGAGCTGTTGTGATCGGCAGCCAACTCGCGTTGGCTCCAGAAGTGAGAACCATCTCAATGAGGATCAGAAGAAATGGACAGCATGTGAGTTAAATATGAGTGTCACAGCAAACGGTCTGAATACTTACTCAAAATGACTTTTCTTTCCGTCAAGATGGTGTGCGAAGTGTACATTAATGAGAAATAAATAGAACTTTTTAGATTTCCGCAAATGGCTGCAATAATAACTACATTTAAAACTGATAATGATGGAGGAGGTGAGGATGGACTGCGGTCTTAGAATGATGAATCCTAATATTAAGTAAATTGAAAGCTTGTGCCCCGTTGCTGTGAATGCTGTATCCAGAGAAGGGCCCAAAACCGATTTAAAAAGTAATGGTTTGATTTGAAATCAGAGACTAAAAAACATAAAAGACAGGTGCTGGCCACTGGAGGGGGGAAGACTGGACCAGAGCAATCTTAGCTGGACCAGCGCATTGTGACCTAAATTGGACTGACAGCCTTCATGGGTGTGCCATTGGCCGAGGATTTAGATACAATCTGATGAAGCGATAAACATAGCTCTTCTTTATTACCTACACAAGTATGATATCATTTTCCACATCAAGTGTACTTTTAATGAATAAAGTTTAATTTCCGACATTACATTTCTGATGGAATAGTATAGAACAAAATGGTCCTCACTGTTAGAATTTTAAGGATGTGTCCTTCATATTGAAAACAAATAAAAGTTATTTTTTACACCACATGTAAGTCTTTTATCAAATAACTCTTTAAGGTGAGGAAACAAGATTATGCATTTAAAAATGTGTAATGTGTCAAATGTGTAAAAAGGCAAGAATTGCTATGAGTGAGATGGAGGAGATCCGTTTCTCTCATCATAGGAGCCCATTCCTTGCAGTTGCAGAGTAAGGTCGGGCTCTCCAAGGACCCCCTGGGTTGTGACTGTGGCTTGGAACTCCCTCTTGTCCGTCATGCCTGTCTGCTGGAGAGACTAAACAGCATCACCCTTCTAAGCAGAAACATGGAATTGATTAGCTGGTCACTAAGTGCTATTGACACAATTTTTTCAAAGAGAACTCGGGGTTGGGGGAAACCCGCCTGTCCTGATGGATCGTCTCCAGCTGGATACATGATGGACGCATGGGATAAGTGGCGTGTCGTGTGCCTGTCTGAACTTTCGGTCGAGAATGTTGAGGATCTCTACATATTGGGATTTATGATTGCCGGGTTTCTGATGATTGGATTAGGCGTTGCCTTGGGATATCGACAAATTATCAAAACGGTGTCAGCCGTTAAAGGCCCCTTTAAGCTGCCCCACTTGATTGATGCGATGGGCAGGGCTGTTGGTGGCCAAAGTGTGACTTTACAGCGCATCAAGGAGAGACTGATGGCTCTGCAGGGTATGGTGGAACGTATTGACCAACAAAATGGAAGAGTGAGAGATATTGAGTGAGACATTGAGACATTGAGTGAGACTTTGTTTGTTGGGTGTAAATTAACTCTACGAGCAATTGCATGCGTATATGCTTTCGGCCCCAAATTCCTGTACGGCCGTGCCAGGTACCAGGGGCTACCCTCCCCCATCTTGGAAGATTGATGCACGAAGTCTCTCTACACTTGCATATTATTGTAGCGACCCCCACAGACATGTGTGTGCGGCATGTTGGACTGTTGGGTTTGTGGCCACTGTTCGGTGTTTGCGGGGTCTAACATGCCCATCAACCCGTTATCTGCCAATCACAGGCATGCACAGATGTTCAGTTGCAGGGCATCCTGTTGGTTGGTGGAGGGACATGGGAGGGGGGTTGGACTGAAAGGTTGGGACATTGTTAAAACCAGGTTTTTACCGTTTTAGCGCTCTCTTATGCCTGGGTTTCAAGAGAGCTGGTCGCGATTGTTCTGTGTCGTGATACGATTGCGTTTATTAATTTGGCGTAGGCTACAGCCAAACAATAGCCTGTTTACCTTTTAATAAACGATCAATAAACATTGCGTGCCTGTTGCTTTCCGACCAAGGCTGGTCATTACATTATATTCATTTATGACACACAGACTGATATATTTCAAATATTTATTTCAATTTTGATGATTATGACTGGCAACTAAGGAAAATCAAAAATTTCTCCGAAAATTTGATTATTGTGAAAAGGTTCAATATTGAAGACACCTGGTGCCACAATCTAATCAGCTAATTAACTCAAAACACCAGCAAATGCCTTTAAATTCAGATTCAGATGGTCTCTCAGTCTAGTTTTATAGTCTACACAATCAAGGGGAAGACTGCTGCCTTGACAGTTGTCCAAAAGATGACCATTGACAGCTTGCACAAGGACGGAAGGAAGGTCATTGCAAAAGAAGCTGGCTGTTCACAGAGCTCTGTGTCCAAGCACATTAATAGAGAAGCGAAGGGAAGGAAAAGATGTGGTAGAAAAAAGCGTCCAAGCAATAGGGATAACCGCACCCTGGAAAGCATTGCGAAACAAAACCCTTTCAAAAATGGGGGGGGGGGAATTCACAAAGAGTGGATTACAGCAAGAACCACTACACACAGACATATTCAGGACATGGGTTTCAGTTGTCGCATTCCTTGTGTCAAGCCATGCAGCCGTATACCAGGAAGTTTTAGAGCACTTCATGCTTCCTGCTGCTGACCAACTTTCTGGAGATGCAGATTTAATTTTTCAACAGGGCTTGGCACCTGCACACAGTGCCAAAGCTACCAGTACCTGGTTTAAGGACCATGGTATCCCTGTTTTTAATTGACCAGCAACCTCACCTGACCTTAACCCCATAGAAAATGTTTAGGGTATTGTGAAGAGGAAGGGAGCTGAAGGCCACTATCAGAGCAACCTGGGCAGTGCCACAGACTGATCTACTCCATGTCATGCCACAGTGCTGCAATAATTCCGGCAAAAGGAGCATAAATTAAATATTAATTGCTGTACATGCTTATACTTTTCATGTTCATAGTTTTCAGTTGGCCAAGATTTCTGAAAATACTTTCTTTCTATTGCTTTTAAAGTAATATTCAAAATTTCTGAGAATTTGGGCCGATAAATTGTCAGTTATCATAAATTATTTTAAAAATAAAGATTTTAAATATATCAGTCTTTGTGTGATCAATGAAATTAATATACAAGTTTCACTTTTTGACTGGAATTAGTTAAATGAATCAACTTTTGGATGATATTCTAATAATATGATCGACACCTGTAGATCAGTTGTGCCCACATAAGGTGCATTTTAAAATTGCATGCACTCCACATAGTTTGGATTACAATTTTACCAATTTTGGAGTTGGGATTTTCATAAGGTATTGCAGCCCTCTAAATCTTCTCTCCAAGGATGCATAAAAAATAGGTGCTGGTCATTTAGGTGGAACCACTACTTGTGTACAATTTTAGGAGTTAACAACAAACTGCCTGTCTCCGGATGTGTGAGTAGTCTGCTAGTTTGTTTGCTCAAGGACGGCAATTCCGAAATGTGCAAACCCATGATAAGTAAAGAAATTGGACTCGAAAGTTCTCATCATTCAGCAATGTAAGAGCTTAGAAAAAAGACTAATTTGTCACTACGATATGCCATAATCTCACAATTGTGATTTACTTAGCAATATAACCGGCCACATGACTCCACACCTCACTCTAGTCAATTAGGTTGTCCCAAAATAGATAATAGTCCAGGACAAACAAATATATAGCGATTATATATAATAAAAACCTACCCACCTCAGTGTCTTTATCCTCCAGCAGTAAATTACTGGGTACAGCATTGAACTCCATTGTTTCCTTATCTTTTTCCATCTGCACTGACAGCCTATGATGAGAAAGCCATCATACACTGCATGACCGTATGTTATCACTTGTCTGCCTCATGGTATCACTTCATGCCTCATGAAGTGCCAATCTATATTGTTTGTTAAGACTTGAAAATGACAGATGAACAAACAATTAGCCTCTGCCTGTTAGCTGACTTGGTTAGCTCCGTTGAAAGAATGAATCCCGTTTCAGCTTTTCAAACATGACCAATTGATAGTATAATTGAATGCATTGTCTTACACTGCAGGTCTAACAGAGGCTTGGAGATTCAGTCTCACAGGTTGCAGATCCCAGCCCTGTGCTCGCTGGACTTTTCCCGAGACACAGGAAGCCATCTGAGGGTATGTCAGCATATAGGAAAAGCAGGCTTATTCATTGACATTTAGCTATTCACAGGGCCTATAAAATCAAAATGTTATAAAAAAATAAATAATTACATTGTGTGAGACACTTAATTATGGTGTAGAAAAAAAGACAACCGAAGCAGGCCTTCAACGCTACCTTAAAGTCCAGACTCATAAATCCCAGAGCAAAGCCCACACAATCAGGGTTGCTGGATGGTCTTGCGATAGTCAGAGGAGTGAAGGAAACATGGATAGTGCTACTACTGCTTGCTGGAACCACCTAGAACAACAATGTTCAAATTCAAACAAGAAAATTATTTTAGTTTTTATTGCCAGTGTTTTTCTGCTCATTTCAGAATCAGAATCATTTATTAAAGGCCACACAACAGAGTTGGTGGAATTTGTTTTCGGTACAGCAGTTAATGCTCACATCTCTCGTGTCAGTTCCATCATCAGCAACAGAGCACATATATTTGCATATGTGATTTCCCAGGCAGACAATACTTTTAGCGTAAGAAATCCAATATTCTAAATACACGTAGCATGATGGATGATTATTGTTTTTATTAAAGGTTAAAGGTTGTAGTATGCCACTGGGCACTCAGAGTACCCAGTCGTGTAATGTAGAGTAAGTGGCCCCATAACGTTCCAGACCCCATTATCATCCACAATGTTTCTTTCCGTAAATTTCTTAAAGAAGAAATGCAGCAGCAATGAAAGAAAGTTTATCATCGATACGTTGTGTAAGGGGTCCCATTATTGTTCACCTAGCTCACAATGTTCTTCAGACAATTTATGAAAATGCAGATGAATAACAAATAAAAAACACTATGTCACAACTTTGTAATTTAATATGTAAACACACATCTATACTATAAAATTCCAGTTTTAAAAGCCAATAAGGATATACCTTGAGATAGTTTCCTAATTTTCTGTAGTTAGCCAGGGGGTCCCATTATTGCCCACCCAACCACTTTCAATGGAGAAATGACAGTTGGATGCTGAGGAAGGCAGATGCTACATACAGTTTAAGAGCCTAAACTCAACCCTCAAAGTATGAAGCTGTAATTTGATGAGCAGCAACATCTATTCACCAATCACCAAATTATTTTTAATACCCTGTATATACTCTGTATATTCTGCTTACGCTACCTGTTTTGCACTTCTGATTGGATGCTAACTTCAATTCGTTACCCTGTACTTGTACGTGTGTAATGACATTAAAAATGAATTTAATCTAATAAAATGTGTACATATTGCTGAGTGACTTTCTTCAGTTGTTGCTGCATTTCTTCATTAAGAAACTGACGGAAAACACAGTCGTGGACTATAATGGGGTCTGGAACGATAGAGAATTAAAATGGACGATAATGAGGCCGCATAATCTACACATCTTTTGTTGCTGCACACCAAATTACATTTTCCTAATTTGAGATTTGAGTATGTAAATATGCTTTCGAACCGTATATGTAGCATCTGCCTTACTCAGCGTCCATCAAAGTTATGTCCTAACGTTAAGGTTAGCTTGTAGTGTAGCTAGTGTGGTTCCTGATGTAATTTTTCCCATTGAGACGGTATCGGTCCACCGCTACCGCTAAGATTTCTCGGACTTCAGTTGTTAGGAATTATTCCAATTTAATTTACGTCCAGACTTTTGTCAGCGCTGCTAAAGTTGCTGCTACGAATGTCATTTCTTCAGAGGAAACATCTAAGACTAAAGCTGCTTAAAAGCCATACTGGAATATTGGACTCCTACATATCAGATCTCTATCCACAAAAGCCATTTTGATTAATTATCTGATATATGAATGCAGCCTGGACCTGATTGGACTCACCAAAACCTGGTTAAAACCTGATGCCGCCTCTGGATTTCATGTACCTGCATATTCCTCGTTTCTCTAAGAAAGGTGGTGGTGTTGCTATGATCTATGAGGCCAGTTTCAACTTCAGCCTAAAATCTCTGAACACAAATATTTGAAATGATGTGCATCAAACCATTTTTGTTTAGCCTGGTTGTACCGCCCACCCGGAGCCCTTACTCCCTTTTCTTGGAGGAATTTGCTGCTCTTGTGATGTATATTGACTACCGACTACTCTCTTTTTGGCTCTCGACAGAGGCGGTCACATTTTTCTCCTCTCCCTCCCCTGACCTTCCCCTGACCTTCCCTGCTTGCTCTATCATGTGTCTTGTCTTTTGTCTGTACTAGAGAGATTCTCTCGGCACCACCCTTCAAAGCAAGAAACATGGAATTGATTAGCTGGTCTCTCAACGTATTGACAAATCCTACTGTCCTGATGGGACGCCTGGGAGAAGTGGCATGTTGTGTATTTGGCGGTGGAGGACGTTGAAGATATCTTTCTATTCGGAACCATGATTACAGGCTTCTGCTGATTGGATTGGGCACTGCCCTGGTATATTGGAAAATTAATGAAACGGCTACAGCTGTCAAAAGCTAAGGCTGCCCGACATGATTGATGCGAGGGGCAGAGCTGTCGATAATCAATACTGTCACTTAGATAACATCACTGAGAAAATGGATAACATCATCAAGTACCGTATTTTTCGGATTATAAATCGCTTTGGATTATAAATTGCACCAGCCAAAAAATGCATAATAAAGAAGGAAAAAACATATATAAATTATACTGGAGTATTTGTGAAATTATGTAATAATGATGTGAAATGATACAATAATGTGTTAATAATTTAATGTTAATAATGTTAATGATGTGAAATGATACAATAATGTGTTAATAATTTCACACATAAATAGCTTCAGAGTATAAATCGCACCCCTGGCCAAACTATGATTTTTTTCCGATTTATAATCTGAAAAATTCGGTAATTGCCGGCTCTCTGGAGGACCGAGGCAAGATTCATAGACCTGGGGCCCGTTCTTCGTACGTCGCTTAATACATCCGAGATCAAATGACACATCCAAGATGATTTCATCCTGCTAACCATGATTCGGCTAACTGGGTTTTTCGAACAAACCTGTTGTGTATGATTAGTATCGCTGGATTTAGTTATCTGAGATAATTGCGCGATCATGTGTTGGCTTAAAAGGGGATATGTATCGATAGTAGAAACATTGATCAGCAACGCTGCTATTGGCTGTTCAGCATGGCCAAAGAACGTGCCCAGTTTTTCTCCCAATAAGAACAAGATATTTTAATGCAAGGTTATGCCGAACTTGAGTCGTTATTTAAAACACCTCAAAGTCTGCAAATGCCAGGAGAGTGGGCTGGCAAAAAGTATCAGAGAAATTAAAGTAAAAGTGAAATACAATTCTACAAAATGGTAGGCTTTAATTCATACTGTCTTTATTTTAAAAAGCCACTTATTTTTCCTCCCTTTTAAAAACCACTGTTAAATGATGTGTTGTCTATTTATAACAGCCACAAAGAAAAAGGCTGAAAAAAACAGTATCTCTCAACAGTTACACTTTATCCCGCAATACCCGATTAATTTGAAAAGCTCTGCAAATTATTCTCCCACCTTCCGCAAGAGGTTGCTCACGTATGGCTGTGACAGACTTCCCTATCTCCTCCGCTTATAAAGTCTCAATCTAATCTTGTTTACATGAAGTAAAGCTGCTCCCAAGTAGGTTTGATCTTACGGACCTGTTGCTATGACGACAAGTCTAGGATGAGCTTCGAAGAACCAAACGAACCAAGATCATGCCAAATCGTCAACAATCAAATCCAGCTGAGTTAGTGACATACGAAGAACGGGCCCCAGGATAGCTGTGGAAATTGAGCAGCGGCAAAAAACAATGCTTATCTACTCCCAACCCCCTTTCACCCCTTTTGAAGAGCGATGCTGAGACTCTCAGTCTAACCCCCCCGCCCCCCACAGCTATCTGTGGTTGCTGCCTGCTGGGGTCACGATGACCAAGGATCTCCATGGCAACACAATCTGCGAACTGAGAACCTGACTGATTGTACCCAGGCAAAGGCACCAACCCACCTACACACACAATAACTTTCACCTGCTACCAGATACGCATCACTCCCCCCCCACCCCCATCCAACGCCTTTGCCTGCTTTCCTCCCAGGGTGGCTGGTGGGTCTGTGACCAGCGTCTACCTGCTGCAGGTCCAGATGCTCCTTGCTACCCCATCCCACTCCCCTTTGCAAGTCATGTGTTTCTGTATTGTATACTGTATGTGCTTTTTTTTCTCCTCCCCTCTTCTCATGTTATGCTGAAACTTTCTAGATGGCGCTGAATTTCTAGTAGCCATCACATAACTCTGGAAATGGCGAGTATTCTACCTGCAGCACTAGAAGCACTTGCTGCACCAGATAAATCTCTGAATTATAAAATTCAGGATCTGAATCTAACTCTTCAGCTTTTGCTGGACTCTGTTGCCCCTCTCAAATTGAAAAAAGAAGGATAAGAAACTGGCTTTGTGGTCCACAAAGAAATTCAAAGAGTCCAAAAAGTCCACTAGGAAACTAAAACGTAAGGGGTGTACCACTAAATTGGAGGTCTCTTGCCTGGCCTGGAAGAACAACCTACTGGATTACAAGCAAATCCTCAATAAGACCAGATCAGAAAACCTTTCTAAGTTGATTAGTAAAAACCAGCACAATGTTAAATTTCTGTTTGATAACGCTGCCAAACTCACTAATAAAAGGAACACGGTGTGAACGGTGTACGGATCTTTCTCCAAATTAATTTATAGAATTATTCGACCACAAAATGAATGCAATAAGGGACAAGCTGCAGACCAGTCATGGCCAATTTGCCATGAACACTGAAGATCCCTCTATACCAGGCACGCTGCATGTTCAGGATTTCAAGTCACTTAAACCCTATTTCTATTGAAGCCTTCAGAAAACTGACAGTCGTTGAACCCCACCAGTTGTCTTCTTGACCCCCTTCCTGGCAAACTTCACAAGGAACTCCTGGCTATTATTGGACCACCTATGCTGAGTATTATTAATTAATATATTGTAACTAGCCAAATCCCTGATGATTTAAAAAAATCTATTATTAAGACATTACTAAAAACGTGGATCCTGGATATCTCTGCAACTACAGGCCAATTTTAAATCTGCCATTTCTGAAAAAAATTCTGGAGAAAGCTGTAGCACAACAGCTCACTGTATATTACTTCAAATCAGCTATATGAATTTCTCCAGTCTGGATTTCGCCCCCAGCACTGAAACTGCACTAGCAAAAGCAGCTAATGATCTACTATTAGCTTCTGATTCAGGCTTTATCTCTGTCCTGATTCTCTTCCACCTGAGTGCAGCATTCGACACTGTCGATCCTCAGATTGTCCTGGAATGTATGGAAAACTAGAAAAAAAATCCTAAAGAAATTTAGAGTGTGCGTGACTCTGGCCCGGGACTCTCCCCCATACATCACTGACACTGTTGAGTAATTTATGACTTCTACCATTGCTTAGGTATGTGACTGATCAAGCTTTCAACAGGTGTTCATTTGCTGATGCACTAGTAGTAGCGTAAACACTAATTTCAGCAGGATTAAAGACAGCTCCACTTGAGCACACTGCCACAGTTTAAGTTTAAGTAGTAAGCAAGCAGTAAACAATTGGTCACTCTGTGTCAGGTAGCACTTTACATTACAGTTCAGTAGCATAGTATGAGTTTGGTTCTAATTTGATAATAGTGATGAATGCTTTCAAAAACTTAGAGTGTAAAATGACCCAAATACATCCAATGCCAGAATTAGGCCATCCAACGGCTATGACTTTGGTATTAGAAATACACCTTTTATCAAAATGATACCGCATTATAAATATCAGATAACATTATACAGTTATACAGCTGTGTTAAATGTCAAATCAATCCACATGCAATCAAACATGTAACAAATCAGGATTCAGCAATAAGCTAGCATCAAAATTCACAAAAAGCACTAGGTCACACAGTTCTGATATCACACTAACAAAAAACAGTGCTTTTTATACAACATTAATTGAGAAAAACACACACGCACATACACACACGCACATACACACACACATATATATAATCGCACACCTAGTGCTCACACAGTTCTGATATCACACTAACAAAAACAGTGCTTTTTATACAACATTAATTGAGAAAAACACACACGCACATACACACACGCACATACACACACACATATATATATATATATCTATAGATAGATACATATATGTGCATACACACAGGCAGTCTATACATTAATGACTTAATGATGAACTGTCAATCAAACCATTCAGTGCAATGAATCACTTCAATCATCTTCATAACTGCCGATCCCGACCACCCACACACCTCCCCAATATCTCGTTAGATTCCTATGGACCCCACCACATGAACCCTGCCCTCAAACCCCCCCGCACGAGCCCCCCCGCGAACGCCGATCGCCCCCCCCCTCCAAAAACGACCCTAAACGGTCAAAATGCACACAAATAACCCCCCCCATGACCCTCCACCACCGTCCTGACTGATAAGCACATGAATACATATAAGCCCAAATGTTAAAGAAGTCAAAAACCCACATATTAGATAGCATGCTAGCGAAACATATGCTGATGACTAACAATTAGCTTAAGCGCTAATTTCAGCATTGGTCGCTAATGTTAGCAAACAGCATATCTTTACAGTTAGTTGGAATATCAGTTGTAAATCCTGACTGATAAGCACATGAATACCTATGAGCCCAAATGTTAAAGAAGTCAAAAACCTACATTTTAGATAGCATTCTAGCGAAAGAGTTGAAAAAGATGTTCGCTTACCTTAGAGACTTAGAGCCAGAGAGGAAGAGTTGAGCTGGAGTACAGTTTGTAAATACACCCGAAACAAAAAGAGCCAATTTGATTCCTCCAGTAAATATCCTCCAATTAAAGTTAATAAATGTTAAATGAATTACTGTTCATAAGGATTTCTGGCCAAACCGTGTTTCCAATCATAAAACCAGGTAACGTGAAGCCGGCTGAGCCCTTCCTGAACGTCTACATAGGCATTTTGTGTTGACAAGTGAAGACATGTGCTCTTGGGAGCAATTCTAAAAAGTGTTAGTTTTGTTTTCCTCCTGAAATTTTCCTGACACTTTTAACATGGGAGTCTATGAGGCGGTTCATGGGTGCTGCAGCCGAATTTTCGCATGTCAAGCTAAAACAATAAATCTGACAGATAAAGTAAAGCAAGTGTGAGCTAGAGGACACATTTTCCTACGTTTCTATGTATAAATTGTGGCTGTAGTGGTGCATTTGAGGCCATGGTAGTCAAATAAGTTTTTTTTTTTTTTACACATTTCTCTCTCTTCTCCCCACTCTAGCGATGACATCTCCACTCTACCTCTCAAACATTCTCTCCATTGACACCAAATCATTTTTTTGGTGTGGTTTTTGGCAATTTTGGGACAAAATTGTTAGCCAAAAGTCTTAGAAAAATCATCGCACACATGTCGGGGCCGAGCCACACGTTTTGATATAACTTTTGTGTATATGCGTCAAAAACTCTGGTAGGTGTTTTGAGCCAAAAAAACGGCGTAAGAATAAGCAGAATAATAATAAACGCTAGTAATAACATAGTGTGCGCCTTGCAGCACGCACACGATTATGCTGGGATTTCTGGTACTTCACTCCAGTGGTTTAAATTGTATTTATTTGATAGATCACAGTTTGTCCACTATGATGGCTACTCATCCAGGAGCCCCCCGGTAAAATAGTACCATAGGGTTCTGTCCTATGTCCAATTTTCTCTATACATGCTGTCCCAGATAGCAAGTTGATTCCGTGCCGGATCTGGCCTGAATGTTGCGCAGCATTCGGCCCAGATCCGTAATACGGAGTTGGGCCGGTGTCTTTTTGCATCGCGGCCCAATGCTGGTGCGGATCCGTTTTACGGATCCAGAACGGAACAGGGATAGGACTGGCCCAGACCCGGAAAGCGGATTGTCCCGTATTGAAAATGACACCGGCCCGGCTCCGTATTACGGATTTATTTATCAATGAAAATGGCCCATGCAGTTGCTACCAGTTATTTAATTCAGAGCATTGAAAACATAAAACATATGTCACAGAGCAAATAATACCGTCAAATGTTTTTGTATCTTAGTATTCAAACTCTGTTGTAAACAGTTGACTTACATAAGAAATAAAATCTCAAAAGTCCTGCATAGTTTTCAAAAGGTTGCATTTTTATTTAAGAAATAATAAACAGTAAGTAAACATTAACTACAATATATAAAAGGTATATACATGTCACATGTACTCAGACATGTAAAGGGATGTATATGTACACATCCCTCTACATGTCTGAGTTCATCAAGGAAGCTGGAGCAGTAGATGACCTGTGGTAAATAAAGGTAAGACCACTTTACACACATATAATTACATTTGTATAGACAAGGTAACATACAATTTTCCATTGGCTGTGTTTGGAATGAAAGGTATTCAGTTTGTAAAATACAAAAAAAGCTGAAAAGAAATGTAGAACACTTAAATACCTGCTGCGTTCCTTACGTCCACCCCCACGGTCAGACGCAAGGTTAAACCATCTTATGGTGTGTTTAATGATTTCGGTGTCTGTGGCACCACTGCAGACACTGCACCTCCTCACTGCACCTGTACAAAAATTACAGACCCTCATATCCATCAGTGTCTATTTATCTAGTTACATCAACTCGAAATAGTGAGAAGAAGATTTTGAGGGAACCTATTTTCTACTCACGCATGAGTACAGCCTTTGCCTTCATTTGGCAAAACCTTTTTTTGCCATTCACACCCTTCCAATTTATTCTTTTGGCAACACTGTCGGAAAACATGTGGGCCAGGATGTTCCAAGTCACCTTTTTAGTGTCCTGTCCCCCTATTGAAGCTAGGACTGCTATCTGTTGTATGAAAAACAAATATTAGGAAACCATCACAGGAATTACTCTTTTTGAAAATAAGATCACAGTGATATGCACTCTGAGCAAAATAGTTCAATGGAAAGACAGACAGTATGTACCATATTTTTTTTTGCAGCAGCATTACACTCCTCCTGAAGCCAGGCTTCAAAATCATCTACTTCCCCTAGAGTCTCCAAAGGGAAACACACATCCACTGGCATTTCAGAAGGGCATAGTCTTTCATTGCCATCTATTTTAGCAGCCAAGTGGTTTATCATTGATAACATCTGTGTTTGTTGGTGCTTCATATGTTCCAATAAGGTGAGCATTTGCAATTGGGCTCCTGCAAATAAGAAGAAAAAAAACAAGGGGAAAAAATTTAATACTGTCAACATGACCAACTAAAAATTGAGCATGAGTGCAGACAGTTTTACACAAACCACACAAATATGTAACAATGGAGCTTACCACTACATGGAATTGGTCCAGTCCCAGACCTTGCCACTCGGCATGTCGGTGTAAACAGGCGAACACCATCCCCTGTGGACCCACTTATATAATCCCCTGGAGAGGAAGCCCTACGACGTGGTAGAGGAGGATGCATTGAAGTTCCAGGTTGTGGAAGAGGGTTTAGGGGAGTTATAGGTGGTGGTGGAACCTGTGGGGCCTGGTAGGACAGTGACACAGATGGACACTGCCGAGCTGGCTGGGGGGTTGCCTTCTGTGAGACAGGCTCATCACTTTCCTCCCCATCGGTGTCACCAAATAAGTGCCTGAATTAAAAAAAAAAACAGACCAAAAAGATCATTTAGTTTTCAATGTTTGAGTTGAAAAAATCTGTCATGCTGAAACTAACCTTGGCTTGATTTTTCTCCGTGGTCTGATATCCTCCTCAGACTCAGACTCTAAGTCAGACGTGTTGCAAGTCAATGACTTCCTGAGTGACTGTCTTGCTGACAAAAGGTCACCTAGAACATAAAAACATTGACTGGTCAAAACATGTGTTTAATGACACATTCATCCTAAAATTGTGAACTCAAAATGGGATTATAGACTAGTCTATATTTTGTCTGTGAACACAAGGCAATTGTTTTGCAATTACCACACCAAAAGTGCTTTTGTCAGTCTGTTTTATGCTACCTAGAATATATAGTTTCTTCTTTGAAACAGGAGAAACCTTCTCACAGGTTTCTATCACTGACTGACTAAAGCGTTACTCAAATGTGTTTTATCACAGGCATAGAGAAATGTGACGCCACTCCGACGCCATATTAGGATGCATGTCTGAAAGGCTAGCTCATACTGTATTTGTGAAGTGTATGTCCTTACTTGCTCATATAAACATAAAAATACACATACTGTATGTTACATACCACAAGTTTTCAGAACTGTGCAATCATGTTGTTCCCAGTCCTCTCCAGGCTCCTCTCTTTGTCTGACTGCTCTATTTATTCTTTCATCAGTGGTGTAGCATGGCCAAAATGATGCTCCATCACTGTACCAGTCAGATGGTACAACTGAAACAGTTTTGGTCTGAATAAATTTGACCAAGTGATACATTCTG
This sequence comes from Neosalanx taihuensis, assembly GCA_030340665.1. Classification (NCBI taxonomy): domain Eukaryota; kingdom Metazoa; phylum Chordata; class Actinopteri; order Osmeriformes; family Salangidae; genus Neosalanx; species Neosalanx taihuensis. The sequence goes on along the minus strand of CM059304.1, from coordinate 6,175,209 downwards.
AAAGAAAAAAACGAAATGTCAGTCAGTCATTCCATTTGTATGCCAGTGAAGAGAAAGAATACTGTATATTTGCACTTGAACAAAGTCCAGGACCCTGCTTTCTTGTCTTAGAATAGTGTAAAGGACCCAATTTGTTGTTGCCAAACAATTCCCAGCTGGCACTAAAGTGTTTAACTTTGTCAGTGGTGTTTGGAACGGGACCATTATATACGGTCTATATATCATTTACATTTATTCATACATATACTGTACATAGCCTACATAATACATATATTACTTAATATATTACTTAATATTATATTATGATCATTAAAAAAAGATACAAAATGAAAAGAATAGTTACATAATTTTTTTAGCATTATCAAATTTATTATACATTACAAAACTTATCAACAAAGGCTTGTCAAGACAACAAAAGTAATTGTAGGAAGTAAGAAACTGACTGAACTTTTCCAAATGGACAATTAAGACAATAAGGTATCTAACAATTAGTAAAGTTTCAGAGCTGCTCTCTGTACCTGACACTGGCTATGTGATGTTGAATTGATCAGTGCGTTAATAATGGGATCCGCTTTTTGAATAGTTTGCCTGCCACTCACATTCCCGCGGTTAGCCTAACTTAGACTACTTGTAGAGATGCTGATGCAGAAGGGGGATAGCTACAAATCCACCTCTATGGGGCAATGCTACGCACTTTTGAGAAAGGTCTGAAGCTTTGGCATATTTAAGGTCATCTGAAAGGTGAGATACTCTGTACACATTCAGGAAATCTGAACTGAATGGGTATTCATAAAAAAACAATCTCTTTGTAAAGGCTCTGTACAACACGTAGACTCCATCAAAGCAATCAACAATGTTGCATATGCTACAAACATCATTTCCAATGATGAAGACATTATTTCCTGTTGACACTTTAAGTGTCCACTGTTCAGTATGCATTTCCTGGTACTGTCCCTTAACTGTAAGTACATTTGTATTAAGAAGTGGTCCAACAAAGTGTGTTTTTTTTAGGAAATCGTTTGGTGTCAGGCGACGGATGGTGTTGTCTTGCTCAGACAGCCTTCTGAGAATTTGCTGAAGTGGACAATTGGGTTTTCTAACTAGTCTCTTGACTTTTTGCAAATAATTTTCATATGGAAAAGCAGAAATGTTCCCCAAACAACCGTGCAGCATAACATCTTGTGGGAGATGGATTAAGGCATGAACATTATAAACAATTTCACTTTTGTCATATATCTCCCCAAAATGGTTCACAAAGCTTTTCAGTAATGTCTCTGCATACGATGCAGCAGTTAAAGAAAGTTGTGGACTCAAAAGAATAGAGATCCCAGCATAGAGAAGCATGAAGTTGTTGTACATATTGGTGTCAATGAAAGAAGCCAAAACGACAGGGCCAGTGTACAGAAGAAATTCCCTGAACTCAGTAGCCTTCCAACGATCAACTTCTCTCATCGACCTTGGCTTTCTGGCAAATTCTACTGGAAGATAAGCACGCATTTCCACCAGACAATCTGAGAGTCTGCTGAAAATTCTTGGAGGCAACCTTAAATGTAGAGGTCCTCGGAGCCAGGTAAGTATAAGCTTTCTAACAACTCCTAGACAGACAAGATGCATGTAGTCAAGAGGATATTGGGATATCATACCCACATTACAACCCTCAAAAGGGTATGATCCATCATGATGGTGCTCTTCATCTATTCTCTGTGCAAATGATTCATCCGTTCTTAGTCTGTGCTCAGTCAAAGGGTAGCTAATTTTTCTGTTCATGTATCGTCCACGCTGTGCACATTTATCACAGCCCTGATAACTATTATGAGACTTGGTGTTCTTAATGAAAGATCTAGCAGGTGTGTCACAGATAACAGTGTGTAACTTCAGACTTATATTTTTTCCTTTAAAATCAAAACCCTTTTCTAGATTTTGCAATTCCTGGACAAAGTCTTGCATGAATTCTACAGCACTGGAAGGTTTTTTGGCACCACAATATAGTCCAATTATGACAGGTTCCTTCATTGGATGACTAACCAAGAGTCCCAGAATTGGCCAAAACTGCATGTTTGAACTTTTGAACAAGGGTAACCCATCTATATTGATTTGAAGTCTTAATATGCAACCATCAACAACTAAATGTATCATTTCTGACAGTGCCTTATGAAGAGATGTCAAAATACCAAAATAATAATACAGTCCACCACATTTTTCCTTGATGGTATAATTGATTTTTGTTTTTAAAATTGTCCTAGCATCCTTCGGTAGGTCCGAATGATAGGGCTGCAAGATGGTCAACAGAGCAGTCAGGGCAACAAGAGAGACTCCAAAATTTAATGCCCAACAGCTAATACTGTCACCAAGGCTTGACGTCTCTTGCTCAAACTCATCATCCGATCCATTTGAAGTCACTGTGGAATCTTGTTGGAGAGGAGTGAAGCCCATTCCGTCTGTATGTGTGTCCTCTACATCTCCTTCCATATATTCCATCTCCTGCACATACTCCTCTGCCTCACTTTCTTCTGGATCTTCCTCCCTCTCTTCTGCCCCACTTTCAATCCAATCATCATGTGCCCTAACTTCCTCTTCAGTTTCATTCCCAACCTCTCCTTCTGTAAGGTCTTCTGTCATTATTTCTAATTGCCTGTCCACATCTCTATGTGCCCTCCTCCAAAGAGTCGACTTAGAGACTGCTTTCAGCATTTTTATTGACAAACTAAAAAAAAGAACATTGTTTTGAATGTTCCTGTTCTTGTTAATTTTACTGATAAAGATGCCTGCTTAATTTTAGAATTCAGACATTTATCTGAATGACAAAAACGTATTTTACTCATTGTAAAACACTTTTTACTCATTGTTTCCAAGGGGTTCCATAAATATTGTAACCCATTGTATTTTTGTGTTTGACTCACCTTCCTGCTGTGCTGAGGACGTGATGTGTGACTGTTATTCCAGGTAAACTTCGAACTGAAAGAATAAAATTAATTTAAATTTTAAACTCGGGACTCAAGATCATGTTTTAACAAATGAATACAATCATACATTATTTCTCATATCAGAATCAACTAATTGAGTGCTGTCACAAATTATATGGTGAAATAATAACATTAAATTGCATGATTTTTGATTGGCCGATTGACTCTGAAAACTAGCTGTTCACAAGCAACAACTTGCTTCTGAATGGTCATTTCAAGTGATTGACAGTTGCCGTGTCTCTGAAGGTAGAGCTATTTGTGACATGATCAGTAGGGTACAGTACCGACAGCGACGTCGATGAGAACAGTTTTAACCAACATCGAGGTAAGCGTGATAATTCCTGCTGTATGTGCAACAACAAGTAATATTTAATTTAAATGATAGAACACCGTATATTTGTTACGATTGTGTTGTAGCTCGTACACAATGGCAAATCTGGCAAATGTTCCGTTATAGTACTGAGCTAGGCTACAGTAGACAAAACTAGCTATATTTGACCTGCAGTACAGTACTCTGCTAGTTTATTTTAGAGCAGTTCTCCAAGTCGTGGTTTTACAATAGCTTTTCAAATTGTAGAATGGACCGACGAATGGGCTATATATATAATAAGTTACCAACAGGTCTACTGGTAGCCGGGCATTTTTTGTTACTGTCGGTAGTTAGCTAGCTTAGCTACTAGCAGCGCTACAGTAACAAACTAACAGCACACCACTGGATCGTATTCGATGTATGTATATTCGCTATCTAGTTACAGCAGCTAGTGTATAAGGAGATGGACATAATTAGATTATAAACAGTTACCTACTTACTCAACGTTAGCAACGTTACTGTATGTCAAAAGCTGGTATAGAGTTAGCTGAAGTGTCCTCTTAACAAACTGCCCAAAATAACGGCTTTTGTCCGAATGTTTAGCCACAAGTTCACGAGACAGCCATCTCGTGCGATCAGTTTCCCGCTTGTTGACTATAACGGTTCAAAAACATTTACAGTACATGTTTGTACCGTTTTAACTGTGTTTTTATACACAGTTTGGGATGTAGAGTAATATACAATGTCTATGGACATACTGCAAAAGTAAATGCTTAACTGATAGTTGCCATGCACTTCTAAAAGTCTAACAGCAAATGTCAAATTCCTATAAGTCATGAGCTAGCTGTTACTATTTTGGCTATTAAACCAACCAAACACCTCCTTAATTACTAAAGTAAGCTTCTTGGATTACTCCTCCTCGTTTAATGTTATGTTCTGATTGCCAGTGGGTTATTGGTGATGGTGACTCTTTAGCATGTGATGAACAAATCTTAAACATGGTTCTGTAGCAAGATGAGTTTAATGTTTTTGGTTGTTTCTGTAAGAGCGTCTTACTTACTACTTTTATTTTCCAGTGAGCAGAGTGTTGAAGATTCTTCCTGGGGATCTGCTGCATATCATCAATGGTGATGGAGACTTCTGTTTGCTTCTTCTTACCTCCTGCTATAACAACCATTCTCCATTCCACAAAATAACTGTTGTCTCTACTCATTTGTCAATATATGTACAGAGGAACAAGTGCCAAGAGGGTGTTGGGTTTCATTCAAACAACCACTACACCAGCTGATTTTGCAATTGAGTTGCTCCTCTTTATTAAACGGGAGCCACAAAGTGAAATCAGATGGTGTAGTGCTTGGATACGTAAATGTTTTACAAAGTAATGTAAATGTTTTGTTAGCATGGTAGGTAATGTGGTGACAACCTGGCTGGTGTGTCACTGGCTATCCAATGTTATCAATCCATATAGCCTCTCTATTATAATTGCACATCCTTATTGCAATTTCCAGAGGGCTCATCTCATAAGCTCCGCTAATGATATCCCTCCTGGGAAATGCACATTCATATTGGTTGGTTCAGACTGTCAATAAATCTGAAAATGTACACGTTTCATGGAGTTGACTGGCTTGATATCACACAGGTTTTGCATCCCTTATGTAAGAGCCTTTTTCATTGATTATATATATTGCATCAATTCACACACCGTAACACTCATGGGAATGTAAAACTGTTTGTTGATGGACACATGGACTTGCACGTTCAATGGAAGAACATTGTGATCAAGGAATGGCCATCAAAACACTACAATGACTATAATGGAGTCTGTGATTTCAACAGCCAGCTATGGAGCGGTGTAAGGTAGAAGAGAGTGTGTCAGCATAGACTGTTCTAAGGTCCTCAGTGTCTTTAAGTTTTAGGCTTACCCATTATACCTTAAACAGACTTGTCAATTACACATTGTGGTGCTAAATGTATTTTATTGTTTAACCACCCACATGGGGCTGCACAGAGTTTGCCAACCATGGTTTTTGAGGTTGGATTATGGGGTAGATTGGTGTATAATCGGCCTTGTATATATCAGGGTGGAGGCTATGAATGCAGGTAGGCGGCAGGCCTATGAGTTTGTAACCCATTGACATTGTCTTACAATACAAAGTGTAGCACACTATGAGGGTTAAGGAAAATGTTACGATGACACAGGTTATTACTCTGGAGCGTCCTAAATGACAATGCAATTAATGTAGGCTAATAGACTATTAAATATGCAAGCTGTATTTTAAAGACTCGATGTCCAATACTTCTCATGTCTAGGAATGTGTTGAAAGTGTTTGAAACCCGATAAAGACATTAAGATTAATGACGAGAATACAATTATAATTTAGAGAAATGTCCAAATCCGTTCCAAAAACGGGCCAGTTCCGTATAATGATACTAAGAATGTAGCATTCGTATCGGATCTGGAACGGATCCACAAAACTGACGCGACTGTTACGCGGATCTGCCGGAACTCAGCCGGATCCGGCACGGAATCAGCTGCTATCTGGGGTCTTTAGGAAATATAAACAGAAGTTTTGTTGTGTATTTTCACTGCTATGCAATTACAGTATACCTCTCCCTTAAGCCTGATAAACTACCTCAAGCTCTGGAAAGATGTGTCTCCAGGATAGGAACTTGGATTGACAGCAAATTTTTCTATGAAAGAAGTACAGGAACAATTTATTCAATCTGACCTCAGACCTAAACAGCTTCAAAGTCGCTTTTTCCCGGGTTGGCTGGCGGGTCTATTGGCTGGCGCCCAGGGCTTTTTAAGATGACCGGGCTGCAGGCCAAGGATGCTGCTGGCCTACCCCACCCATATCCCCTGTGCGCGCTACCCCTTTCCCTGTTGAATCATGTGTCTTTGTGTTGTACAATTTATGTGCTCATGCTGAGGAGTTTTTTGTTTTGCTGTTCCCAAATATGGGGGCGGCTTCTCTTTTTTTCTCTCCTCTTCTCTCCTCATGTCATGTGATGTTTTTGAAACCTTGAGTTGGCGCTGTTTATAGTGCCATGGCATGTAATGTCGAAGTAAATTCCTTGTATGTGTAAACATCCAATGGCGAATAAAAACCAATTCTGATTCTGATTCTGATTCTGAAAGCCAGCTGGTAAAATATCTAGGCATCACAATGGATCCAGATCTCTCATTTGAGCATCATATCAAGCAAAATAACAGAACTGCATTTTTCCGTCTCCTTCCATCCATCCATTCATTTTATTCTTCTTAATCTAGGGCCAGGTCGGACATGAACTTCAACCTTCACCAGCTCGAATCCTCAACATTACATCTATCCGTATGGGCCAGGTACTTTATCCAGGGCTGGGTCGCGGGGACAGAAGTCTGAGCAGGGAGGCCCAGACTTCCCTCTCTGCATACAACTTCTCCAGCTCCTCCGGGGGGGATCCCAAGGCATTCCCAGGCCGGCCGATAGTGTGTCCAGTGTGTCCTGTGTCTTCGCGTGCAATCTATGCCTCTCGGCTGGCCTGGGAACGCTGGAGGAGGTGTGTGCGGAGAGATAAGTCTGGGTCCCTGCTCAGACTTCTGTCCCTGCGACCCGGCCCTGGATAAAGTACCTGGCCCATACGGATAGATGTAATGTTGAGGATTCGAGCTGGTGAAGGTTGAAGTTCATGTACACATTTTTTTCATTTAGGTTGTGTGTTTGAAAATGGACTAAAATGAACTCCACTAGACCCCCGCCCCCCTATATAACCCCCGCCCCCCCATAGAACCCCCGCCTCCCTATATTTGCACATTTCTGTTTGTACATTTTGCACCACTTGCATATGTGAGTTGTTATTGTCCATTGTCCATCTGTCCATTTTGCACATCTGCACATCTGTTACTGCACCACCTGTACATTTTGTTCACTTTGCACATCTGTTCATTTTGTTATTTTTGTTAATTTTGCACATCTACTCAATGCATAATTTGCACTAACTGTATATACATGCTACCCGGTAATTTCTGCTTTGTCTAAAATCACTTGAATCTGTACATACCCTGTATATTCTGATTATACTGTTCATACTATGTATATCTGAGTATACCCATATTTATTATATTCCGTTGTATTAACTGTTTTGCACTTCTGGTTGGATGCTAACTGTATTTCGTTGCCCTGTACTTGTACCTGTGTAATGACAATAAAGTTGAATCTAATCTAATCTAAAAAAGTATAGCAAAGAGTTAAATTACTAGTTCAAAGACTGTGACTGTGTCATCAGGTATGAGGCTTTTGTCTATTGTCTGCTAAGCTTTAGACTGAATGTTAATGGTGCTTTCACAATTTCTTAATGGTCTTTTGTCAGGCTATTTTTTACCACTTCTTAGAGTATACGTTACAATTTTAGGTTGTGATTATAACATATCAGTGTGATAATAAAACAAATTTGGAAATCCTAACATGAAAAGTCCAAAATGATATTCAATGATTAAAATAACATTTCTTGGTGTTAAATCAACACTCAAAATGAAAATACATTGGACATGTGATACCAGTGGGATCCCCACTGACATGCATCCCTCTAGCTGGAGAAGAAGGTTCTTACTAGTTGTTGTGGTGTGATGCAGTATGGATAGTCTGCAGCGTTGCCCTCATGGGGTATAATGAAGACAGAAAACAGGTTTTTGTTTTCAGCCGTTAGATAAAGCGTCCCATTCACATCCACAGTCTCCTCTTCATCACTTGTAGTTATTTCTCCTCTCTGTACGTCCCATAAATTATATGAATGAGTGATTGCATGTTAAACAAACATTCCATCATGCATGTCATTGGTAATAAAACATTGTACCATGTGAATGTGTTCCTTTTTCAAGCACTTACAAATGAGCTGCTAAGCGATGAGCTTTTTCCATCAGCGCTGGGAGTCTGGCTCAAATTCCAAATGGGTGGGGCAATGTAATCAGGCTTGCCCACCACTTCATTACCATCAGCATCCTTCAGAGGAAACGGATCCCCACAAGCCACCACCACGTCAAGCAGCTTCATGTCCCCCTGCATCAGATTGTAGCTCTCCCAGTCCATTCGGATATCTAACAAGCACACATAGGTGACAAATTAATGTGACCTCGGATGTGTTTTGTGGAGATTCCACAATTGTAGCCTTAGAGTAGGTGATACAGATTATGGGTGTCAGGAAGAGGTGTGACGAACGCCCAATGGCAAAACAACAAATGTTTGATAATGTAAAATCAACATTTGCCTGCCACATCTGAGTCCCCATGTGCGACCATATTAGCTTTGCCAACAAAAAGCTTGAAATTTCCTAGCACATATTTATGTATGTATATTATAATACATACATGAGGAGTGAGTTTAACTGATCTACACCGGTTACCTGCAATGCGACAGCTAGCACCTATTGCAATTTCAGTTAAATCAAGTATCAGATACGGAGGTTATTTTGGCAATGCTCATCTTTTTTAGACCTAACAAGATAAGTGCTTGAAAATACGACAAAGGATTTAGCTAATCGTACATCATCCATCATACACTGAGATAGGTCATCCCAATCAGCTACTAGTCCTGCACTTAATTAGGGTGTCCCTGCTTTTGGCAATAGAATTATAATATAGAATAATCTCTCTATATATGTATTATTAATATTGATTTATTCTTCTTATTTTACATGTATTCATTTAGCAGACGCTTTTATCCAAAACAACTTAATTAACTACAGGGACATTCTCCCTGAGGCAAGTAGGGTGAAGTGCCTTGCCCAAGGACACAACATCATATAGCACAGCAGGGGCTCGATCTCACAACCTTCCGATCATGAGGCCAACGCCTTAACCGTTGAGCCATCTGACTCCCATTTTACCACCCCAAAAACTTCAGCAATATTTGGATTACTTAGACAACACCCATGTCAAAATGTTAATCTTGCTTTCGACTGAGTTACTTGTATTTTTATTTACGTTCTGTTGCACAGTTGAAGAGTCACAAATCTGTTTCTGCCAAACAGTCAAGTTTTTATGCATCTAGGAACTCACTGCTAGCGTAATGTCCTTACGTTACCCCACCTCAGCCACACAACGATGTCAGCAACACTTCTGCCTTAGCTAAAAGCTTACTTTTCACTAGAGCTATGTACCTATAAATGTAGAATATTTTTAGCTACAGTTGTGGTCAAAAGTTTACATACACTAGTGAAGATCATGTATGCCATGGCAATATAGGGTTTTCAATAAACTCTACAACTCTTATTTTTCTGTGATGGAATGATAAGGAGCACATATTTCTTTGTCACAAAAAACATTCATGAAATTTTTTTCTTTTATGAATTTATTATGGGTCTTTTGAAAATGTGACAAAATCTGCTGGGTCAAAAATATACATACAGCAATGTTAATATTTGGTTAAATGTCCCTTGGCCATTTTCACCTCAATTAGGCGCTTTCGGTAGACATCCACAAGCTTCTGGCAAGCTTCTGGTTGAATCTTTGACCACTCCTCCTGACAGAATCGGTGCAGTTCAACTAAATTTGTTGGTTTTCTGAGTCGGACTTGTCTCTTCAGCACAGTCCACATATTCTCTATGGGGTTTAAGTCAGGACTTTGGGAAGGCCACTCTAAGACCTTAATTCTAGCTTGATTTAGCCATTCCTTCACCACTTTTGATGTATGTTTGGGGTCATTGTCCTGTTGGAACACCCAACTACGTCCAAGACCCAACTTTCTGACTGATGATTTTAGGTTTTCCTGCAGAATTTGGAGGTAGTCTTCCTTCTTCATTATTCCATTTACTTTCTGTAAAGCACCAGTTCCACTGCCAGCAAAACAGGCCCACAGCATAATACTACCACCACCATGTTTGACGGTAGGTATGGTGTTCTTGGGGTGAAAGGCCTCACCTTTTCTCCACCAAACATATTTCTGGTCATTGTGGCCAAAAAGCTCAATTTTAGTTTCGTCTGACCACAGAACTTTCCTCCAGAAGGCCTTGTCTTTGTCCATGTGATCAGCAGCAAACTTCAGTCGAGCCGTAAGGTGCCGCTTCTGGAGTAATGGCTTCCTTCTTGCACGGCAGCCTCTCAGCCCATGGCGATGTAGAACACGCTTGACTGTGGACACTGACACATGTGTTCCAGCAGCCTCCAACTCATTGCAGACTTGCTTTTTGGTGGTTCTTGGTTGACTCTTGACCAACCTGACCAATTTTCTCTCAGCAGCAAGTGATAGCTTGCGTTTTCTTCCTGATCGTGGCAATGATACAACTGTGCCATGCACTTTATACTTACAAACAATTGTTTGCACAGTTGATCTTGGGACCTGCAACTGCTTTGAAATGGCTCCAAGGGACTTTCCTGACTTGTTCAAGTCAATGATGCGCTTTTTCAGATCCGTGCTGAGCTCCTTAGACTTTCCCATTGTAGTATTTCTGGCTGAGTCTAGTGAATGTGTCAAACAAGCCCTATTTACATGGACTGAAAGAAGTCACCAGCTGGAGTCAATCATAATCACTCGTAAGAAGTTTGGAGGCCATGCCAAAAAGCAAATTGGATTGAAACAACTTTTTCTACATCACCAAATTGGTAATTCAAGGTGCTGTATGTATATTTTTGACCCAGAAAATTTTGACACATTTTCAAAAGACCCATAATAAATTCGTAAAAGGACCATTTTTCATGAATGTTTTCTGTGACAAAGAAATATGTGCTCCTTATCATTCCATCACAGAAAAATAAGAGTTGTAGAGTTTATTGAAAACCCTATATTGCCATGGCATACATGATCTTCACTAGTGTATGTAAACTTTTGACCACAACTGTAGGTATAACGAACATGTCTTAATCTGCTCCACAAAAGGGTTTCCTCTTTCTTTTTATGAGCAGGTTCATGAGCCTACATGGAACCGAGCTGCCAAATAGCTATATAGCACTATCATTGTTTACTTGCTATACTAGTTTGCTAGCTCATAAGACAATGTCATGAGTTCAGCTTCTTCGGTTTGAAATAGAGGGAAGGGGATTGGATCAAGGGGAGAGGAGGTGGGGCAGTGGGAGAGGATGAGGGCAGCTATATCTGCCTCGGACAGAGGGGAGGAGGAGAAAAGACGGGTAGATGGGTCAGACATAGTGTGAGAGCTGGTAGGCTGTGTGGGTTCAGGGAATTGACTGCTGCTTATTCCCAAAGAAGCGTGAGATGTTGTCTGCTGTCAGGGTGGCAGGGGAGGGTTGAGGAGAGAAGTAAAGGTAGAGAACAGCTTATGGGAGTTAACTTGCTTCAGGAAGTAGTGGGGTTTTGCCTCCGTTTATGCTCAGAACTACTTGTCGGTCCCCATGTGGGGACTCACCAGTGTTGTTGCTTTATTGTTCGCAATCCTTATGTGTTGATGCAATCGTTGTGTAATGCTCTTATAGCTCTTCCCTTGGCACTTATTGGTTCTCACGATGTATGTTTCACAATCTAAAACCCACTATGTTCAAGGTCTATCACGTTGCTATGCTCAGTGACTGATGCTCTTTGTAAAAGCTCTCTCTTGTAAGTCGCTTTGGATAAAAGTGTCTGCTAAATGAATGAATGTAAATGTATGGTAACAAAAACATTTGTAAAAAAAACAACTAATATTCTCCAGGAATTATAATCCTAGATAATGGGATTAGTTCAACAACCTACATAATTTTTCTTTGCTAGCTCATAAGACAATGTCATGAGTTCAGCTTCTTCGGTTTGAAATAGAGGGAAGGGGATTGGATCAAGGGGAGAGGAGGTGGGGCAGTGGGAGAGGATGAGGGCAGCTATATCTGCCTCGGACAGAGGGGAGGAGGAGAAAAGACGGGTAGATGGGTCAGACATAGTGTGAGAGCTGGTAGGCTGTGTGGGTTCAGGGAATTGACTGCTGCTTATTCCCAAAGAAGCGTGAGATGTTGTCTGCTGTCAGGGTGGCAGGGGAGGGTTGAGGAGAGAAGTAAAGGTAGAGAACTACTTGTCGGTCCCCATGTGGTGACTCACCAGTGTTGTTGCTTTATTGTTCGCAATCCTTATGTGTTGATGCAATCGTTGTGTAATGCTCTTATAGCTCTTCCCTTGGCACTTATTGGTTCTCACGATGTATGTTTCACAATCTAAAACCCACTATGTTCAAGGTCTATCACGTTGCTATGCTCAGTGACTGATGCTCTTTGTAAAAGCTCTCTCTTGTAAGTCGCTTTGGATAAAAGTGTCTGCTAAATGAATAAATGTAAATGTATGGTAACAAAAACATTTGTAAAAAAAAACAACTAATATTCTCCAGGAATTATAATCCTAGATAATGGGATTAGTTCAACAACCTACATAATTTTTCTTTGCCAAAGAAAACCAAAGACACTGAATGGTTGATATCAGTAAATACCAGGACTTTATGAGCAGCTAGTGTATCCTCTCTGGTGTAATTTAAGACAGACTAACGCCAAGACTATATTTAAACAACGTTTTTGTAACCGGCCCCTGGGCTACTGTTCAGGACCCAAGGACATCCAATGTTTCGCTTGCAACATTGTTTTTTGGAGCATTATTTTATTACTGTTTGTAATAATTGAAACAAGTTGGTGTTGACCATATTAAACATTCTCTCCAGTCACAGAGAAAACTTTCTGACTGATAGTTCTGGTCATTCTGGTATGAAATGTACTATATGAAAATACAGTTTGATTGATTGATTTAAATTAATTTCCTGGTGCCCAGTGCCAGGTGCTTCAAAGTCAATAAACAAGGGCTGTGTCTCTTCTAATTTTGTGTTAACACATTCAGGTGCATACAGGGGCTTACCAAATGGACTCGTGTTGATGAGCCGAAGGGAGCGAGACACTGTGTCTCCTCCAGATACATGGTTGCCAAACCTATTGATTAATAGGCAGAGAGGAACAATACCTATACATCATTTTATTTCACCCTAATCATAGCCCTTGTGTGAAAATACAGATCAGAATCAGAATTTGGTTTATTCAGTTGCATGAATTCTATGTAGTTCCAACATTAATTCCAAGTCAAACTCACCGTATGATTGGCCCTTCATTTTGGTTTTCTGGCTGTAGCCCTATCATCTGGAAATAGACAGGACACCCTCTCACTGTTATCTGCATAGAAATTACCTTAGAAGGGAGGTCACCAACCTAGGGTAGAGGAGAAAAAACATGAATCTTGTCTTGTCTTAATCTTGAATCTGGAGCTGAACCTCAAGGCTTAGATACCTATGAATGTTCAGGCTATAGAAACCTTACTTTGCTAATGAGTTGATCTTGATATTCCCCCCACATGGTGGTAAAGGCAGTGATGTCTATTGTCTGGGTCTCAAAGGGCCCCAGTATCCCAGAGTTAGGATGGACAAAGAATGCCAAACCTTTCCCATCAGCAAGAAGCCTGCTAACAAATTCTGCAAAATAATGTAAGTACTCAATTTTTAAAAATTGTTTTCGACTTCAAGTTTTTTATTGTCAGATGCACAAAACACCAGGTCAGACTAATATATACCACTATAGTACTTACATTTATGATAAGCTCAAATATAATAAACCTCCTAAGTATTCAAAATAATATACAGTATCCAATACAGTACACTAAACCTCTAATACATATCCTTATCTATACTAACCCAATAAACCTATGCTAACAAGTGGAATACAATTAGTGAAATATTGCTGAAAGTGCACTGAAAATGACAGTGTGTTAAGTGGCTAGTGAGAAAGTGTTGAGATTGTGCTGATTCAGAAGCCTGATGGCCTTTGGGAATAAACTGTTGTCCAGTCTGCATGTGCAAGACTGAATGCTTCGGTGTCACAAGTAAAAAGACTAAAGGATGGGTGGTAACAGTGTCAAGTTGTGAAATAGTCTGACTTACTGTTATGCTCTTTCTCTTCAAATTTCATGGATTTTACAATGGAATGGATTGGTCTCCTCATAAGTGAAACTCTGAAGTCAAAATGGATGCAAGAAAATCATTAGTTTAGTCAATATGCAAGGGTAGACTTTATACAATTAGTAAAATTACAGAAATGTACAAGTCCTAGAGAGGCATTACCTCTTATGTGATTGGCCATCTAATTTTGAGGGGTTATATCCTGTAAAGTAGTCAACCTCCACACTGAATGGAGCACATATAGCCGTGTGATTGGTTATGATCAACTGCTTGGTGACTGCTCTTCTCAAGATAACATCTCCAAAGTCAAGAACCAAGGGAGAAGTGTTCATTTTATCAGACATCGAGCTGAAAAGTCCAATAATATCAAATTAATACGTTATAAATAAATAAAAATACGCATTGATTTATATTTAAAGTAGTTAATGGTAAAAAGGCATCTCAACAATGTTATTCTTCTCAAAGCCTCAAAAAAATTGGAGAACAGGATAAAAAGAATATTCACCAATCTCCAGGTAGACAGTGGGACACTTCGAGTTTCTTGGCTTTAGAAAAGAAGCTTAGACTCAAAAGCTCTTTCATCCCCTTAACTTCACACACTGCTGCTACCTCAGTCAGCTCCAACTGCAAACAAATCAACATATGGAATGGAACTATGAAATGTATAGTGTAAATAGAAAACCAGTTGCAGTTTTAATTTATAGATTTGTGGAATATGGCAGTGTATGAATGTAGTTTTTTTTGCATTGATTTAACAGCTAGTTAATACCTGACAATCAAATTCTACACAGTACATTTGGTTACCTACTTTGCTCAACATAAGGTACCCTAGTTGTCTGTCCATGTGATCATTAATACTGAATCTAAACTTCCAATCAGCCAGTAGTCACACAAAAGCACGAGGTTCAGCCCATTCCTATCAATCAATGTTTCAAACAATAAAAAGTGATTAATTAAAGCAACGTACATGATACATCTCTGGCTTTTCCTATTGCATATGCATATCTGCAATTTCTTCTACAAAACAAACTGCAGAAGAAATTGAGGGACAATGACCATCTATATATTCATGATTTTTTTTATGTTGACTGCAAAAAAAGTGGCTGCCTACTTATGCTGCTATTAAAAAACCCAAAGGCTCTATTTACACAATATGAAACACAAGTGTGAAATGCGAAATGCACTTTGTGGGCGGGACTCAGGTGCTGTTGCTATTATTCATTCATTATCTACTGCTTATTAACGGTGCCACTTATTCCCATTAGGGGTCACAGGTGACAGGAGCCGGGCTAACAAGTCACTATTCATCCATCATCTACACAGACAGTGACAGACCACCATTCACCCTTACAGTAGGGTCCAATTAAACTACCACATGCATGTCTTTGTATGGTGGGAGGAAGCCGGAGTGCCCGGAGAGAACCCATGGGAACATGGGGAAGACATGCAGACTCCATCCAGACAGATCATGGTCAAGCCCGATATTCTAACTCATGATCTACTTGTTGGGAGGCGAGAGCGCTAACTGCACTGCCACTGTGCACCCCCTGCTGTTGCTATTATACTGGCAGGACAAATAACTCTTGCGCCCGATGCCCGATAAATGAGTTGGTCTGAAGTAGTTACTTCACTCATGCCTGCGGTTTGGGCATAAAATGCAATAAACCAATCAGGACATCAACTCACATTCCATTTTAAAGTGGGAGCGCTTGTTCCATGGCAAATTTCTATTATAACGGTATAATTTGCAAAGCGCACACAAGATGTTCTCATCAGGGCCATGAAAGACTGAAAAGGTACATATGTAGTTAAGTTACCGTGCATAATTTGGGTAAATGTGTATGCTAGAGTTATGCTAACCTTTTGTTATATCTTCATGAATTATTTCCCTTGTTTGGTAATGTTTTTCCTTGTAACTAAATTATCAAAAATGAGTGGTGGACAGAAATGTCCGCTGTGCCTCAAGTGCAAAACAGGAAGGATACATGCGTCGGGTCAATTGCGTTGGGTCAATTGCGTGTATGGCAGATTGTCATATTTATTATACCCTCTACTGATTTAACGTCTAAATGCTAGCATGTGTAAATACTTGAGTATCACTATATCATGCTCTATACATACTTCTGTGTGAGCTGTGAAGGTCACCGTAATCTCCATCTTCGCATTTGGACTGAGGGTGCCAGTTGATGGGATGAAAGTGGCGGAGCATAGAGATGCCTGTCTACCATGAAGTGGAGACTAGAAAACAAATGATTTAATAACAACAGCTTTTCTCATTTTGAAAAATTATGTACAAAAGTAAATTCCAATGAGCCAGAGTACAAAATACAATAATTCTTCTCAGAACTGAAAAAAACTATAATTATAAGTCAATAAAAACAATGAGAAACCAACTGAAACATAACCAACTTTTTCGGCGATATCAGAATCTGAATTGGTTTTAGTCGCCATGTAAATTTAAATTAAATTTAAACACAGAATTTAGTGTGGCAGAATGGTGCGAACAATAAACATATAAGGATCTTAAATTACAAAAAGTAGGGAAGTAACTGTCCACAATTTTGTCCTCTCAAGTTCTCTTCTCCTCTTTCTGTTCTCCTTGCTTAGTGTGGCACACAAAGACAAACGATGCAAAGACTGAGTAAACATCTCTCTTTAATATTTGCTTTCTGGTGTGATTTTTATATTTCCCACACCTATTACTTACCCCAGACGAGTTTAAACGGGCGTTACATGTTTAAAACAAAGGTATTTATCCACAATTTTGGCCGGACCATTTTTTGTTGTTCCAGTACACACTGGAAATGAACATGTGTATACCAAAACATTTGTATTTGCAAACGTTTTTGAGAGAAATACTTAATAAATTATGTAAATGTGGGAAGAACGATTACTTGTAATATTTATATATTTTGTTTTCCTCATGTTTTTTTTTCTCATTCAATTTCATCAATATCATGAAGACTAATCCCATCAGTGTTATTTGCGCTTCTACTGAATGACAATTGTTCGATAAACAGCTTGTACAATTCAACTCTAATTTTAAATAACAATTCTGCACTGTCTGTCTCATCATCAGATTGTCCATTATGGGAGTGTAGGAGGGGGACATGCCGACTACATGGAATACAGAATAACATCACATATTCTACTTTTAGATAACTGCAAAACACAGTGTATAATGGAATATATTTATTTAATACTGTATGTCATATGTCAAATACTAGAAATACAGTCATTAAGTTCCTGCACAATCGCTCCACTATGTCCTTGTCACAACTTTTTTTTTTAAATTCTGTCACTGTGTCCCACTGGCAAAGCTGACGACAGCCACAATATGCTGCCACTCACTTTTTTTATTTTATTCCCCTGCTGTGGCCACCAAATATTGTGCTAGAGCAGGAAAACATGTGATACCTGAGAACTGTGGCCCTTGAGGACTGGAGTTTGACACCCCTGCTCTATTTACATACTCAAGTCTCAAATTAGGAAACTGTAATTTGGTGTGCAGCAACCTCAGATGTGTACGTATCGATGGGTAGTTAAAAAACCCGTTGTGGACAGTAATGGGGTCTGGAACGTTAGCGAATTAGAATGGACGACAAAGTTCTGCTTACTCTACTTCCTGTTGTTCATAGAATATTTCACAGAAATATTCTAAAATCGAGGCCTTGGTCCGCTCCTATTCTCCCTACACACCACCTCACTCGGGCCAATCATCGCCTCCCATGGCTTCTCCTATCACTGCTACACTGACGACACACAGCTATATCTATCATTTCCCCCAACCAATCACGGGCTATCGACCAGAATCGAGGCCTGCCTCTCTGACATCTCAGCCTGGATGACCAGACATCACCTCCAGCTGAACCTCACCAAAACAGAACTCCTTATCATCCCTGCCAAACCCTCAATCACCCACGATCTCTCTATCACTATGGGATCTGCAACAGTGACCCCCTGGTATAACACAGTCTCGTGCCGTTACACAGTCTTCTGCCGAAGGTACTCCTTTGTCTGACCAGCACGTCGTGGAATGGGTGGGAGGCACTGTCCAGGATGGCGTGTAGTTTGGCCAGCATTCTCCTCTCTGACACCACCGCCAGAGAGTCCAGCTCCACCCCCACAATGTCACTGGCCTCACGGCTCAGTTTGTTGAGCCTGTTGGCGTCCGCAGCCCTCAACCTGCTACCCCAGCAGGCAACAGCATTGAGGATAGCACTAGCCACCACAGAGTCATAGAACATACGCAACATTGTCCGGCAGACGTTGAAGGACCTCAGCCTCCTTAGAAAGTAGAGGCAGCTCTGGCCCTTCTGATAGATGGCTTGAGCGTTCTTCGCCCAGTCCGGTTTATTGTAGGGATACACCGATCCAATATTGTATTGGTACCAATATTGAAGAAATATCGGTGTATCGATGTATTGGTGACAATGGGCCGATCCATATCAGTCGATCATACGCAAGCGACACACCCTGCGGAGCTTACAGTGTTTAAAAAATGAGCAAAAGCATCAGCTATCTGGAGCTCACATTACCTTAGTCAACAAGCTCCATGGCTACGTGCAACATCTGTAAAGTTAATGTTCCAAGGGGCGGTACTAAAACATTTGGTTATAGCACAACAAACCTCATAATGCACTTACAAAAAGCTAATGCACGCGGAGTTCATTGAACAGAATAAACTAAAAAGGAGGCGGCATGAAGCAGCTAATCTTAAAAGAAATGAAGGAAAGAGAAGACAAATTCCCAATGAATGGTGTACAACCAAAATCACTGAAAAGATTTCAAACTTTATTGTCATGGCTGAGCAAGGGATTTTGGCTGCTTATTAGCCACCTAGAGCCACAGTATGACATTGTAAGATGAAAGAATTTGTCCCAGACAGCTCTACCTGAACTGCACGGTAAAGTGTTCAAACACACTTCCACAGTTTCCACACTTTCCACACTGCTGGACCCTAGATACAAGGACAGGTGAGACTGTAAACTTTTTGTAAGTTATTTAACTCTGTGAGAAAGATTATTTGACCTTAAAAGAACATGTAACATATACATATTGACTGTTATACAGACACTATAGATGTTAACATACAGTAATAACATATTTGAAATTGACAGTAAGCGTGACTGCAAATGTAATCTTTTTTTAAATTTTATTTCAAGAAATTAGTTTGCTGAATATGTAACTGAACCCAACATGTTTTTTTCCAGATTTTTCACCAGTGCAGACTCTACCAAGCGTGGGAAAGATGTACTGGCTAAGGAGTAGGAGGAAGATATTAGGACCACCACTGATGATGGAGCATCAACGGCTTTGGAGCCACCAGGAAAGGCCCCCCGAGTGGAAACAGCAGCAGCAACTCCAATTGCTTCATAATTGCTTCATAAACTTTCATGCTTCATGAAACAATTTGACAAAGTTCTGGGGGAGCGAGAAGAAAATCCTGGTGCAGCGAGCAGCTCTAGTACTGCTGTATGTTGTACTGCATGGATATTTTACAGAGGAAAAATTCCTACCACAGATGACCCAATAGATACTAATAAATACTGGGGAGTCAACTGCTAGCGCTTTCCTGGCCTTTGCTGCTGCCTGCAAATACCTCAGCGTACCTTGCACTAGCATGGAAAGTGAAAAGGCTTTTCAGCACAGTCTCCACCATCATGGACAAGAAGCGGAGCAGACTCACAGCCGAGAGAGCAGAAATGCTTGCTTTCCTAAGCAATAACCTGCCAGTGATGCTTAAGCCTGAGCTTGAGAAGCTTGAAAAAGTCACTGACACTGAGTGTCAGTATGAGTGTGACATAAGCCTCAAAACAGCAACATCTTGAAATGTTCTCTTACTGGATTGGCATTCATCCAAGGGCCTTCTGCCCTCTTAGTGGTGAAAAAACTTGTCATGTCTATTGCTCTGTTCAGATGCTTTTGTAATTAATTAACTTAAGTCCCATTTGCACTAAACTATATAAAAAGCTGATTGCTATTTATTTAGAAATTCAATAATAATAATAAGATCCAAGATGGCACCACTCATGGCTGCCTCGGCAGGGTCGAGCGCTCTAGTTTGTTTTGTTATGTTCCTAAATTCTGTGTTCTGCCAAGATCCGTATTTCTCTATCAAAAGACGAACTCCTAAACATCAGAGGAACAACCTTGATAGTTTGATCCCCACTTTTCTGCTCTCGGAGACAGAACTTGTGGATATCCTGATCGACGCTACAATGCTTTGCCTTCACCTTGAAACAGCGTTACCTGAGCAAAACTCGGAAGAGAGGGAGACGAGTTAGCTTTCAGATCCTGAAAGTGGAGCAAACCCAAGGTAACCTCAGCCAGGAACTCCCCAAATACAGACAATTCATCAAAGGATATCAAAACAGTGGACCAGCGAGGCTGTGGAGGAACTCAGAGCTAACCTGGAGTGCACTGACTGGGAAGTGTTTTGCTGCTGCTACAAATGGACTGGATGAGCTCATACATCAGCTTTTGTGAGGACTCCTGCAGGGTGAGCTAAAACAACAACAAACCCTGGTTTTCAGCACAACTCAGAAGTCTGAGGTCTAAGAAAGAGGTGGCGTTTAAGTCTGGCGACCGTTACAGATTTGAAAAAGCCAAGAAGTCTTTTAGTAAAGCCGTAAGGGACTCTAAACTGCTGTACTCAGAGAGACCGAACAAACAATTCTCCTCAAATGACTCCGCTTCTGTCTGGAAAGGGTTCACGCAAACTACAATCCCCGAGCCCCACCCACCACCAACGACTCCTGCTTGGCCGATGACCTGAACAAATTATTCTAGAGATTCGGAAGGACAATCGGACAGCCCTATGCCACAGCCCTATGTCATCCCGGCATCCCGGCTCTGCTTCAGGACAAGCTCTCAACGTGCCTGACCCCACCTGCAGGTGGATCACAGACTTCCTGTCTGACAGGAACGCGTCAAGATCGGAACGCAAGTCTCTGACTCCCGGTCAATCAGCACCGGAAAAAACATTGAACAAACAAAAAAGCCTCAACAACTCATAACTCTGCCCTGGATATGACATCCTGATCTTCTCCCGTTCCAGAGATAAACATGTGTATCACGTCCAGAAGGTCCTCCAACGTCTCCTGGAAAACTCCCTTTTCGTCAAGGTCGAGAAATCAGAGTTTCATGCCTCATCTGTCTCCTTCGTGGGGTACGTCTTAGGGAGAGGGACCGTGGAGATGGACTCAGCCAAGGTTTCTGCCGTCACCACTTGGCCCACCCCTGATTCCCGCAAGCAGCTTCAACGCTTCCTGGGCTTCGCCAATTTTTATCAGAGGTTCATCAGGGGCTACAGTTCAGTGGCTGTCCCTCATAGCTCTTACCTCCTCCAAGGTGCCTTTTCTCTGGACCACGGCCGCCAATGACTTTTTGCAGGCCCTGAAGGCACGGTTCACCTCTGCCCCCATCCTCCAAATGCTTCCAACCTAGGAGTGGGGACGGTCTTGTCCCAGAGAGTGGCCTCTGACCAGAAGTTACACCTCTGCGCCTTCTATTCTCGACGTTTGACTCCGGCTGAGTGGAATTACAACATTGGGAACTGAGAGCTCCTTGCCGTCGAGTTGGCGCTGGAGGAGTGGCGACACTGGCTCGAGGGAACTAAGCTGCAGATTCTGGTATGGACGGTCCGTTAAGAGGCTGAACTCCCGCCAGGCCCGATGGGCACTCTTCCTGACCTGCTTCAACTTTTCCCTCTCCTATCGACCAGGGTCCCGCAACGTCAAGCCCAACGCTCTGTCTCGTCAGTTCCTGGAAAAGGAGGGGGACAGGGCCAACCCAGACACTATCCTGCTTTCTTCCCTTCACTCACTCACCTACACTCACCTGGGAGATTGAGGAGAGGGTCAGGGCCGCCGCCCAAGATCAACCCGGACCCAGCGCTTGCCCTCCCAACCGTCTGTTTGTCCCGTCTGACCTCTGATCAAAGGTTCTTAGGTGGGCTCACAGCACTCAACTTATCTGTCATCCAAGAAACACCTCCTGTGTTTGTGCCTATTGTTTGGACTACCAGCTACCTGAGTGCTACAACCTTCTTTAGCGTTTTTATATTTCGTTGTTTCCCTGTCTGTTACGGGCATTTTGATTTTTCCCTGCCTAGTGGCCGCAGTGTTTTTGGTTTTGGTTTTTATTAAACCCTGGTTTACACTCAACCGTACAAGTGCCTCTGCATTTTTTGGGTCCATTACCACCAAGACACCACAACATCTTTATTATTTCATTTCAAATCCATTTCGATGTTGAACAGAGACAAAATTATAAGAATTGCGTCAATGTCCAAATATTTATGGACCTGACTATAAATGTCCCACCATTCCGTAATCTGGGTTTATTTATTTTCTCTCTTTCTTTGTTTCTCTTTCTCACAGTCTATCTCTTTTAAAGATCAATGACAGATGAACAATTGCTTTTCAATACTGAATTGTAACTATTCTGTTTATGATTTACATTGCATACAAGTTCATGACAGTTTACTGTTCAAAGCAAAATTATCTGCATGATGATATTGATGGTTACTGACCTCTAACCAGGTGAAGTGTGCAGGAAGCAAGCTTTGGTTAAACATGGTCACAGTTTTTATGGCAGGGACTCCCACGTAGAGCTCTAAGAAGGTCAGCTCACAACTTAGCAGACACACATGTGGGGATTGGACATCAGCCTGTACCAAGAGGTAACTGCATGGAGGCAAGACAACAAGCATCATCTAGATTGCAATTTATCGACTGCAGGACAAATAAAGGATTATCTTAGATCTTTTCATTCACATTTACAATATACAGTTCCCTCCAAAAGTATTGGAACAGCAAGGTAAATTCCTTCGTTTTGTTGTACAAAGGATCAATATGAGACAAAAGTTAAGAATTCCAGCTTTTATTTCATGGTATTTACGTCTAGATTTGTTAAACAACTCAGGACAGAGCACCTTTTCTTTGAACCCCCTCCCACTTTTCAAGTGAGCAAAGGTATTGGTACAGACAAACTAACTCAAACTTAACTCAAAGTGAATAACATTTAATACTTGGTGGCATAACCCTTACTTGCAATAACTGCATTGAGCCTGCGACCCATTGACTTCACCAGGCTGTTGCATTGTTCATTTGAAATGCTGTTCCAGGCTTTTACTGCAGCCTCTTTCAATTGTTGTTTGTTTCTGGGGGTTTCTCTCTTCAGTCTCCTCTTCAGGGGATAAAATGCATGCTCTATTGGGTTAAGATCCGGTGATTGACTAGGCCAGTCCAAGACCTTCCACTTTTTTCTCTGATAAAGTCCTTTGTTGTGTTGTAAGTGTAGCCCGTTTTATCCAGAAGATGGTATCTTGGGTGAAACGAGAGTTACTCACAGTTGGGTGATCTACTAATTGTCCCGGTCCCAGCTCCACGACAGATCCTCTGACGAGTCTAGATTTTACCAACTCTTCCACAGTCTTTAGGCAGAGACAGTCCTCGTAGTCCTCCCAGAAAACAGGGTCCACTCTTCCAATTAGGGTGGACAATAGAACGCGTTTTTCCTTGCCAAGCTAACCAACTGTCAAGTGATTCTAGAGCGCAGGTAGCAAACACATTGAATCTTTAGCCTGAATGTGGCTAAAAGCGAATCCTATGAAAATGGCACCGAAATTTTCAGGTCCAAGTCCTTTTTAGAGCTCAATAACTAGCGACTACTTGCAATAAATTAAAAACAAATATGACAGTTAGCATGTAGACACTTACACCTTAATGCTATCAAATGTTGGTTGCGATCAACATTGAGAAAGTATATGAAACTAGAAAAAAATTCCTAAAGAAATTTTGAGTGTGCGTGACTCTGGCCCGGGACTCTCCCCCATATATCAATGACACTGTTGAGTCATTTTCTGAATATGACTTCTACCATTGCTTAGGTATGTGACAGATCAAGCTTTCAACAGGTGTTCATATGCTGATGCACTAGTAGTAGCGTTAACACTAATTTCACTAGTTGCTACATTACAGTTCAGTAGCATAGTAATAGTTTGGTTCTAATTTGATAATAGAGATAAATGCTTTCAAAAACTTAGAGTGTAAAATGACCCAAATACATCCAATGCCAGAATTAGGCCATCAATGGCTATGACTTTGGTATTAGAAATACACCTTTTATCAAAATGATACCGCATTATAAATATCAGATAACATTATAAAGTTATACAGCTGTGTTAAATGTCAAATCAATCCACATGCAATCAAACATGTAACAAATCAGGATTCAGCAATAAGCTAGCACTAGGTCACACAGTTCTGATATCACACTAACAAAAACAGTGCTTTTTATCCAACATTAATTGAGAAAAACACACACGCACATACACACACACACACACATATATTTATATATATATATATATATATATATAGATAGATAGATAGATAGATAGATAGATAGATGTGCATACACACAGGCAGTCTGTACATTAATGACTTAATGATGAACTGTCAATCAAACCATTCAGTGCAATGAATCACTTAGTAGCTGACACACAGGTTCAATCATCTATAAACTACAGGACTCCCCATACAACACTAGCCAATAGTTTGCAAGGTCAACTAGTATCCAGACGATTATGAATGTTTTACAGCAAGCCCCCCCCAACAATTTAAATAGCAATTCCTAAAAGACCTGTATTTAATCCCCACTGTTTCTCTATGGAGCGGCAACTCCATTAACTGCCGATCCCGACCTCCCCAATATCTTGTTAGATTCCTATGGACCCCACCACATGAACCCTGCCCTCAAACCTCCCCGCATGAGCACCCCGCCCCCCGCGAACGCCGATCGCCCCCCCCCTCCGAAAACAACCATAAACGGTCAAAATGCACACAAATAACCCTCCCCACAACCCTTCACCACCGTCTTGACTGATAAGCACATGAATACATAAGCCCAAATGTTAAAGAAGTCAAAAACCCACATCTTAGATAGCATGCTAGCAAAACATATGCTGATGCACTAGCAATTAGCTTAAGCGCTAATTTCAGCATTGGTCGCTAATGTTAGCAAACAGCATATCTTTACAGCTAGTTGGAATGTCAGTTGTAAATCCTGACTGATAAGCACATGAATACCTATGAGCCCAAATGTTAAAGAAGTCAAAAACCTACATTTTTGATAGGATGCTAGCGAAAGAGTTGAAAAAGATGTTTGCTTACCTTAGAGACTTAGAGCCAGAGAGGAAGAGTTGAGTTGGAGTACAGTTTATAAATACACCCGAAACAAAAAGAACCAATTTGATTCCTCCAGTAAATATCCTCCAATTAAAGTTATTAAATGTGAAATGAATTACTGTTCGTAAAATAGCCACCGTCATTCGTGGCCACCGTCTCTCCTCTTTCAAGCACGTTGCTAAGTAACGAACTTCGCAACTGTTGCAACGGTCATGTCAGTTGAACAGACAGAGAGAAAAGGCTTACAGCACCCCTCGAACAGGAAGGATTTCTGGCCAAACCGTGTTTCCAATCATAAAACCAGGTTAACGTGAAGCCGGCTGAGCCCTTCCTGAACGTCTACATAGGCATTTTGTGTTGACAAGTGAAGAAATGTGCTCTTGGGAGCAATTCTAAAAAGTGTTCGTTTTCTTTCTTTTCAGTTACAGCCCCGCCTCTCTTAACATGGGAGTCTATGAGGCTGTTCATGGGTGCTGCGGCCGAATCTTCGCATGTCAAGCTAAAACAATAAATCTGACAGATAAAGTAAAGCAAGTGTGAGCTAGAGGACACATTTTCCTACGTTTCTATGTATAAATTGTGTCTGTAGTGGTGCATTTGAGGCCATGGTAGTCAAATACGTTTAATTTTTTTTACACAATTCTCTCTCTTCTCCACACTCTAGCGATGACATCACCACTCTACCTCTCAAACATTCTCTCCATTGACACCTATTCATTTTGGTGTGGTTTTTGGCAATTTTTGGGCAAAATTGTTTGCCAAAAGTCTTAGATAAATCATAGCACACATGTCGGGGCCGAGCCGCACGTTTTGATATAACTTTTGTGTATATGCGTCAAAAACCTTGCAGCACGCACACAATAAACGCTAGTAATAACATAGTGTGCGCCTTGCAGCACGCACACAATAAACGCTAGTAATAACATAGTGTGCGCCTTGCAGCACGCACACAATAAACGCTAGTAATAACATAGTGTGCGCCTTGCAGCACGCACACAATAAACGCTAGTAATAACATAGTCTGCGCCTTGCAGCACGCACACAATAAACGCTAGTAATAACATAGTGTGTAGTGTGCGCCTTGCACTTTTTAGAATTGCTCCCAAGAGCACATTTCTTCACTTGTCAACACAAATGCCTATGTAGACGTTCAGGAAGGGCTCAGCCGGCTTCACGTTAACCTGGTTTTATGATTGGAGACACGGTTTGGCCAGAAATCCTTCCTGTTCGAGGGGTGCTGTAAGCCTTTTCTCTCTGTCTGTTCAACTGACATGACCGTTGCAACAGTTGCGAAGTTCGTTACTTAGCAACGTGCTTGAAAGAGGAGAGACGGTGGCCACGAATGACGGTGGCTATTTTACGAACAGTAATTAATTTCACATTTAATAACTTTAATTGGAGGATATTTACTGGAGGAATCAAATTGGCTCTTTTTGTTTCGGGTGTATTTATAAACTGTACTCCAGCTCAACTCTTCCTCTCCGACTCTAAGTCTCTAAGGTAAGCGAACATCTTTTTCAACTCTTTCGCTAGCATGCTATCTAAAATGTAGGTTTTTAACTTCTTTAACATTTGGGCTCATAGGTATTCATGTGCTTATCAGTCAGGATTTACAACTGACATTCCAACTAGCTGTAAAGATATGCTGTTTGCTAACATTAGCGACCAATGCTGAAATTAGCGCTTAAGCTAATTGCTAGTGCATCAGCATATGTTTCGCTAGCATGCTATATAAGATGTGGGTTTTTGACTTCTTTAACATTTGGGCTTATATGTATTCATGTGCTTATCAGTCAGGACGGTGGTGGAGGGTTGTAAGGAGGGTAGTGGGGGGGGGGGGTTATTTGTGTGCATTTTGACCGTTTAGGGTCGTTTTCGGAGGTGGGGGGGGGCGTTCGGTGTTCGCGGGGGGCGGGGAGGCTCGTGCGGGGGGGTTTGAGGGCAGGGTTCATGTGGTGGGGTCCATAGGAATCTAACGAGATATTGGGGAGGTGTGTGGAAGGTCGGGTTGATGAGCTATGAGCCTATTTGGGGGAGAGGTTTGACAATCGCGAATGATTTAGTTTCACTTTCAAGCGGAGATTGTGACGTTGCGGGGGGCTCGGGGGGGGGGGGCGATTTCGGAGGGGTTTGAGGCCAGAGTTAATGTGGTGGAGTCCAGACGAATCGAACCAGGTATTGGGGAGGTGTGTGGGTGGTTGGGATCGGCAGTTCCATAGAGAAACAGTGGGGATTAAATACAGGTCTTTTAGGAATTGCTATTTAAATTGTTGGGGGGGGGCTTGCTGTAAAACATTCATAATCGTCTGGATACTGGTTGACCTTGCAAACTATTGGCTAGTGTTGTATGGGGAGTCCTGTAGTTTATAGATGATTGAACCTGTGTGCCTGTGTGACAGTTCATCATTAAGTCATTAATGTACAGACTGCCTGTGTGTATGCACATATATGTATCTATCTATATATATATATATATATATATGTGTGTGTGTATGTATGTGTGTGTGTGTATGTGCGTGTGTGTTTTTCTCAATTAATGTTGGATAAAAAGCACTGTTTTTGTTAGTGTGATATCAGAACTGTGTGACCTAGTGCTAGCTTATTGTTGCTGAATGTTGCAACTTATAATGTAATAAAGACTCATAATGTAATAACGGCTCATAACGGCTCATAATGTAATAATTTCAATGTAATAAAAGTTCATAATGTAATAATCGTCTCATAATGTAATGAAATCACGGACGCGTAACGTAATAAGGGCTTTGCGCATAATGTAATACTGTAATAACTTATTACATTAAGAACCTTATTGATACCGCTCATAATGTTATAACAGCTCATAATGTAATAATAGCACATATAGTGATAATAATAATAATTTAACTTCTCAAACAAAGCTGCAAGTAAAAGCAAAAGGCATGGGCTTCAGTACAATAGTAAACTAAATTTGTGAAACCAAGTACTATTTAATAGTAAGTGCACTCTCACATTTTATTGATGTGAAATAACAGTTGAGCCACTAGTTGGGATTCTGAGAACGCCGTGCTCACTTCTACTGTGACTTTTGCAGGTAAGCAGCCCTAGTTGTGACCTTTAAAGTTCAATATATATACATTTGTTAAACCAAGCCATACACCTTATCTGTTTAAATTATGTGTATTAATAAGATGTTTGTAGGATAATGTGTATGTTTAAGCTAGCAGCTATTTTTTGTGTTTTAGCTAGCAGCTATTTCTTGTGTATTAAGATGTTTGTTATAATAGTGTTGTATGTTTTAGCTGGGGCGGCAATAGCTCAGTCCGTAGGGACTTGGCTAGGGGACTCAAGTCCCACTTGGACCATAAAAGTATGATGTGGACTGGCGGTTGAGAAGACGTTTTGTTATCAAATTATTTGTAGGGGTACACAACATCCTAAAATGTATGTACATAAATGATTTGTTAAAATCATAATATTTACATTAATCTAGTGATGCTGAATATAAAGAGTTTCTGCATACCCCACCTCAATGTCTACTGATTCACTGAATTTTGTTTTATTCACAGAAAAGGAACAATGAAACTGGGCATGACAATCTTGGTCCTATTCACACTGGCCCTTTTGGTTAGTGACATTCAAGGCCATGGAAGTCGAGAAATGGATGATGAGACATATGATGTCATTGTTAAAGCACTGAGAGGAGAATTTGGCATTCCTGTTAAAGAAAGGACAAGGGTCCAACGCGCTGCCCTTGTTCGTCTCTGGAGGAATAAGCACTTGTTTGGGCTATTGGAAGACGGCAAGACGTTGATATACGATGGGAAATTGGTGGCAAAAAAGACAAGCTTCAAAGGCATTGTGAAGACAGGGCTTGAAGAGACCAAGGGTTGTGGTGCCAGAAAACTTAACGTATACCTAAAGGATAAGTATTCCGGTATCAGTACACAAAATGTGCAAAAGGTATTGGACAGGTCCAGGCGCTATCAACTTCGCAGAGCTACTTTTCAAAACAAGGCCATTCCCAAGCCGATTAGGGCTAAAACAGTTCAAGAGCGTCATCAAATCGACCTTCTCGACATGGGGAGATGGGCTGTCAAGCATAGAAACGTTAGATATAGGTACATTCTAACCATCCTTGATGTGTGTAGCAGATACATATGGCTACGCCCTCTGAAGAGCAAAGAGAGCAAAGAGATTGCTAAACATCTCATTGAAATCTACACTGAACATGGCCCACCAAACATTTTGCAGCATGATCAGGGCAAAGAATTCAAAGGTGCCGTCCAGAAGCTGATGGTATCATATCAGGTCAAAGTCATTCAGAGCTCTCCATACCACCCCCAGAGCCAAGGTAAAGTTGAGAGAACACACCAGGTGCTACGTCGAAAAATCATGTATGACTTTGTGAATTTCAAACGAGGAGGTGTTAACTGGGCAGCACATATGCCAAAGTATGCAAGAGTTATGAATCTGGACAAAAAAGAGGTTCTCAACTGGATGTCTCCATTTGAAGTGTATTATGGGAGGAAGAATAACATCAGGACTCTTCACTTATCCAGCAATACAGGTGATGCTAGCCCCGGCTCAGTTTCTGATGCAGTTCCTGAAGACTTAGAACAGAACATGAGTAAGTTTGAGCAAAACCGCAGGAAGATACGAAGGAGGGCATTAAAGGCTACGGAGCGTTGCATGAAACGTACGATTAAATCAAGGGGAAATCCACCACCATCAGTTTACAACTTACAGGACAAAGTGTTGGTGAGGGTCAGCACAGGTCCCAGATTTTCAAAACGATACGCTGTGATACCAGGTATAGTTGTCAAAAGAAATGCAGATCTGTCGAAATACAAAGTCAAGTTCCGAATGCTAGGCAACCCAGGCCATCTACATATCAAATGGTTTGCAGTATGTGATGTGACAAGTGTCACAAGGGAGCGGGAGAAGCAGCGTTCTGAGCACAAGGCCAGAAAACATCAACGCATACAGTTGTTACAGCCCATCACCCATGGAATGAGGTTAGAATCCTTTGGATCACTAGGTTTCAGGATTCGTTTGGACCCTAATTCAGATGGCAGCTGCCAGTTTGCTGCCATGGTTGACCAACTTGCCTCACTTGGAATTTTTCGGTCTGCAACATCTTTAAGGCAAGAAATTGTATCAGACCTAATGCTTCACCCACATGCCATGAATGGAATACATCTTTCTAATTTTGTGGAAGGGCAATGGGATGACTATGTGCAAATCATGCAGCACAGTGGTACATATGGTGATCATTTGACTCTACAAAGAACATCCACCATATTCAATGTACAGTTTATGATTGTGTCAACGCTTGGAGTTGATGCAACAGCAATAGTCTCCCAACATGGTCACTACGATGAAAGTCTGCCATTGCTGATTCTAGGCCATTTTGCTGAAGGTTGTGGGGACCATTATGTTAGTCTTGATGGACCAGTCAGACCATTCATTCGAAGAATTCAGAGAGCAGAGAAGCAGAGGGTGCTTCTTTATAGTACTGGCTATGATGCTGTCCCTGACTCTGATCACCATTCAAACCCTGACTCTGACCATCACTCTGACCCCACCAATTACCCTCCTGGAGATTCCAGTGATGTCCTACATGGTGACTTATGTGATGTTCCTTATGGTGATCCCAATGATGTCCTACATGATGACCTCCACACTGTCCGTTACACTGACCCTGATACTGTTCCTTCTGCATGTCCTACAGTGCCAAAACATATCTTCCCTGCTGACCCTGACTTCATTGCTAGCCCTAATTTGCCTTTGATTGTACTGTCAACCATTATCCAGTATTGCCTGTTGATGGATATGACAATGCTGGGCACCTTCAACAGAGTTTCCAACTTGTTCAGAGAGCTAACCCTGCCATTCCTACCAAGAATTTTTATACGTGATTCTTTGGTGGAATGTTTAAATATTGTGACGGATGAAGACTGCAGCATTGGTATTTGTAGGTTATATAAAGCAGCTGGACGTAATAGTGGCCTTGCATCCAACATCAGGCAGCTCTTCAGCCAAAATGCCAGGTGGTTTACAGCATGGATCGTGATTCGACATATATCCTTTGGATGGTTCCATATTAAAGACATTCATTGGAAGAAATAAAGTGATTTGAGTGATCACTGGCACAGTCACTGACCACTGACAAATGGAGCCCCCTTAACTTTATTTTTGTTGGCAACTATAATTTATGATCATGTTTATAGGCATATTGTTTAGTTAAATGTATTTGAACTACTTGAACTACTACTAGTACTTGGTTTGGACCCCTTTTGCACAAATTATTGCCTAAATGCGGTGTGGCATGGATGCCATCAGTCTGTGGCACTGCTGAGGTGTTATGGAAGCCCAGGTTGCTTTGATAGTGGCCTTCAGCTCGTCTGTATTGTTGGGTCTGGTGTGTATCATCTTCCTCTTGACAATAGTCCATAGTTTCTCTATTGGGTTCAGGTCAGGAGAGTTGTCTGGCCAATCAACACAGTAATACCATGGTCAGTCAACCAGTTACTTGTGGTTTTGGCACTGTGGACAGGTGTCAAGTCTTGCTGGAAAAAGTAATTCAGCATCTCCATAAAGCTTGTTAACAGACAGAAGCATGAAGTGCTCTAAAATATCCTGGTAGACAGCTGTGGTGACTTTGGACTTGATAACACAGTGGACCAACACCATCAGATGACATGGTGCCTCAAATCATCACTGACTGTTGAAACTTGACAGTGGTCTTCAAGCCCCTTGGATTTTGTGCCCCTCCACTCTTCCTCTAGACTGTGGAACCTTGATTTCCAAATGAAACGCAACATTTAATTTGGATCAGTGATGATTTGAGGTATCATGTCATCTGCTGCTGTTGGTCCACTGTGTTATCAAGTCCAAAGTCACCACAGCCATCTACCAGAAGATTTTAGAGCACTTCATGCTTCTGTCTGTTGACAAGCTTTATGGAGATGACAATTTCCATTTCCAGCTAGACTTGGCACCTGCCCACGGTACCATAAACCTCTGGTAACTGGTTGACTGACCATGGTATTACTCTGCAAGAATGGCCAGACAACTCTCCTGACCTGAACTCCATAGAGAAACTATGGACTATTGTCAAGAGGAAGATGATACACACCAGACCCAACAATACAGACGAGCTGAATGCCACTATCAAAGCAACCTGGGCTTCCATAACACCTCAGCAGTGCCACAGGCTGATAGCATCCATGCCACGCCGCATTTAGGCAATAATTCATGCAAAAGGGGCCCAAACCAAGTACTTGGTACATATGCATGATTATACTTTCTAGAGGGCCGACATTTCTGTATTTAAAATCCTTTTTTTATTGATATTATGTAATATTCAAATTTTCTGAGATTTTGAATTTGGGGTTTTTATAAACTGTAAGCCATAATAATCACAATTATAACAAATAAAGGCTTCACATATCTCACTTTGCATGTAATGAGTCTGTATAAGATATTATTTTCACCTATAAAGTTGAATTACTGAAATAAATGAACTTTTGCACGATATTCTAATTTTTCGACCTGTACCTGTATAGCTGGTAGATATTGTGAGACTAATTTGATGTTCAGATATCCAAGTTTTTGATGACTTTTTTGTTATTGTTCAAAAGTTCCAAAATAAAAGAAGTTTGAATTAACATGTTATGCTGCTTGTATCATGTATTTCACGTAAGTAGTAGGAAAATAATGTTTAAAAGCCTTTATTAAATTGGCATTAAAGACCAACACAAAAAAAATGCTAAATTTTTATTGGAAGGTCTTCATAAGGTTGTATGGAAAGAAAGAGTGTTCACTTACTTTTTTGAAAAGTCCAATTTTAAATGTGTTTATCGCAGGAGTTATTAGTTATTGTAGCAAAGAACATTAAACTACATGAACTACAGTCCCCCTCCTTCTTCACTAATCCAACCTCTTCTCCTGACAGCTTTTGAGTTGGTTACTGTAGCGCAACCTATGTACAAATCATAGTCAAACTCAAAAACAAACCTGTGCCCAAAAGTGCATTAGTTGTCAGTATACAGTTGTTGCCTTTATACCATGGATTTGACCCATGGAGGATGATGGTTACAGATTAAGGCTTCTCTTCCTTTTTATGAGGCCTGCCACTAATTGGGAGCGAGGTTCAGTATATGGCATCTAAGTTGGCTAATGCTCCAGCATGTTTGCAGAAATGTGTGATCTTGCTGAGAGACAGACACAGGTGAAAGCATTTCCTTCCACTCCTGCAGGGATGGCAGAAGTAAACATTATGATAATGCAACACTTTTCTCACTATATGTGCTATTATTACATTATGAGCTGTTATAACATTATGAGCGGTATCAATAAGGTTCTTAATGTAATAAGTTATTACAGTATTACATTATGCGCAAAGCCCTTATTACGTTACGCGTCCGTGAGTTCATTACAATATGAGACGATTATTACATTATGAACTTTTATTACATTGAAATTATTACATTATGAGCCGTTATGAGCCGTTATTACATTATGAGTCTTTATTACATTATAAGTTGCAACACTGAATCCTATATATCTATATATATATATAGATACATATATATGCATACACATATATGTGTACAGTGTCTATCTATATATATATATATATATATATATATATGTGTATGTGTGTATGTGCGTGTGTGTATGTGTATGTGCGTGTGTGTTTTTCTCAATTAATGTTGGATAAAAAGCACTGTTTTTGTTAGTGTGATATCAGAACTGTGTGACCTAGTGCTTTTTGTGAATTTTGATGCTAGCTTATTGCTGAATCCTGACTATTACTATGCTACTGAACTGTAATGTAAAGTGCTACCTGACACAGAGTGACCAATTGTTTACTGCTTGCTTACTACTTAAACCTAAACTGTGGCAGTGTGCTCAAGTGGA
Organism: Neosalanx taihuensis; assembly: GCA_030340665.1. NCBI lineage: Eukaryota > Metazoa > Chordata > Actinopteri > Osmeriformes > Salangidae > Neosalanx > Neosalanx taihuensis. Next base: position 6,140,956 of record CM059304.1, on the reverse strand, counting down.
GCTGTCTTTAATCCTGCTGAAATTAGTGTTAACGCTACTACTAGTGCATCAGCATATGAACACCTGTTGAAAGCTTGATCTGTCACATACCTAAGCAATGGTAGAAGTCATATTCAGAAAATGACTCAACAGTGTCAATGATGTATGGGGGAGAGTCCCGGGCCAGAGTCACGCACACTCAAAATTTCTTTTGGATTTTTTTTCTAGTTATTCTTACGCCGTTTCTTTGGCTCGCAACTCCTACTAGAGCTTTTGACGCATATACACAAAAGTTGCATCAAAACGTGCGTCTCGGCCGCGACATATGTGCTATATGTTCTCTAAGACTTTTGGCAAACAGTTTTGCCAAAAATTGCCAAAAACAACAACAACAAAAAATTATGTGTGTCAATGGAGAGAATGTTTGAGCGCTAGAGTGCTTGATGTCATCGTTAAAGTGGCGAGGAGAGAGAAAGATCAGTGAACAAATAAAATGTATTTGACTACCGTGGCCTCAAATGCACCACTACAGACACGATTTATGCATAGAGATGTAGGAAGATGTGTCCTCTAGCTCACATTTGCCTTACTTTATCTGTCAGATATATCGTTTTAGATTGACACGCGAAGATTTGGCCGCAACACCCATGAACAGCCTCAAAGACTCCCATGTTAAAAGTGGCAGGAAAGTATCTAGAGGTAAACAACACAAACACTTTTTTGAATTGCTCCCAAGAGCACATTTCTTCACTTATAAACACAAGCGTCTCCCCTCTTCTCTTTCAAGCACGCTGAGGTTGCTAAGCAACCAACTAATTAGCTGCAGCTGGAACTGTCAATGGAAGTTGGAAAAGACAGAGAAAATGCTTAGAGCACCCCTCGAACAGCAAGGATTTCTGTCCAAACCGTGTTTCCAATCATGAAACTAGGTTAACGTGGAGTAGGCTGAGCCCTTCCTGAATGTCTACATAGGTATTTTTGTGTTATTGTGTTGACAAGTGAAGAAATGTGCTCTTGGGAGCAATTCAAAAACCGTGTTTTCTTTCTTTTTAGTTACTTTCCCGCCACTTTTAACATGGGAGTATACGAGGCTGTTCATGGTTGCTGCGGCCGAATCTTTACCTGTCAAGCTAAAACAATAAATCTGACAGATGAAGTAAGGCAAGTGTGAGATAGAGGACACATTTTTCGAAGTTTCTATGTATAAATTGTGTCTGTAGTGGTGCATTTGAGGCCACGGTAGTCAAATATGTTTTATTTTTTCACAGATTTTTCTCTCTCCTCTACACTCTAGCGATGACATCACGCACTCTAGCTCTCAAACATTCTCTCCATTGACACCCATTCATTTTTTGGGTGTGGTTTTTGGCAATTTTTGACAAAACCGTTTGCCAAAAGTCTTAGAAATGATATAGCACACGTTGCGGCCGAGACGCACGTTTTGATACCACTTTTGTGTATATGCGCAAAGAAATCTGGTAGGAGTTGCGAGCCAAAGAAACGGCATAAGAATAATAAGTAAAGCTAGTAATAACATATTGTGCACCTTGCAGCACACACACAATAATAATAAACGCTAGTAATAACATAGTGTGCGCCTTGCAGCACACACACAATAATAAACGCTGGGAATAACATAGTGTGCGCCTTGCAGCATGCACACAATTAGAGGCAGGCCCATATTATGTAATTGGTGCAGAGCTTGAAGATTAGGTCATCCTAATCAACCTGAGCCTTAAGATGAGCATGATACAGTCCAAAGCATTGCGCGCTTAGGACCTCAGCAGCTTCAGGCCGGTGGCTCTCACATCACACATGATGAAGACACTGGAGAGGCTGATCCTGAGCCACCTCCGCTCTGAGGTGAGTACAGAAACGGACCTGCTGCAATTTGCCTACCGACCCGGAATCGGGGTGGATGACACCTTGATTTTCCTGATACATCGGGTTCTCACTCACCTGGCAGTCCTGTGAGGATCACATTCTTTGATTTCTCCAGTGCATTCAACACCATCAAGCCAGTGCTTCTGAAGGACAAACTAGTGCGGGCTGGAGTGGATGTTTCCCTGGCAGATTGGACCCTGCAATATCTCACAAACAGGCCCCAGTTTGTGAGAACCAGGGACGGTGTGTCTGATCTCCTGTCCTGCAGTGTGGGTGCCCCTCAGGGGACGGTGCTAGCGCCCTTCCTCTACACTGCTGACTTCAGATACAATTTTGATGGCTGTGTCCTGCTCAAGTTCTCTGACGACTCCGCCATCGTCGGCCTGATCAGCGACGATGATGACGCGGAGTACAGAACACTGACGCTGGTCTTTTTGGACTGGTGTCAGCCAAACCATCTCCAATGCGGGCAAGACCAAGGAGATGGTGGTGGATTTCCGCAGACACCGATCCGCCCCCCCCCCCCCCCCCCACCGGTGAACGAACATCCAGGGAATGGACATTTAGAGAGTGGAGTCATCTGGGTGTTCACCTGAACCACAAACTGGACTGCTCTCACCACACTGACGCACTGTACAAAAAAAGGTCAGAGTAGGCTCTACCTCCTAAGGAGACTGAGGTCTTTTGGAGTGCAGGGGGCACCCCTAAGAACTTTCTATGACTCAGTGATGGCCTCATCCATACTGTATGGTGTGGTCTGCTGGAGCAGTAGCATCACTGAGAGGGAAAAGAAGAAGCTGGACAAGGTCATCAAGAAGTCCAGCTCAGTCCTGGGCTGTCCTCTGGACTCGGTGCAGTAGGGGTCCTGGCAAAGCTGACATCTATTCTGGATCATGAGTCGCACCCCCTGCAGGACTCACTGTCTGCTCTGGAGAGCAGCTTCAGCAACAGGCTGATTCACCCTCAGTGTGTGAAGGAGAGGTTCTCCTTCCTTCCTGCTGCCGTCAGATTGCCGTCAAGCTGCCCATGCTGCTTTCCACTGCTGGAGCAGGGAAACGTCTAAAACCTATAGGACAGTGGCCCTCAAGAACTGGAGTTTGACACCTATGTTGTAGAGGGTCTCTAGCTCTGTAGAGTCTGCCATTGTTTGAGCAGTAACTGGATATTTGTCTGGTTTTGTAAGGAAATGGAGTATTGGTTGCAGGGTCTGTTGCATTGACACTAGATCAGAATAGTGAATTGGGGTTTGCTGGGTTGGTTGTTTGTGTGCCCTTATCGGGGTTGGGAGGGGTCTGTTTGGTTTTGCTTCGAGTATGGCATGAACTTCTAGGGATGGTTGTTGTTGGCAGCCATTCTTTCCTGAATTCCCATGGCGCGCCAGTGATTGATCCTTCTTTGACTTGTCTGTCAGCTTCATTATTCCCAGACTTGTCTGGTCCTGGGTCGTGAATTATCTTTCACTTTCTTCCAATATACCATCACGTTCTGTGCTGTTCTTGTTGCACGCCAGGATTAGTTTTGGGCTTTGGACCTCTATTCCCTGTCAATTCTTTATGTTGTTTTTTTTCCAGTTAGGCAGGTGGCATATGAAATAGTCTGGCGTACTTGGAGTCAGTGCAGATCACAAAGGTTTGTAGGTTTTTTCAGCTGCTTGCTAAACCGTTATCAGGATTCCTGCTAGTTCTGCATATTGGCTGGTTTTGGTTCCAAGATGGATTTTTGGGGTTTTGAGTTTGGGGTCATTTTCATGTTATTCCCACTCCTGCTTGGACATGTTCTTCATGATGGAAGGAAAATCTGTTGACGAAAGCTGTTGGTAAGCCCTTGCAGGTTTTCTTATCAAAGTAATGGGGGTTTGGCGGTGGTGCATAGTTTTCTGGTGACACAATGTTGGCACGTAGACAGGCCATACTGGACTTGGACGTCATAGCCCTGGAAGGCCATCATCCAGGTGGCTATCTGGCTGTTGAGGAGCCCTCCTTCGAGTAGTCTTTGGCTGTTGAGGAAGGTGACCAGATGATGGCATGTTTTGATGATTATAGTTCTGTCATCGCCTTGCTGTGTTGTTCGCTCCAGTGGAAGTCTGTTTCTTTTTGTAGGAGTAAGTTCAGTGGTTTGGGGGTGTCTGCATAGTTTTCGATGAACTGCCTGCCTTGAGTAGTTGCATATTCCTAGGGAGCTGCATAGTCCCGATATGTTTTTCACCATTGTTAGCTGGAGTTACCTTGTCTCCTGTGGCAGATAAGCGCCCCGGCATGTTTCCCTCTCTTGTTGTTTACGGTGTTTTGTAGCATAGTTAGTGTGTACTTAGTATAGCGTTGATCAAGATATCCGCAAGTTCGACCTCTGGGAGCATAATAGTGGGGATCAAATCAGCAGGGGTTGTTCCTTTGATGCTCAGGATTTTTTATCTTGTTGGAGAAATCCGCAAATCTTGGCAGTACACTGAATTTTAAAAACAAAACAAGACTTAGGAGGGCGCTGGATCCTGCTGAGGCAGACTTTTGCGGCGCCATCTAGGATCAAACATTCCATTACCTACATTAAGTTTAAGGAGAAAATGGCCTTCTCCACTCCGTACGGTTTGTACCAATTTGTTTCCAAATTTGTTGCCACATTTCAATGCCTTATGGACCGGGTGCAGCGTCCACATGCATATGCTCCATAGTAACACCTGTGTGGAGCATGTCCGCAGTGGCCGCAGTGCTTGAGTCACTGAGGCAGGCGGGGCTCAAGGCCAATCCGAATAAGTGTGCACTGGGACGGAGGGAGGTACGGTATGTGGGGTACCACTTGGCAGGCAGATAGAGGAGACGGCAGCGAATGCAGCCTGCCCAAGGCCCAGGTCCAAAAAAGAGGTGCAGTGGTTTTTGGGGCCGGCCAGCTATTACCGGCCAGTTATTCCCAACTTTGAGGAGCTGACCAGCCCCTTGACCGACCTCACCCAAAAGAGTGCCTCAGATCTGGTCCAGTGGACAGAGCAGTGCCAGGTGTCGCTTGCGAGGGTAAAGCAGGCCCTCTGTGAAGAGCTTCTTCTCCAAACCTAATTTCTCTCTCCCTTTAATCCTGCAGACTGATGCATCAGGCAGAGGGCTGGGAGCCGTTCTGTCCCAGCAGGTGCGGGGCGTCGACTGCCCGTTTCTCTACATTAGATGGAAGCTGTCCGAATGGGAGGATAGGTATAGCACGGTGGAGAGGGAGTGCCTGGCCATCCGGTGGGCGGTCGATGCTCTGCGGTGCTACCTGCTGCGGTCTCATTCACCCTCTGCTCAGACCATGCTTCCCTCCAGTGGCTCCACTGCATTAAAGATGCCAATGCCCAGATCACCCGTTCTGGCTCTGCAGCCATTTAAATTCACGGTGACTCATAAGCTGGGGGCGCAGATGGCTGTGGCTGACTTCCTCTCCCAGTCCCATGTGGAGGAGGTAGGGGGGAGTGGGTTAGGCCGAATGGCTCCCCGGCCTCAATGATAGATGGACAAAGGGCACTTAAGTCTCTTACCTTGCATGAAGCGCCATCTCGCAATCATTAGGGGACATTAACCCCCAATTCATGTTATACTGTAAGCAGCTTTCTGGGTGTGTCTGCATAATTTGCTTATAAGTAGACTATCAGTTAGAGGTAAGACTCGTGATTGACTTTAATTAGTGACAGCACAAATCAAATTTGCATAGGCCTGTTTCCATCTCAAATTTTTCTGAACTGCACAGTAGATTTCCAAATTCAGGGGATTATGAAAAAATCTGTAGTGACAAATTTTGCACAAATACCATGCAATTCATACATTTTAGGGCACATACATTTAAGAAAATCACATTCTCCTTTCATCCAAATTTCCACATAATAGTATGTTCTTTGCATTTACCTTGTAATGTTCTTCAAAATTATTATTTTCAACAGAACAAAACTGGTTATTGGTTCCATGTTGGTTTTGAAGTTGTGTTGAAGCATGATCAATAATTAAAACAAACAAACATGCACCTTACCATCCTGTACCATGTTCTACAGCCAGTTCAAGTATTGTCTCAAAGTGTTGACAGGCCTTTGGTCTGAAGAGCACATCAACACTGTGGGAGGCTATGGGAGGCAGTACACCGCTGTGTGGCTCCACTGTGATCTACACACAAAGGTAAAATATGTAATTGTATATATGCAGTCAATGATCTTCAAGCATTGAAGGGGGGGGGGGTGAGCACAAGATACTTTCTGGTACGAGCACAAGAAACTTTCGCAGCTTTGCTCGTTGTATAGCAAACAATCAGTATGCAGCTCATCTAGATATTAATGAGTCGGGAGTCATGTGGCTCAGCAGTTAAGGTGTTGGGATACTGATCGGAAGGTTGTGAGTTCAATTCCAGGCTGTGGCTGCATGACATTGTGTTCTTAGGCAAGGCACTTCACCCTACTTGCCTCAGGTGGAATGTCCCTGTAATTACTGTAAGTCGCTATGGATAACAGCGTCTGCTAAATGACTGAATGTACATCAGTAGCGGTTCCTTTAAGACAACAAGGGAGGCTCAGCCTCCTGTACAAATCACGGAGAATATAGTTTACAAACTGCACTGTATTGTGCAATGTTTTAGCTGACTTTATAACATTGCTATTATTTCAGATATAGCACCACAGAAAAGGACATGCTCAGCGGCAGCGCAGACATTAAATGATTGAGTGATACGATTCAGAAATTCGGTTTCTCCCCCTCCTGACAACGTGAACTAGTCGGGCCTCACCGTACTTTAATGGCGTATGTATGTGTATGTGTTGTTCAATGGAAAAATGCTTGAAGCGCATTGGTTAATGCCGAGGAAATATTATAATTCTGAGGCCGAGCCTCACTGGGAGTCAATGGTCATTTTTTTATCACAATGATTTGCCTGGGCGGGAGAGAGCTGGCTGAGGAGGCTTGTGATTTGTTAAACGGTGAAAGGGGTTGGACATTTTTCGCTTTGCAAGGCAGCGGCAAAACTTTCTTGTTAGTCCCATGCGGATTTCTGATCTGGGAAGTCACGTAATGAGAGAGCTGTTCCATACGGTATATTCCTATTTTGTGTGTACATATTCTTGTAAATATATTGCTGTTAATAAAGTCTAAAGTGTTGTCATATTCGTTATCTGTTTTATCTTCCCATTAAAAAACGTTAATTGGAGATACTTTTGAGGGGGCTAGCTTGCAAGGAAACTGTGCAAAATGCCTAGCATTGTCGATTACATTTTGGCTAAGCCATTTTCTAGTCTTCCTTATGAGGAGAAAATTAAAATTAAGGATGAGGGCAGACCAAAGCCTAATATTGACTGAAAAAGAAAGAAGGGCAGAATTTTCTTACAAATAGGCATATAAATATAGGGGTGACATCTTCAATTTTCCAATTTGTTGCTAAGGGTGTGTCAAAATTGAATTGTTTCTACCCCCCCCCCCCTCTCCTTTTTTTTTTGGTAATCTGAAAAAGTTGTTACTGACCAGCCTCCCCTGTTTGACAGACTGCCAGCCGCCACTGATGTACATGTATGGAGAAAACAGCATGTTTCATCCTATGGCCATTTCCAAGGTTGCATTAGAGCGCATAAGACAGCACCCAGGCCTTTTTCAGCCTAACCAATGTCCATCCATCCATTTTCTGCTGCTTATCCGGGGCTGGGTTGCGGGGGCAGCAGTCTAAGCAGGGAGGCCCAGACTTCCCTATCCGCACACAGCTGTGCTCCTCCGGGGGGATCCCGAGGCATTCCCAGGCCAGCCGAGAGACATAGTCCCTCCAGCGTGACCTGGGTCTTCCCCGGGGCCGCCTCCTGGTGGGACATGCCTGGAACACCTCCCGTCCAGGAGGCATCCGAACCAGATGCCCGAGCCACCTTAGCTGGCTCCTCTCGACGTGGAGGAGCAGCAGTTCTACTCCGAGCTCCTCCCGTGTGACCGAGCTCTTCACCCTCACCATCTCTAAGGGAGCGCCCAGCCACCCTGCGGAAGAAACTTATTTCAACCGCTTGTATTCACGATCTTGTTCTTTTGGTCATTACCCAAAACTCATGACCATTGGTGACAGTAGGAATGTAGATTGACTGGTAAATTGACTTTGCCTTGCAGCTCAGCATCTTCTTCACCACGACGGTCCGATACAGAGACTGCATCACTGCAGACGCTGCACCGATCCGCCTGTCAATCTCACGTTCCTTCCTTCCGTCACTCGTGAACCCCGAGATACTTGAACTCTTCCACTTTAGGCAAATTCTTTACAGAATTTCCAAGGTTGCATTAAGGTGCACAAAACAGCACACAGGCCTTTTCCAGCCCAACCAATGTTACATACTTTATTCAGAGACCTTAAGGATCACTGTGAAATAACCTAAAAACAAAGTAAATTAAATTTTTCCAATTAAAAGCACTAGCTTCTCTTAACAGCAGCAACCCATTTATTCCATTGTCCCTTTTTTATAGGACGTAAAAACACCTTGATTGACAACTTGTTCGTCCCCAATCTCAAGGAGCAGCCCAACATAGTAACAGCAGCCAATTATATATTTCTTTTTTATGCTAGCTTCTTCTCCTAAACTCGCTGACTTCCACCAAAATAGTCATTTGTGCATCTGAAACTGTATGCTTTCAAAAGCCAAACTTAACTAATTTAAATTAAATGTCCATCAGGCTCAAACTCAGATTCAGGCTCAAACAAATAAGGTTCAACACCTATCATGTCTCCATGATCTCCATGATCTCCATGATCTCCTCTTTGGATGTTTCAGTCTAGGCTTACCCTTAAAAACCAAGGGTAAGGGCTAAGGGCTGAAAACTTGAGAAGACGAATTGGGATGGCACTTGGTTACAGTTACGTAATGTGATGTCACGAGAGGCTGGGTCCTGGAGGGGCGCTACATCCCCCTAAAATGGCTAAGTCTGGGGTGGAATACCTTATTTTGAGGAACTGCTTGTTTTATGGACCTGTATCCCAAAAGGAAAGAAACTGTTTGCTCTGAGTTTATTTTCAGTTTAAGGCTTGGATACCGAAGACATTTTTGTTTGGTTACAACTCAGGCTTCTTTTTGTTGAAATCCTTGTTTGTTGACCTGAGCAACTCATTAAAAAAAACATAATTTTGAGATTCGTGTGTCCTTGTGCTGGTTGAACTGCCCCGCTAAGAACTAATTAGCCTCTCGCTACATCACAGTAATCATACATTGTAGCTAGCTGGCTGCTTTGTCATCAGAGGCGACAAGTTCCAAAGTCTATTGCATGGTTATTGATGCATAAATCCATTCAAGGCTTTACTTGAACCTCACCAAAACAGAACTCCTCATCATCCCTGCCAAACCCTCAATCACCCACGATCTCTCCATCACTATGGGATTTGCAACATTGATCCTTTCATCCTCTGCCAGGAACCTGGGGGTCACCTTGGACGACGAGCTCTCCCTCACAGCTCACATTGCTGCAGTCTCTCGGTCATGTAGATTCACCCTCTACAACATCAGGAAAATCAGAAAATACCTCTCTCAACATTCCACCCAACTGCTAGTCCAAGCCCTTGTCCTCACAAAGCTGGATTACTGCAACTCGCTACTAGCCGGCCTTCCTGCAAATGCAATCCGTCCCCTTCAGAGGATACAGAATGCAGCCGCTCGTCTGGTTTTCAACGTACCCAGACGCTGTCATGTCACCCCACTCCTCATCGCCCTCCACTGGCTTCCCGGCATCGCATCAGATTCAAGACCCTTGTGCTGACCTTCCGGGCTGTAAATGGGACTGCCCCGACCTATATCAACTCTCTCCTCTAGCCCTACACCCCCACCCATCACCTACGGTCATCTGCTGACAACCTTCTAGTGGTACCCCCCCTCAAGAGCGCCCGAGCGCAACACAAACTCTTCCACTGCCTGGCTCCCCAATGGTGGAATCATCTCCCCACCTTCATCAGAAGCACAGACTGCCTTCTCACCTTCAAGAGAAGGCTTAAAACTCACCTATTTAAAGAATTTAATGGCACTTAGGAATAGTTTGGCACTTCACATTATCTAGAGTGCTTTAGAACAATCTGTTGGTCCCCATATGGTGACTTTCCAGTGTTGTTTGTTGTATCTCTTGCTTTATGGTCACAATTGTTGTGTTATGCATTTATAATTCTTCCCTTGGCACTTATTGGTTCTCATGATGTATGATTCACGATCTAAAAAACCGACTGTATTTGGGATCTATCACGTTGCTATGCTCAATGACTGATGCTCTTTGTAAAAGCTCTCTCTTGTAAGTCGCTTTGGATAAAAGCGTCTGCTAAATGAATAAATGTAAAAAGTTAAATGTAAGGCTAGTTGTATTGTTGCAAATGACCATAGGTAGGTGCATGTGTGATTGTAATTTGTGTCTTATTATGTGTTTTCAAGTATTCACTGTTGTATAGCACTTGTCTGCCAGCTGTTATTGTGTGTGTGCTGCAAGGCGCACAATATGTTATTACTAGCTTTACTTATTATTCTTACGCCATTTTTTTTGGCTCAAAACTCCTACCAGAGTTTTTGACGCATATAAACAAAAGTGGTATCACAACGTGCGGCTCGGTCGCGACATGTGTGCTATATCTTTTCTAAGACATTATTAATATAATTTGCCAAAAACCACACCAAAAAATGAATGGGTGTCAATGGAGAGAATGTTTGAGAGCTACAGTGCGTGATGTCATCGCTAGAGTGGAGAGGAGAGAGAAAAATCTGTGAAAAAATAAAACGTATTCGACTACTGTGGCCTCAAATGCACCACTACAGACACAATTTATACATAGAAACGTAGGAAAATTTGTCCTCTAGCTCACACTTGCCTTACTTTATCTGTCAGATTTATTGTTTTAGCTTGACACGCAAAGATTCGGCCGCAGCACCCATGAACAGCCTCATAGACTCCCATGTTAAAAGTGGCGGGAAAGTAAAAAAAAAAAATTGAATTGCTCCCAAGAGCACATTTCTTCACTTATCAACACTAAATGCCTATGTAGACGTTCAGGAAGGGCTCAGCCTGCTTCACGTTAACCTGGTTTTATGATTGGAAACACGGTTTGGCCAGAAATCCTTCCTGTTCGAGGGGTGCTCTAAGCATTTTTTCTCTGTCTTTTGCCATTGACAGTTCCACCTGCAACTTATTAGTTTGTTACTTAGCAACCTCAGCGTGCTTGAAAGAGGAGAGGGGAAGACGCTGGCCATTTTATGAGAAGTAATTCATTTGACATTTAATAACTTTAATTGGAGGATATTTACTGGAGGAATCAAATTGGGTCTTTTTGTTTCGGGTGTATTTATAAACTGTACTCCAACTCAACTCTTCCTCTCTGGCTCTAAGTCTGAGGTAAGCGAACATCTTTTTCAACTCTTTCGCTAGCATGCTTTCAAAAATGTAGGTTTTTGACTTCTTTAACATTTGGGCTCATAGGTATTCATGTGCTTATCAGTCAGGATTTACAACTGACATGCCAACTAGCTGTAAAGATATGCTGTTTGCTAACATTAGCGACCAATGCTGAAATTAGCACTTACACTAATTCCTAGTGCATCCGCATATGTTTCGCTAGTATGCTATCAAAGATGTGGGTTTTTGACTTCTTTAACATTTGGGCTCATATGTATTCATGTGCTCATCAGTCAGGACGGTGGTGGAGGGTTGTGGGGAGAGTAGGTGGGGGGGGGTTATTTGTGTGAATTTTGACAGTTAAGGGTCGTTTTCAGAGGGGAGGGGTGATCGGCGTTCGCGGGGGCGGGGGGGCTTGTGCGGGGGGGGTTTGAGGGCGGGGTTCATGTGGTGGGGTCCATAGGAATCTAACAAGATATTGGGGAGGTGTGTGGGAGGTCGGGTTGATGAGATATGAGCCTAAATTGGGGGAGAGGTTTGAGAATCGCGATCTATTTACTTTCACTTTCAAGCAGAGATTGTGACGTTGCGGGGGGCACGGGGGGGGGGGGCGATTTTAGCCGGGTTTGAGGCCAGAGTTAATGTGGTGGGGTCCAGACGAATCGAACAGGGTATTGGGGAGGTGTGTGGGTGGTCGGGATCGGCAGCTATGAACGGAAGTTGCCGCTCCATAGAGAAACAGTGGGGATTAAATATAGGTCTTTTTGGAATTGCTACTTAACCCTTTAAGCGCCAAAGTCGCAGAATTGCGACTAGCAACATAGCTGGTTAAAACAGGCTGTAGCTATAAATGTGGGGCCGAATCTTGTTTTTATTTTCACCAGGTGATAGCAGACATGTGTTCCTGTAATATAATCATCATTTATGGGCATGTTTTTATTAAAAGTTTTAGAGAAAAACGAGTTTGTAAAACCCCCTCCCAACCAGTGACGCAGCTCTGCTTAGACTCTGCTAATCAGTGATAGAAGGGCGGAGCGACAGCAGAGCAGAGCGAAAGAGTGTTTTTTTAGTTACTCACGAAACCAAGAGGTCGGTTTACCGTCAACAAAGTATTTATTCAGGTATTAGATGACTCCGATTCCTTAGAGGAATGACATGCAGTCTGTCTAGTGAAGCAAAAACTGACGTTAGTAGTGACTGCGCGTCCGTGCACAAAGTCCACAATCAGCACACTCTATAGCGGATGCTTCACCTCAGCCTGGCCGGGGTGGAAGCATTCTGCAAACGCCAAGATGGGGACATGTTCGAGGTGGCAGGGGGGCTCATAACACCGCAAATATGGGTGGAAACCACGGATGAAAACATGCCTGTTTCCACACAGATCCAGGAAATAGTACAACTGCATTTTAGATGCGGTTCTGAGCATCAGTGTGGTCAACGCGCCAATTGATTATACAAGTTGGATCAGTAAACGTATTTCTATCCCAAATTTAGTTTCACACTAAAGATATTTCACATTGAATGTTGAATGTATTCCCTTATCTCAAACTACTTTTAAGTTATAGCCTTTTGAAACCTCCAAGTTGAGGTTTCCATTTTCCATTATAGCCGCCACCTTGTGACGTAATCAAATGCAAATTAGATGAACAAAAATTAATTACCATAACAAACTTTGAGTCATACTGAACAACATTCTCATTGACAGTATACATTTATCTCAAACCACTTTCAAGTTATAGCCTTTTGAAATCTTGGTATCAAAATGTTATATTTTCTTGAAAAAACCCTGGCGCCTAAAGGGTTAAATTGTTGGGGGAGGCTTGCTGTAAAACATTCATAATCGTCTGGATACTGGTTGACCTTGCAAACTATTGGCTAGTGTTGTATGGGGAGTCCTGTAGTTTTACTATTACTGTGCTACTAAACTGTAATGTAAAGTGCTACCTGACACAGAGTGGCCAATTGTTTACTGCTTGCTTACTACTTAAACTGTGGCAGTGTTCTTAAGTGGAGCTGTCTTTAATCCTGCTGAAATTAGATCTTACGCTACTACTAGTGCATCAGCATATGAACACCTGTTGAAAGCTTGATCTATCACATACCTAAGCAATGGTAGAAGTCATATTCTGAAAATTACTCAACAGTGTCAATGATGTATGGGGGAGAGTCCCGAACCAGAGTCACGCACACTCAAAATTTCTTTTGGATTTTTTTTCTAGTTCTTAAATGTGCTTTATAAATCAAATTGACTGACAATGAATAACTCAGAATGGGGATTACAGGATGTACATTTGGAAACCATCATAATTATGGGGATTTCAACAACCATGTCTGGTAAAATACCATTGGTCTATTATCTATAAATGCACAGTATGCAGTCTTTTTGATCACGCAAACTTAAGAATTTAAAGTACCTGTGTATCTTTGTCTGAAAGGTTGTTGGCCAGTTCTCCCAGGGTCCAGCAGGCCTCAAGCTGGGTGGGGTTGAGAATGGTCACCTTAGACTGAGCCTGATCCCCCAGCCTTAATAGGCCCAGATCCACACTGGGATCACTTAGAGTCAGATGAGGGCCCTGGTGTGCATAAACACAAAAGTAACACCACAGTTGCTTGACATATAAACAAAAAGACCTGTGTATTAAATTATTTATCAATGCATGCTATAGTCAATGTTTTGGAGAAGGTCTCCTGATACCTTGAAAGTGGCTGTTATATTCAGCATGACAGACGTGTGGTTCTTAATTTGACACTGCAAGCTAGCCGCAACAGTACCTGCTCTCCCTCCAGTAAGAGCCAGTTCAAGGTCAAAACACTCATTTGCCGCTGGACCACAAAAAAATACATGACAGAAAAAACTATTTAAGGTATACCCAATTTTACCTTGTCATAGTTGAATGACAACAGTTTGGGGGGTAAAATGGACCTATGGTGAATCTCACAGCCCACTGACACCTATGTGCGATGTAAATCTCCCATATTGAAACTCTTGCTGTAAAACAATAGGTTTCAGCTACATTTGTGTTGTCAAATGGTACATTTGCAATGTCAAATGCCCCACCGTTTTAGGCTGTACCTTTGTCACACCCCCAAACTTGCATCCAGACCAACATACATGTTTTGGCCCAGACACGTAAACTTAATTTGCATACATCTCACACAATTCACTTCCACAGGAATAACAAACAAGAAAGTTTTTAATTGTTTCAAGAATATTGAAAATGGACCGCCATTGTAAATCGAGTGTTCCAGGCTGTACAGGGAACAATGAAACTTTCCATAATCATCCCAAGGAACCAAACACTCAATGAAAACACTCGTGTGTCATGTCACAGGCATGGCTGATGTCTGTCTATAAGATCCAACACTAAATTATGAATTTGCTTGAAGCATTTCACCAAAAAACAGTTTCGAAAACCTGGGACAATTTAAAGCCATCTGAAGCACTTTCAATTTCGTTCAATTTCCTTGTGACAATGCCAAATAAAGATCTATCTATCTAACAGGATTTGCTGAATAAGTAATGCTGCTGTTCAACTATGTGCTCATCTCAATCGCAAGCTGTAAGTATGATTTCGTTGCTAACAATCAGTGCCACTGTTTTTTCGGTGACGCTAATATTTTTAATCTCTTAGAAATCTGCACCAAATAGGTTGAAGAAGAGTCTTTAAAAGAGAAAGTGATTCCCTATTTTATGAGTTGCATCAGAATTCTTATTTGGGTCACTAAAGTCTTGAAAACCGCCAGGTAGTCCACATTGTTTTAGGCGGATTTGTTACAAAGTTCATAGCTAATTTTGCTGTTTGGTCACTTCTTCACCCAAAAAGTTGAACAGGGCAGTTTTCAGGAGATAAATTCTGCTTTTAGCCAGGTAGTCCAGTTATTTTTCTGATTTGTGTAAAGGACTGTTTTTTGTAAATATGAGCATGATATCGATAAGCAGCATCTCGGCTTTATTTAACTGGGCTTCATTCTCATTTGCCCTTGAAAGTGACCTGTGTTGTCATGTAAATCTACAATTCACAATGCATCTGCAGCTTTGATTGGGTGTCATGGCTCAGCAGTTAAAGCATTGGGCTCATGATCGGAAGATTTTATTTATTTATTGTTGTACGCCTACCAATCAGCATGCAGCTCATCTAAATATTACCATAATAAGGACCATTTTCTAAGGTTGCATTAGGGCACATTAAAACAGCATCTGAGCCATAGTGTCAGCCCAACCAATGTTACACACCTTACTCAGAGACCTTAAGGGACATTGTGAAATCCCCCAAACCCAGTGAATCACACCTTTAAGGTGTTAAAATCCTCACTCCAATATACCTCATAATACCATGTGATGGACAGAAACAGTTGTTCCTGATATTATGCATCATACCCAATTCTCCACTCGGAGGCATGACTTCTATAATGTGGTAATCATGCTTCCTCTCCCATTCAAAACTGATCAAGGATTTGCTGTTGTTCCACATCTAATGCACAAAAATAATAGCAAGGTAAAATATATCAAACAATAGTGAAGTAAAAGTAAGTATAGTTTCTATATAACAGTACTTTTCTTTTTCTAAAAGCAACTTTTCTCTTAATAATTTAATCAAGCACACGTGCATACAAATCAATCCCAAAATTGACTTTGGTATCGATAGTGTTTGGCTACCTTGAACTTTCTGTGGATGGCAGTACCAATGAAGATCTCTCCTGGGATGTGAATTGAATATGGCTCCAACAGGATTTTATATGGTTCGGTCGTCCCCTTTAACTCTATCTCCATCACAATGACATCTTGCGTTTCAGCTGCTATATTCTGAATCTGTGGGGCCCTATAAAACACGATTCTCTCAAAATGCATGAGTAAATATGCATATTTCTATGTACAATATTTCTGCAGCAAAGATATTTCTGTGTTTTGTTCTTTACCAGTCATTACTGGGCTCCTTGGATGGATCTAGTATGTCTTTCAAGACCAGGTGACACACACAATTATATTCCTTCAACTGGGAAAAGTACAGTCATGACAGAGTTGGAAACCTCCCACATTAAGATAAAGTTGTTGCTTGTTTTAGAGTTAACAAGGAAACTACAATATTTGAGTCATTATTCACATGGATCTGTTGTATTAAGTATTTATATTTTCAGTCTTTTGGCGTTGTCTACCTCTTGAGGGTTGTAGCTTAGCAGGAACTCATGCTCCTGTAAAGGGGCCAGAACACCTGTGGTGGGGATGAAATAAAACCCCAAATCTGTGGCCAGATGGTAGTGGAGGTAGGATAGGTCAGAGTTTTCCCCAGGAGGCAAAGACTGCAGATTAGGGTTCATTATCTGCCAGTAAAACGGCAGCTCTAGACAACTAGATGATATAGACAGAGGGAGTGGGGAGGGAGAGAACAACATTTTATTCAAACCTTACTCTGTTATTAAATTAACATACCAGTAAATAAAAGACAAACATCCTATTCATTCAGAACTCTACTACAATGTATCTTATTTACGTGTTGTTCTTAATGACAAGCTTCTTCTGCTGGACAGAGTAAGGGTTGGCGGGACCGAACCGGACATAGTGCTCAGCTGTGAGTTCACACAGCTCCTTTTGATCAGGAAACTCCTCCTCACTCAGCACAGCCACCAACTCCAAGTGAGCCTGCTGACCCACACCTGGGACAAAACATAAACACATAATCAATATGCTGCACTGACAGATGGAATAAAATAATTATTTAAAATGCATACAAAAAGACTTAAAAGCAATAAAAAACATGCCATTCACCTTTGATGGTGATATCTTTGACCTGACAGTTGTCACACACAATGGTGAACACTTGGGAGCAGCTCTCCGCAGTGGTGGGAAAGAAAACCACCTGTGACATGACAAACCATCAATATTTAACAGATCAGATATTGCGCTTACTCCCTTTGGTTAATTTGTTTTCAATTTCAGTTGAAACCATTGCATTATTAATTCAGTTTTTTTTTTTACATTGAGGTACATTGTGTATATTGCCCCCTATTGGATCGCTTTAGTACATAACATGCAGGAAATCAGAACATTTCCCCAGTTGAACTTAAGGTGTAATAGTTACTTTGTAGTTAGTTTTTGCCTTGGTCGTTATTTACATGTACATTTATTCATTTAGCAGACACTTTTATCCAAAGCGACTTACAAGAGAGAGCTTTACAAAAGAGCATCAGTCAGTGAGCATAGCAACGTGATAAACCACAAATATAGAGGGCTAGATTATGAAACATACATCGCGAAAATCAATAAGTGCCAAGGGAAGAGCTATAAGAGTGTACAGCCAAATAGTTTACAAATTTAAGGTGAGTTTCCGGCGGACAGTAGTCTACCTGTAGGATGCGAACAATAAAGCAACAACACTAATGAGTTTCTGATCAAGTAATTCTGATTCTGAACAACATTTGATATTTCTAAGTGCCATTAAATTCTCGGAATAAGTGAGTCTTGAGCCTTTTCTTGAAGGTCAGGAGACATTCACGTCAGGTGTTTGTGTTGTGCTCTGGCGATCTTGAGGGGTGGGACCACTAGATGATTGTCAGAGGAGGACCATAGGTGGCAGGCAGGGATGTAAGGCCGGAGAAGATAGTTGATATAATTTGGAGCAGTCCCGCTCACTGCTCGGAAGTTCAGTGCCAGGGTCTTGAATCTGATATGGGCCATGATGGGAAGCCAGTGGAGGGCGATGAGGAGCGGGGTGACATGGCAGCGCCTGGGTAGATTGAAAACCAGGGGGGCTGCTGCATTTTGGATTCTCTGAAGGGGGCGGATTGCACTTGCTGGAAGGCCGGCTAGTAATAAGTTGCATTAGTCCAGCTTCGAGAGGACAAGAGCTTCGACTAGCAGCTGCATGTCGTCAGCGTATCAGTGATAGGAAAAGCCATGGGAGGAGGTGACTGGTCCGAGTGAAGTGGTGTACAGGAAGAATAAGAGCAGTCCAAGGACAGTGCAGTGCCTGTTATGCCCATCTCAGAGATTGTGGCGAGCAGGATCTGATGATTAACTGTGTCAAATGCTGCAGAGCGTATTTATCGTTATTTCACTTATTTATTGTTATCAAGTGTTATTTATCTATAAGTACATGTACAGTATATCAAAAAAATTTGTGGGGCGCACACCCCTTTTCACGTCCTGGTTTTGTCCAGCATGCTGCACATACAGCGTTGAAGTCCCCCAGCAGAACAACAGTTTCCAGTCGGTGCATGTTCAGTACCCCTCCCAGGAACTCCGAGAAGGCCAAGTACTCTGCACTGCTGTTTGGCCAGTAGGAGCCAATGAGACACCTGTCCACTCCTTCAAGGTGCAAGGACGCGACCCTCTCATTCACCGTGGTAAACTCCAACACGTGGCGACTGAGCTGTTGGGCTATAAGAAAACCCATGCCAGCCCGCCGCCTCTCCCCGCAGGCAACGCCAGAGATATTACGAGTCCAGCCTCTCTCAATGATAGTGGTTCCAGACCGCAAACTGTGAGTGGAGGGGAGGCCGACTATATCTACCCAGTAATGCTGGCTCGAGCTTGGGCTCCTTCCCCGCCAGCGAGGTGACATTCCATGTCCCCAGTGCTGAAGACTGCCACCCTAAACACACTGCACCAGTCCCTTATAGTCCTTCCTCAGCAGGTGGTGCCACGTTGCCTTTTCAGGCTGGGCCCGGCAGGGTTTTTGCCTGTGGTGCTCTCCTACAAGCCCCCACTCTGTGTCCTTGGTCAAGGCACTTCACCCTACTTGCCTCAGGGTGATTGTCCCTGTACTTGGATAAAAGCGTCTGCTAAATGAGTATTTATTTATTTAGTTTTCTTGCTTTATTGCTCGCAATCGTTTTGTTTGCTTTTATAGCTCTTCCCTTGGCCCTTATTGGTTCTCACAATGTATGTTTCACAATCTAAAAGCCCACTGTGTTCAGCTGTGGTCTATCACGTTGCTATGCTAAGTGACCAATGCTATTTGTAAAAGAGCATTGCTCTTGTAAGTCGCTTTAGATAAACGCGTCTGCTAAATGAATAATGTAAGTTTATTAATTTATCTAAATTAATGCACTGACATTAAAGTAAATTGTTAAAACTCAAACATCTGATTTTACTGAGGCACAGCAGATTTATATTGGGCCACACGCCCCTGTGAAAAAGGTATTATGCTAATGTTCATTATGGATAATCGGTGTAAATGTATATTTGCAGGAAATTGACTTTGAAAATCTTTGTTGTTGTTTGTTGGGACACACTGCAATCAGCTAGCATCTAGTATCTATATCTCTGTTGTCGTTGTTATAGTTTGTCGTTGTATGTTAGATGCACTAAGTATAGGTTAATAGGTATTATATTTAAATAATGCTTGTTTAAAATACATTCACAGTAAGCTGTATTTTCATGTGCCTGTCATGTGTCTTTCATAGTATGTCAAATTGTATTTTGTTTTGATCTTTAGCATTATTTACAAAGTATACATATCAGTTGGGATTGTATACTAATGTATAGTGTTTCAGTAAACATCATCAGAAAAGTCAAGCCTTGTGATTACTGTAAATCTTGAGTTGTTAGCTACTTAGAAGCACACTGGTAGGGCAGAATAGACACAAGTCTATGCACACAAAAACAGAACAACCATCTCTAACTAGTGGTCACCATCATGATAAACAGTCTAGTCTCACCTCCACCACTGCAGTTTGACTTGGCTGCAGTTCAAAGAGAGAAGGAGTCACTACAAAGGGGGGCTGCTCAGTGAAGCTGTTTTTTACTACCGACTGATGGAAGAAAAGTTTTAGAAACACAAATAATGTACATCACCTGTTGTGGCCTTAATTTCGTCTGACAGTATAATTTTGTTGTACTGAAAACATATACAGTATAATAAAGAAAGAAAGCATAATTTTGAATATACAATATGCCACAACTAAGTACATTTCATACAACATTATAAAATGGTAATAACGTATTATGGAAAAACATTTACCCGGAGGTTGGAGGTTGGCCATTGGCACTTGGGCATTATGCAGAAGGTTCCACCACTGAGGCCCTCGTTGCAGCACAGGAACTCAACAAACTTTAAACTTCCCAACAGGCAACAGCCACAATCCAGAACACTGGGCACTAGTCAGACACAAAACAGCAGGGAAAATGCCCAAGAAGGTGTGCGATACAAATCGTTTTTCAATGTTTGTTAACTTGATGATTTGTTGATTTGTTTGTTGATATGTCTACTCCACCCAGCTCTCAGAACTAACACTTTTTTGGCTGCACTAATAGCCAAATAGCTAACATTATGCTATTAAGATTTAAAGACAACACCATAGTGTATGGCTGACAATTAGTAAATATAATGTGACAGTATGCTTGACAAGAATACTAGTTACCTAACCGGCAATCAATCTCAAGATTTAAACCAACAATTTATTGTCCATAGCAATTTATAGCAAATAGGATGTAAGCTGATCACAGTAAAAAATTCCCCCCAAAAGTTTTAGATCCCATCTAAAAAAGTGAGATGATCGCAGATTACAGTTTGGTAATCACGTTTGATTACAAAAAAAAATAATCAAATGAAGAGTTGCAAGCGTCAACAAATGCAAAATTGAACTTTTTGCTAATTTTAAGATTCAAAGACATTTAACGTACAATAAGATGTACACTGATATTATTTTGTGCGTGCTGCAAGGCGCACACTATGTTATTACTAGCGTTTATTATTGTGTGCGTGCTTCAAGGCGCACACTATGTTATTACTAGCGTTTATTATTCTGCTTATTCTTACGCGGTTTTTTGTCTCAAAACACCTACAAGAGTTTTTGACGCATATACACAAAAGTTATATCAAAACGTGCGGCTCGGCCCTGACATGTGTGCTATGATTTTTCTAAGACTTTTGGCGAACAATTTTGCCCAAAAATTGCCAAAAACCACACCAAAAAAATCAATGGGTGTCAATGGAGAGAATGTTTGAGAGGTAGAGTGGTGATGTCCTCGCTAGAGTGGGGAGAAGAGAGAGAAATGTGTAAAAAAAATAAAACGTATTCGACTACCATGGCCCTCAAATGCACCACTACAGACACAATTTATACATAGAAACGTAGGAAAATGTGTCCTCTAGCTCACACTTGCTTTACTTTATCTGTCAGATGTATTGTTTTAGCTTGACATGCGAAGATTCGGCCGCAGCACCCATGTACAGCCTCATAGACTCCCATGTTAAGAGTGGCGGAAATGTAACTAAAAACTAGAAAAAAATTCCTAAAGAAATTTTGAGTGTGCGTGACTCTGGCCCGGGACTCTCCCCCATACATCACTGACACTGTTGAGTAATTTTCAGAATAAGACTTCTACCATTGCTTAGGTACAGTATGTGACAGATCAAGCTTTCAACAGGTGTTCATATGCTGATGCACTAGTAGTAGCGTAAACACTAATTTCAGCAGGATTAAAGACAGCTCCACTTGAGCACACTGCCACAGTTTAAGTTTAAGTAGTAAGCAAGCAGTAAACAATTGGTCACTCTGTGTCAGGTAGCACTTTACATTACAGTTCAGTAGCATAGTAATAGTTTGGTTCTAATTTGATAATAGTGATAAATGCTTTCAAAAACTTAGAGTGTAAAATGACCCAAATACATCCAATGCCAGAATTAGGCCATCAATGGCTATGACTTTGGTATTAGAAATACACCTTTTATCAAAATGATACCGCATTATAAATATCAGATAACATTATAAAGTTATACAGCTGTGTTAAATGTCAAATCAATCCACATGCAATCAAACATGTAACAAATCAGGATTCAGCAATAAGCTAGCATCAAATTTCACAAAAAGCACTAGGTCACACAGTTGTGATATCACACTAACAAAAACAGTGCTT
Organism: Neosalanx taihuensis; assembly: GCA_030340665.1. Classification (NCBI taxonomy): domain Eukaryota; kingdom Metazoa; phylum Chordata; class Actinopteri; order Osmeriformes; family Salangidae; genus Neosalanx; species Neosalanx taihuensis. The sequence continues at coordinate 6,118,915 of CM059304.1, read as the reverse complement.
TTTATCCAACATTAATTGAGAAAAACACACACGCACATACACATACACACACGCACATACACACACACACACACACACACACACACACACATATATATATATATATATATAGATAGATACATAGATACATATATGTGCATACACACAGGCAGTCTGTACATTAATGTCTTAATTATGAACTGTCAATCAAACCATTCAGTCCAATGAATCACTTAGTAGCAGACACACAGGTTCGATCATCTATAAACTACAACACTAGCCAATAGTTTGCAAGGTCAACCAGTATCCAGACGATTATGAATGTTTTACAGCAAGCCCCCCCCAACAATTTAAATAGCAATTCCTAAAAGACCTGTATTTAATCCCCACTGTTTCTCTATGGAACTGCCGATCCCAACCACCCACACACCTCCCCAATACCTGGTTCGATTCGTCTGGACCCCACTACATTAACTCTGGCCTCAAACCCCTCCGAAATCGCCCCCCCCGAGCCCCCCGCAACGTCACAATCTCCGCTTGAAAGTGCAAGTAAATCAATCGCGATTCTCAAACCTCTCCCCCAAATAGGCTCATAGCTCATAAACCCGACCTCCCACACACCTCCCCAATATCTTGTTATATTCCTATGGATCCCACCACATGAACCCTGCCCTCAAATCCCACCGAACGAGCCCCCCCGCCCCCCGTGAACGCCGATCGCCCCCCCCCCCCTCCGAAAACGACCCTAAATGGTCAAAATGCACACAAATAACCCCCCCCACTACCCTCCCCAAAACCCTCCACGACCGTCCTGACTGATAAGCACATGTATACATATAAGCCCAAATGTTAAAGAAGTCAAAAACCCACATCTTAGATAGCATGCTAGTGAAACATATGCTGATGCACTAGCAATTAGCTTAAGGGCTAATTTCAGCATTGGTCGCTAATGTTAGCAAACAGCATATCTTTACAGCTAGTTGGAATGTCAGTTGTAAATCCTGACTGATAAGCACATGAATACCTATGAGCCCAAATGTTAAAGAAGTCAAAAACCTACTTTTTTGATAGCATGCTTGCGAAAGAGTTGAAAAAGATGTTTGCTTACCTTAGAGACTTAGAGCCAGAGAGGAAGAGTTGAGTTGGAGTACAGTTTATAAATACACCCGAAACAAAAAGACCCAATTTGATTCCTCCAGTAAATATCCTCCAATTAAAGTTATTAAATGTGAAATGAATTACTGTTCGTAAAATAGCCACCGTCATTCGTGGCCACCGTCTCTCCTCTTTCAAGCACGTTGCTAAGTAACAAACTAATAAGTTGCAGCTGGAACTGTCATGGCAGTTCGAAAGACAGAGAGAAAAGGCTTACAGCACCCCTCGAACAGGAAGGATTTCTGGTCAAACCGTGTTTCCAATCATAAAACCAGGTTAACGTGAAGCAGGCTGAGCCCTTCCTGAACGTCTACATAGGCATTTTGTGTTGACAAGTGAAGAAATGTGCTCTTGGGAGCAATTCTAAAAAGTGTTTGTTTTCATTCTTATTAGTTACTATCCCACCACTCTTAACATGGGAGTCTATGAGGCTGTTCATGGGTGCTGCGGCCGAATCTTCGCATGTCAAGCTAAAACAATAAATCTGACAGATAAAGTAAAGCAAGTGTGAGCTAGAGGACACATTTTCCTACGTTTCTATGTATAAATTGTGTCTGTAGTGGTGCATTTGAGGCCATGGTAGTCGAATATGTTTTATTTTTTCACTGATTTTTCTCTGTCCTCTACACTCTAGCGATGACATCATCCACTCTAGTTCTCAAACATTCTCTCCATTGACACCCATTCATTTTTTGGTGTGGTTTTTGGCAATTTTTGGCAAAATTGTTCGCCAAAAGTCTTAGAAAAATCATAGCACACGTCGGGGCCGAGCCGCACGTTTTGATATAACTTTTGTGTATATGCGTCAAAAACTCTGGTAGGTGTTTTGAGCCAAAAAACGGCGTAAGAATAATAATAATAAACGCTAGTAATAACATAGTGTGCGCCTTGCAGCATGCACACAATTAAAGTATTTCTGTCATTTCTATGGTAGTTTACAAAGTTGATCAGCGAATGTAGGGACATTTAATTAGTAATTCATAACTTCCTCTTTCCCTGGGGAATAAATATGACGTGACAGAGACCATTTCTCTTCAACAATGAACAGGACAAAGGAACAGGCCATTCGAGTAAGACAGATGTGTGTCGACCTTCACAAATCAGGCAATGGCTACAAGAAAATAGCCAATCACCTACACCTGCCCATATTTACTGTCAGAGGAATCGTCAAGAAGTTTAAAACAACTGGAACAGTAGTAAACAAGCCTGAACGAGGACGCAAGTTCATTTTGCCACCACGCATAGTAAGGAGGATGGTAAGAGAAATACAAAAATCTCCAAAGCTCACTTGCATCTTGGGGTCACAAAGTTTCCAAAACAACCATCAGGCGCTATCTACATGCCAACAGGCTGTTTGGGAGGCATGCATGGAAAAAAACATTTTCTCATTCAAAATCATAAACGCAAACGTCTGGAGTTCGCTAAGCGGTACATGACCTTCAACTGGGACCGTGTGCTTTGGTCAGATGAGACAAAGATAGAGCTTTTTGGCAACAAACACTCTAAGTGGGTCTGGTGGAACACAAAAGATGAGTATGCAGAAGAGCACCTTATGCCCACTGTGAAGTATGGGGGAGGATCGGTGATGCTGTTGTGCTGTTTCTCTTCCTAAGGCCCTGGGAACCTTGTTAGGGTGCATGGCTTCATGAACGCTTTGAAATACCAGGACATCTTAAATCAAAATCTGGCGGTCTCTGCCTGAAAGCTGAAGATGGGTCGTCACTGGGTTTTTCAGCAAGATAATGACTCTAAACATATGGCCAAATCTACCCAGAAATGGTTCACCGGACACAGATTCAAGGTACTCCCTTGGCCATCTCAGTCCCCAGACCTCAACCCCATTGAAAACCTGTGGGGTGAGTTGAAGAGGAGAGTGCAGAGGAGAGGACCCAGGTCGCTGGATGATTTAGAGAGACTGTGCAAAAAGGAATGGTCGAAGATCCCTCTTTCTGTTTTCTCCCATCTTGTGAAACATTATAGGAGAAGATTAGGTACTGTTTTGTTGGCAAAGGGGGGTTGTACAAAGTATTAACATCAGGGGTGTAATAATTGTGGCACACATGATTTGATATGACATAATTGTTTCTTAATGTGGGATTTCTTTTCGACTGAATAAATGCACTTGAATTAAAGGCTGGATTTCACCTTTTTTCAGTGTGGTCCTATAATATTTAGAAATAAAAATTACTTTATTAGAAGCTAAAAGACACATCTTAACCAAGGGTGCCAATGATTATGGAGGCGCTGTATATGTACTATATGGAGTAAGGTGGCTCAGTGGTTAAGGAGTTGGGCTTGTGATAAAAAAGGTTGTGAGTTTTATTCCTGGCTGGGGCTACATGGTGTGTCCTTGGGCAAGGCACTTCACCCTACTTGCCTCAGGGGGAATGTCCTTACTTGCTGTAAATCGCTTTGGATTAGGAGCGTCTGCTAAATGTACAGTAGGTGTGGGTTCATGACTCAGTTCTGTTCATACAGAACTTGATATGAACCTTTAAATTACTTATGACAAAAGTTTTGCAGTTTGCACAGATACGATTATTCTTTAACATTTTGTTGGAGTTGGAACATTCAATATTTTTTACACATATCTCGTCATGCTGCCAATTTTCATTGATTCAGAAACATGTTGAAATCATGTTGGACAGAGATAGCTGGAAAACCAAGGTAGAAAACATATGTACATAGCACAATGTTGACACAGGCCCTGATGGTTTCCTTTAACTGGTGAATACGCTTTGGTACTGAAAACGCGGCGTTCATTTGGAAACTTCTGGTGTGCCTGATTCAGCAAATTACAAAATGACGTTCCGCTCTCAGTCATCATTATGTGCCTTAAATGCAATGGATATTGAGTACACATACATTTATTGATATTACAGAAACATTATAGATCAGGTGTGCGTATTGACACTCACATGTGAGTATAGGTGGGGGTCTGCGAGCCTCTATAGGCACCAGGAGTGGGAACTGTGCTTGAGTCTCCACCAACAGGAAGTCTTCAAAGTCTGCCAATGAGTCAGGGGAAAAACGCACGGTGTACTGGCAGCTCAAGCCAGGGGCCACATTACCACCCTCACTGGGAAACCTTCCTGAGGGCAGATAATTAAAATTGAATAATATTTTAATAGATTGCTCAAACATGCATAATTGACTACACTTGTAATTGACTACAATTGTTGCTTATTGTCCTATGCAGAATGATCAATAAAACTACAACTAATTCAATTTAAATTTAATTCAACACATCATTTTATTATATAAATATCATTTGTTATACTGGTGAGCTACATCTGCCTGTAATATACACTACTCAAAGAAATAAAGGGAACACCTGAACAACATAATGTAACTCCCAAAGTAATCAAACTTCTGTGATATCAACCTGACCAGTTAGGAAGCCACACTGATTGTGAATCAATATCACCTTATGTTGTGCAAATGGTTACAAACAACAGGTGGGAACAAGAGGCAATTTGCAAGACACTTGTAAATAGGAATGGTTTTGCAGGGGCTTACCACAGACCATTTACCTCTCCCCATCCTTGCTCACAGTTTTTGGCACTTTTGCATTTTTCCAGTGCTTTCACCACTAGAGGTAACATGAAGCGGGCTTTTAAAAATGAGGCAGGCTTTTCTACTCTGGTAATGCAGCTCATCCATGATGGTACGTCAATCCACACTGCTATCTTCTCCTTTGTGCATGGAGGAACACTGCTCGAGCCCTACAAATTACCGCCAGCAGGTCACTAATGTGCATGTGTCTGCCGAAACAGTCAGAAACCGACTCCATCAGTGTGGTCTGAGGTCCCGACGTCTACAAGTGGAGCCTGTGCTCACAGCCCAACACTGTGCAGTCCAATTGGTATTTGCGCCCTGTGCTCTTCATGGATCAGAGCAGGTTCACCCTGAGCATATGAAAGCCGTGACAATACGTTCAGCTGCATGCAATATCATCCAGCATGACCGGTTTGGTGGTGGGTCTTCTTTTGCTCTCGATGGAGGTAGTAAAATTTTTCTCTTCTCTCCTTTCCCTCCCTTTTTCCCCTGCTTGCTCTATCTTCGTGTCTGTCTGCGGAAGAGACTCTCACATCACTCTCTGAAGCTAGAAACATGGACTTGATTAGTTGGTTTCTTAGCACAATTGACACCATCTTCTCGAAGAAAAGATTGGGTTTGGGGGAACCCAACTGTCCTGACGGTATGTTCACAGCTGGATACACGATGGACACGTGGGAGAACTGGTGTGTCATGTGCCTGGCGGTGCTTTCCGTGGAGGACGTTGAAGACATCTTCCTATTCAGAATCAAGATTACGGGATTTATGCTGATTGGTTTGGGCTTTGACCAGATGTATCATAAAATGTATGAAATGGCTGCAGCCGTCAAAGAACCTCTAAGGCTGCCTGACATGACTGACGCGATGGGTAGAGCCGTCGGAACTCAAAATGTGAAATTGGCTCTGCATGGGAATGAGGACTGTATAGACTATGACAAAGACTTTCAGTTCAATCAAGACACTCACGTGATTGATCTGATAATAATTTAGATTTATTGATACCATGTCATGGAAATGTTTGACTTTGGCGGATTGGAATGTCTAAAAGGGAAGCGCTCCTTACCGCCTCGAAGCAACGCATACGTGCATACATATATGACATGAGGCATGGAGCAATAGATACACTATATTACCAAAAGTATTCGCCCACCTGCCTTGACTCACATATGAACTTAAGTGCCATTCCATTCCTAACCCATCGGTTCACCTTTTGCAGCTATTACAGCTTCAAATCCTCTGGGAAGGCTGTCCATAAGGTTGAGAAGTGCGTTTATAGGAATTTTCGACCATTCTTCCAAAAGCGCATTTTATTTATATATGACTGTGTCAAAGAAGTGTTTGATCACGTGAGTCAAACTATTTTAATATTTGGTACAGAAGCCTTTTTCAACAATTACAGTGGTTAAACGGTTCCTGTAGTTCTCCACTAGGTTTGCACACACTGCAGCAGGAATTTTGGCCCACTCCTCCATACAGATCTTCTCTAAATCTGTCAGTTCGGGACTGTTGCTGAGCAACACAGAGTTTCAGCTCCCTCCAAAGATTCTGATCTGGAGACTAGGCCACTCCCGAACCTTGATATGCTTTTTACGGAGCCACTCCTTGGTTTTCCTTGCTGTGTGCTTCGGGTCGTTGTCATGTTGGAAAACCCAGCCCTGACCCATCTTCAACGCTCTGACTGAGGGAAGGAGGTTTTTGCCCAATATCTCACAATACTGGGCCCCAATCATCCTCTCCTTTATACAGTGCAGTTATCGTTTCCCTCTGCAGAAAAACACCCCCAAAACATGATGCTTCCACCCCCATGCTTCACTGTAGGTATGATGTTCTTGGGATGATACTCCTCCTTTTTCCTCGTCCAAACACGACGAATGGAGTTAAGACCAAAAAGTTATATTGTAGTCTCATCTGACCACATTACTTTCTCCCACGACTCCTCTGGATCATCCATATGGTCATTGGCAAACTTTAAACAGGACTTGACTTGGGCTGACTTCAGCAGGGGAAACTTCCGTGCCATGCATGATTTTAAACCATGATGTTTTACTGATAGTAGCCTTGGAAACGGTGGTCCCAGCTCTCTTCAGGTCATTGTAGTTGCTCCTCCCCTGTAGTCCTGGGCTGATTCTTCACCTTCCTTAGGATCACTGATACCCCACAAGGTGGGATCTTGCGTGGGGCCCCAGTTCGAGGGACATTGACAGTCATCATTAGCCTCTTCCATTTTCTGACAATTTCTCCAACAGTTGTTCTTTTCTCACCAATTGCCCCGTAGCCCCTTCCAGCTTTGTGAAGGTCTACAATTTTGCCTCGTGTTCTTTGACAGCTCTTTGGTTTTGCCCATGTTAGTGGTTTGTCTGACTGTGGGGTGCACAGGTACCTTTATGAAAGCTTATCTGCTTAAGCAGAATAGCAGGTCTTTGCAGGTCATAAATCTGTCTGATAAGCAATTGATCAAATACATATTTGACACAGTAACATATAAATAAATCATACATTGTAATTTCTGGATTATGATTTTATTCTGTCTCTCACAGTGGAAATGTACCTACGATTAAAATTGTATACCACACCATGTTTTCTATGTGAGAGAATTTGCAAAATCGCAGGGTGATCAAATACTTATTGACCTCACTGTAGTTATGCCCAAAATTACTGGCAACCCTGATATTCTTCCAGAAAAGTATTGCAATTACATATGTTTTGCTATACATGTTTATTTCTTTTGTGTGTACTGGAACACGAACAATTCAGAGAAAAAAAAGCTAGTTTGACATAATTTCACGCAAAACTCAGAAAATGGTCAAGCCAAAATTGTTGGCACTTTGTGGCGACGTATTGTGGATAATTATTATTTTTTTAAACATGTGATGCTCATTTCAACTCACCTGGAACAAATAATAGGTGTGGGCAATAAAACAACCACACCAGAAAGCAAAAAAAGGAGAGAAGTTAATTCAATCTTTGCATCTTTTGTCTGTGTGTGCTACACTAAGCACGGAGAACAGAAAGAGGAGTATTAAACCAGGGGTGTCCAATCCTGGTCCTCAAGGGCCGCTGTCCTGAAGGTTTTAGATGTTTCCCTACTCCAGAACACCTGATTCTAATTATTGGTAATTATGAGGCTTCTACAGAGCTTGATAATGATCCATTCATTAGAATCAGGTGTGCTGGAGCAGGGAAACATCTAAAACCTTCAGGACAGTAGCCCTCGAGGACCAGGGTTGGTGACACCTGGTATATACCATCACTCATTTACACACTCCAGTATACATCATTACTCATTCACACACCTCAGTATATGTCATTATTCATTCTTTCACATGCACTAGCAGTGCAGGTATTCAGGTAGCGAGCGTAAAATCGCTCAGGAACACACCTGACACAGCTAGCACAAGCCCATTGGGCCCAGTCCGAGAAGACGGCCTTAAAGGCCACACAGAAATTCAAACACTCACCCGACTGTCTAATGATCAGTGCTGCTGCCGTCCAATACCATTCGCTTTCTCCCCCTGTTGTTTGACTGTCTGTATGTCTATATGTATTTATATGTTTATTTATATATATATATGTATTCATGTCTGTCTATCAGGGAGATTATATATCTCTATTGCTCCATGCCTCTGTCATATATGTATGCATGTATGTGTCACTCGAGGCGGTAGGGAGCTCTCCCCTGCTGTGAAACTTTTGTATATATATTTTTTCCGTTAACTACGCTCTGTCTGGCAGAAGGTATTTTGGTGGTTCTCTTCATCGAGGAAGTTCTCCTACTGTTCGGTCGATGCGTCTCTGGGAATCAGCTGTTCGAGGGCATTGTTTAATCTGTTCATACCCTGTATATTCTGATTATATTGTACATACTGTGTATACTCTGAGTATACAATTACAATTATACAACTAGAAAAAAAATCCTAAATACATTTTGAGTGTGCGTGACTCTGGCCCGGGACTCTCCCCATACATCATTTACATTTATTCCTTTAGCAGACGCTTTTATCCAAAGCGACTTACGAGAGAGCTTTTACAAAGAGCATCAGTCATTGAGCACAGCAATGTGATAGACCCCGAACACAGTCGGTTTCTTAGATCGTGAATCATACATCATGAGAACCAATAAGTGCCAAGGGAAGAACTATAAATGCATAACACAACAATTGTGAACATAAAGCAAGAGATACAACAAACAACACTGGAAAGTCACCATATGGGGACCAACAGATTGTTCTAAAGCACATTAGATTATGTGAAGTGCCATACTATTCCTAAGTGCCATTAAATTCTTTAAATAGGTGAGTTTTAAGCCTTCTCTTGAAGGTGAGAAGGCAGTCTGTGCTTCTGATGGAGGTGGGGAGATGATTCCACCAGGCAGTGGAAGAGTTTGTGTTGCGCTCGGGCGCTCTTGAGGGGAGGTACCACTAGAAGGTTGTCAGCAGATGACCGTAGGTGACGGGTGGGGGTGTAGGGCTGGAGGAGAGAGTTGATATAGGTCGGGGCAGTCCCGTTTACAGCCCGGAAGGTCAGCACCAGGGTCTTGAATCTGATGCGGGCCATGACGGGAAGCCAGTGGAGGGCTATGAGGAGTGGGGTGACATGACAGCGTCTGGGTAGGTTGAAAACCAGATGAGCGGCTGCATTCTGTATCCTCTGAAGGGGACGGATTGCATTTGCAGGAAGGCCGGCTAGTAGCGAGTTGCAGTAATTCAGCTTTGTGAGGACAAGGGCTTGGACTAGCAGTTGGGTGGAATGTTGAGAGAGGTATTTTCTGATTTTCCTGATGTTGTAGAGGGTGAATCTACATGACCGAGAGACTGCGGCAATGTGAGCTGTGAGGGAGAGCTCGTTGTCCAAGGTGACCTCCAGGTTCCTGGCCGAGGATGAAGGGGTCACTGTTGCAGATCCCACAGTGATGGAGAGATCGTGGGTGACTGAGGGTTTGGCAGGGATGATGAGGAGTTCTGTTTTGGTGAGGTTCAGCTGGAGGTGATGTCTGGTCATCCAGGCTGAGATGTCAGAGAGGTAGGCCTCGATTCTGGTCGATATCCCTTGATCAGTTGGGGGAAAGGATAGATATAGCTGTGTCAGCGTAGCAGTGATAGGAGAAGCCATGGGAGGCGATGATGGGCCCGAGTGAGGTGGTGTATAGGGAGAATAGGAGCGGACCAAGGACGGACCCCTGTGGGGAGCAGGCGGGTACCAGATGTTTTTCCTCCCCAGGAGACTTGATAGGATCTTCCTGTCAGGTAGGATGAGATCGATTTCAGCACAGTGCCAGTAATGCCCATCTCTTCGAGTGTGGCGAGCAGGATCTGGTGGTTGACTGTGTCGAAAGCTGCTGAGAGGTCCAGCAGAATGACAACAGAAGACCTTGAGGCTGCTCTGGCAGACTGGAGGGCCGTGGTAACCGACAGGAGGGCAGTCTCAGTGGAGTGGCCGGTCTTGAAGCCCGACTGGTTATTGACACTGGTCATTGACACTGTTGAGTAATTTTAAGAATATAACTTCTACCATTGGTTAGATATGTGACAGATCAAGCTTTCAACAGGTTTTCATATGCTGATGCACTAGCAATTAGCGTAAACACTAATTTCAGCAGGATTAAAGACAGCTCCACTTGAGCAGTTTAAGTTTAAGTAGTAAGCAAGCAGAAAACAATTGGCCACTCTGTGTCAGGTAGCACTGTACATTACAGCTCAGTAGCATAGTAATAGTTTGGTTATAATTTGATAATAGTGATAAATGCTTTCAAAAACGTAGAGTGTAAAATTACCCAAATACATCCAATGCCAGAATTAGGCCATTGATGGCTATGATTTTGGTATTAGAAATACACCTATTATCAACATGATACTGCAGTATAAATATCAGATAACATTACACACATATATATATAGATACATATATGCGTGCATACACATAGATAGATAGATACATATATGCGTGCATACACACAAGCAGTCTGTACATTAATGACATAAAGATGAACTGTCAATCAACCCATTCAGTGCAATGAATCAGTAGCAGACACACAGGTTCAATAATCTACAGTCAGGTCCATAAATATTTGGACATTGACACAATTTTCATCATTTTGGCTCTGTATACCACTACAATGGATTTGAAATAAAACAATCAAGATGTGCTTTAAGTGCAGACTTTCAGCTTTAATTTCAGGGTATTTACATCCAAATCAGGTGAACGGTGTAGGAATTACAACACATTTTATATGTGCCGCCCCCCTATTTAAGGGACCAAAAGTAATTGGACAATCGGCTGCTCAGCTCTTCCATGGCCAGGTGTATGTTATTCCCTCATAAAGGGAGTTCGTTATTTCATTGACAAGGAGCAGATAAAAGGTCTAGAGTTAATTTCATGTATGGTATTTGTGTTTGGAATCTGTTGCTGTCAACTCTCAATATGAAGTCCAAAGAGCTGTCACCATCAGTGAAGCAAGCCATCGTTAGGCTGAAAAATCAAAACAAACCTATCAGAGAGATAGCAGAAACATTAGGTGTGGCCAAGTCAACTGTTTGGTACATTCTTAAAAAGAAAGAACGCACTGGTGGGATCAGTAACTCCAAAAGACCCGGAAGACCACGGAAAACAACTGTGGTGGATGACAGAAGAATTATTTCCCTGGTGAAGAAGAACCCCTACACAACCGTTGGCCAGATCAAGAACACTCTCCAGGAGGTAGGCGTATCTGTGTCAAAGTAAAAAATTAAGAGAAGACTTCACCAGAGTAAATACAGAGGGTTCACCACAAGATGTAAACCATTGGTGAGTCTCAAAAACAGGAAGACCATATTAGAGTTTGCCAAAAAAACATCTAAAAGAGCCTGTACAGTTCTGGAACAACATCCTATGGACAGATGAGACCAAGATCAACTTGTACCAGAATGATGGGAAGAGAAGAGTATGGAGAAGGGAAGGAACTGCTCATGATCCAAAGCATACCACCTCGTCAGTGAAGCATGGTGGAGATAGTGTTATGGCGTGGGCATGTATGGCTGCCAATGGAACTGGTTCCCTTGTATTTATCGATGATGTGACTGCTGACAAAAGCAGTAGGATGAATTCTGAAGTGTTTTGGGCAATATTATCTGCTCAGATTCAGCCAAATGCTTCAAAACTCATAGGACGGCGTTTCACAGTGCAGATGGACAATGACCCGAAGTGGACTGCGAAAGCAACCAAACAGTTTCTTAAGGCAAAGAAGTGGAATGTTCTGCAATGGCCAAGTCAATCACCTGACCTAAATCCAGACAAAACTGAAGGGAAAATGACCCAAGAACAAGCAGGAACTGAAGACAGTTGCAGTAGAGGCCTGGCAGAGCATCACTAGGGATGAAACCCAGCGTCTGGTGATGTCTATGGGTTCCAGACTTCAGGCTGTCATTGACTGCAAAGGATTTGCAACCAGGTATTAAAAGTGACAAATAGATTTATGATTATGTTAGTTTGTCCAATTATTTTTGGTCCCTTAAAAAGGGGGGGGGGGGGCACATATAAAATGTGTTGTAATTTCTACACTGTTCACCTGATTTGGATGTAAATACCCTGAAATTAAAGCTGAAAGTCTGCACTTAAAGCACATCTTGATTGTTTCATTTCAAATCCATTGTGATGGTATACAGAGCCAAAATGATGAAAATTGTGTCAATGTCCAAATATTTATGGACCTGACTGTATAAACTACAGGACTACAGGACTCCCCATACAACACCAGCCAATAGTATGCAAGGTCAACCAGTATCCAGACGATTCTAAATGTTTTACAGATTGTTTATGTTCATGAAATGTTAATTATTTGGGACCTTTTGATAGCATGCTAGCAAAACATATGCTGATGCACTAGCAATTAGCGTAAGCGCTAATTCCAGCAATGGTCGCAAATGTTAGCAAACAGCATATCTTTACAGATAGTTGGAATGTCAGTTGTAAATCCTGACTGATAAGCACATGAATAACTATGAGCCCAAATGTTAAAGTCAAAAACCCACATTTTTTACAGCATGCTAGCGAAAGAGTTGAAAAAGACGTTCGCTTACCTCAGACTTTGAGCCAGAGAGGAAGAGTTGAGTTGGAGTACAGTTTATAAATCAAGCCAAAACACAAAGAGCCAAGTCGATTCCTCCAGTAAATATCCTCCAATCAAAGTTATTAAATGTCAAATGAATTACATCTCATAAAATGGCCACCGTCTTCCCCTCTTGTCTTTCAAGCACGCTGAGGTTGCTAACCAACAAACTAATAAGTTGCACCTGGAACTGTCAATGGCAGTTGGAAAAGACAAAGAGAAAATGCTTAGAACAGGAAAGATTTCTGGCCAAACCGTATTTCCAATCATAAAACCAGGTTAACATGAAGCAGGCTGAGCCCTTCCTGAACGTGTACATATACATTTTGTGTTGATAAGTGAAGAAATGTGCTTTTGGGAGCAATTCTAAAACGTCTTAGTTTTGTTTCCCTCCAGAAACTTTCCTGCCACTTTTAACATGGGAGTCTATGAGGCTGTTCATGGGTGCTGCGGCCGAATCTTCGTGTGTCAAGCTAAAACGATAAATCTGACAGATAAAGTAAGGCAAACGTGAGCTAGACAACAAATTTTCCTATGTTTCTATGTATAAATCGTGTCTGTAGTGGTACATTTGAGGCCATGGTAGTCGAATATGTTATTTTTTCACTGAACTTTCTCTCTCCTCTACACTCTAGCGATGACATCACACACTCTAGTTCTCAAACATTCTCTCCATAGACATCCATTCATTTTTTTGGTGTGGTTTTTGGCCATTTTTGGCAAAACTGTTTGACAAAAGTCTTAGAAAACATATAGCACATGTCGCAGCGGAGCCGCAAGTTTTGATACCACTTTTGTGTATGTGTGCCAAACGCTCTGGTAGGAGTTGCGAGCCAAAAAACAAAGTAAAACTGAGAATAACATAGTGTGTGCCTTGCAGCACGCACACACACAATTACAATTATATTCTGTTGTAATAACTGTTTTGCACCCTGTACTTGTACCTGTGTAATGACAATAAAGTTTAATCTAATCTAATCTTGTTTACACCAAAGAACAGCTGACTGAGCTGAGGCCGGTCTGCACCGCACCAAGTGCTGTCGATATCCCACCTGAAATCTGGAGGAGAACACACCGTGGATGCAGAGGGGGAACGAAACGACGAGGGAAGACAGAAAGGAGCAGACAGAAGCGATTTAAGAATAAGAGATTTAAGCCATGTCTGCCCTCCGTTGTCATGGGCAACGTGAGATCGCTGGCAAACAAGATGGACGAGCTAGCAGCGTTAGCCCGGAGTCAGATGGAGTTCCGAGAGTGTAGCCTGATGTGCTTCCTGGAGACATGGCTGCACCAGGACATCCTGGACCACAACGCCTCCATTGACGGCTTCTTGACTGTTCGGGCAGACAGGGACCACGGCGGATGCAGTAAGCGGAAAGGTGGAGGGCTTGCTGTGCTTGTAAACAACAGATGGTGTAACTCCGGTCACGTCACCATCAAACAGAGCGTCTGTAGACCGGACATCAAACTGTTATCTGTGGAACTCCGGCCATATTATCTGCCACGTGAATTCTCACATGCCATTGTGGTGGCTGTTTACATTCCACCTTCTGCAAACCAAACATCGGCGTGCAACGCCACTCATAAGGAAATTGCGCAACTTCAGACGAAGCACCCCAGCGCACTGATAGTAATTTCAGGCGACTTCATCCATGTCAGTGTCTCATCTGATACATGTCAGTGTCTTATACTGTCCACATTCACTCAGTATGTGAGTTGCCCAACTAGAGAGGAGAGGGCACTGGATTTGTTGTATGCCAACGCTAGGAGGCCTAGGAGGCTTGTGGGACACTGCAGGAATGTTATGAGGTTAAAGACTGGGATGTACTCTGCAGGCCGCATGGATAGGACATTGATGGGCTCAAAGGGTGCATTACTGACTGCATCAACTTCTGTGTGGATTCCAATGTCCCTACCAAGACGGTCCATTGTTATCCTAACAACAAACCGTGAGTAACAAAGGACATCAAGGACCTTCTGAATGCCAAGAGGAGGGACTTTAACGATGGCATCTAGGTGCCTAGATGTCCACGATGACGCAGATTGCAAGACCATCGTTTTGTGCAAAAACAAGGGGTATAAGGACCCTCAAGGACCTGGTCATCATTACTACCTCTGTTCCAAAGCTGGAGGCAAGGGAGATGGGCCAGAGAGGCCAAAGCTCGGCCCACCCAGCTCAGCGGCGTCGGAATGCGTACTGCAACAGTCTCAAAGACATTCAGTTCAGCTGCACCAGGGAGGAGTTTGCTGGCAGGGAGTGGCCTTGAAGAGTTCCCCGTCATAATGATGATCCTCAAAGTCACTGCAAATGCTGGATAGAAGATCGGTACCTTGATAGACTTGACGTCTGTGGGAGACAGCCAATCTGCCAATGTTCCACCACCTTGAAGAAGAGCGTCGAGTGCTGGAACAAGATGCTTATGTATATGAAATCTTGACCTTGCATGATGACCTGTGCCAGCTCAAGCGAATAATGGCCAATGTTGAACAAGTCCTGGAAGCCAGAGGGTTCTATTAGGGGTCTTCTCTGGCCAAAGTGGGAGGTCAGAGTCCAATGACCTTCAGAAGAAAAAACCCTCAGTGATGGTCCTCCCAAACCAACTCTCCGAGGAGAACAATAAAGCCCTGGGTCTTGGATATGACCCTGGGAGCGATAAGCTTCACGTGTCGGTGGCTGTAAACTTCTCCAAAAAGAAAATGAGACTGGGAGAAAATCTGTCAAAAGAAGAAATCAGAGTGCAGGTGCAGAATCCACTTACCAGGCGAGAGCTCCTCAGTCAAGTCTCAGGACGATATGATCTCCTTGGTCTTGTGACGCCTGTCAAGCAGAAAGGAGCCATCATAGTGAGGAGAGCTCCGGGAAGATGGCATCTAACACGTGTCATAACACTCCTCGAAGACTATGCTGAGCTCAGCCAAATGAAATTCATCAGAGCCATGACGCCACCTGACCCATGTGCCAAGCCTTGTGACAACCTCCTGCGCATCCAGAAGAAAGTATTAATTGCTGCCCTGACCCAAGCTAGAACAAAGATGGAGCACAAGCTCATCATGCAAGGTCAAGATTTCATCTACATAAGCATCTTGACGCTCTTCTTCAAGGTGGTGGAACATTGGCAGATTGGCTGTCTCCCACAGACGTCAAGTCTATCAAGGTACCAATCCCTTCTGAACTGCACAGGCCTCCTGCCGGAGCTGCAGTCACAAGCCTGATGGATATCCAGCAGTTCAGCAGCCTAAGCCAACTAGTTAAGACAGAGACCACTGTCTGGCGGCACAAGGAGGATCTATCTTCCCCAGTACCACTACAAATCGGCTGGTCGTGTATAGGGATGAGGCCAGTGGGCTGTTGCTGTGCGGAGGCAGAATTCAATACTTCAAAGAAAGGAAGGGCATGAAGGAGTTGCAGGGGCTCAAGATGCGGAAGAAGGCTTGGGTTGTGTAAGGCAGAAGGCTGGCCCAGAAAATTGTCAACCAGTGCATCCAATGCAGGAAGACCAGAGCTCAAGTTTGTCAACAGGTGATGGTGACCTGCCAGTGGAAAGATT
Organism: Neosalanx taihuensis; assembly: GCA_030340665.1. Classification (NCBI taxonomy): domain Eukaryota; kingdom Metazoa; phylum Chordata; class Actinopteri; order Osmeriformes; family Salangidae; genus Neosalanx; species Neosalanx taihuensis. The sequence goes on along the minus strand of CM059304.1, from coordinate 6,102,595 downwards.
AAGACCCGCTGTGCATTTCCAGTTTATGTCAGTTGATTTGATTGGACCTTACCTGGTGAAAGACAAAGAGTCTCCATGAAGGTCTGGGGGGTCATCTTCGGCCCTGGACATTGATCTTGTCTACAGTATGTCTACAGAGAGCTTCCTAATGTTCTACCAGAGATTCACTGACATCAGGGGCCACCCCCTCAAGGTTTGGTCAGACCTTGAGACCAACTTCATTGGTGCAAAGTCCTTGCTGCAGGATATGTACAGCTTCTTGACAGTCAAGACACAGCAAGCCTGGAGGAGTATGTAGGAAAGAATGGGACAAGCTGGACATGGAAAATGTTCCCTGCCAATTCACCGCATCAAAATGGAGCTGCTGAAGCTGCTGTAAAGGTCGCTAAGAGAGCTCTTCAAAGTTTGAGCAAGTCGACAAACCTTACCTTCAGTGAGTTCCTCACAGCCCTCCAGGTGGCAGCTAACCTGGCAAATGAGCGGGAGGATCGTGACACCAAATTCACTCCTTTTAGGGCGAGCATCTCACAGTGGTGACTTCAAGTCCTTTGACTTTCAGACCTATCCGTACAAGCGTCTCAGAGAAATCCAGAGCCAAGTCAACGAGTTCTGGAAAGCATGGAGACAGCTGGCGGGTCCAAACCTTTTTGTTAGATCTAAATGGCACACTACAGAATGAAATAACTCTGTTGGCGATATTGTTTGGCTTTGCGATCAGAACGCCCTGTGCAGGCAGTTTAGACTTGTCAGAGTCGTCACTGTAGCTCCTGACTCAAAATAAATTGTGAGGGAGATGTCAGGCGGCTTGTAATTCTTCTGTCTGCGGAGGAGCAGTCCCTGTAGTGTTGTAGCTCGCCTTTTCATTTTTGCAACCTATCTGACTAGGTATAGAAAAGCTGAGTGGGAGGTGTTGCGGCGAACATTTTGTAGGGTCAACGTGTTAGATTAGATTAGATTACATTTTATTGTCATTACACAGGTACAAGTACAGGGTAATGCAATACAGTTAGCATCTATTCAGAAGTGCAAAACAGTAATTACAACAGAATATAATAGTATATACTCAGAATATACACAGTATGTACAGTATAATCAGAATATACAGAGGTGTTAAAGAGATTAAAGTGATTTGGTGGTGACAAATGTACAGCTGTATTGTGCGAGACTGTATTGTGCTGTATTTACAGATAGTGTAAAATAACAACAGAAATGATGCAGATAGTGCAAATATATGGTGGCAGGGGTTATATGGGGGGGCGGGGGTTATATAGGGGGGCGGGGGTTAGCGCGGGTGGAGTTCAGGAGTGTCACAGTTCTGGGGAAGAAGCTGTTCCTCAGTCTGCTGGTCTTAGACCAGAGACTCCTGAGGCGCCTGCCGGAGGGAAAGAGGGCAAACAGTTTGTGGGCAGGGTGTGAGGAATATTTTTGGATGCTGTGAACTCTACGCAGACAGCGCTTCCTGTGGATGTCCTCGATGGATGGAAGAATAGTCCCAGTGATGTGTTGGGCGTTTTTCACCACCCGCTGCAGTGCCTTGCGCTCTGTGACTGTGCAGTTTCCATACCACACTGTAACACAGTTGGTTAGGATGCACTTGATCGCACAGCGGTAGAAGTTCATCATGACAGCTGAGGACAGGTGGCGTTTCCTCAGTGTTCTCAAGAAAAAGAGATGCTGGTGAGCCTTCTTGATCAGGCCGGAGGTGTTGGTAATCCAATTGATACACCTGAGCGTAAAAGGACGAGATTCACTTCCTGGTTGGAGCGAAGACTGAATCGGCAAAATACTACTGCAGTGCAGGATCCAAAACCTGTGCTTCTTGCTGAGCATCCTGTCAAACTGTGCCAAGGTAATACCTAATTCAAGATTTGAACAGACAGCCGGTAAGATTCCGTTATTCCTCATAATGGTCAATACAGCTTGTCGCACTGATGAGGTATTGAAACGCAGGGAAAATGTTTGTTTCTTTGTAGCGTATTGAGTTTGTAAATATTCAGGCTGTGTGTAAACGTATTTCAAACAAAGTAATTAATGTTCATTTTTTAATGTAAAACACTTGACAGGGGATGTTTGGAAATATGTGTATTTAAATTGGGAACAGTTGGGTCAAATCTGCCTTGAACTTATTATCTATCAGCTTGCTATTTTCATATCAGTGTTTAATGTTAAGCTTTTGGTAAAATTGATCACTTTGTAACTGTTTACAAAAACTCTGCAAATTTTGTCTCTTTACGGTTTTTCACCTACTGCTGCTACTGCAACAACCTATTGTAAATATTTTAGCCACAAAATAAAAATAAAAGAAAGAAAACATGGAACAAAGCCTGGTCCTTAAGTGAATTAAGGGGCGTTAGATAGCTCAACGGTTAAGGCGTTGGCCTCATGATCGGAAGGTTGCGAGATCGAGCCCCGGCTGCGGCTATATGACATTGTGTCCTTGGGCAAGGCACTTCATCCTACTTGCCTCTGGGAGAATGTCCCTGTACTTACTGTAAGTCGCACTGGATAAAAGCGTCTGCTAAATTAATAAATGTAAAAGAGGAGAATCCCAAATGCTTATTTTTTGGGGGTCAGATGGCTCAATTAAAGCTAGGTTTATGCTCCCGCGTCAAACCTTACGTGTGGGCCGTGGCGCGGTTGTTGAGCATTCGAAGTTTTGCGTCGAGGGTCCGCGTTACTCTGCAATTCACCGCCATGCCACCAGGGCAAACAGAGCAAATGCTTATTTTGCAAATGATGTGGAAGCGCAGGCGACAGAGAAGATGTTTGCGGAGGTTCTATACGATCGTTTGAGGCTGGAAACGGGTGAATTTGCAACACTGGTTCACCCACTGAGGGACCTGGATGAACAAATGCACTTTCGATACTTTCGAATGTCAGCGGGCCGATTTGACGAGCTTCTTCGCCGTATACAGCCTGGCGAGTGAAGAAAAGTGGTGGCCGATGATTCGAACTTCAGATTGGTGTCCCGAAGCACACTCACTGAGTGATAATAAACTGTGAACTATGCATGGTGTGTAAACTGTGTTGTGCTGTGTGTGTTGAAAATAAATATCAAAACAACTGCTTGAAAACAAACTTGTGTGTTTTATTCTTATGTATTATGTAATACAAAAGGTATAATTAAAAAATAACAACACTAAAACAATACAACAACAATATGCATTGTAGTATGTATAAATGTATTATAAAAAGTCAAAAGTGTGGCAAATCACAGCAAAAAGTGCGCTCAAACGATCCAACACACGTATCTCAACTATTTACAAAACTACGTCACGTTCTGAGCGGACCAATCACAGCGCTTGTGACGCCGCAACGCTACGCGCAGTTAGGATTTTTTGGAGGCGCACGATGGGCAATGCGGGAGGGTCCGCGTTGTCGGCGGAGCAATGCGGGCGACAAATCGCAGAAGCATAGATCGAGCTTAAGGCGTTGGCCTCATGATCGGAACGTTGTGAGATCGAGCCCCGGCTGTGGCTATATGATGTTGTGTCCTTGGGCAAGGCACTTCACCCTACTTGCCTCAGGGAAAATGTCCCTGTACTTACTGTAAGTCGCTTTGGATAAAAGTGCCTGCTACATGAATAAATGTAAATGTAAATGAATTCCAGTATCAGTGTTCAGTGTTGGCATTACCCTTCAAGTGTGGGATTAATCACAGCAAAAGAGAAATACACTTGACAAGTATACAAAGCAGCGCAGCACAACCCTGGTGGGCCAGCTCTAATACTGATTTGATATGACCTTGTGGGCCAAATGTAATAAATTCTAGTGGCCCTGAGTTTGACACCCCTGGTTTCTACCAACTACTGCCAATTTACAGTGTTGAGGCGAGTTGAGCATCGTCTGAGCAGTGTGCAAGCAGCTTTAAATTGAATTAATTAATTGAATGGACTATGAAAAGACTAAATCAACATTTCTCATTTCACAATCAAAGGGTCCTATTCCTAGATTTCTTCATTCAGTTAGTCCAATTATGTTTACTAATCCATTAGTGTTCAAAAGACTCACCCAGGCTAATAGAGAAGTGGGTAGTGGTAGGAGGAAGCACTCTGACGTAGCAGCTAGTAGTGGTCAGGTTTCTCAGCTCCACTGTCATCTAGGGTAGGGATATGTAAGTCAAGTTATGACAAATGCTGTACATATATCAACTGCTACAAATATTTAAATAGCTGAATGTCATTGTGTTTGACCTTGGTGTGGTGTGAGCATACCTCATACACTTGTCCCACGCTGTAGTCTGTGAAGAACACAATAGGTGGACTGGCAAGAAAAATTGGGACAGGCTGAGCTGCGGAACTAGGGGCACGACAACAGGTAAAAGAGTCATTATTTGTAATTATTAACAGCACGTAAAGTTCTGGTGAATGTTCTGAACTACAGAAAGCATAATTAGAAATACTGACAAACAAATATGGACAAAAACATATTGATTATTTAAAAAGCTGAAGCATATGAAAATTACTATTTGGTGGGACATCCGGCAGAAAACCAAGCCAAGATCATAAGGTTAGGATTATCAGGCCTCATAGTTCCGGTCTTTGGCATTCCCTTAACTGCTGTAAGCTGTAAACCTTATTAGGATTCCTCCTTCAGAAGGAAACCTATTGTTATTGCAGGTATTATTAGGATTCCTCCGTCAGGAGGAAACCTATTGTTATTGTAGGTATTATTAGGATTCCTCCTTCAGGAGGAAACCTATTGTTATTGCAGGTATTATTAGGATTCTTCCGTCAGGAGGAAACCTATTGTTTTTGCAGGTATTATTAGGATTCCTCCGTCAGGAGGAAACCTATTGTTATTGTAGAAATTCAGAATCTTGTAGCATTGAAGTCAATGGCAGCCCTTGGATCGCAGCAGTAAAAAGTTGAGATTTTTGGCATGGTGAAACAGTACAACATTATGAACTACCACACCCATTTTGGTCCACTTGAGACCAAAGGGGGCGCTACAGGCCACGCCCCAATTTGACCGTTTGTGATGCCATTTGTACCCCTTTTGTCCTAGAATCCTGAAATTCATTACAGATGCCTTATTTGGCATGATGAACAAAGGTCAGTGCAACCTATAGTGACAAACCCATAGATTTGTCTGTACAACATAAAGTTATCAAATGTGTTTTTTCGCTACTCCTCCTACAATTTTTGCCCAATCTTCCCCATAATTTGCAGTTATCATCATCAGAAGAACCCTCACAAAAGCTATCAATACGATTTTTGATTTTCATAATTTTTTGTCAGCTAGAGTCAAGAGGGCGCTAAGGGCCACACCCCAATTCGTTCTGTTTCTAAGTGATGCCACTTGTATGTCTTTCGTCCTATAATCTTGAAATTCATTCCATGTGCCTCATTCCTCACAACAAACAAAAAAGCCTCAACAACTCATAATGGCAAATCTTTACATTTTTCTGTACAATATACAGTTATGAAATATGTCTTTTTGATACTATTCCTACAATGTTTGTCCGATCTTCCCCATGTTTCTATAGTAACATCTTCAGACCGAGCCTCACATACGTTATCAAAAGATTTTTTATATTTCAAACCTTTGTTCGCCAAAGCCATTTAAAAGCGGCATTATTGCAACTAAACAGGACGTTCGTCTTATAATATTATTATTAAAGTCAACAAACCTTTGAGATATCAATATCAAACTATATATGCACGAAGAACACACTACAAAATACAACCCAGTTTAACAGCTAAGTTCATAACTTCCAAAATGATGTAAATAATGGTCATCTAATTTAAGGCTAAGACTATTTTACTGCTGTATACAAGTGGCAATCAAAAACTGATAGTCCGAATCAATCACAAGTTCATATGTAGACTCTTGACAATGTGTTGTATACAAATCTGAGAAAAAGTTGAATGTAAGATGAAAAGTTGATTAATGATGAATATTTGAAATATGACTGCTTGGCTAAAGGCTAAGGCTGTCTTGCAAATCCTCTCTCTGTCATGCCAGACCCAGTGGCTCCAAAAAAACTCACACGCACAAGAGTCTGTTGACACAGTGGGCTGAGTAAGCCCCCACCTTCACCCTGCTATTGGCTGCTGGATGGATCATGACACTGGTAGTTGTCTTGTATCTCAGCAAATCTTTGACATAGCCACACCAAACTTGGATGGTGCACTTTGAATTACACAACAATTACATTGTTTTTGTAAAATAGTATATGGCAGCCCTTGGACCAAATGAGTAAAAAGTTTAGATTCATGGCACAATGTTCATACTTCTTCACTAATTGAAAATATAGCCTTTTTTCTCTCTTCATTCTTGTGTTCATATTGCCATTGTACTTTGCACCTTCTTTAACCTTTTAGGCGCCAGGGTTTTTTCAAGAAAATATAAAATGTTGATATCAAGATTTCGAAAGGTTATAACTTGAAAGTGGTTTGAGATAAAGGTATACTGTATATGAGAAAGTTGTTCAGTATGACTCAAAGTTTGTGATGGGAATTAATTTTTTTTCATCTAATTTGCATATGATGACGTCACCAGGTGGCGGCTATAATGGAAAATGGAAACCTCAACTTGGAGGTTTCAAAAGGCTATAACTTGAAAGTAGTTGGAGATAAGGGAATACATTCAATATTCAATGTGAAATATCTTTAGTATGAAACAAAATTTGGAATAGAAATACGTTTACTGATCCAACTTGTATAATCAATTGGCGCGTTGACCACACTGATGCTCAGAACCGCATCTAAAATGCAGTTGTACTATTTCCTGGATCTGTGTGGAAACAGGCATGTTTTCATCCGTGGTTTCCACCCATATTTGCGGTGTTATGAGCCCCCCTGCCACCTCGAACATGTCCCCTTTTTGGCATTTGCAGAATGCTTCCACCCCGGCCACGCTGAGGTGAAGCATCCGCTATACAGTGTGTACAGTGTGATTGTGGACTTTGTGCACGGACGCACAGTCACTACTAACGTCAGTTTATGCTTCACTAGACAGACTGCATGTCATTCCTCTAAGGAATCGGAGTCATCTAATATCTGATAAATACTTTGTTGACGGTAAATCAACCTCTTGGTAACGTGAGTAACTAAAAAAACACTCTTTCGCTCTGCTCTGCTGTTGCTCCGCTCAGCCCTTCTATAACTGATTAGCAGCGTCTAAGCAGAGCTGCGTCACTGGTCGGGAGGGGGTTTTACAAACTCGTTTTTCTCTAAAACTTTTAATAAAAACATGTCCATAAATGATGATTATATTAAAGGAACACATGTCCACTATCACCTCGTGAAAAGTAAAAACAAGATTCGGCCCCACATTTATAGCTACAGCCTGTTTTAGTTGGTATTCACACCATTGCCTTGTTTTCCTTTCTTCATTCTTTTGTTCATTTGAATTAGATATCAATTCCATAAACTGTTACAGGAGGAATCCACCATCGCTACTCGCAGCTATATTTAGGATTCCTCCGTCAGGAGGAAACCTATTGTTATTGCAGATATTATTATTATTATTCCCATTGTAACATGGGTTTGGATGGCAGCCCTTGGATCACAGCAGTGAAAAGTTGAGATTTTTTGCATGGTGAAACAATACAACATTATAAGATACCACACCCATTTTGGTTCCCTTGAGACCAAAGGGGGTGCTAAAGGCCACGCCCCAATTTGACCAACCATTTGTGTCCTTTTTCAAAGTGATGTCCTTTGTCCTAAAATTCTGAAATTCATTACAGATGCCTTATTTGTCACAATGAACAAAAAAGTCTCAACAACTTATAATGGCAAGTCCTTCGATTTTTCTGTACATCATAAATTCAGAAGACGTGCTTTTTTGCCACTCCTCCTACAATTTTTGTCCAATCTTCTTCATAAATGCCAGTTATCATCGTCAGAAGAACCCTCACAAAAGGTATCAATAAGATTTTTGATTTTCATAATTGTTTGTCAGCTAGAGTCAAGAGGGCGCTAAGGGCCACACCCCAATTCGTTCTGTTTCTAAGTGATGCCACTTGTATGTCTTTCGTCCTTTAATCTTGAAATTCATTCCATGTACCTCATTCCTCACGACAAACAAAAAAGCCTCAACAACTTATAATGGCAAATCTTTACACTTTTCTGTACAATATACATTCCAGAAATATATCTTTTTGATACTATTCCTACAATGTTTGTCCGATCTTCCCCATGTTTCTATGGCAACATCTTCAGACCAAGCCTCACAAACATTATCAAAAGATTTTATATATTTCAAACCGTTTGTTCGCTACAGCCATTTAAAATCGGCAACATTGAAACTACACAGGACGTTCGTCTTATAATATTGTGAAAGTCCACAAATCTTTGAAATATCAATACCAAACTATATATGCACGAAGAACACACTACAAAATACAACCCAGTTTAACAGCTAAATTCATAACTTCAAAAATGATGTTAATATTGGTAATCTAATTTATTTGCTTAGGCTATTGTTGCAGACAATTCATTCCATGTGCCTCATTCCTCACGACAAACAAAAAAGCCTCAACCACTTATAATGGGAAAACTTTTTTCTGTACAATATGAAAACCCATTACCAGTTTACCTTGGCAACTTGTTACACTGCCATTTGCCTTTACACCATATTACTTCAAAAGTCATCCTTATTTTTGTATTTCTTCTATTGTAATCAATGTTGTATTTTCACAGAGTGACAAATAGACTGCTAGTTTGACTTGATCAGCAAAACAATTCATATTTTGCAATATTGAACCAATAGACCTTCAATTACACATCCTCAGCCATAGGTGGAGCCACAGACCATGCAAATATTTCTCATTCACATATTAAATCCTTTGTCCCTTGCAGCACAGGGGTCACTACAGTCTTGGATGTATTCACACCAAACTTGCATATTGCACTTTCAATTACACATCAATTCCATAAACTGTTCCAGGAGGAATCCACCATCGCTGCTCGCAGCTATATTTTACAAAATATATCTCTTAGGGGTTCATTTAATTTAGCAGATGCTTTTATCCTGAACAACTTGGAGCAAGTACAGGGACATTCTCCCTGAGGCAAGTAGGGTGATGTGCCTTGCCCAAGGACACAACATCACATAGCCACAGCCGGGAATCAAACTCACATAATTTTGTCAAATAATGTAATTGAATATGCAGTTGTTACTTCACATTACATTCTGAAACCAACGTATTACCGTCCAATTTGTAAGCACGAGTAGCTGAATTGCTTGTATTTGTCTTAAGGTTGTAAGTTAGTCTAGGGAAAGGTACTGTTGTATGTACAGTATGTACAAATAATGTTTCTTGGACAAGGTTTTCAATCGTAAGCACCTATATTTTTTGATAAGAGACATTTGCTATGATGGGTGTTGCTGTCGACAGGAAGGGCAATACACCATTTGGGCCACCCATACCTCCTGGAGCTTTAAAATTGCTTGACTTGGAGACGGGAGACAGTCTGGAGACATTGTGGATTCAATTTACTGTCTTGTGTTTAGAAAGTTAACCAATCAGAGAACAGACATGGGAAACATGGCATATCTGTGTGATAGACCAATTACTTTTGAGAACTTAGTTTATAATACTGTCTGTTGCTGAGTATGTGCTGGAGTTCAGGGCCATCAGCTGGGTTGTGCTGGTGTCCGGTGAACCTCGCCAAGGTTTTGGAAATATGATTCAGGTTTCCATCCTAGAATACTAGATGAAATGTTATGGAATTGTCTTTGTGTAATTGTCTTGTGTGCATGGTTATGCGTGTAACATTGTTTGAATATTCTACAGTTTTCAAAACAGTTTTCGCTGTTTTGGTACGTTTAAGAAACATTAACAAGATACTTTACCCAACTTCAGCCTCGCGGATTGATTCTCAAAACCACCTCTACAGTAGTTAACATATTCAGTCTAGCATCTGGTGTTACATATGATTTTTTTAACAATAGGGAAACATAGGAAGTTTTACACTACCTTCGGATAACCAGTGGCACACTATAATTAAAGGATTTGTTAGACGTATTGGCAATTGCTAAAGTAGATTGTCATATGTAAATGTGTGTTACATCTGCATCAGCATGCTTCCCTGAAGGGGTTAATCCTCCTGTCTCCAGTGCTAGGGGGAGTGGTTTCAGGTGTGCGGGAGCAGAGCGGGAACCACCAGCTGCACCCAATCCTGCAATCACCAACCCTACTTCTGCTCAGCCCTGCCAGGAGCATGCTGCCAGATCGTAGCCACTACTTGCCAGAGTAATGTAGTTAGACTTACCTTCTTGTTATGTTCCTGCCTTGTATTTACTTCATCCTGTTTTACTGCTAAAGTTTGCCTGCTCTGCCCATCGCTAGCCTGCCTGACTTGTTGCCTTTGCCTTCCTTGCACAGCGCTAGCCTGCCAGACCAGGGGTCTCATTTATAAAGGAGTGAGTAGAATTCTTACTAAAAGTGTGCGTACGCACAAAAGCGTAAATTGGCGTACGCACCCAAAAATTCAGATTTATAAAACCGTGCGTACGCACACCTGTAGGCAATGTTCGCTTTATAAATCACAGCTTAACCACAAGTGTGCATGCGTAAAGTATTGCACACTTGCATTGCACCCCGCCCTGAACACGCCCATTTTTAACCATAAATGGTCAATGCAAAGGACCTCATGAATGCTAATCTAGTATTATTCTCTTGAGGTGATTCTCTCAAGTGATTCTTCTTCACGTGAATCAAGGCAAACAAAAAACAACACAATAGTGCGACAGCGCCAAGTGGCAGAACTCGAGAAGAAGCGGTAACAACTGCAGTAGTAAATTCCGTGTTTATGTATCTTGCCTAGCGATTAAAAACAAATTCTGAGTGTAGTGATTGCGCGGGAGCTTAACAACTGTATTTCCAGTTTTTGACATATGATGATATATGCACAGTATCAAATAAATATATTTAGTTATACTTTGTGTTCTGTAGTTACATGCATTTCAGCCTCCCACACTGCGGTAAAAGGACAATCTGATTGTGAGACAGACAGCGCTGAATATTGATTTAAAATTTGAGTTTTATTGTACAAGATGTGTATGGAACAATTATCACGCAGTTCAAGCTCAAATAACACCGATGTATTTAATCTTCATTATAATCATAAATTGAGTCAATGTGTGCGAGGACAACAAGTATTACGAGTAATCGCGTCTCCGACTTTTTGCAGTATGTGTCTCCAATTCCCACTGTCTCCAAAAAGTGCGTAGGTTTACGGGAGGGTCATAGTTTGCGTGGAGGACCGCACATTCTACCGCCAAGTTAGTTTTTTATAAATCACTGACTGCGTGAAAACTGGCGTACGCACATTTTCACCCCCGTTCTGTGCGTACGCAAGCTTTATAAATGAGACCCCTGCCTGTTCCTTTACCTGCCTGCTCCATTGCCTGCCTGCCCCGTCGCCTGCCTGTTCCCTTGCCTGCCTGCTCCATTGCCTGCCTGCTCCACCGTCTGCCTGTCTCATTGCCTGCTCTACCAAACCCAGCCCTGGTTCCAGTCTCCTGTCAACCAAACCAACCTCTCTATAATAAACCTTCACCCATCCGCCTCCTTGTCTCTGTCTGCATCTGGGTTCACCCGTCCCTGGCCCTTAACAATGTGAAGCTCAAACTAAGTGATTATATTTTACAGGGGAATGTTAGAGCGTAACAGACAGCTTCTGGATTGCCAGTATGTAAGGTTATGATGACCTGTAGGCTATTTGTTTTGATGATAAGTTTGCATTTACAGGACAGGACGGGATGAAGTTGTTACGTCCGAAGTCACCCTAACAGAATTGGTACTGAACATCTTGAAAACCAAACTGATTATTTTGGGATTGAGATATAAACTGTCATCTAACCCAATTATGAGTTTGAATTTGTGGGGGGAAACTATTGAACAAGTAGAGAAAGTAAAATTACTAGGTACAATAATAGACAGACACCTATCATGGGCCGACCATATTGATACAGAAGAAAGAAGATGGGATGTGGTATCTGGTGGGTGAGGAAATGTCTTTCTTATGATGAGGACATGTCTTTCTCATGTCCCTATACACATTTTGGGACAGGTGGCTAAATCTTAAATTTTATGTCACCTGGATTATTGTGCACCTGTTTGGTCATCTGCATTTAAAGGTCAACTAAAAAAATTACAAACTGCCCAAAACAGAGCTGCCAGGTTAGTGTTACAGTTTCCTATAAGAACGAACAATATCATAATCCACCGTCGACTCTCATGGTTAACGATAGAGAACAGGCTGGTTTTTAATACACAATTTTTTGTCGGAAACATCCATCCCTCCATTTTCTACCACTTATCTGGGGCCGGGTCGTAGTAGACATAGTCCCTCCAGCGTGTTCTAGGTCTTCCCCGGGGCCACCTCCCGGTGGGACATGCCTGGAACACCTCCCGAGGGAGGCGTCCAGGAGGCATCCGAAACAGATGCCCGAGCCACCTCAGCTGGCTCTTCTCGACGTGGAGGAGCAGCGGTTCTATTCCGAGCTCCTCCTGTGTGACCGAGCTCCTCACCCTATCTCTAAGGGAGCGCCCGGCAACCCTGCACAGGAAACTCATTTTGACCGCTTGTATCAGCGATCCTGTCCTTTCCCATTACCCAAAGCTCATGACCATAGGTGAGAGTAGGAATGTAGATTGACCAGTAAATCGAGAGCTTTGTCTTGCGGCTCAGCTCCTTCTTCAACACGACAGTCCGGTACAGCGACTGCATCACTGCAGACGCTGCACCGATCCGCCTGTCAATCTCACATTGACCCCAAGATACTTGAACTCCTCCACTTGAGGCAAAGGCTCCCCACCCACCCAGAGGGGGCAAACCACCTTTTGCTGGTCGAGTACCATGGCCTCGGATTTGGAGGTGCTGATTTTCATCCCAGCCACGTCACACTCAGCAGCAAACCGCTCCAGAGCATGCTAGAGGCCCTGGCTTGAAGAAGCAAGAATCACTACTAAACACACCTGAACACACACTGCTACAAGCTGAGGATCGAGGAGCACAACTCTGACCCCCGGCACGTGGCAGGGCATCCGGATCATCAGTGACTTCAAGTCGAACACCATCACCCCGCCATCCGCAGACATCTCCTTCCTGAACGAGCTGAACAGCTTCTACGCTCGTTTTGACAGGAACAACAGAGAGACTGCCACCCCAATCACTCCATCTACAGACCACCAACCTCTAACACTCAACCCAACAGACGTCCTCACCGCACTGAGCCGGATCAACGCGCGCAAGGCTGCTGGCCCAGACGACATCCCTGGATGAGCATGCTGGAGTTTTTACTTGCAGGAGTTTTTACGGACATTTTCAACCTGTCCTTCGCTCAAGCAGCTGTGCCGGCATGCTTCAAATCCACCTCCATTGTACCGGTGCCGAAGAACTCCAGCTCATCGTGCCTGAACAACTATCACCCTGTAGCACTCACACCCATTGTCATGAAGTGCTTCGAGCGACTGGTCCTGGCACACCTGAAGACCAACCTTCCACCCACACTTGACCCTCACCAGTTTGCCTACCGCAACAATAGGAGCACAGATGATGCAGTTTCCTCAGCGCTGCACTCTGTGCTCACACACCTAGACAATAATAACACTTATGCGCGTATGTTGTTTGTAGACTTCAGCTCTGCTTTCAACACTGTCATCCCCTCCAAGCTGATCACCAAACTTGGTGAGCTGGGCATCAACACCTACCTCTGCCTCCGGATTATGGACTTTCTGACCAACCGACCACAGCATGTTAGGTCAGCCCACTCCTGCTCCTCCACTATGACACTCAACATAGGTGTACCACAGGTATGTGTGCTCAGCCCGTTCCTCTACTCTCTCTTCACCCATGACTGCAAGCCAATGTATGGATCCAACTCCATCATTAAGTTTGCTGATGACACCACGGTGATTGGCCTCATCACCAACAACGATGAGACAGCCTACAGAGAAGAAGTACAGCACCTGGCCATGTGGTGTGGTGACAATAACCTGCTCCTTAATGCCACAAAGACCAAGGAGCTTATCGTGGACTTCAGGAAGAAGAGGGGAGACATGCATGACCCCATTCAAATCAATGGGATGGCCGTTGAGCGTGTCTCCAGCTATAAGTTCCTGGGGATCCATATCTCGGATGACCTGTCCTGGATTACAAACACCTCCGGCCTGATCAAGAAGGCGCACCAGCGTCTCTTTTTCTTGAGAACACTGAGGAAACACCACCTGTCCTCAGCTGTCATGGTGAACTTCTACTGCTGTGCGATCAAGTGCATCCTAACAAACTGTGTTACAGCGTGGTACGGGAACTGCACAGTTGCAGAGCGCAAGGCACTGCCGCGGGTGGTGAAAATCGCCCAACGCATCACTGGGACTATTCTTCCGTCCATTGAGGACATCCAGAGGAAGCGCTGTCTGCATAAAGCTCACAGCATCCGAAAAGATTCCTCACACTCCGCCCACAAACTGTTTGCCCTCCTGCTCTCCGGCAAGTGCCTCCGGAGTCTCCGGTCTAAAACCAGCAGACTGAGGAACAGCTTCTTCCCCAGAACTGTGACACTCCTGAACTCCACCCACACTAGACCCCGCCCCCCTATATGACCCCCTGCCCCCTTCATTTTGCACCACCTGCATCATTGCATCATTTGCACTAACTGTACATACAGTATGTCACAAAAGTGAGTACACCCCTCACATTTCTGCATAGATTTCATTATAATGTTTAATAGAACAACACTGAAGAAACAGCGGTTTGACACAATGAAAAGTAGTCAGTGTAAAGCTTATATAGTGTAAATAAAATTTCCCCTTAAAAAAACTCAAAATATAGCCATTAATAGCTAAACCCCTGGCAACAAAAGTGAGTACACCCCAAAGACACGAGTACACCCCTAAATGTCCAAAGAAAGCACTGCTTGTCATTTTCCCTCCAAAATACCATGTGACTCGTTACTCTTACTAGGTCTCAGGTGTGAATAGGAAGCAGGTGTGTTTGTAGTACAGCTCTCACACTGGTCACTGAAACTCCCAAGATGGCACACCATGGCAAGGAACTCTCTGGGGACCTTAAAAAAAGAATTGTGGCTACAAGAAGATTGTCAACACCCTGAATTTGAGCTGCTGTACAGTGACTAAGATCCTCCAGCGTTTAAAAAAATCAGGATGCACTCACAACAGGGCTCGTGTTGGACGTCCAAAGAAGTTGAGTGAACGTGCACAGCGTCACATCTAAATGCTATCTAAGAAAGATAGGCGCAGGAGTGCTGTCAGCATTGCTGCAGAGATTGAAGAGGTGGGGGGTCAGCCTGTAAGTACTCAGACCATACGCCGCACACTTCATCAAATTGGTCTGTATGGCTGTCGCCCCAGAAAGAAGCCTCTTCTGAAGGCTGTCCACAAGAAAGCCCGCCAAAAGTTTGATGAGGATATGTCAACAAAGGCCATGGCTTACTGGAAAAATATCCTCTGGTCTGATGAGACAAAGATTAATTTATTTGGCTCAGATGGTGTGAAGCATGTGTGGCAGCAACCAGGTGAGGAGTACAAAGATGTTTGTGTCGTGCCTTTAGTCAAGCATGGTGGTGGGAATGTCATGGTTTGGGGCTGCATGAGGGCAGCTGGAGTTGGGGAGTTGCATTTCATTGAGGGAAACATGAACTCAAGCATGTACTGTGAAATACTGGAGCAGAGAATGATCCCCTCGCCCCAGAAACTGGGTCGCAGGGCAATGTTCCAGCATGACAATGACCCCAAACACACCTCTAAGATGACCACGGTTTTTCTAAAGGGGCTAAGCGGAAAGGTGATGGACTGGCCAAGCATGTCTCCAGATCTAAACCCAATAGAACATCTTTGGGGCATCCTCAAGTGGAAGGTGGAGAAGCACAAGATCTCGAATATCATGGATGGTTGTCATGGAGTGGAGGAGTGAAAGAGCATTCCAGTGGCAACCTGTGAGGCTCTGGTGAAATACATGCCCAGGAGGATTAAGGCGGTGCTGCAAAATCATGGTGGCCACACAGAATATTGACACTTCAAGAACTTTCACTTTAGGGTGTACTCACTTTTGTTACCAGAGGTTTAGCTACTAATGGCTATATTCAGAGTTTTTTTTTAGGGCAGAAATACATTTACACTGCTATATAAGCTTTACACAGTCTACTTTTCATTGTGTCAAAGCAATGTTTCTTCAGTGTTGTTCAATTAAACATTATAATGAAATCTCTGCAGAAATGTGAGGGGTGTACTCACTTTTGTGACATACTGTACATGCAACTCTGTAATTTCTGTTTAATACTGTTGCATCTTGTACAATACAGATGTACATTTGTCTTAAATCACTTTAATCTGTAGATACCCTGTATATTCAGATTATACTGTTCATACTGTCTATATTCTGAGTATACTTTTATTTATTATATTCTGTTGTAATAACTGTTTTGCACTTCTGGTTGGATGCTAACTGTATTTCGTTACCCTGTACTTGTACCTGTGTAATGACATTAAAGTTGAATCTAATCTAATCTTCTCTGAATACTGTTGTAATGTCATTACCGCCTGACTGTCACTATCTATGTTTACATTATAGACAATAATATTGTCTCCTCTTCTTCAGGAGGAGAGACATGATTGAGACCTAAGCCTCGTACTGTCTTTTGTTGCCAGAAGTCTGCTCATTTCTCTCCCAATCTGCAATTATTATACTGTACAATTACATTTAAATTAAAGATTCATGCATTCCGTAAAGCCGACCTACAGCCGCACAGCTTTTACCCTCCTTTAGCATGTCCAGAAGTTTAACTTTTTCTGCGACTGTTAACGTCTTCCTCTGCCTTTTGGGTCCGACCGCAGGTGCCTTTGTCGGTGCAGAATGTTTTGTTGACATTATTGGTTAAGAGAATTTGCTTGTACAAGAGACATTGACGTGTATTTTATTTGGCTAGCTGTTTTGCACGTGTACAGTACATACAGTATTACAGTAAACCGCAACGTTATTAATGCACAGGTAGAGAAGAAGCGGAGAGACTGTTCAGCCAATCAGAATGCAGAACACAATGCACGACAAAAAAAAAACGTGAAGTAGCGAAACCGTGAAAAGTGAACCGTGATATAGCGAGGGATTACTGTATTGATGTTTCAACAACTTATTAACTCTCTCTAGAGATATGACTGTTTAACCTGTGTTCTGCTCCTCACTTTCCCCAACCGTCCCTGGAGGACGTCCCTCACTGAATTGCTTCTTCCAAGGTTTCTTCCATTTTGTCTCCCTAGTGAGTTTTTCCTTGTCTTCCTTGAGGGTTTAGGCTGGTTGAGGGGCAGTTCTATGACATTGCTTGTAAAAAGGGCTATACAAATAAATGTTGATTTGATTTTGACAGTATTTCCTCTGTAATTGGAACACATCCTCCGGTCCCCCTTCTTGAATAGGGGAACCACCACCCTGGTCTGCCAATCTATAGGCACTGTTCCAGACCGCCACGCGATGCTGCAGAGGCGTGTCAACCAGGACAGTCCTACAACATCCAGAGACTTTAGGTACTCAGGACGGATCTCGTCCACCCCCGGAGCCTTACCACCAAGGAGCCCATCGACTACCTCAGTGACTTCAGCACGGGTGATAGGCGGGTCCACCCCTGAGTCCCTAGTCTCTGCTTCTTCCTCGGAAGACGTGACGACAGGATTGAGGAGATCCTCAAAGTATTCCTTCCACCGACGATATCCCCAGTCGAGGTCAACAGTTCCCCACCGTAAACAGTGTTAGTGAAGCACTGCTTCCCCCTCCTGAGGCGCCAAACGGTTCCAGAATTTCCTTGGGGCCGACCAAACTATTCCAGACTCGAGTTTTTGCCTCTGTGACTACCCGAGCCGCGGCACGCTTGGCCTGCTGGTACCAGTCAACTGTTTCGGGTGTCCCACAAGCCAAAAGGGCTTGATAGGACTCCTTCTTCAGTTTGACGGCATCCCTTACTTCCGGCCACTGGGTTCTGGGATTGCCGCCACGCACCAGAGACCTTGCGACCACAACTCCGGACTGCCGCATTGACAATGGAGGCCGAGAACATGGTCCATTTGGACTCAATGTCCGCAGCCTCCCCCGGGATCTGTGAGAAGCTCTCCCGAAGGTGCGAGTTGAAGACCCCGCTGACAGAGGGGTCCGCCAGACATTCCCAGCAGACCCTCACGATACGCTTGGGCCTGCCAAGTCTGTCCAACTTCCTACCCCGCCAGCGGATCTGACTCACAACCAGGTGGTGATCGGTTGACAGCTCCGCTTCACTCTTTACCCGAGTGTCCAAGACACACGGCCGCAGGTCATAACAACAACAAAGTCGATCATCGACCTCCGGCCTAGAGTGTCCTGGTGCCACGTGCACTGATGGACACTCTTGTGCTTGAACATGGTGTTCGTTATGGACAAGCACAGAAGTCCAATAACAAAACACCACTCGCTTTCCGATCGGGGGGGGCCTTCTTCCCAATCACCCTTCTCCAGGTGTCACTGTCATTTCCCACCAGGGGGCGACCTGGGCCCCCAATAGAATGACAGAGTCCCCAGTCCCCAGAGACTCCAAGGCCGGGTCCACTTAAGACCATCATCAAGGGTTTTCTGAAACATTGTCCTTTTACCTGTTTTCTTACATGAAGACGTGATCAGGTACCTTCCCACTTGACTCGGTCAGCTGATGATGGCCAGTTGTTGCTACCATGTCCAAAATCAAATGCTTAAAAAAAACAGTTATTTATCGTGCCATTAATCATTGGAATAACTGCCCACTGAACATGCGGAAAATTAATAGCAAAGTCTCCTTCTGGTACCATCTGAGAATGCACTATTTAAAATTGTGATTACGGAATGGTCATATTGTCTGTACAAATTAATGTAAAAAAACAATTAAATGTTTTATTACATTTTTAGTGGTCAGAGTTGTATGTTTAATCACGGTGAGTTGTATTCTGTTGATTCACTTCACATTTTAAGATCTAGTATACATTTTGAGCATGTTTTTTGTAAGCAAATACATTATAATTCACTACCCTTTGCCTCCCTAGTTTCCTAGAATCACCTCTGGGGAATTAGTGTGTAGTTAAGGTAAGCTCATTAATGCATATTGCAGGCACTGTCATATCTCTGGCCCTAACTTGCACAAAGCACAATTGACGTACACCAACGCATATACTATTCCTATTGTGCACCGGAAACAAAGCTGATTTTTCCGTCCACAGCACTTGCACTCCAGGTAGCGGTTCAGCGCAAAAAGTAGACGTGTTCTGGCACTAACGTTTTCAGGTGTTATTTTGCAGTTTCAAGAAAACAATAGTGCCACTGACCAGGAAAAAAAGTAAAACGTCAATGGCACGTTATTCATATAGTATTTTAAGGGCGAGGCTTGGCCATAATGTAACTTGTGCACAACACGCATGTTCTTTGCTTCTCTCATCCAAGCTGACGCAGCAGTTCCCATTCTTGCAAAATGATTACAAGGAAAATATTACCAAACGAGGGAAATCATTTCATGCATTTTTGTATAAATCTAGCTTGCACATTTACTCATATTATTCAGGCTAGTTGCAGTATAAATGGGGTTGCCAACAGTGGCAATTTCCTTCCAAGCCTGTTTAACCGAAGATAATTTGGGTGTGTTTGTTCCCTACCTGTACAGTGTTACTCCTCGGCTGTAAAGCGCTCGACAGGTGCTCAACGTCAAAAAGGGGCATAGAAAAGGGATCTGAACCTATAGCTTCAGGTGAAACAGATGTCTTTGTTTTAAGCTTTTCTTCATTAGGACCATGCAGTAATCCCTCGTTTATTGTGGTTAATGGGCACCAGAACCCCCTGCGATAGGCGAAAATACGTGAAGTAGGATTTGCTCCCGCAGCTGATCAGTTCACAGGATTTACATTACATTACATTTATGAATTTAGCAGACGCTTTGATCCAAAGCGACTTACAAGAGAGAGCATTACAAAAGAGCAACTTTGAAGTGGCAAGGGGTTACTGTACTCACAACATGACTTACATTTATTTTAGAGCTGTAACAATAATTTAAAATGAAAAAATATGAATGTTGTATAAACTGAAATGTATATTTAGTCATTTAGCAGACGTTCTTATCTCTTATCCAGAGCGACTAAAAGCAAGTACAAGGACATTCCAGGAAAGAAGAGTCAAGTGCCTTGCCCAAGGACACATCATCCTTTTTACATGGCCGGTCATCAAATTCGCAACCTTGTGATTACTTGCCCAATTCCCCAACCGCTCAGCCGCCTCAATAGAATGATAGATTGGCCGAACAAATGCAAATTTTACACTGTGCCTCTGCTATTCATTTGGGTGCCCTTCCTTCGAAAACTACGTAGCACAACGTGTAATAACATGGATAAACATAATAGAAGTGAATATGACAGATTCAGTGTGGACACAGAGTGTCTAATGTGAAGCGATAGACACCTGCTGTAAGTAGTGTCCTTGTATTGTCTTTGTTATTGTGTGCGTGCTGCAAGGCGCACAATATATTATTACTAGCGTTTTTTATTGTGTGCGTGCTGCAAGGCGCACACTATGTTATTACTAGCGTTTATTATTAGCCGTTTTTTTGGCTCAAAACACCTACCAGAGTTTTTGACGCATATACACAAAAGTAAAGTATCAAAACGTGCGGCTCGGCCCCGACATGTGTGCTATGATTTTTCTAAGACTTTTGGCGAACAATTTTGACAAAAATTGCCAAAAACCACACCAAAAAAATGAATGGGTGTCAATGGAGAGAATGTTTGAGAACTTGAGTGGGTGATGTCATTGCTAGAGTGTAGAGGAGAGAGAAAAATCAGTGAAAAAATAAAACTTATTTGACTACCATGGCCTCAAATGCACCACTACAGACACAATTTATACATAGAAACGTAGGAAAATGTGTCCTCTAGCTCACACTTGCTTTACTTTATCTGTCAGATTTATTGTTTTAGCTTGACATGCGAAAATTTGGCCACAGCACCCATGAACAGCCTCATGAAAACTTTTTAGAATTGCTCCCAAGAGCACATTTCTTCACTTGTCAACACAAAATGCCTATGTAGACATTTAGGAAGGGCTCAGCCTGCTTCACGTTAACCTGGTTTTATGATTGGAAACACGGTTTGGCCAGAAATCCTTCCTGTTCGAGGGGTGCTGTAAGCATTTTCTCTCTGTCTGTTCAACTGCCATGACAGTTCCAGCTGCAACTTATTAGTTCGTTACTTAGCAACGTGCTTGAAAGAGGAGAGGGGAAGACGCTGGCCATTTTATGAGAAGTAATTCATTTCACATTGAATAACTTTAATTGGAGGATATTTACTGGAGGAATCAAATTGGCTCTTTTTGTTTTGGGTGTATTTATAAACTGTACTCCAACTCAACTCTTCCTCTCTGGCTCTAAGTCTCTAAGGTAAGCGAACATCTTTTTCAACTCTTTCGCTAGCATGCTATCAAAAATGTAGGTTTTTGACTTCTTTAACATTTGGGCTCATAGGTATTCATGAGGATTTACAACTGACATTCCAACTAGCTGTAAAGATATGCTGTTTGCTAACATTAGCGACCAATGCTGAAATTAGCGCTTAAGCTAATTGCTAGTGCATCAGCATATGTTTCGCTAGCATGCTATCAAAGATGTGGGTTTTTGACTTCAACATTTGGGCTTATATGTATTCATGTGCTTATCAGTCAGGACGGTGGTGGAGGGTTGTGGGGAGGGTAGTGGGGGGGGTTATTTGTGTGCATTTTGACCGTTTAGGGTCGTTTTCGGAGGGGGGGGGGCGACGTTCGCGGGGGGCAGGGGGGCTCGTGCGGGGGGGTTTGAGGGCAGGGTTCATGTGGTGGGGTCCATAGGAGTCTAACAACATATTGGGGAGGTGTGTGGGAGGTCAGGTTGATGAGATATGAGCCTATTTGGGGGAGAGGTTTGAGAATCGCAAATGATTTAGTTTCACTTTCAAGCGGAGATTGTGACGTTGCGGGGGGCTCAGGGGGGGCGATTTCGGAGGGGTTTGAGGCCAGACTTAATGTGGTGGGGTCCAGACGAATCGAACCAGGTATTGGGGAGGTGTGTGGGTGGTCGGGATCGGCAGTTATGAAGTTGCCGCTCCATAGAGAAACAGTGGGGATTAAATACAGGTCTTTTTGGAATTGCTATTTAAATTGTTGGGGGGGCTTGCTGTAAAACATTCATAATCGTCTGGATACTGGTTGACCTTGCAAACTATTGGCTAGTGTTGTACGGGGAGTCCTGTAGTCCTGTAGTTTATAGATAATTGAACCTGTGTGTCTGCTACTAAGTGATTCATTGCATTGAATAGGTTGATTGACAGTTCATCATTAAGTCATTAATGTACAGACTGCCTGTGTGTATGCACATATATGTATCTATTTATAGATATATATATATGTGTGTGTGTGTGTATGTGCGTGTGTGTATGTGCGTGTTTGTTTTTCTCAATTAATGTTGGATAAAAAGCACTGTTTTTGTTAGTGTGATATCAGAACTGTGTGACCTAGTGCTTTTTGTGAATTTTGATGCTAGCTTATTGCTGAATCCTGATTTGTTACATGTTTGATTGCATGTGGATTGATTTGACATTTAACACTGAAACAGCTGTATAAGTTTATAATGTTATCTGATATTTATACTGCGGTATTATTTTGATAATAGGTGTATTTCTAATACCAAAGTCATAGCCATTAATGGCCTAATTCTGGCATTGGATGTATTTGGGTCATTTTACACTCTTAAGTTTTTGAAAGCATTTATCACTGTTATCAAATTATAACCAAACTATCACTATGCTACTGAACTGTAATGTAAAGTGCTACCTGACACAGAGTGGCCAATTGTTTACTGCTTGCTTACTACTTAAACTTAAACTGTGGCAGTGTGCTCAAGTGGAGATGTCTTTAATCCTACTACTAGTGCATCAGCATATGAACATCTGTTGAAAGCTTGATCTGTCACATACCTAAGCAATGGTAGAAGTCATATTCTGAAAATTACTCAACAGTGTCAGTGATGTATGGGGAGAGTCCTGGGCCAGAGTCACGCACACTCAAAATTTCTTTAGGAATTTTTTTCTAGTTGTATTATATCTTGTCGTAAAGGCCCAGTTGAAAAAAAATCTGCTAGCCTGCTTTAATCCATCTTTATTATAAACTTTTTTTACTGACATTTGTTGTTGAAATAATTTTCGAGACAATACCAAAAAACACGTACATACCTTCCTGCTGCCACGTGTGTTTCCCCCTGTAAGATCTTGTCCACCTTCCTTGGCAAAATAAGAGACTTGCCACCTTGAAGATAAAAGTATCTAGGGTCGCACAAAAGATTGCATCGATCCTTCCGTTTTTGCAGTGTGATCCTCTCTTCTGTCTGGCTCTCTGTGCAGACCTGTAAAATGAAGGATGTTTGTGGCTTCTGAGGTTCTAAGACCATCATTGAAAAATTAAGAAAAAGTGAAATATTTTTTATTAGACATCTGGTGGTATATGGTGGTATGGATTAAAAAAAATATACAGATCTGGGAGAAAAACGAATTAACAGAAAGGCAGTGGCCTTTTACATTATGCCCTTCTGTCCTTTACTCAAACTTTTAACGCACATTTTTACAAAACATTTTATGAAAGAAAAGGTGCACTGGTCTCAATTTTTTTCCAGAGCTGTATGTACCCCCATGAGGTGAACCACTATGCATCCCTAGCCATGAGGTGCATTATTTTACGTAACTATTCCATTCCATAACTCATTACTACAAAAGGCATTCCATTCCACGACTAATTTTTACAAATGTAGCTTGTTGGGCAATTAGTTGCTTTAATTGTTAGGTTACTAGACAGGATTAAATGGATAGATAGTAAACACATTGTTTGTGGTGTAATAATTTGCAGGTTTGTTTACACAAAGGAACAACTGACTGCGTTGAGGCCGGTATGCACCGTGCCAAGGGCTACAGACATCCCACCTGAAATCTGGAGGAGAACACACCGCGGTTGCAGAGGGGGAACAAAACGACGAGGGAAGAGAGAGGGGAGAAGGCAGAAACGACTTAAGAACAAGAGATTTAAGCCGTGTCTGCCCTCCGTTGTCATGGGCAACGTGAGATCGTTGGCAAACAAGATGGACGAGCTAGCAGCGTTAGCCCGGAGTCAGATGGAGTTCCGGGAGTGTAGCCTGATGTGCTTCACGGAGACATGGCTACACCAGGACATCCCGGACCACAACGCCTCCATCGACGGCTTCTTGACTGTTCGGGCGGACAGGGATTACGCCGGGTGCGGTAAGCGGAAAGGCGGAGGGCTTGCCGTGCTTGTAAACAACAGATGGTGTAACCCCGGCCACGTTACCATCAAACAGAGGATCTGTAGCCCGGACATTGAACTGTTAGCCGTGGGACTCCGGCCATATTATCTGCCACGGGAATTCTCATACGCCATTGCGGTGGCTGTTTACATCCCACCTTCCGCAAACCCTACATCGGCGTGCAACGCCATTCATAAGGAGATTGCGCAACTTCAGACAAAACACCCCAGCGCACTGATAGTGATATCAGGCGACTTCAACCATGTCAGTGTGTCATCTACACTGTCTACCTTCACCCAGTATGTGAGTGGCCCAACTAGGGAGGGGAGGACACTGGATCTGCTGTATGCCAATGTTAAGGAGGCGTATGACTCTTCCCCTCTCCCCCCCCTGGGTCGGTCTGACCACAATCTGGTCCACCTCAGACCCTGTTATGTGCCCCTAGTCAAGAGGCAGCCTGTGACCACTAAGACTGTGAGGAGATGGTCAGAGGAGGCCTATGGGGCACTGCAGGAATGTTATGAGGCCACTGACTGGGATGTACTCTGCGAGCCGCACGGAGAGGATATTGATGGACTCACAGGGTGCATTACGGACTACATCAACTTCTGTGTGGACTCTATTGTCCCTACCAAGACGGTCCAGTGTTACCCTAACAACAAACCGTGGGTAACAAAGGAAGTCAAGGACCTTCTGAATTCCAAGAGGAGGGCCTTCAACGATGGAAATAGGGAGGAGGTTAAGGTAATCCAGGCTGACCTGAAGGTGAAGATCAAGGAGGCCAAGGATAAGTACAAAGGGAAGCTAGAGCGGAAACTCCAGCAGAACAACACAAGGGAGGTGTGGAGCGGTATGAGGACCATAACTGGCTTCAGACCGACTTGCAACAGGGGGGTCGAGGGTGACCTGGACAGAGCCAACGATCTGAACCTGTTCTTCAACAGATTTAACAACCTGGTTCCTGCCCATCCCCCCTCTAGCCATTCTCCTGACGACCCTCAAGCCAGCGACGCCCCTGGCCAAACTGCTGACGACCCTCCGGCACCTGTGAGTACCCCTTTTCCCCCTCCCCCTCTCCGTCAGAACAATGCCCCCCCCCCTTCACCACAACGACCCCCATCCCCCCCCTACGACCCCAGCTGTGTCTCTCACTGTGGAACAGGTTAGAGGACAACTGCTGAAACTCCATGCAAACAAGGCTGCTGGCCCTGACGACGTGAGCCCTAGGGTGCTGAAAGCGTGTGCCCCCCAGCTGTGTGGAGTGCTGCAGTACATCTTCAACCTGAGCCTGAGTCTCCAGAGAGTCCCTGTCTTGTGGAAGACATCTTGCCTCGTCCCTGTTCCGAAGACGCCGCGCCCCAGCGGCTCCAAGGATTACAGACCGGTGGCACTGACCTCCCACGTTATGAAGACCCTGGAGAGACTGGTGTTGGAACAACTGCGGCCCATGGTCGGACCCTTCCTGGACCCCTTTCAGTTCGCCTACCAGCCCCGGCTGGGAGTAGAGGATGCCATCCTCTTCCTGCTCGACCGCTGTTATACTCATCTAGACCAGCCGGCAAGCACTGTGAGGATCCTGTTCCTAGACTTCTCCAGTGCCTTCAACACCATCCGGCCAACTCTGCTGGGTGAGAAGCTGGCAGCGATGCAGGTGGATACCTCCCTGGTGTCCTGGATTGTAGACTACCTGACTGGCAGACCGCAACATGTGCGCTTACAGCACTGTGTGTCGGACAGTGTGGTCAGCAACACTGGGGCTCCCCAGGGAACCGTCCTCTCCCCCTTCCTCTTCACCATCTATACCACGGATTTCAGCAGTCCTGCCACCTTCAGAAGTTCTCTGATGACTCTGCTGTGGTGGGCTGTATCAGTGACGGGGAGGAGGCCGAGTACAGGATTGTGGTGGGGAACTTTGTCGCATGGTGTGAGCGAAATCATCTGCAGCTTAATGCGGCTAAGTGCAAGGAGCTGGTCATCGACCTGAGAAGGACCAGGACAACAGTGACCCCTGTCCACATTCAGGAGGTCAGTGTGGACACCGTGGAGGATTACAAGTACCTTGGTGTTCACTTGGACAACAAACTGGACTGGGCTAAGAACACTCAAGCCGTCTACAAGAAGGGCCAAAGCCGCCTCTACTTTCTGAGGAGGCTGAGGTCCTTCGATGTCTGCCGGACAATGCTTAGGATGTTCTACGAGTCTGTGGTAGCCAGTGCTATCCTCTATGCTGTTGCCTGCTGGGGCAGCAGGCTGAGGGCAGCGGATGCCAACAGGCTCAACAAACTTATCCGGAAGGCCGGTGACATTGTGGGGGTAGAGCTGGACTCTTTGGCAGTGGTGTCGGAGAGGAGGATGCTGGCCAAACTCAACGCCATCCTGGACAGTACCTCCCACCCACTCCACAATGTGCTGGTCGGACAAAGGAGTACTTTCAGCGGGAGACTCATCCTCCCGAAATGCACCACGGAGCGCCACAGGAAGTCATTCCTGCCTGTGGCCATCAAACTTTACAATTCCCACACTAGTAGTTTGTAAGCCAACTGTATATCCTGTGAATGAGCATAACATCCAGGGATATAACAATGGACATTAGGCAATAGTCGGACACAACTTCTGTAACATAACTACATATTTGGCAATATTCTGGTACAACTGTATATAACCATGTATATTCTGCTAATAACCTGCAAATCCTGTATATCCTGTATATGCTGCAAATAACTGTAAATCCTGTACATCACAATTACTTGCATAATTGTAATTGAATTGTATAGATTATAAGGGTATAGTCCAGGGGTCGGCAACCCGCGGCTCCGGAGCCGCATGCGGCTCTTTCATCCCTCCGAAGCGGCTCCCTGTGGCTTTTGAAAATAATGAATGAGTATTGAATTAAAATGTATTTTAGTTTGTTCGTTTTTTAAATGTAATTCTAAATTGGAAGATTATGGTGATCTTGTAATATCTAAATAAAACGTGTTAAAAAATGTTATGTCGCTGTTACGCTGTTACTATGCGTCACAACCGCCAATGTGCGACACCCGCCAGCGCGCGATTTCTTGAACTTTTCGAATCCCAGGTAGGACAACTATGGAGAAAAAGTGAAGAGAAAAGTGTCTGATGAAAACAGAACGTTCAATGGTATGTGGACAGATTAATTTGCTTTCACTGCTGACGAGACTGGTTTACCAGTATGCTTAATATGTAATGAGAAACTAGGAAACAACAAAAAGTCAAATGTCGCAAGACATTTCCAGAATAAACACGCAGCCTTTGCTCAAAAATATCCGGATGGAGATGAGAGAAAAAAAGCCGCTTCGGAACTGATGCGGAAGGTTGATCTGAGTAAAAATCACTTCAAGCATTTTTGGTTTGCTGACGGTGGATAATTTAAGTTCAGCGTTTTTTTTTTCATAATTACAAGAAGGACTCAAATAGACATTGAGTATTCTACTTGAAAGTAACCTTCAACCCAACGTCAACGTCTTTTTTTCGGAGCTCAAAATGTTTTGTTGCATGCAGAAATGTAATTTTGTTTTCTCTGCAATCGTTCATTGATTTCATAAATGCAACACATTATAGTTTGTTTATACATAGCATAAAGGCAAAAGAAAACGTTATATGCAGTGTTATTTAAATTAAATGTCAAAGGAGTTTTGTGGCTCCCAGTGTTTTCTTTACGGTGGGAAACGGGTCCAAATGGCTCTTTGAGTGGTAAAGGTTGCCGACCCCTGGTATAGTCTGTAACCTGCACTTTATCCTGGACATACTGTATATTCTGCTGTACATTCTGCACATTCTGTACAAAAACTGAAAATCATGTACATTCTAATATAATACTGTATATTATACAAGACCATTACTGTATAATTGTAAATGTATAGCTTCTGTACATAATCATTATGCTCCCTGGGAGGATTCACCTCACCCACCATTTTTTACTTATTGTTATTGACCCCACCCCTACCCCTGTGTACACTTTCTAATCTTTTACCTCACACCCTTACCCTTGTGTGCTTTGCGAGACTGTGTGCCGTTGATACAAAGGAGTTTCCCTCTGGATCAATAAAGTAATCTGAATCTGAATCTGAATAACTGAACATAATTATTTGAAGGTTGACTTTTTTTGTATTAAAAACACTTTATTTTATTGGTCGGATGAAATATGCAAATCTTTTGAGATTTTGCCAAAATCATCAATATTAAAACAATAAAAGGCTTAAACTACTTCAGTTGTGTGTAATTAATCTAAAATATATGAAAGTCTAATGTTTATCAGTACATTACAGAAAATAATGAACTTTATCACAATATGCTATTTTTTTTAGAAGGATCTGTATGTGGTACATTCTAATATGTTATCAATACCACTGCTACTAAGTGGGTAAGGATGGCCAAATTTCCAGCAGAATTACAAAGTAAAAGCTTTATTACCCTGCAGTTACCTATCCATGTGGGGATTTCCAATAGAATACCTTTTCACATTTACTGGTGATGGGCATACCCATTGACTTACCTGGCTGGTAACAACCTCCATGGGAAGTTGTGTTACCAGACATGTTACCATGTCCTTTGTGACAAATATTACTTTGATTTCCATGATTACCCTTAATATGAACTAGGAATATCCATTCCACAATCATACCAGGTAAAACATTTTGCCCGGAAAGTAAGATGAAACTAGACTGTAATAGGAAGCTGTGTTTGTTTCCATGGTGTTACCAGGCTCTTACCATGTCCTTTGTAAAGAATATTGCTTTGTACATCTTTACCCTTATTATGAAGTAGAAATATCAGTTCCACAATCATACCAGGTAAAAAAACTCTGCTTTTTACTCAGTAAGTAAAAGGAAACTGGTCTGTAAAGGGAAGCTGTCTTTGTTTCCCTGGTATTACCAGGCTCTTAAAATGTCCTTTGTAAAGAATATTACTTCGTCCATGATTACACTTAATATGTGCTAGGAATATCCGTTCCACAATCATATGGGTAAAAAATGGTTATTAATCCTCGCTTTCTCATTGCGTCAGTGTTTACGGATCATCTGGTTAAGCAACAAGTTTCACAGCCTAATGCAGGGATGTCCAATCCTGGTCCTCGAGGGCCACTGTCCTGAAGGTTTTAGATGTTTCCCTGCTCCAGCACACCTAAGGAAGCGTGGTTATCAAGCTCTGTGGAGGTGTGCTGGAGCAGGGAAACATCTAAAACCGTCAGGACAGTGGCCCTCGAGGACCAGGATTGGACACCCCTGGCCTAATGCTACATTCACATCAAACACAGATGAGGCGTCTGGGGCGTCTAGTTATTTGTATCTAATTTGTGTCTAATGTTAAAACTTACAACTGTGATATTTGCACCACTGTGTATATACCCCCCCCCCCCCCCCCCAACGTACCATATATACAGTTGTGGTCAAAAGTTTACATACACTAGTGAAGATCATGTATGCCATGGCAATATAGGGTTTTCAATAAACTCTACAACTCTTATTTTTCTGTGATGGAATGATAAGGAGCACATATTTCTTTGTCACAGAAAACATTCATGAAAAATGGTCCTTTTACGAATTTATTATGGGTCTTTTGAAAATGTGTCAAAATCTTCTGGGTCAAAAATATACATACAGCACCTTGAATTACCAATTTGGTGATGTAGAAAAAGTTGTTTCAATCCAATTTGCTTTTTGGCATGGCCTCCTAACTTCTTACGAGTGATTATGATTGACTCCAGCTGGTGACTTCTTTCAGTCCATGTAAATAGGGCTTGTTTGACACATTCACTAGACTCAGCCAGAAATACTACAATGGGAAAGTCTAAGGAGCTCAGCACGGATCTGAAAAAGCGCATCATTGACTTGAACAAGTCAGGAAAGTCCCTTGGAGCCATTTCAAAGCAGTTGCAGGTCCCAAGATCAACTGTGCAAACAATTGTTTGTAAGTATAAAGTGCATGGCACAGTTGTATCATTGCCACGATCAGGAAGAAAACGCAAGCTATCACTTGCTGCTGAGAGAAAATTGGTCAGGTTGGTCAAGAGTCAACCAAGAACCACCAAAAAGCAAGTCTGCAATGAGTTGGAGGCTGCTGGAACACATGTGTCAGTGTCCACAGTCAAGCGTGTTCTACATCGCCATGGGCTGAGAGGCTGCCGTGCAAGAAGGAAGCCATTACTCCAGAAGCGGCACCTTACGGCTCGACTGAAGTTTGCTGCTGATCACATGGACAAAGACAAGGCCTTCTGGAGGAAAGTTCTGTGGTCAGACGAAACTAAAATTGAGCTTTTTGGCCACAATGACCAGAATTATGTTTGGAGGAGAAAAGGTGAGGCCTTTCACCCCAAGAACACCATACCTACCGTCAAACATGGTGGTGGTAGTATTATGCTGTGGGCCTGTTTTGCTGGCAGTGGAACTGGTGCTTTACAGAAAGTAAATGGAATAATGAAGAAGGAAGACTACCTCCAAATTCTGCAGGAAAACCTAAAATCATCAGCCAGAAAGTTGGGTCTTGGACGTAGTTGGGTGTTCCAACAGGACAATGACCCCAAACATACATCAAAAGTGGTGAAGGAATGGCTAAATCAAGCTAGAATTAAGGTCTTAGAGTGGCCTTCCCAAAGTCCTGACTTAAACCCCATAGAGAATATGTGGACTGTGCTGAAGAGACAAGTCCGACTCAGAAAACCAACAAATTTAGTTGAACTGCACCGATTCTGTCAGGAGGAGTGGTCAAAGATTCAACCAGAAGCTTGCCAGAAGCTTGTGGATGTCTACCGAAAGCGCCTAATTGAGGTGAAAATGGCCAAGGGACATTTAACCAAATATTAACATTGCTGTATGTATATTTTTGACCCAGCAGATTTTGTCACATTTTCAAAAGACCCATAATAAATTCATAAAAGAAAAAATTTTCATGAATGTTTTTTGTGACAAAGAAATATGTGCTCCTTATCATTCCATCACAGAAAAATAAGAGTTGTAGAGTTTATTGAAAACCCTATATTGCCATGGCATACATGATCTTCACTAGTGTATGTAAACTTTTGACCACAACTGTATATACCCATTCCACTCTGTACCCATGTCTTTTGCAATTCCATGTTACCTGTATCATTTGCACTACTCGCATCATTTGTATTATTTGTAACATTTGCATTCCATGTTACCTGTATCATTGCACTACTCGCATCATTTGTATTATCTGTAACATTTGCATTCCATGTTACCTGTATCATTGCACTACTCGCATAATTTGTATTATTATTGTATTATTTGTAACATTTGTATTCCTTGTCTATATGTATCATATCTGCAGTGTATCTTACATGGTATTCATTTTCATTTTATTAGTAGGCCACATTTATGTTCTATGTTTGCTCATTCCTGCCAAAGTAAATTCTATGTTTGTTTATCTTGCATAGCGAATAAACCCCCATTCTGATTCTGATTCTGATTCTGATGTTTGCTCCTTTCTGCCATAGTGAATTCTGTGTTTGTATATCTTGCATAGCGATTAAATTAGATACTGATTCTGATTTACATGTTAAGTCAATGTAAATGCTCGTCAAGATGTCCAGCGGCGCGAATCAAACGTCAAGAGTTGAAATTGTTGAATTTCACGCATGTCTGTCAAGCGTCCAACGAGACACGAATTTGACGCCTCCGGTGTGAACCAATCATAAGTTGCCATAGTAACTCAGTTCCAACTATGGAATCGAATTAACTAAAATTGAGTCTGACAAACGGACATAAGCTGACATATTCGGTACACTCGCTTTATGGAACAGGCCTCAAGTAGAGGTAGAAGATGGACTGCAGAAAGATGACTGAACATCATTCAGGAAATGACGATGGGTGAGTCATGAGGTATTATGAATTATGGATATCCTGATTGATCATAAATATGAATTCCAATTTAGATTAACGTTTACTAGTAAACCTGAACAGATCTAAACAGACCAAACGATTTCACTGTAATGTAATTATTAAGCCTGACTTGCTAAGAGTAAGACATGTCAGCGTGTTGTATGTGGTTTTGCTCAGGAAAAACACAGCTTATAGCTTTCAAACCTCAAGTTGATCGAGAGCAAAGACCATGCAGGGTTGTTTCCAAAGAATGTAAGATTGCTTGAAGCAAATGACCACACTACACACATCATATGTACCTATAATGAATCTATGTGAGACCAAATTGTTTAAATGCACTCCAGCCAATCAGAATCAAGTATTCACTAAGGTCATGGTATAAAATGTATTCTGCTATATAGCCATATCTGCAACAACCCTTTGAGTCGTTCTACAACCCCTAGCAAAAAGTATGGAATCACCAGTCTTGGGCGAGCACTCACTCAGACATTTTATTCTGTAGAACAAACTCAGATAAAAAGCATGAAAAAATTATGACGTTTCTCAAAAGTGCAACTCCTTAGCATTCAGAAACACTAAAGCAAATTAATAATAAACATTGTGGTGGTCAGCAAATGTTACTTTTACAGACCGAGCACAGGGAAAAAAATATGGAATCACTTGATTCTGAGGAAGAAAATATGGAATCATGAAAAACAGACAAAGAAATAACAATCAAAACACATCACTAGTATTTTGTTGCACTACCTCTGGCTTTTATGACAGCTTGCAGTCTCTGAGGCATGGACTTGACGAGTGTCAAACAGTATTGTTCATCAATCTGGTGCCAACTCTCTTTGATTGCAGTTGCCAGATCATCTTTGCAGGTCGGAGCCTTGCTGTGGACAATTTTTTTCAATTTCCACCACAGGTTTTCAATTGGGTTGAGATCTGGGCTATTAGCAGGCCATGACATTGACTGGATATGTCTTTCTCCAAGGAATGCTTTCACAGTTTTTGGTCTGTGGCATGATGCATTGTCATCTTGGAAAATTATTTCATTTATTTCATTTTCTGTTTTCAAGACATATGGCCTTGAGTTGTTTGTCTTGACGCTTAGATGTCTTCCTTGGTTTACCAGTACGCTTGACATTAACAACCTTCCCATGCTGTTTGTACTTGGTCCAGATCTTCGATACAGCTGACTGTGAACAGCCCACATCTTTGGCAACCATACGTGTAGAGTTACCTTCTTCAAGAAGTTTGATAATCCTGTCTTTGGTCTCAAGGGACATCTCTCTTGTTGGAGCCATGATTCTTGCCAATCCACTTGGTCCAGCAGCCCTCCAAGGTGTGATAACTGCACTGTTTTTAACTGCCGACTAACGAGCAGATCTAATCTGAGGCAGGTGCCTTATTAAGGATAGGTAATTGACTGGGTGTGTCCTTATTTTCCACTCAAAATGGAGTGATTCCAAATTTTTTTCCTCAGAATTGAGTGATTCCATATTTATTTCCCTGCACTTGCCCTATAAAAGTGACATTTACTGACCATTGCAATATTTTTTCTTCATTTCTTTTAGTGTTTCTGAATGCCAAGGAGTTGCACTTTTGAGAAACGCCATAATTTTTTCATGCTTTTTATCTGAGTTTGTTCTACAGAATAAAATGTCTGAGTGAGTGCTCGCCCAAGACTGGTGATTCCATACTTTTTGCTAGGGGTTGTATTATCTTATGCTTTGAGTATCTGGTATGCCTAAGGCACAAACAAATAAACACAATTTTTATATTTATAATTCAATAACACTTCCTTTAAGCTTCTTACCTTCTTTGTTCTTCCCCGAGCAAAGCAGCTGAGAGAGCTGGAAATTCGGGTCAGGGTAGTCTCCGACTGTTCCAGCAGACTCTGGGCAGCTTTATCTGTAGACAGGATCAATGTGAAGTCATCATTCTCAGGCCAGTTGCAGATATGCTTGTTGTTGACCATGGTTGGATAGGTATAATTATGTGTGGACGTAGCTAGGGTGAGAAAGAGTTCGATTTCAAATGTATTAAAAGTAATTAATATCTATTTAGATCAAATATAAATAATGTATTGTGTTAAATTATTAGGTATGGACCCAGATTTAATTATATATGGATTGGTATTTAAAGTCACCTCTTGGTGCTTTTCCCAGTGGGGTTTGTTCTACCATGTAGTCCTGTGGACAGATCAGGTTGTTGCTTGCAAGGACTCCATTGTTCACACACCACATGAATGTGGATTGGACTGTAAAAAGAAATGAACACTTTTCCTTAAGACATATTTAGAAATAGATTAGAATTTTAACTGTCAGAGTCAGATGGCTGAGCGGTGAGTTGGGCTCGTAATCAAAAGGTTGTGAGTTTGAGTCCTGGCTGAGACAACATGGTTTTGTGTCCTTGGGCAAAATAAGAGCGTCTGATAAATGGCTAAATGTAAATTAATCCCAATCAATTCTGTGATCAAGTTAATTACCTTGGTGATTAACTACATAACTTGTTGTTAAAGTAAAACATAAAAATAATTAAGTGACTTCTACCATAGGGTTGACAAATTAGTTTGTTTAAAACTCAGTACCAAACTGAGTGGACATTACAGTTTTTATTGATTGCTTTGACCTGCTTAAAGAAACTGGGATCCACTCGGTTTTCATAGTCACTGTCTCAGCAGAGCACCAGACACCTCTTGCAAATGTGTTAACCCTTTCTCATTGGATTGACACATTTTCCCCACCCTTTTACAGAACAGTTAACACGGATGTCATTCAAGCAGTCCAAACTCCATTGTTTTAGCTATGGTAACCAAACAGAAACCATCTGTTCTTAACTATCAGAAACTACCTGGATCAGAAGCACCTGTTTGACACTCCTTCACACAAATCTTTAATTAGCAAACAGTCTGCAGGCCTTAAAAGGTGCAGCGTCTGTGTTGTTCTTTGCCAACATGGATGGAAGAGGTCTAAGGCAGATGAGAGTGAGAGGAAGAGGTAGAGGGGTCCGAGGAAGAGAAGTCCGAGTGCGAGGTGGAGGTATAGTTGGAAGGGCTCAGGTTTCTGATGAAATTTGGGCAACTGTTATTGATCATGTTATCAATCATGGCCTTTCACTCAGAGAGGCTGGACAATGAGTCCAACCTGTTCTAAATAGAAACACTGTTGCATCCATTGTCAGAATTTTTCGACAGGAAAACAGGTAATGTTATGAACAGTATATACAGAAATATCCTCAGTGATACTACTTTATGTAATTGTTTCCTCACTCCCATTACATGTATTCTTTACAGAATCCAAAGGCTACCATCCTCTAATGGTTCCACCGCACTCGCCTTGTCAATGAGTGGTTTGCAGTACACCCTCGAATGATGATGCAGTTCCTTCCAGCATATTCCCCATTTTTGAATCCCATAGAGGAGTTCTTCAGGGCTTGGAGGTGGAAGGTTTATGATCACTGTTCCTATGAGCAGCTGCCCTTGCTGAATGCAATGACTGTTGCTGCCGAAGAAGTAGGTGCAGAGGAATGTCAAGGTTGGATAAGGCATGCAAGAAGATTTTTCCCTCAGTGCATTGCAAGAGAGGACATTGAATGTGATGTGCATGAGGCCATGTGGCCCCATCATCAAGACAGAATGGACTGATTATCAATAGTGGCTATTTCTTATACTTTTATTTTGGTTTACATGTATTTTGTGTAATATTTACAGTATTTCAGTTTTCAGCCACAGTTTGAAAAAAAAAGAATCAATGGAATCACTAAAATTTCAAAGCATTTCTGATTCTGGATCCAATTCTTTGCAAGAAGGCAAATTTGACAACAAATGGCACTGGTGCACTGATTCGCACTGAGTGCTGTGTTTTGTATTTTGTTGTCTACTGTGTAATGATTGATTGGAAGAGCTCATACACTTGTTTGCAAGTTGTGTTGTTTGAAGGCAAAATTTGCTTTTGCAAACAAAATGTGTAATTTCGACCATGAGTGCCACTGTTTCGACCTGTGTGTTAACTGTTTAGAAAATGTGGAGTTTGAGTTGACTTCTGCATCAAAGCAATCAAGAAAAACTGTAATGTTCTCATATGTTAACAAATTTCAGTCAATTTAGTAGTTAATAACATAGTGTGCGCCTTGCAGCACGCACACAATTAAAAAATCAACTGTTCTCTGAGCCATTCATGTGAAAAGAAAGGTTTGAAGGAGTGAAGGTTACATAACCTACCAAACCACATAATACCAAAAATAACATCTTCGTTACGTAGAAACTGCTATATGGATGTTACTACATATCAAGTTCAAGTTCTACGTATCAAGTTCTCATGTTCAAATACATCTAAAACATTCATATGAGCAAGTAAGACCACATTCAGTTTGTAGACTAACTTTTAGAAACTCATCCCTCAACCAGCCATTTCTTCATCCATGCTGCATGCAGCTCTGAAATAAACCGAAGAGATATGTATGAGGCCCAAAATAAAGTGGATAATGGCATTCTTATCACCAACGCTTCAGATGAAGACTCGGAAGAAGACTCAGATGAACATGCTGTGGTTCATCAGGAGTCCAGAGGACAGTCCCTGGCCTCTACCAGTCCTCCACTACAGCCAGATACAGCTGCCTTGGATTTCCATCAGAAAATAAGTGACATCCTCCTCCCACAGCCGGCTGATATATCTTCCAGACCTACTAACTGTAGCTACCTAGGATTGAGTCAATCTAGCTACCCAGGATCTAGCTACTACAGCAACTCTGGATCTAGCACCACCAGCTACCTAAGACCAAGCCCCAGTAGCTACCCTGGACTTAGCTACTCTAGTGATCCTGGACCCAGCTACTCTAATATCCCTGAAACTAGCATCTCTAGTTACCTTGGACAAAGCAACAGTAGCTACCATGGGTTTAGCATTTCTAACTACCTTGAAAATAGTTCCTACAATGAGCTTAATGTGCCACTACATCCTCCACCATATCCTGGCTACATGCACCCTAGTCCTAGTGCTAGGGTGAGCCCTTGATCCTCTGCATAGTCCTGGTCTACCAGTCTGCCTTCCACAGCCTCCTGGAGCCTATATGAGCCTTGTTGGCGTAAACCCCCAAGCTCCAACGGCTACTTCCCTGGTATCCTCACCCTGTGCCCTCCACTGGAAGCTAGCACCACAAACTGCCCTTGGAAAAGCACAACAACCAGCTTTTTACTGAACTCTAGGTCAGGCATCACCAATAGGCGGACTCCGGTCCGGATCCGGACTGCGGACCGGTTCTGTCCGGACCCCTTATATTTCCAATGGTAAATTACATTTGGGCTACGAGAGTATTTTTGTACGGGCAAAACAGTAACACCAGCTAAACCAGAAAGTTGACCACAGCCGTGTCGCATCACAACAGTTTTTTCGCGCTCACTCGCATGTAGATCCCCGAATACGATGTACAGTAATCCCTCGTTTTTCACGGGGGTTACGTTCCAAAAAGCATCCGTGATAAGTGAAATCCATGAAGTAGAAACCTGATTTTTTTTTTACAATTATTATACTGTACAATTAAATACTTTATTATATATTGAAAAGAACAAACCATTTTTACCGGCCCAAGCATTTGTTTAACAAATAAAAGTAATGTAGAAACTTTTTTTTTTTTTTCAAATAACTGTCTGACTGTACTGTACTGTCAAATAATAATTTTAATCATAAATGTGAACTGAAGGCTTCAAATTGCGGAGATCAGCACCGCCCCACCGCGACCCAAGTAATTTGATTCTAAAGGGAGGAAAATGAAAAATGATTATGAAACACAATCCAAAGTTACAAAATACAAAGTACAGTCGGACAAATAGTGACCCACGTGTATTTCATTGCTCTTTTGACTAAGCCGCTGCATCCTGACTCTTCTGAAGCCCGCAGAGCAGGTGTGTTTTTTCAAGAGAAGAACATAGTGATAGTGGCATAGTGGCAAAAAGATCCTTATACACCAACATGCCACCATTGATTACGTTGGAGAACTATAATGAACGGCTCATCAAAGGGTCCCATTCTTGAGCTGCTCGCTGAAGTTCAGTGGCCATTCTCAGCATGGTTGCTAAGCGACCAAGTGTTAGTCCATCTTCCCATCTTCCTCCACAGTTGTGTCCTCTTCTTCCTCTTCTCTTTCATCGTCACTTGGTGGCTTTGTCATTTCTGCCAGGTCTGCATCGGTCAGCGGATGTGCGTCTACATCAATCAGGGCATTAATGTCATCCGGAGTCATGTCATTAAAGCTGTCTACACCAAGCTGTTTAGCGAGATTCACAGCTGTATCTATGGCAGAGTGATGGATCTCGTCAAGCGAGCCTCTAGTTGGGTTTTGCACTGCCTCTGGCCACAGTTTTTTCCAGCAGGCATTCAAAGTTTCAGTTTTCATCTCCTGAATGTCCCTCTAAATATTTTGGAGACATGATCCGATGGTGTATCCACGCCAGTAGTCCTTTAGTGAGAAATCTTGATCCGAGTCCATAGCGTCAACAAGATGTTGCAGGGTGTTGCGCGTATAGAGAGCCTTGAAAGCACGGATGATGCCTTGATACATGGGCTGAATCAGGGATGTAGTGTTAGGCGGCAGAAATTACATTTGCACACCGTCATACGGCAAATCATCAGCATGACCTCCGGCGATGTCAACGAGCAGAAGCACTTTAAAGTCTAGTCCCTTTCCTCTAAAATAACACTTGACCTCCGGGATGAAAGTTTTTGAACCAATCCATATTGAGCGCTTTTGTCTTCCAAACCTTTGCGTTGTGCATCCAGTGGTATTGCGTGAACAGCACTTGATGATGGCTTGGTATCTGCATCCTCGTCCTCTTCCCTGTCACTGTCAGCAAAGGTTTGATACAGGGTTCTAGCTTTTGTGCAGATAATATTCAGAGGATGTTGAATTCAATATCTTGAATATCCAGAAGATACAGAATGCAGCCGCTTGTCTGGTTTTCAACCTACCCAGACCCTGTCATGTCACCCCACTCCTCATCGCCCTCCACTGGCTTCCCGTCATGCCCCGCATCAGATTCAAGACCCTGGTGCTGACCTTCCGGGCTGTAAACGGGACTGCCCCGACCTATATCAACTCTCTCCTCCAGCCCTATACCCCTACCCGTCACCTACGGTCATCTGCTGACAACCGTCTAGTGGTACCTCCCCTCAAGAGCGCCCGAGCGCAACACAAACTCTTCCACTGCCTGGCTCCCCAATGGTGGAATCAACTCCCCACCTCCATCAGAAGCACAGACTGCCTTCTCACCTTCAAGAGAAGGCTTAAAACTCACCTATTTAAATAATTTAATGGTACTTAGGAATAGTATGGCACTTCACATAATCTAATGTGCTTTAGAACAATCTATTGGTCCCCATATGGTGACTTGCCAGTGTTGTTTGCTGTATCTCTTGCTTTATGTTCACTATCGTTGTGTTATGCATTTATAGTTCTTCCCTTGGCACTTATTGGTTCTCATGATGTATGATTCACAATCTAAAAAACCGACTGTGTTCGGGGTCTATCACGTTGCTATGCTCAATAACTGATGCTCTTTGTAAAAGCTCTCTTGTAAGTCGCTATTAGATTTAAACTAAATCTATATGCGCATAAGAAAGGAGACAAAAGTCTAAAATATACTCATGAGGAGACCAGCAGAGATGTGTTTATGGCAATCCCAAATCTGTTCTGGCCCACATCTCTCTGGTACCTCGTTTATTACATCAGTTCACAAATTATCAGTCTTCACACTATCATAGTACATCAATCAGAATAAATGTCATTCAAGAATGTTGTCCTGGAAGCCTGTTTTATGGCTTGTTTGAGTTGGGCCTGGTTCCTCAACACAACCCCAGTCCTGCAGATCATCAACCAAATGGTAATCTCCAGGTCAAAGGAGGTCCTTTCTGCAAAGCACATTCTCCAAAAGCACATACAAAAGCTACAATTCTATCAATTCTATGAAAGTTGTATGAGCAAATATAAGATAACTAAAAATTATTCTAACAGTCGCTTTGGATAAAAGCGTCTGCTAAATGAATACATTTAAATGTAATATTCGTATCCAGCATAAATTATTTTCTGCAGTCATTAATCCACAAAGCTAATGCAGACTCCATCCTTACCACTGTCTTGTTGCGGACAGTTGCAACCCTTTTTGCATCTTTATTAAAACTTATTGCTGCTTTTCCTCCTTCTTTATGGAACGAACGGAAGATTCATGCATTCCGTAATGCCGACCTACAGCCGCACAGCTTTTACCCTCCTTTAGCATGTCCAGAAATGGGCGAAGCTAGTTCTGGCATGACACTCGGGCTGCCTGCGTCATCACTCAGTCATCTAAGTACATATCATCATTCATTCACATAACTCATATACATTACCTATCATACACTCAGCATACACTTCACTATTCAGTACACCATTACTCATCACACACCGCAGTTCACATGCAGTAACAGCTCAAGCACACAGGTAGCGCAAGCAATCAATCATGAACACACACTGTTAGAAATGCTCGTAGATAATACGGTAAAAAACTCTCAAATAGCAACAGTAAAAGGCCGTAAAATCCTAAACAGTGTGTCACCGTTGCAATTACATTGAATTGCCTTAAATGAAGAGACGGTACATAACTTTAATTTTTACAATCATACAATGTAGAAAACACATAATTTTGCTGTGAAATGAAATATCTTTTGTAAATTCAACGGTAAAATAATATTATGTCACAAGCATGTATTTACCCCTAAAATAACGGTATATTTATGTCTTAATAAAGGGTTATGCTATACATTTACGGTATAATTTTTTTTATTTCTTAATCTTCTTTGTATTTCATTGTAGGCTAGCCTACTTGTAAACTTGATAATAAAAACATTTTATTAAGAAAAAAGTATGAACAAATTAACAAATTTTATTTAAAATTTAAAAAAAGGATGTGCAAGTAGCCTGACCAAAAATCCCATCTAGTTTTTTGGCATGTCTGATTATCAAAATAGGCCTTGCAGTTAAAAAGGAGAGTGTATTAAGTATTTTATGTTCATGATTATTATTATTTCATATTATGAGTAGCTTTTCTTAAGATACATTTTACTTTGATCTTTTTTTAAAATATTTCGTATCAGTTGTAGGCTAGGCTATAACAATTTATATATTTATTTTATATACAGCCATGCGGTCTACATATTGTTTAAATGCTGAGATATTGAGATATGGGATTAAAAAAAAAAGTGTTCTCATTTTTGAATTTGAATTTGATAGAGAGAGAGAAGCATGCAAGAGAGAGACACTTGTTGTCATGCGCATTACTAACTAACGGTCACAATTCTTGTTCACCACCCACACGCGGAGTTAATTTCAGCAGACCACCATTTACAGTTGAGAAAGACTCTGAGATACTTTTTATCGTCCATTTTGCTGCATGTGCTTTGTTTGTTAGCATTGATAAAGAACATTGAACTATTTTTTTTTAAATTACTGACAGTTTGCGAGAGAGACTCGTTGTCAACCGAAAGTGTTTTTTTTTTTTTCGTGGACTCAAAGAGTGAAGAGCTCCCGCCATTTTCATTTTGTGTGGTCTGACTGCTGAACCGTTCTGGAAGGAAGCCTGTGGAAGGTATGTTTTCTTGCTAACATAACGTGTATTTGAACTATCGTGTCTGTAGTTTTCTGTTAGATTAAGCAAAGTTAGCCTAGAGTGGTGCCATAGCATTTCTGTTATCCAAGGTTTGCTAATAAAATGTATAGCTGTAATTTCTGTGGCAAGACTCTTAAAACATTGAGGGGTTACGTGCTTCATTTCAAACTTCACCGAAATGAACCGCGTTGTTTATTTAAATGTGTCGGGGCCGGTTGCAAACAAGCATTTAATAGATATGGAGCGTTTAAGACTCATTTTTACCGTAAGCATTATGCACCTTATGCTCCTGTTAGTGCTTCTGTTGGGACGGCTGTTACCGCTTTTAAGTGCACAATGGCCTTGTGTGACCGCGTGTTCCATGGACTTGATGCTAAAGGGCTAATAGCTCACTTGAAGGAGCATGTTGTGGAAGGACGTGCAGTGAGGTGTCCTGTGAGAGGATGTACACATGTTTTCAGGGTCAAATCTTCATTTACTGCTCACATGTCACGGAAACACAGAGATTTCACGGACAGCAGTATTAGTGATATATACAGGGAAACTGCTGTTCAGTTATCATCTGTTCCAAATGAACCGAATGAGTGTGACCCTGAAACCGCTGAGCCAGATACAGAGACAGGCACAGAGGAAGCTGATATGGATACTTCAGTACATTTCAGTGAACTTTTCCTTAGAAACATGTCTCTATTTTACCTAAAATTGCAGGGGCAGTTTCTACTACCTGCTTCAACGATACAGAATATTGTTGAGGAGATTCAAAACATACATGAGTTGGGTCAAACATATACTTTGACAAAACTGAAGTCAGTGCTAAAAAATGACACAACATTGTTAGATGAGGACATCACTAAAGTGTGTGAGTTTGTCAAAGGATCTGATCTGTTCTCTGCATGCCATAGAGGGCCAATGAGGACACAATACTCCAGAACCCAGACTTTCAAAAAAGAGTTTAACTATGTGGAGCCCAAGAAAATGTTTTTAGGACGAGACGATAACAGGACAGATAGGTTTGCTTATTATGTGCCTGTGAAAGAGACTTTGAAAAGTTTGTTACAATCTGATCTGTGGGAGCATTGTAAGTCAGGTGAGCACTCGGCTGAGTCCCCTTCAGATGTCTTGAGTGACATTTCTGATGGTCAGAAATTTAAATCAAGTGATTTTTATGATAAAAATCCATCATGTGTCAAGCTTATACTGTATCAGGATGCCTTTGAAGTGGTCAACCCTTTGGGCTCTGCAAAGACGAGACATAAAGTATTAGCTGTCTATGCATCTCTTGCTAATTTGCCACTTCATGTAAGATCAGATATAAACCACATGTCGCTTGTTTTACTTTGCAGAGAGAAAGATTTCAAACAGTTTGGACATGCTAAGGTGTTTTCTGAACTACTTTCAGACATAAAAGACTTGGAGGACAATGGCATCGTATTATCAGATGGAAAAATTGTGAAAGGAACCGTACATTGCATTGCTGGAGACAATTTGGGCTCGCATTGCATTGGTGGCTTCTCTGAAAATTTCAGTCGCTCACAGTATTTCTGTAGGTATTGCCTAATAACTCTATCTCAATTTCAGGGTGATGATCCAAATCTGAGTGGGCCTGAACGCACTGTGGAAACCTACAACTCTGCTGTTGATCGCCTCCAGACTGAAGACGGACCAAATGTTGAAGGAGTGAAGTTCAGGTCAGTATTCAATGCTTTGCAATACTTCCATGTCTGTCAGCCAGGACTGCCACCTTGTCTTGGACATGACATCTTTGAGGGTGTTTTATCTTATGATGTTGCACTTTATCTTAAGTATTTCATAAAGAAAAAGGCATGGTTCACTTACTCCATCCTAAATCGGCGCATTAAGCAGTTCAAATACTGTGGTTCTGATGCTTCAACAAAGCCATGTGAGGTCAGTTTTCAAGCAGCTAAACTCTCAGGACAGGCCGTACAGAACTGGAATCTGCTTAGACTGCTACCTCTTATTATTGGTGACAGAGTGAAAGATACAGCAGATGATGTTTGGCAGTTGACTCTGCAGCTGAAAGACATTGTGGATATGATATGTGCTCCGAAAATCTCTGTGCCCCAAGTTGCATATCTTGATGTTCTAATACAGGAATATTTGGAGTCAAGAAAAGCGCTTTTCCCAGAAAGTAACCTAAAACCAAAGCATCATTACTTACATCATTACCCAGGGCTTATTCTGAAATTTGGCCCTTTGATGAGAGTATGGACAATGCGCTTTGAAAGTAAGCACAGTTATTTCAAGAGATGTGCAAGGAATTTAAAGAATTTCAAAAACATCTGCCTAACTCTCTCTGAAAGACATCAGATGATGCAGGCTTATCTGTCAGCAGGATCCATGAATCAAGCTGTCTTGCAAGTAAAAGATAGTACTCCATTTTACTCATCACTATACAGTACAGCCATTCAAGATGCAGTCAGGCAATTTGGCTTCACTGAGACCAACACAAAGGTCACAGTAGAAATGCTGTATAAGGGAACGTCATACAAGAAAGGACAATTCCTTGTCACTGGGAACATCGACTCCATGGAGTTTGGTGAACTTGTGCTTATTTTGTTAAAACATGACACTGCTCATTTTCTGGCTTCACTGTACACGGCTGAATTCCTTCCTCAGTACCATCTGTATGCAGTTAAGAAAGACAGGGAAAGGATGCGGTGTCTGAACATCAGTGACTTGGTTGATTTCTATCCTTTGTCATCTTACATGAAGGATGGCTACCAAATAGTTCCATTGAAACACAGTGTGTTGTCGCATTATTGAATGTTTAAGGCTGTTGGGCTTGCATTAACTGAGTTTTACTCACTCTTTTCATATACAGATATGGATGAAACACAACAAAGCGAAATAAAAAGTTCCATTAATAAGGTTTTGCCGGACCTCCCAGGCTCAATTGTGGACATTTTAGAGGAGACACTTCAAACATTGGGAGTGGAGACCAGTCAAGATGTCCACTTCATCCAAGAAGCTGACTTGCTGTCAGTGCTGCGACCAATACAGGCGAGAAAATTGGTGGCTGCCTGGAAACAAAGTAAGCACATTTTGACAAAATCTATTCTCAAGTATGACCAAGGAAGGATAAA
This sequence comes from Neosalanx taihuensis, assembly GCA_030340665.1. Classification (NCBI taxonomy): domain Eukaryota; kingdom Metazoa; phylum Chordata; class Actinopteri; order Osmeriformes; family Salangidae; genus Neosalanx; species Neosalanx taihuensis. The sequence goes on along the minus strand of CM059304.1, from coordinate 6,057,722 downwards.
ACATTATTGCACTTTTTTTTCTTTTTCTTTTTTCTTCTTTTTTTTTTACAGCACTGCAGCTCCCGGAATTGGACAGTCATCCCAACAGCTCTTCAGTGTTAACCTCTCCATCCACATGCCACAGCCAGTCATCTTTCATGTCGCCATCTTCCTCGCCAAGCCACCCGATAACTGCTCCAGATTGGGTTGACAGCTTTGAGATTCCTTTAAAAAAATTTCCTGAAGCCTTGATGCAGTGTTTGGAAAGGGGAAAGAGACCAAAGCCCAGGTTACGAAGAGAAATGATAAGGATAGTTGCTTCAGAGATGATAAAGGCCTGTGTGTCTCCTGGAAAACGAGCCACAACAGAAGTTGCGAAAAAACTGGTTGCAAAATATCCGAAGTCACTTCAGGATGTCATAGAAGGGGATGTTGTGGGAACGGGCTACCACTCCCTTGCGAAACAGTTACAAGCCCGAGTTGAAAATTTGAAGCGCTCATCACCAGCCTCAACGATAAAAAAGCGAAAACGGGAACCAGAGGAGTACGACACAGACGAAATCCCAGCCACACAAAGGGCTGCTATGCAGGACACCTATGGCTGTATCAAGTACGAAGAGAAATTCATGCCTTTGAATGAGACAAACTCAACTCAGCAGGAGAAGAAACTCCAAATGAAGGTCCTCATGGAGCAGAGTAACTTCAACCCAGATGAAGTAAAAGAGCTAATGAAGTGTACCTACTACACGCAACGTAAAGTGATAAACAATGGAGCGGATCTGCAATCTCTGTGTGAAGAGTGGCCATTTATATTCCAGGAGATCGGGATGACTGTCCACTTCCAGGAGCTAACTGGGATATCACTAAAAGACACTTTCCTATCCAGTGTTGAAAAAAAAGGAAAGCGGCTTCTGGACTTCATGGAAAAAACATCTGCAGACAGAAACAAACGAGTTTTGCAGACTGTGACAAAGCTGAACATTCTGAGAGGACAGTTACAGGGCTGTTCCGAGGATGTAAAGGACATGGTGCTACTTCTTCTCTGCCATTTCAATGAAAAAGAGGAGAATCTCCTGCACTATGAAGAAGGAACATGTAACGCAAAAGAAGTGCAAGTTGAAAGCCTACCCATGACACCATGTATCATTGTGTGTGGTAAGTTGATATTCATGTTTTAAAGTTCTATTTGAGCATCTTCCCCATCCAGTGGTATTTTATCCTCCATGTGGAATAAATCCTTTCCATCAGCTTGTGGGACTGGGACTGTCCTCTAATAAAAATGACGTGAATCTGGACCAGCAAAACATTTTTTTTTTTTTTCAGAAACAATGTTTAATACACAGCATATTTATTATGCATCTTAATTTTGTTTTTTCTCCTTTAATCTGTTTAATCAGCTCAAAATTAAGTCCTTTGAATGGCTACTAGAAGCAAACATTATTTGATTTTAAATATTGTGGTCCATTGATTTTGAAAGGTCAGACTTGGAGGCTAATACATTGAATGGAGGAGGAAATACCACAGAGATGCAAACACAAATAACACTTTAAAAAATACCCTTTATGTTAATGGCGTGTGTGCTGTTAATTATTATTTACCTCTATCTTCTTTGCAGGTACTTCATGCTACACTGCAACGCAGTTCATGCTAAGTATCGACCGCAAGATTGTGAATGACCAAATCCCCACCTTCATCTCTGCGATCTGTTTGATGTTTGGAAGCTATTACTGCCTCAACATCCACTATCCCATGGATCTGAGCTCCACACTCGAGTTCCTTCAGAGGTAAGAAATAATATTTTCTTTCATTCAACAAGGTTCACCATAACTTTTTTTCCTACTGGCCATTTTTTTCCATAATTTAGTGTCAATAATCTGCTGTGGGAAGAAAGAAAGGGGGCAAAGTATATTGATTGATTTGGTCGACTCGCAGGCAGACGGTAGACAGCTCTGCCAATGGAGCGAGAGTGCGCCCGCTTGTTGCTCCGCCTGTCAAAACGCCCACGCATTGTTTGTCCACTGGCCTTTCATTAAAAAATATATTATATATTAGGTTTATTATATTGAGTCTTAAATAAACACTGCTTTCATTACGACTCTCAGAGCGCATTTCAATGAACCATGATGTAGTCTACAAAAAGATACTGAACTGTGATTGGCCGTTACTGGCCCGGGCGGGACAGTGACTGGCCAATCAACTTGCCCTGCATATGATTTTACTGGCCCCGGGCCATTGGTTATGTCGAACCCTGTCATTCTACTCTTAAGAACAAATCAATGGTTGATAATTGAATTCTTTTTTTCACATAGGTGTTTCTTCAACATTAACCCGGAGATGGGCACAAAAGTTGAAACGAAGAAAAACAAAAAGCAACTGTCCGTGAATCCAAGAGTCATCACACTCATACAAGACCTCTCCGACCATGAGTGGAGAGAGAGACGCTAAAGATGGACTTCTGCAACTGAAATGTTAAGTGTTACACAGGCACTAGATGAAGTCACATGATGTTTCAGTTATGTCATGTTCATATTCTATTATATAGAAAATTGTTTCTATAAGAATTTATATTACAGCCAGGGAGTTTTTCTTTCTCCAAATTCGGCTTTTTTTCCTACTTCCAGTCAATTTTGAATGATTTGTTGATGTTTTCATTGCTAGCAGGGAGTTTGCTGAGCTTTTTTGTTATCGATGCAAATGCAGTTTAATAAAACTTTCCCTGAGGAACATTTGTTTCAGTGCTTTTTTTAACATTTGAGTAAGTTGAATGCTGGTGCCTTTTGTAAGATCTGTAACATACCGTAATATCTCATACATTGTCACCGTATTTTTTACGGTGATTCTCTGGAAACCACAGCTGCCAGTAGTATACCGTAAAATATACAGGATATTTATTAGTGTTGTAAATAGCTATACAGTATATATCTGTTGTTTTTAACATACCGTAAACGGGCATATCGCTAATTACTGTAAACCAGTATACAATATATAGGTATATTTCACAGTAATTGACCTTAAACAAATTTACAATATATTGGTTTATTTCAAAGTACTTTACTGTAAACAAACAAGTTATCAACCGTGAAATATACGGTTTCCAAAAAAACATACCCTAATATCTCATACATTGTCACCGTATTTTTTACGGTGATTTACTGGAAACCACAGCTGCCAGTATTATACCGTAAAATATACAGGATTTTTCTTACAGTGCACCTGACTCGGCTAGTGCAAGCCCGTTGGGGCTTCGCCCGATAAGACTGCCTTAAAAGGCCGTGCGGATATCTAACACTCACACAGACCGGTTAGGATCATTACTGTTGCCTCCCACCACCATCCCCTTTCTCCCCCGGTTGTCTGTCTGTCTGAATTTATGTATATCTGTTTTCTGTCTATCAGGGGGATTATATCTCCATTGCTCCTTGCCTCATGTCATATATGTATGCACGTATGTGTCCCTCGAGGCAGTAGGGAGCGCTTCCCCTTAGACATTCCACTCCGCCAAAGTCTAACATATTCCATGTTATGGTTATCAATAAATATTCTTTATATCAATCATCACGTGAGTGCCTTGACTGAATTTTAACTTTTTCTGCGACTGTTAACATCTTCCTCTGCCTTTTGGGCCCAACCGCAGGTGCCTTTGTCGGTGCAGAACGTTTTGTCGACATTGGTTAAGAGAATTTGCTTGTACAAGAGACATTTACCTGTATTTAATTTGGCTAGCTGTTTTGCACGTGTACATTACATACAGTATTACAGTAAACTGCAACGTTAATGACGCACAGGTAGAGAAGAAGCAGAGAGACTGTTCAGCCGAGAGCAACATGGCTTGTTCCAAAATACGCAAGGTAGACCTGGAAAATCGTTGTTTTGAAGATGAATGGACGGATAAATATATGTTCATCCTACCGGCGAGCAGTTCGAAACCTGTGTGCCTCACATGCTCCGAGACCATGGCTTTAATTAAGAGCGGAAACCTGAAGTACCACTATGAAACAAATCACAGCTCCTTTGACAAAAACTATCCCCCGAAGTCTGAACTGAGAGCACGGAAAATAAGTGAACTGCAAACACAGTATGCCAGGTCTACCCCAGCGTTACTCAATCTATGGGCCATGGACCGGTGCCGTGGAGAGGTCGCTGCCGGTCCCCCAGTCAAAATTCCAATGATTTTATTGTTTATGAATACGACTCTGCTCGACACGCCCTCGTCCCTACGTCACCCTCCAACATTGTAACATGATACTTTCCCGACCGCAAGCAGTTAAATACTGTGTTCTATCGTGGTCATACCATCACTCTGAACGACTTTTAATCGCAAGCACACGCACACACACTGCTACTCCGTACGACTACGAAGTCAATATGGCATGCTCAAAGCAAGCTAGCATCGAGGGTTTCTTTAAAAGGCAACCTGCTACACCTAATGTTACACCTGTTGTCTCCAATGAAACACCAGTAAACAAAATCGCCCATTTACTAGAAACTATGACCAAAACTATGTCAAATTCGGCTTTGTGTCGAACAATTTTTCCCCCTCCCAACCAATCTGTTATCTGCTAAGTAATGAGGCAATGAAGCCATCGAAATTGCGCTGGCATTTGGACACTCGACATCCCCACTTAAAAGACAAACCAGAGGATTTTTTCAAAAGAGAGATGAATTGGCCAACCAAAGTAACTGCTTAAAACAAACTTCAGTGCAAATGAAAAGTGAGCAACAGCTGGGACAAAAATTAGACAAGGAGAAATTAAAGAACCATAGGCTTAATAAAAACATTCTTAGGGGGTTTGCTTATAAAAAATGGGTAACACACACAAAAAAAGTAAAAAAAGTAAAAAATACACAACAAAAAAAGCTTGGGTGGTGGGTGGATTTTGGTGGTGGTGGTGGTGGCGGGGGCAGTTCGCCCAATGGGCCTTGAAACACCAAAGTCAAATATGACTGGGCCCCAGCACAAAAAAGTTTGAGAAACCCTGGTCTATCCGACTCATCACACAAACATTTACAGCCCAGCAACGTACAAATGAATGTACTGAATTTTGGGGCAGCATAATAAATGTTTAGTGATGGAACAGTTGTGAAGAAGTGCTTAGATGCCGTCGCTAATACAATGTTTGAGGGGAAACAAAAAGACGAGATCTGTGAACAAAATCAAACAAATCCCCATGTCAGGTACAACAGCAATGACAAAGTCTGAAATATTAGCAGGTGATGTTCTGGCACAGCTTGATGCAGCTATTCAGAGTGCACCATGCTTATGTTTGGTCAGTGATGATCCACAGATGTTACAGACAATGCCCAGGTTTTGGTGTGAGATTTTCTCACAAAGATAAGGAGATCTGTGAGGACCTGCTGGGTGTGACACCACTTGAAACACACACAAGAGGAGCGGACATATATGCAGCAATAAAAGAGATGCTGAGAAAGATGGGCATAGATATGAAGCAAGTTATCTCTGTCACCACAGACGATGCCCCTTCCATGGTTCCAAGAGAAAATGGGCTGTGCCCCGGATGAGAGAGGACAATCCAGATCTTATTGCTTATCACTGTCTAATCCACCAAATTTTTCTGTGTGCCACTCTATCAGAACAAGCTGATCAGAAACTACAGTGACAGGTTCAACAACTTCTACCTTGGAGAGCAGCTCCTCCTGCTGATCCTTTCCTGTGAAGTCAGAGTTTTTTCGAAGGAGGCGACTCAGGCATTCAAGTGGGCACATGCAGGATCTCTACAGCTTGAGCTTATTGATTTGCAGGAATGCAGAAAAGCTGCATTGAGAGAGCATTTTGTGGCGACTGACGCTGCTATTTTCTGTTTACAGACTGTTTCCGAGAGTGTGTTTCCTGGTCTAACCAAAGTAACAGTGCACACATTAACTATGTTTGGATCGACTTACAGCTGTGAGTCAGCTTTTGATTACTATGAACATCATCAAAAAGCACTGTTCTAGGCTCACCAATGAACACCTACATGCCTGCATGAGAATGGCACTAACTCAATTCCAACCAAGATTTAAATTACTGGCAAGTCAGCCATATGCCCATTTCTCACATTAGAAAGTAAATAAGAATTAAAAGAGAAAGTTCAAAGAAAAATGTTCTGTGAGAAAGGTGAAGTCAATGCTCTTTTTGCACTTTTTAGTTAATGCTCACTGAGTTTTTATTGAACTTACTTCTTTTCTATACTTCATTTTGAAGTTGTCAATTTAAGAGAAAAAAATGTTATTCGCTCTATTTGCACTTTTATTTAGTTTACTCTGAGGTTTCTCTTTTGTTAATCTGAAATAAAGACCTCATTTTTTTGCCTGGTACTACTTTTATTGATAATAAAATAAATAGTTGTCTTATTTCCTCCTTTGGAAATTAACGATAAATATTGTTGAAACCATTTGAAAACGTAGACATGGGGGACCTCAGTTCGGACCTTCTACTTGGGACAAAATTAAATAACTGGACCCCAGTGACTTTTAATTGAATACCCCTGCTCTAGGTTATCATCTTCAATGACGTGGAGATTATCTCACCCCCTCCTAGCTGGATTATCAATTATCTTTTTGATGGAGACAAATTATGACTTCTCCAGCAGCAGCGCACAGAGCTGCAATACTCCTCCCATCTGCATCTGTCGCTGCAGCATGCATGGTCTTTCACCAAGCTTTTCCTGCCAGCCACATCTTTCCCAGCCCCTGCTTCAAGCGCACTGTAGCCAAGGCTATAAAGAGAGGCTGGGAGGACATTTTGAACCACAATGATGACACCAAGGGTGGTCATCCCTAAGAAGAGGAAGAGGATGGCCGAGGTTGTTCTTCCTTGTGTACTACGGAGAATACGCTGAGACACTGTAACCTTTTTATTTCCTTTGTGTAGGGAGGACAAACCTGTTTGAGACTTTTTTCTGAAATAAGTTTTAATAGTTATTCCTGGGGAAATTATGGAATTCAATTACATAGTAACTACACTGACATATGTTTGCACAATCATATTGACAATATTTCCGAAATGTAGAAGTTTTTAAAGTTTTTAATTTGAACTTGAAGCTACTTCTGTTAATTAGCAGTTTGTAGAAAAGAGGCTAGTTTTTCGACAGCGACTTTAGATGTTGCATAATTACACATTTCATTTAGTTAGCCAGTACGAGGTAGATATAGAGGTATACAGTTCACTGATTCTTGAAACTTTGGCAAAAACATGTCCCACTAAGAAAAGTGCTAATTTTGTTGGAAATTAATACAACTTTCATGAATAAAAAGAATCAAGGTTATAATCAGGGGGTCCTTTGCACATATGTAAGGTTATTTTATAGGTTTATTTTTAATTTGTATTAATTTAATGATCATATACTGGCCCATTGTCTACAGAATCAGTAGTCCTCGGTTAGGAGATAATCTGTTTATCTTAATTAAAAAAACAAAAAGTAATAATTGAATTGAATAATATCTTAACCACGTGAAAGAGTACATTGTAATATGTATTAAAAAGTACAAACAGTGAGTTTTGAACAACGTTTACTATTATTTTGTGGATTGCTCAAAATGTGTCCCACATATTCGTCACCACCGTCAGATATTTATAAAAATCAATCAAATCTGGCAACTACAAGGTCAACTACATTCCTGGGGACCCCATTTTCAAACCTTCAGCTCTACTGCATGCTTCAATATCACTCAAGCTCCTGTAAGTTTGCTATATTCTCTTAAACTTGTTCATATTTTTGGACACTGCTACTGTCACAACCATAACATGTCAACACCGTGTCTTTCGTATAAAAAACACTAGATTAGATTATGACATAAATGTATACTTTTGAAGAAGAGGTCTGAAGTAGCTAGCAACAGAGGGGAAACAAGATGGCTAATATGAACAACTCATGCACATCATGTGAAAGAGTATTTTTTTGTCACCACCGTCAGACGTCACCACCGTCAGGTTTTCTGTCTGACGGTGGTGACGGACAGTCTGACGGGGGTGACAAAAATCTCCAGATGGTCCTCAACGGAGGCTGGAATATAATTGTTGATCACAATAAATACCAATATGACCTGTGATGTTTCATTAACCTCTTTTATATTTTTATATATGTACTTCCCCCTATATTTCTTCCATACAGGCTTACACTTAAGCAATATAGCACGAGTGAGAGGATGTTTGTGGATATCCTCACAGCTGTGGTTCGGCCGGGGAATGGGAATGGGGTACTTTTAATAATGATATTGCTTAATTTTACCTTATATTCCTTGAAAAATGTTTATCACAGTGCTCATGATTGTTATTTCTTGGACCAAATAGTTAGATAAGGTTGTTAAACAAGAAGTGATTGACTTGAGTGGTATACATTTCGGAATTGTATGTTGTAATGAGGCCACTGTCACCACCGTCAGATTAGTGTCACCCCCGTCAGTTCTTAAGTCACCACCGTCAGAGGGAGTTTTATTTGTTTTAAATGAATATGCTTAAAATATGTTTCTTCAGTGCTGTTGACTTATTAAAGTAATAGTCTCTTTTAATCCAAAAATGTTTGTTAAATAAAAAAAACTTACTTTTTCTATTTAAGCTTAAAGTATACGTTGTATGATGTTAGATCCTTTAAAGGAGTACACGTGAAACAGTATAAAAAATGAACAATAGTGAATAATTAACATTTAACAGCATATATGTGTATTAAGAATGCCAGATAATGGTTTAAAAGACTTTAAATACATATTAGACCAAATACATAAAAAATAATTTGCTTTTTATTGTGTCTGACGGTGTTGAAAAAAACAAAGTAATGACTGGGAAAATGCCTATTTTATGAAAAAAATACAAAATTTGGAGGTTGCACTGGTACATTGCTGAACAGCCAATACCTTGGTCTATAATGATATACCTTCACATTTTGTAATTTAACTAACTTTTTATTTTCAAAATTAAAAACTGTTTTATCCAAATCCCCAAGAATCAGTGAGTTACGTTAACAAACCTCGGTTGTTAAATGTTAGCGTTAGCGGTTCTCACAGTCACGTAGAAAAGACATCTACAGATTGACATCAAGTTAAGGTTGTGGGGAAACTGTTCTTGGTCCACTCCTCTCTGCAAATTGTCTCCAAAACATTAATGTTTCAAGGCTGTCGCTTTGCAACTCGTAGCTTCAGCTCCCTCCACAGATTTTCTATGGGATTAAGGTCTGGAGATTGGCTAGGCCACTGCATTACCTTAATATGCTTCTTATTGAGTCATTCTTTTGTTGCCTTGGCCGTATGTTTTGGGTCACTGTCGTGCTGGAAGATCCATCCATGACCAATTTTTAGTGCTCTGGCGGAGGGAAGAAGGATGTCACTCAGAATTTTACGATACATGGCCCCATCCTCTTTCCATCAATGCGGTGAAGTTGTCTTGTCCCCTTAGCAGAGAAACACCCCCAAAGCATAATGTTTTCACCTCCATGCTTGATCGTGAGGACGGTGTTCTTGGTGTTCATCTGACCACAACACTTTCTCCCAAGACACCTGAATCGTTCAGGTGTTCATTTGAAAACTTAAGACGGGCCTGTACATGTGCCTTCTTGAGCAGGAGGACCTTGCAGGATTTTAATCCACTGTGCCGTAGTGTGTTACCTATAGTTTTCTTGGTGACTATGTCCCCAGCTGCTTTGTGATCATTGACAAGCTATAGCCCATAGCGAGAGGTTGGAGTATGGTTGATTGCATGGACAGGTGTCTTTTATACATTTCACTGATTGACACAGGTGTTTTTGCTGCAGGTAACAAGTCTTTTTCAGTGTGTCTAAGAAGTAGGAGTAGTTAACCAGTCTGTGGGGGCCAGAATTGTTATTGTTTGGCAGGGGATCAAATACAAATTTCACTCAAAGAAATGCAAATCTATATATTTTATAAAATGTGGTTTTCTGACTTGTCTTTTTGATATTCTGTATCTCATTGTTAAAAGAAGTGTACCTTTAAAATTATAGACTGGTCGTTTCTATGTCAGTGGGCAAACTTGCAAAATTAGTGAGTTAATATTTGTTCTTTGTTTGCAATTTGTTTACAAACAAATTGTTTGTTTGCAAGGTCATTTCCTGCAGTTTTTCACCAGGTTTGCACACACTGCAGGAGGGATTTTGGCCAACTCTTCCACACGGATCTTCTATAGATCAGTCAGATTTCTGGCCTGTCGCTGAGCTTGAGCTCCCTCCAAAGATTTTCTATTGGGTTTAGGTCTGGAGACTGGCTAGGCTACACCAGAACCTTGATATGTTTATTACAGAGCCCTTCCTTGGTTATCCTGGCTGTGTGCTTCGGGTCATTGTCATGTTGTGCCCAAAATCTTGCAATATATGGCCCCAGTCATCCTTTCCTTGATACAGTGCAGTTCCCCGTCCCATGTGCAGAAAAACACCCCCAAAGCATGATACTACCACCCCCATGCTTCACAGTAGGGATGGTGTTCTTGGGATGGTAATCATCATTCTTCTTCCTCCAAACACGTTTAGTGGACTTATGACCAAAAAGTTATATTGTAGTCTCATCTGACCACATGACTTTCTCCCATAACGCCTCTGGATCATCCAAATGGTCATTGGCGAACTTAAGACGGGCCTGGACATGTGCTGGTTTAAGCAGGGGAATGTTCCGTGCCATGCATGATTTCAAACCATGACGTCTTAGTGTATTACCCACAGTAACCTTGGAAACAGCTGTCCCAGCTCTTTTCAGGTCATTGACCAGCTCCTCCCGTGTAGTTCTGGGCTGATTTCTCACCTTTCTTAGGATCACTGAGACCCCACGAGGTGAGATCTTGCATGGAGCCCCAATCCGAGGGAGACTGACAGTCATGCTTAGCTTCTTCCATTTTCTAATGATTGCTCCAACAGTGGACCTTTTTTCACCAAGCTGCTTGGCAATTTCCCTGTAGCCCTTTCCAGCCTTGTGGAGGTCAATTTTGTCTCTAGTGTCATTGGATAGCTCTTTGGTCTTGGCCATGTTAGTAGTTGTAAGGGGGTGGAAAGGTGTCTTTATGCATCTAACTTTGGATAATAAATGGAGTGGAGGTGGACATTTTAAAGGCAGACCAATAGGGTCAGAATCTTTGAGGGTCAGAATTCTAGTTGATAGACAGGTGTTCAAATACTTATTTGCAGCTGTATCATAAAAATAAATAGTTTTTTAAAAAGAAAAGTGATTTCTGGATTATTTGGGGGGGATTATGTCTCTCACAGTGGACATGCACCTACGATGACAATTTCAGACCCCTCCATGATTTCCAACCAGGAGAACTTGCAAAATAGCAGGGTGTTCAAATACTTATTTCCTCACTGTAGATGTACTAATAATATCAGCGTACATCTTATTGTATCTTAAATCTCACAATTGTGTTTTCAATCACAGTTTGAAATTTGCAAAAAGTTCAGTTTTGTATTTGTTGATGCTTGGAAATCTCTGTTTGATTACAGAGCAGACAATTTTCCTCCCATCTTTTTGTGGTGGAGGAAGAAGTTTTCCCTTTCCCTTTCAGCCTTTTATTGACAACTGAACCACCACATTTTTGGAAGTAATTTTGTTACTCTAAAGCAGGGGTATTCAACTAAAATGTAAAGAGGTCCAGTTTGAGAAAATGACATGAAGCGAAGGTCCGGAAGATCATAATGTCTAACTTAATGTGATATATATTTAAGTGGCCTAGTACTTTTATGAACATCTGCATTTAATCAGTACCTGCCTTGTAAATCAAATGATTTCATCACAATTCAAAACTTTCTGACAATATTTATTGTCATGTAACACAGAACTGAACCAAAAAAAGTATGCACAATGTGCACATTAAAATAAAGCAAATTATTTAAAAAAATATATATATATTTAAGCTTGAATTTCAAAATGTGCATACCCTTAATTGAAACAATTCAAGTATGAAATCTTAACATATCTTATACATTGAACTATTTAACTTAACAATTCCCCGCTTATATTCAACTCCCCCAATTTTTTGCTCAGTGAGAGAATTGATCTCTAGCTTGTCCTGCCAGGATTTTAAACCTTGGCTTAAATGGAGTCAGGGCCATTCTCATACACATGTGGAGGTGCTCATTGGTGAGCCTTGAATGATATTTTGTTTTGATTATATTCAGTGGAAGATGCTGCCTCACAGTTGTGTGTGGTACCGAACATGGTATAGGGCTACTTTCCTCAGACCTGGGAAAGCTGTCTCAGGGACCATTTGGAGCCAGAAAGTAGAAGGGTCAGTTCTTACAAACTGCTCTTCCAGGGCTACATCTGCTTAGAGATCAACCAAGGGCATTTGGAGATGCCCAACATTTACCTATTTAAAAGTAGTAAGAACAGAAAGGAATCTGTGCATTCTGGATTAAATGCCCTATTTTTGCTGTCCACTTTTCTTTTTTTGAGAGCCATTTTCCTCATATTTTTCTCTCCCTTTCTGTCTCACTCCTCCGCATCTCTCCCTTTCTCTGTCTCACTTGTTCGTGTCTCTCCCGTGGTTTATGTTTATTTTTCTTTCTACCGTCTTTTCGCGTCTCGCTGAAAACTCTCATGTAACTGCGGAACATCTTCTTAATGTTTACCGCCTAGAATACAATGTTTTGACTGGCTGTGTGGAATCACGTGGGATGGTTTAACTCGTATGCGATTAGCCTGTCCGTTTTCCCATCCACAAACTGACTACCGTAAAGACAATAAAAGCAGCGCTGGTTAAAATAGAAGCGCTCCGTCTAATCTTAAATCCTAACCCTCAGTTTGGGCTGTAGGTCCGGGTCCGTATGAGACAGCTTCTGGGTCCGGACCCGGACCGCGGTCCGCCAGTTAGTGACCTCTGCTCTAAAGCATTATCAATCAGAGTAACATGATTACTGTGTTTTTAATCAGACCTCTGGAATTTAGTGCATTTATTTAATACTTTTGTTATTGTTATGAAAAATTATTACGATAAAGTTTGTGTGAGTCACTTTATTAGGGTGCAGCACAGCCTATTGTAATCTCACATACATATTATTATTTAAATAATGTTCAATCTTATTTGGGGGAGGTATATTTTCAGTTAGCAGATGGAACTGTTTGAATGGCGATTATGATGCTGCGAGTGAGTCACTGAATGACAATGTTGTTAGACTAACATTCAAAGGGATTGAAAAGGCTAAATTCCTGAAAATATCAATTGACGGTAACACCTTAAGGCACATTTAAGTAAGTAAGTTTAGGACTATTTTTACAACTCGTTTTGATTCAACTTTCAACTATAAGCCTGCTTAAGCCAATCCCCGTTCCCTCTTGCAGGGGAAATTTGAAAAAGAAACTTTCATTCTACTCTTCACTCTTTGTATTTAGAGTTGTAAATGAGCAGCAACAAATGCATGCTTTTATATGTTATGATTATAAACTGTAAGCATGCAGAAAAACTGCCCTTTGAGGTGTGAAATTTCCGAAATTCTTTAGGCAGATAAAAATGTACCCAAAACAGTACTGGAACAAAAGTTATTTGCATGAGAAGGAATTCCCCTCTCTAACTCTTGTCTTTGACACACAGCTGCACATAAGACTTCTGGAACAAGGGTTCACTCCCATTTTGAGTTACGCTTAATATAAAATCTTAATATATGGTGCACAATAATATAGATATAGAATAAAAATTGAGTGATTGAGTGTCTTAGTTTTCAGTCAGATGAGTCGATAAACATATTCAGCATACAATTATATAATCAATACGGGCTTAAAAAGCAGGCTCTTGGCTGTAATTTGAGAGTATTCACATCCAAATTTGAGCAAGGGTTTAAGAATTACAGCTCTTTAATAAGTAGCCGCCTCTTTTTCAAGGGACCAAAAGTAATTGGACAATTGACTCAGAAGGCAAAAAAAAAAAAGTAAAACCCATTTTACTTAGGGTTATGTTTATTTGTCCAATTACTTTTGAGCCCCTGAAATGAAGAGCATTTGTTTAAAAATAGCTACAATTCCTACATGTTTAATCATATATTTTTGTTCATCCTCCAGTACTTTAATTTCGGTTTCCAGCGTCTTTGTCTCCTGGTATGTCTTCCTAGCTTTGGAACTAGTTATTTGGATTATTTGGCCCCTGATGAAGGCCTTAAAGGCCTCCCACCTAATACTGGCTGAAGTTTCTGTTGTATTTGTTTCAAAGTAGAATTTTATTTGTTCATCTAAAAAGGAAACAAAGCCGGGATCAGTTAACCATTTTTGCTTGAAACGCCATCTAGGGGGATCCCTCACCAATTGGAGATCTTGATATACTATGGAAGTTGGAGCGTGGTCCGAGATTAGAATAGCGTCATAAGAGCAATCTTTAATTTTATATTTTAAGCTGTCTGATATCAGAAAAAAATCAATACGCGAATAAGATTTATGTGTGCTGGAGTAACATGAAAAGTTCAAGTCGCTAGGATTTGTCTCTCTCCAGATATCAATCAAATTCATATCCTTCATGAAATGGTGTATTACCCTCCTACTTCGAAGATGAGATTGGCCACTTCCTGAGCTTCTATCTCTGACTGGATCCAGAGTACAGTTGAAATCTCCTGCTAAGATATAGTTACCGGAGAGATCAGACAAGGAAAGAAACAAGTTCTGAAAAAAATTTGGGTCATCAATATTTGGGGCATAAATATTTGCCAAGATTATTTTTTCCTTAAGAATATTACCCTGAATGATAAGATACCGACCCCCCTTGTCTTTAATAATCTTATTTACCTGTAAAGGAATAGACTGATGCACCAGGATAATAACTCCTCTTGCTTGAGAAGTAAAGTGGGCTGAATACACACTGCCTCTCCACCTTCGCTTTATCTTTAACTCATCACTTTGCATCAGATGTGTTTCTTGAAGGAACACTATATTAGACTGTATCAGTTTGATTCTATTCATCACCTGTTTAACTTTCTTGAGTTTTTGTAGTCCTCTGCAATTCCATGAAGTAATTTTAATTTTTAGCTCACTAGACATTTAACGAATTAGAATTATTCTCCCCGACGGTTGAAGCAACTACTGTAAAGGAAAAACAAAACATGACAAATACAAACTTGGATGGAACAACCAATGAACATTGAGCAAACATACCCCTTAGCCCCTTCAGGTTACCTGACCTGAATGCCCTCCCCCCTTAAATCGTATGACTTCCTGAAAGCTTATTACTGTTCTATCCTAAAGAGAAGAACAGAGTAGCTGTGCTATCAACCTTGTATCTTGAACCTTAACTCCTGTGCTACCATTTGAAAATAAAACTCTTTTCACTTGAATACTATAACAGAGCAGAAGGATGCCTTATACCTTTTTCAGCAAATAACACCACCTTCAAATTGACGTCAACGTTTGCAATGTATGGGTTTAGTCCTTTCAGTGCTCCTCTAACTTGATCCTCCTGATAAAGCCTTCTGCCTCGCTTGGGTTGTTAAAGATGTGAGATCGTCCCTTGTGTGTAACAATAAGTCGAGCAGGTGGGATTATACCGTACCGGAGTCCTAATGATCGGAGCTGCCGCCTCGCCTCGTCAAACTCTTTTTGCTTCTTGTGCAGGCCTGCTGCCACGTCTTGGTAGAGCCTCACATGATGGTTCTTGTAAAGGATTTGTCCTTTCGACTTGGCTGCTCTTACAACCGCTTCTTTATCTTTATAGCTCAAAAACTTCATTATGAGCGTTCGGGGTGCCGCGTTGGTGTCCGATCTCGGGCCGATCCTGTGTGCCCTCTCCACCGTTGGTTTCGCACGTAGCTCCAGCACCTCCGGGATCCAGCTCTCCAGGAAAGTACATGCATCTTCGCCCTCTGCTCCCTCCGGTAGATTCACCAGCCTCAAGTTTGAGCGCCTAGATCTTGCTTCCAGGTCCAGTATTTTCTCTTCCAAGTCTTTATTTTTACCTTCTAGAGATTGCACTTTAGTTTGGAGCGTTGTTACGCTGTCTTCGGTGGTGGAGATCCTCGCCTCTGCCTGCGTCACTCGCTCTGTACAGTCCGAGACGTCCTGCTTCACGTTCTCAATAGCAGTGAATAAGCCGTCGAATCTAGTTGAAAACTCCGTTTTCATGTTGTCGATAGCTGCCAGTATGATGTCGGTGTTGGCTCCCGACTCGTCCGTTGCAGTCTGGTCTTGTGTTGTTGTGTCCTCATTTAGTGCTATGCTAGCTATTTCGTCCGTCTCATGGTCCGTCTCCATAGCTTTAGCGCTAGGAGTAGCCGTCAAGCTAGCGGGCGAGGTGAAGTTCGACATTTTCGATTGGAGTTGATTCTTTCGTTTTTGGCTTGCTTTTATCTGTGCGCGAGGCATAGCCGTAGAGTATCTGCATTAAAGTGACCAAGCAGCAGTTCTCAAATAGAGTTTTGAAAAGGATTTAAACACTATGGTAGCGGAGCAGGAGAAGACACGTCCACTCAGCAAGCCGCCATAACCGGAATATTATCAATCACGTTCTGCTGAAACTCATCAAAGACTACTCCTGCTAAGAACAAAATATAACGAGATTTCTGCATCAAGAGCAGTATCCAGTCTGCTTCGCCTAAAACAAACATTCTATGATCAGGGGGAAAAATCCGGCAAGGTGCTTGCTTGGCGTATCAAACAGCTACAGAGTGAACGACTAATTTCTGTACTTCAAAATGACCAGGGACACGACATAGTAGAACCAACTGAAATAAACAATTCCTTCAGGAAATACTACGAGAAACTCTATAGTGCTGAGGTTATACATGACAAACTTAAATTGGACAATTTCTTAGATGGAATTCATATTCCCAGGGCATCAGAAGATAACAGGATTGTATTAGGACAAGACATAACTTTAGAGGAAATGTCCATAGCAATTGATAATACTAAAGTAGGTAAATCACCAGGGCCAGACGGTCTACCCATTGAAATCTATAAAAAATTCAAAAATAGGCTGCAAGCTCCATTATTGGCAATGTTTAAAGAATCGTTTTCAAATGGAATCCTGCCATTCTCGTTAAGAGGAGCTATGATTACCTTACTGCCAAAAGCTGGTAAACCAAATAATAAATGCGAGAATATGAGGCCAATCAGCCTTCTAAATGCCGATTTGAAAGTGTTGTGTAAAATCTTAGCTAGACGGGTTGAAGAAATAATACCGACGATAATTGGGAAAGATCAGTGTGGTTTTATTCGTGGCAGACAAGGCTTCCATAATGTCAGAAGGGTTTTGAATATTCTCCACAGCCAAAAGGGGGCGCAAGATACTGCTTTTCTGTCAATAGATGCGGAGAAAGCGTTTGACAGAGTCGAGTGGCTTTACCTTTTTGAAACTCTGGATCGATTTGGCCTGGGAGGAAATTTTGGGAAATGGATTAAGTTGCTCTACACTGATCCATACGCAGAAGTACTGACTAATAGTAATATCTCAAAACCTTTTAAAGTACAACGAGGATGCAGACAAGGGGATCCTCTTTCCCCATTATTATTTATTATAGCAATCGAACCATTGGCTATTGCAGTGAGAACTCATAAACATATCTCTGGAATTAGAATAGGGGAGCAGGAGCACCGTCTTGCATTATATGCAGATGATATTATTGTTTTCTTAAAAAATATGGGAAAATCTATTCCGGTTCTGTTAGAATTGATAAAGACATTTGGAAAAATTTCAGGCTATAAGATAAACAAATCCAAAACTTCAATTATGCCGTTAAATCACTTGGAAAGGAAATCCCCACCTCAGGAAGCTGCTCAATTTAAAGTTGTTGATTGTTTTACATACCTGGGCATTCAAATTGTACCCCATCTTGAGAATATTGTAGAAGTTAATTACAGTCCATTAATGCACGAAGTCCAGAAACCGATGGATAGATGGTCATTTATACCAATGTCGTTAATAGGGAAAATAAATGTCCTTAAAATGAAGGTAATGCCAAAATTTCTGTATTTGTTTCAAAATGTACCACTGCCACCACCGAGTAATCTATTCTCTCACCTAAAGAAACTTTTTATCCGATTTATTTGGAACAATAGACGCTCCAGGTTGCGACTGTCACTGCTATACTTGCCATATGATAGAGGGGGACTTAAGTGCCCCAACCCGCTCTGGTACTATTGGGCGACTCAGTTAAGAACGCTGATGTTTTACTTTTCAGAAGAGGAAGCCCCTCTCTGGAGGGAGATGGAGAGCCAACAGCTGGGCCTTCCTCTTCCCCTTTTCCTGTACTCAGATAATGTTAAAAGGCTTAAAAAAATCATAAAGAACCCCATGGTTAAAAATACGATTACTGTGTTACAACAAGTTAACAAACATCTTGGGGAGCATGTCTCTCTCTCACTCTTCAGTCCAATCTGGGGAAACAATTTTTTCCCTCCAGGTAAATCTGATGCGGGATTCAAATTCTGGGCTGACAATGGAATACAAAAAATTGGAGATTTATTTAACCCAGTCACGAAATATCTGAAATCATTTGAAGAACTAACTGCTGACTATAATATCCCCGTAATCAATTTTTTAAATTTTTACAATTGCGGAATTTTATCCGATCACAACAGGGCCAATCATTGTCTATCCCACCCCTATCAAAAGTAGAAAAGATAATGTGTACGGACAATTTGGGGCGGGGCATTATCTCCAAATTCTATAACCTTCTAGTAGCCGAGTCCTCAGAGTCATCGGTAAAGAGGCTGGAGGCTTGGAGGGAAGACCTACATGACAACATAACCATTGTGGACTGGGAGAGAGCATGTACCAAAGCACAATCACAAACAATTAACACTCGTCTTAAATTACTGCAGTACAATTGGCTCATGAGAACTTATATCACCCCAGAAAAACTAAATAAATACAACAGTGACGTTCCAGATATCTGTATCAAGTGTGAGAAGGAAAAGGGTACTCTTTTTCATTGTCTTTGGCAATGCGAAGAAGTTAATAAGTTTTGGGAGGCTGTGAGGAGGTGTATCCAGGATATTATTCCAATACAAATACCTTTAGATGCCAAACTTTTCTTACTCGGCCTATATCCAGAAAAGTATAATATTAGGAAAGGACACCGCATATTTTTAGAAATTGGTATATTGTTGGCTAAAAGAATAATCGCTCTGTCATGGAAAAAAGTGGGCATGCCTAGTTTAAATAAATGGATTACTGAGCTATCTACAAATCTGCCCTTAGAAAAAATTACATACATTATTAAGGGCAAGGAGTCACTCTTTAATAACACATGGGGTCCGTTTATAAGTTTTCTGGAGAGGAGAGACATAGCACATATGATAGAAGATCCTGGGGATGAATAAATTACCCTCTGCAATGCTCACGTGACTATATGTTGAATACTAGTTTGTAATGTGATTTTACTTGTATTCCCCGACTGCAACATTAGAAACACTACAGGACTTATTGTTTGTCTGTTATATACTTTTGGTTTTGTTTGTTAGACGCCTGAATTGAGGGGTCTCACGTTATTTTTTATTTTCGTTATTTAAATCTTGTTGTACTTGTGATATATATATATATATTATTTTTTTTTTCTTATATCTTTTTTGTTATGTCCTACACCTTGGTGCTAATATAGGGTACAAACCTGCTGATTAATGTGTAAGACTTTGTATGTGCAAAATGTTAAAAATCAATAAACACAATGTTGGAAAAAAAATATATACTTTTGTTCAACCTTCAATTAAACCTTAAAGCAATCCTGGTCCTCAAGGGCCACTGTCCTGAACGTTTTACATGTTTCCCTGCTCCAGTACACCTGATTCTAATGAATGGTCATTATGAGGCTTATAAGAGCTTGATAATGACCCACACAAACATTGCCAATGCTCTGGCACACAAACAATCAAGAGATTCCTGGATTCCTGTAACATAATTCTCGATTCCTCTGGGGTTGGTCAAGCACAGTTGTATGGTGGCTGCTATGGCAGTATTTAAATCAAATGTGATTATCTGAATGCTCTTGATACAGGGTTTCTCCATATGAAAGTAATTTTGTATTATACTGCTTTTTGAGAGCCGACAGCTTACCTGCAGGGAGGTCAAGATGATGGTAAGCCACACCCATGTCCTCCAACGTATCTCTTGTCTGGCTCTCTGTGGCTGTGGCCTGGACCCTTGCCTGGATTATGTGGTTCTCTATCATATCAGCATCTCTCATACGCTTCTTATGATGTGCGTGCACCTTAGGTAAAAAAAACATAGGCGCATCATTAGGTTAAGGGTGAATCGTCAACCCAGTAAGTGTTTGAGGACAGACAGCAGTCATGCGAAAAGGAATGAGATACCTGTTTCCTCTACTAAACCTATGCAGGTCACGTGAAGAAACAGACTTGGCAGAGGAACATTAACAAGAAGATTCAGTTTGCCGAGGACACAGGATACAGGATGCTTTATTGCCATTTATGTAAACACATATAGGAACTTGTTACAGCATTACAGTGACGTGTTTTTAAAACATATAGTACAGTAAGAAAAACACAATGATGACATGACAAGAAAATACAGAACAGGACAGGCATATGCAATGATATTACTGATGATAATAATACTGATAATATATCGAAGTAGTACAATAAAATGTGTGCAAGTGAACTGGGACAATCGGACACTGGTGGCAGTCACAGGGGTGAGGGGAGGAAGGGGTAGAAGCATTGACCAGCCTGATGGCTGTGGGGGAAAAGCTGTTCTAGGCAATCGTAGCCTTCTCCCAGAAGGAAGAATGGAGAAAAGGCAATTGCCTGGATGTGTGGAGTCAGATCAGGCCGGAGGTGTTGGTAATCCAGGACAGGTCATCCGAGATGTGGATCCCCAAGAACTTATAGCTAAAGACGCTCAACGGCCATCCCGTTGATATGAATGGGGTCGTGCGTGCCTCCCCTCTTCTTCCTGAGGTCCACGGTGAGCTTTTTGGTTTTTGTGGCTTAAGTAGCAGGTTATTGTCACCGCACCACATGGCCAGGTGCTGTACTTCCTCTGTACCCTGCTGCTGTTGTAAACTGTAATTTTCCCACTGTGGGACAAATAAAGTATTATCTCTCCATCTCTTTTACCCAGACTCTTACCTGAAGAGCAGGAGGTAAATTATACCTTTGATCGGGTATGAGTCTTTGGATATTTTTTTTATTACACTGCTCAAAAAATAAAGACTGCGCAAATAGAGACCACGCATTCTACCGCCAAGTTAAGTAAGCTCAGTTTTTTTATAAATCACTGACTTTGCGTGGAAACTGGCGTACGCATGTTTTCAGCCCTGTTTTGTGCGTACACAACCTTTATAAATGAGACCCCTGATCATTTCAAACAGGCCTTGTTGGGGAACAGTTTTTAACAACTAAAGTTATAAACTGTTCATATTAAACCTTTAAGAAGTTATTTTGTATTGATTATGTCTTGCCTTGGTAAAGTATTACACTAAACTTTAACATATCCATACTCCCATGTGGCTCAACTTACCCTTTCCCCTGCTCACTTTACCCCACATTAGTGGTAAGTTGAGCCAAAGGACCACTTTTGGGGGATAGTCACATAAAAAATATAAAAAATATTCAATGTGATGCTTACCAGGGATGCACAACATCTTAAAATAAATGTACAATTTAGTTCTTAAAAGATGCCTCAAACTGACTCAATTCACCCCTTCTCCGCTGCTTTATAAACTTTATAAACAAATGTATAATCTTTGGCAGGCACCAAACACTATTGAAGTTTGACTATTCAGTTTAATATGAATATTGACTAAATGATAAACGTAACAATCTTTGTGGCCTTTCCTCTGCTCTCGCAGGGTCGCCAACAGAGCATCTTTTTTTTTTTTTTTTTACTTAAATTTTTATTTCAAAGTTCACATAGACAGTTCACATTCAAAGACAATATTGTAAACAAAAAACAAAACAGAAAACAAACAGAAAATTTGGCTTGGGAGTTACATTTCTCACAGTACTTCTTTTCTCTTCATGTCTTCATCTAAATAATTTGTTCCTGTCCATATTCCTCGTCGCCGGTTTTGGTTCTGTATATTGTCCATTTCTCCCACTTTTCTTCAAACTGTGCTTGTTGTAGTCTTAAGCGGTGTGTCAATTTCTCCATTACATAGAGTTCTTCTACTATGTCTACCCATTCTTTCTTACAAGGGGGCTCCACTTTACCCCATTTCCTAGTTATAGCCTTCTTACTAGCTATCAGTAGTATTTTAATCAAATATTTATCCCTCACTCTTATACTCTCCTTGATAAAATTGAAATTACAAAGGTACAGTACCATATAGCTCATTGGAATATCATAACCTAGTACATTTTGTACAGTTTCATGTACAGTTCCCCAAAACTTGAACACTTTATTACATTTCCAAAATATGTGTGAGTGGTCTGCAACATCCTTTACTCCACACTCTCTCCAACATAGTACATTTGTGGTATTATACTTGCTCTTGACCTTGGGCGTGATAAAAAAACGGACCAGATTTTTCCAAGAGAACTTCCTCCATATCCGCGAATTAGTGGTTGTCTGATGTGTTTTCCACATGTCTTGCCAATCATCATCCGAAATTTTCATATTAAACTCTGATTCCCATTTTTCCTGAATGTTTAGTTGTTGTAAATGTTTGATATAAAGCAGATATGATTCTCATTTTCTTTCCTTTGTATGTATTCATTATAATTTGGATCACCCCATTCGCTTCTGTAGAGGGGTCCATCTCAATTTCTTTTTTGTAATAATCTCTTAGTTGTAAGTACCTGTAGAATTCCTGTTTATCCAAGCTATATTTATCTTTCATGTTTTGGAAACTCTCCAGTGCCCCGTCCTTCTCTAGAGTACACCATGCCGTGACTCCCTTGTCTGCCCACTTCTTGAATCCTTTATCATATTCAGCTGGTTTAAAATTACTGTGAAATGCTACCCATCTAAGGACTTTTGTTTCTTTCTTTATCTTATAATTTTTAATAACTCTAAACCATAGTTCAAGAGTAAATGTTGTAATTGAATCTATATTGTTTTTAATCCTTTTGTATATTTCTTGATCTCCAATAAGGCTCTGGATGGGATATTTTACAAATTCTATTTCCATGTCTTTCCACTTAGCCGTGTAATCTGGCATGCACCAGCATATGATATGCCTAAATTGGGCCGCGTAGAAGCACTCTTTCAGTTTTGGGAGACCCATACCTCCTTTATCTTTTGGTAACTGGAGAGTTTCGTACCTAACCCTTGGTTTTTTGCCTCCCCAAATAAACCGAGATATTATCCTGTCCCAGGTCGTAAATTGGGTTTGGGGGACTTTTACTGGTAGGGCCTGGAATAAGTAAAGAAGTCTTGGTTGTACGTTCATTTTGATAATATCAATTCTTGAGTTAAGATCTAGTGGTAAAGTAGACCATCTTTCCGTGTCTTTTTGTATCTCCTGGCTTATCTTATCATAATTGGCTTTATAAAGTTTAGATAATCCTTTTGTAATGGTAATTCCTAGATATTTAATTTTCTTTAGGTTCCAATTTAAGTGGAATGCTTCCTGAATCTCCTTTGGTGGGGTGTAGTTAAGTGTTAAAATTTGTGTTTTTGATACATTTACTTTATATCCCGAAAGGCGTCCGTACATTTCCAGCAGTTTCATCAATACAGGTAGTGATTTATTTGGTTGTTCGAGGAAAGCTACAACGTCGTCCGCGAAAAGACCTATTTTATGTTCCTTGCCATTTACTATAACTCCATGAAGCTCTGCATTTTGGCGTACTGCTTGTGCCAAAGGTTCGATAAAAAGCGCAAAAAGAGTGGGTGATAAACAACAGCCTTGCCGAGTTGATCTCTGTATACTAAATTTGTCAGTAAGATTTCCATTTATTTTGATTCTAGCAGTAGGCTGGTGGTATAATGTCTTTATGCACTGTATTGACTTACTATTGAATCCAAATCGTTCTAATACTTTATATAAGAATTCCCAATTTACCAAATCGAATGCCTTTTCTGCATCAATACTTACTAATATAGTACTTTGTTTTTTCTTTTGTGCTTGATCTACAATATGCAAAGCCCTTCTAATGTTATCATGTGTTTGACGTCCTTTAATGAATCCTGTTTGATCTTCATCTATCAGTTCTGTTATAAAAGTATTCAATCGTTTGGAGATAATTGTTGTATATATTTTGTAGTCTACATTTAATAATGAGATTGGTCTATAGTTCTGACAGTGTTCCTTGTCCCTTCCTGGTTTTGGTATAATGGTTATAATGGCTTCAGCCCATGATGGAGGCATTTTATTGTTATGAAGAGTCCAATTAAAAGAATCCAAAAGTAGTGGCGTCAGCTCTTCCCCGAACATCCCATACCACTCTGCTGGGTATCCGTCACTACCTGGGGATTTATTATTTTTTAGTGTCTTTATTGCATCTTTCACTTCTTCTATAGTAATATCGGTTGTTAGTGTCTCATTGTGTGCGTGCTGCAAGGCGCACACTATGTTATTACTAGCGTTTATTATTATTGTGTGCGTGCTGCAAGGCGCACACTATGTTATTACTAGCGTTTATTATTATTATTATTATTATTCTTACGCCGTTTTTTGGCTCAAAACATCTACCAGAGTTTTTGACGCATATACACAAAAGTTATATCAAAACGTGCGGCTCGGCCCCGACATGTGTGCTATGATTTATCTAAGACTTTTGGCGAACAATTTTGCCCAAAAATTGCCAAAAACCACACCAAAAAAATGAATAGGTGTCAATGGAGAGAATGTTTGAGAGGTAGAGTGGTGATGTCATCGCTAGAGTGTGGAGAAGAGAGAGAATTGTGTTTAAAAAATAAAACGTATTTGACTACCATGGCCTCAAATGCACCACTACAGACACAATTTATACATAGAAACGTAGGAAAATTTGTCCTCTAGCTCACACTTGCTTTACTTTATCTGTCAGATTTATTGTTTTAGCTTGACATGCGAAGATTCGGCCGCAGCACCCATGAACAGCCTCATAGACTCCTATGTTAAGAGAGGTGGGGCTGTAACTGAAAAGATAGAAAACGAACACTTTTTAGAATTGCTCCCAAGAGCGCATTTCTTCACTTGTCAACACAAAATGCCTATGTAGACGTTCAGGAAGGGCTCAGCCGGCTTCACGTTAACCTGGTTTTATGATTGGAAACACGGTTTGGCCAGAAATCCTTCCTGTTCGAGGGGTGCTGTAAGCCTTTTCTCTGTCTTTCGAACTGCCATGACAGTTCCAGCTGCAACTTATTAGTTCGTTACTTAGCAACGTGCTTGAAAGAGGAGAGACGGTGGCCACGAATGACGGTGGCTATTTTACGAACATTAATTCATTTCACATTTAATAACTTTAATTGGAGGATATTTACTGGAGGAATCAAATTGGTTCTTTTTGTTTCGGGTGTATTTATAAACTGTACTCCAACTCAACTCTTCCTCTCTGGCTCTAAGTCTCTAAGGTAAGCAAACATCTTTTTCAACTCTTTCGCTAGCATCCTATCAAAAATGTCGGTTTTTGACTTCTTTAACATTTGGGCTCATAGGTATTCATGTGCTTATCAGTCAGGATTTACAACTGACATTCCAACTAGCTGTAAAGATATGCTGTTTGCTAACATTAGCAACCAATGCTGAAATTAGCTCCTAAGCTAATTGCTAGTGCATCAGCATATGTTTTGCTAGCATGCTATATAAGATGTGGGTTTTTGACTTCTTTAACATTTGGGTTTATATGTATTCATGTGCTTATCAGTCAGGACGGTGGTGAAGGGTTGTGGGGAGGGTTATTTGTGTGCATTTTGACCGTTTATGGTTGTTTTCGGAGGGGGGGGGGGCGATCGGCGTTCGCGGGGGGCGGGGGGGCTCGTGCGGGGAGGTTTGAGGGCAGGGTTCATGTGGTGGGGTCCATAGGAATCTAACAAGATATTGGGGAGGTGTGTGGGAGGTCGGGATCGGCAGTTAATGGAGTTGCCGCTCCATAGAGAAACAGTGGGGATTAAATACAGGTCTTTTAGGAATTGCTATTGAAATTGTTGGGGGGGCTTGCTGTAAAACATTCATAATCGTCTGGATACTGGTTGACCTTGCAAACTATTGGCTAGTGTTGTATGGGGAGTCCTGTAGTTTATAGATGATTGAACCTGTGTGTCAGCTACTAAGTGATTCATTGCACTGAATGGTTTGATTGACAGTTCATCATTAAGTCATTAATGTACAGACTGCCTGTGTGTATGCACATATATGTATCTATATATATATGTGTGTGTATGTGCGTGTGTGTATGTGTATGTGCGTGTGTGTTTTTCTCAATTAATGTTGGATAAAAAGCACTGTTTTTGTTAGTGTGATATCAGAACTGTGTGACCTAGTGCTAGCTTATTGCTGAATCCTGATTTGTTACATGTTTGATTGCATGTGGATTGATTTGACATTTAACACAGCTGTATAACTTTATAATGTTATCTGATATTTATAATGCGGTATCATTTTGATAAAAGGTGTATTTCTAATACCAAAGTCATAGCCATTGATGGCCTAATTCTGGCATTGGATGTATTTGGGTCATTTTACACTCTAAGTTTTTGAAAGCATTTATCACTATTATCAAATTAGAACCAAACTATTACTATGCTACTGAACTGTAATGTAAAGTGCTACCTGACACAGAGTGACCAATTGTTTACTGCTTGCTTACTACTTAAACTTAAACTGTGGCAGTGTGCTCAAGTGGAGCTGTCTTTAATCCTGCTGAAATTAGTGTTTACGCTACTACTAGTGCATCAGCATATGAACACCTGTTGAAAGCTTGATCAGTCACATACCTAAGCAATGGTAGAAGTCATATTGTGAAAATTACTCAACAGTGTCAGTGATGTATGGGGGAGAGTCCCGGGCCAGAGTCACGCACACTCAAAATTTCTTTAGGAATTTTTTTCTAGTTATTATTATTATTATTCTTACGCCGTTTTTTGGCTCAAAACATCTACCAGAGTTTTTGACGCATATACACAAAAGTTATATCAAAACGTGCGGCTTGGCCCCGACATGTGTGCTATGATTTATCTAAGACTTTTGGCGAACAATTTTGCCCAAAAATTGCCAAAAACCACACCAAAAAAATGAATAGGTGTCAATGGAGAGAATGTTTGAGAGGTAGAGTGGTGATGTCATCGCTAGAGTGTGGAGAAGAGAGAGAATTGTGTTTAAAAAATAAAATGTATTTGACTACCATGGCCTCAAATGCACCACTACAGACACAATTTATACATAGAAACGTAGGAAAATGTGTCCTCTAGCTCACACTTGCTTTACTTTATCTGTCAGATTTATTGTTTTAGCTTGACATGCGAAGATTCGGCCGCAGCACCCATGAACAGCCTCATAGACTCCTATGTTAAGAGAGGTGGGGCTGTAACTGAAAAGATAGAAAACGAACACTTTTTAGAATTGCTCCCAAGAGCACATTTCTTCACTTGTCAACACAAAATGCCTATGTAGACGTTCAGGAAGGGCTCAGCCGGCTTCACGTTAACCTGGTTTTTATGATTGGAAACACGGTTTGGCCAGAAATCCTTCCTGTTCGAGGGGTGCTGTAAGCCTTTTCTCTGTCTTTCGAACTGCCATGACAGTTCCAGCTGCAACTTATTAGTTCGTTACTTAGCAACGTGCTTGAAAGAGGAGAGACGGTGGCCACGAATGACGGTGGCTATTTTACGAACATTAATTCATTTCACATTTAATAACTTTAATTGGAGGATATTTACTGGAGGAATCAAATTGCCTCTTTTTGTTTCGGGTGTATTTATAAACTGTACTCCAACTCAACTCTTCCTCTCTGGCTCTAAGTCTCTAAGGTAAGCGAACATCTTTTTTCAACTCTTTCGCTAGCATGCTATCTAAAATGTAGGTTTTTGACTTCTTTAACATTTGGGCTCATAGGTATTCATGTGCTTATCAGTCAGGATTTACAACTGACATTCCAACTAGCTGTAAAGATATGCTGTTTGCTAACATTAGCGACCAATGCTGAAATTAGCGCTTAAGCTAATTGCTAGTGCATCAGCATATGTTTTGCTAGCATGCTATATAAGATGTGGGTTTTTGACTTCTTTAACATTTGGGTTTATATGTATTCATGTGCTTATCAGTCAGGACGGTGGTGGAGGGTTGTAAGGAGGGTAGTGGGGGGGGGGGGTTATTTGTGTGCATTTTGACCGTTTAGGGTCGTTTTCGGAGGGGGGGGGGCGATCGGCGTTTGCGGGGGGCGGGGGGCGGGGGGGCTCGTGCGGGGGGGTTTGAGGGCAGGGTTCATGTGGTGGGGTCCGTAGGAATCTAACAAGATATTGGGGAGGTGTGTGGGAGGTCGGGTTGATGAGCTATGAGCCTGTTTGGGGGAGAGGTTTGACAATCGCGAATGATTTAGTTTCACTTTCAAGCGGAGTTTGTGACGTTGCGGGGGGCTCGGGGGGGGGGGGGCGATTTCGGAGGGGTTTGAGGCCAGAGTTAATGTGGTGGGGTCCAGACAAATCCAACCAGGTATTGGGGAGGTGTGTGGGTGGTTGGGATCGGCAGTTCCATAGAGAAACAGTGGGGATTAAATACAGGTCTTTTAGGAATTGCTATTTAAATTGTTGGGGGGGCTTGCTGTAAAACATTCATAATCGTCTGGATACTGGTTTACCTTGCAAACTATTGGCTAGTGTTGTATGGGGAGTCCTGTAGTCCTGTAGTTTATAGATGATTGAACCTGTGTGTCTGCTACTAAGTGATTCATTGCATTGAATGGTTTGATTGACAGTTCATCATTAAGTCATTAATGTACAGACTGCCTGTGTGTATGCACATCTATCTATCTATCTATCTATCTATCTATCTATCTATCTATATATATATATATATATATATATATATATATATATAGATGTGTGTGTATGTGTGTATGTGCGTGTGTGTTTTTCTCAATTAATGTTGGATAAAAAGCACTGTTTTTGTTAGTGTGATATCAGAACTGTGTGACCTAGTGCTTTTTGTGAATTTTGATGCTAGCGTATTGCTGAATCCTGATTTGTTACATGTTTGATTGCATGTGGATTGATTTGACATTTAACACAGCTGTATAACTTTATAATGTTATCTGATATTTATAATGCGGTATCATTTTGATAAAAGGTGTATTTCTAATACCAAAGTCATAGCCATTGATGGCCTTATTCTGGCATTGGATGTATTTGGGTCATTTTACACTCTAAGTTTTTGAAAGCATTTATCACTATTATCAAATTAGAACCAAACTATTACTATGCTACTGAACTGTAATGTAAAGTGCTACCTGACACAGAGTGACCAATTGTTTACTGCTTGCTTACTACTTAAACCTAAACTGTGGCAGTGTGCTCAAGTGGAGCTGTCTTTAATCCTGCTGAAATTAGTGTTAACGCTACTACTAGTGCATCAGCATATGAACACCTGTTGAAAGCTTGATCTGTCACATACCTAAGCAATGGTAGAAGTCATATTCAGAAAATGACTCAACAGTGTCATTGATATATGGGGGAGAGTCCCGGGCCAGAGTCACGCACACTCAAAATTTCTTTAGGAATTTTTTTCTAGTTTTGTATGCTACCAATTGATGGTAAATCCAAAGAATTTAAAAATAGCTTCCTTTCCTCCTCACATTCAGATGTGGGTTGTGTATATAGTTCCTTGTAGTATCCACAAAAAATGTTCTCTATATCCTCCGGTTTATCTGTTAGGTCACTTGTATGTGGATCTCTGATTTTATGTATACTACTAAGTGCTTGTTGTTTACGTATACGTTTCGCCAGCAATTTAGTCGCCTTTGAACCTGCTTCGTAATAATTTTGTTTAAAGAATTTATTCCTTTTTTCAACCTTGTCTAATAATATGTCATTTATCTTTTTCTTTACTTCCTTGATTTGTTGATATACCTTTGGATCTTCTGTTCTTTGATATCCCTGTTCTAATTCCCTCAGTTTCCCAGTATGCGTTCTATATGACTTCAATTGAATTTGTTTTGCATGCGCTGTTTCCGCTATCAATTTCCCCCTTATCACCGCCTTCATGGCATCCCATAATATTGTTGGGTCTACTGCTCCATTGTTATTTTCCTCTATGTACCTTTTTATTTCTGCTTTTACCTTCTCTTTTCGTTGCTCATTGTTCAGTATTCCTACATTCAGTCTCCATACAGTATTTTGTTTCCTGTTGCTTAAACATAATTTTAAATAGAGTGGATTATGGTCAGACACGTCTGCCCCTCCTATTTCACATTCCGTCACTCTGTATTTATCCCCTGTATTCAGTAGAAAGTAGTCTATCCTTGAATGAACTTTATGTGCAGCTGAATAGTGCGTAAAGTCTTTTTCCAAAGGGTGCAGACTTCGCCATATATCTGTCATCCCCATCTCTTCTAGTGACGTATTAACAAATCTTGTTAAAGGCATTTTTGTTCTCTTGAGACTTGTTGTATCCATATTGTGATTCATGACTACGTTTAAATCGCCCCCACAAATAAGAATTCCTTCTGTTTCTACTGCTATGACGTCGAAAAGGGACTTGAAAAAGTATTTGTCGCTTTCTGGGGGTGCATATACATTTACCAGAGTGATTGGTTCATTTTCCATTCTACCTTTTACTATTATATACCTGCCTTCTTTGTCTTTGATTTCCTTTTCGTAATTAAATTGTGTTGTGTTTGGTATTAATGTTGCAACTCCCCTCCTGCGTCCCTCTTTATATGTACTGTAGTATAAGCTCCTGTAACCGTACCTTTTCAGTTTTTCATGTCCTAATCTAGACAGATGTGTCTCCTGTAGGAATATAATTTGTGCTTTCTCCTTTTTCAATTTTCTCATCACCCTTTCTCTTTTCATCGGTACATTTAACCCATTTATATTCAGCGACATTATTTTGATGTTATTGGTTATTTACTGCTCTCTGAAAATATCCTCCCAAACCATTACAAACTACATAAACATGAACATATAATAACTGAACACAAACCAAATACCTCCCGGACTTCCAAACATGGAGTATTCTTTCACTCCTCTCCGCGTCCCCGTGAAGGGAGTGAAGGGGATATCCTCATCTCTAATAAGGGCCCCCCCCTAGACCTAGATACGCGCCCAACTTGTGGGGTACCACAGCGCCTACACATGTCCAACTCAAATGCCTCGACCTCTCCCAGTCGGTTCTTAATATGTTATGCAAATTAAAGAAGTCCGAAAATGTTCAGAGACTCTCACTGTGGATGTATTCTTCTGTCAGTCTTTTTTTCTTTTAGTTCGTTTATCCACTTAGTTCCGTACAGCGTTTATTAATTAGTATTTTTATTCCAGTCTGTTGTTTTGATTCCTTCTTATCCCATTTCTTAAGCAGAACTAATTAGGATTTCCACTGGTAGTTGTGTAGCTTGTCTCTTGCTCGTTGCACCGGGTCGGGTCCCCGGTCTTTCCCTCTCACTTGCTGCCACTCTGCCGCTCCTCGCATCCTTCCCTCGGCCACGGCTCCGGTGTCTCCGCCTGGTACGTCCGCAGTGTAGCCTCTTTCCTTCATGTCCCGCGCCGCTTCAGCGGCACTGTCGTATGTCCTCACTCCATCGTTCCAATGTATTCTCATTTTGGCGAGCGGCGTCTGGAAGCGAATTCCTTTCTCCCTCAGTACTTTTTTAATGTCCGCGTATGCCCTTCGTTTCTGAACAATTTCTGTAGGATAGTCATGATCAAAGAAGATTTGTTTACCTCCTACTTTTATCTTTTTCTGCCAGGCTCTCTTCAAAATCATTTCCTTCGTCTCGAACTGTAGAAAGTTGGCAATAATTGACCTGGGCGCAGCGTTCGGGGTCGGTTTCTGGGCTAGGGCTCGGTGGGCTCGCTGGATCTGGAGGTTGGTCCCCTCCGGGAGCTCAAGTTCGGCTTTTAGAAGCCGCTCCATGTATATGGCTGCCGAGTTCCCCTCCGTGTCTTCTGGTAGCCCGAATATTCTGATGTTGTTTCTCCTTGATCTCCCCTCGAGATCGGTTATTTTATCTTGCATTCGGCGTGTATGAGCCATCAGCTCCGACAGCGCGGTACTGGCCTCCGTTTTCCACTCTTCGACTTCTCCAATTCGCTCCTGAGCCTCGCTGATGTTCACCTGTTGTGTCTTTAGCTCGGTGTTGTTCTCCTTTAGCTGACGGTCTATTTCTTGCCGGAGATTGGTGATTTCCTCCTTCATCTCTCTCTTCAGCTCGTCTTTAAATGTGGTCAGCTCATGGCGTAGTTCTTGTTTGAGTTCCTTAATGTCCTTGCTGATAGTAGCAAGGCCCACTCTTAGCGTCTCCGCGCTGTCCATTTTCTCGATTGTCTCTTCTTCGTGATCGCTAACTTCGTGTTCGCTAGCCTCGTATTCAGAAATTTCCTCCATTGCAGATTGCTCCTCTGTTTTTCCTCGCTGTCTGTTGTTTCCCTGACCTCTTCTCTTTCTTGTCCCACCCATACTCCAGCTTTATTCGTCGAGTTATGTCTGAATAGTGGGAATATTTTACCGACTCTGGGGAGCTAGATACCTATGCGTCTACTCTCTCCGCCATCTTTTTCCAATGTCAACAGAGCATCTTGAGCTGCCATGTTGAATGTCTCGAGTTCCTCGATGCGTGTTTGTGCCTCGTTAAGACTTTTCTTCTGGTCCTGTAGTTCGTCTTTGTTTGCCTTAAGCTGTTTGGTAATATTTTCTTTAAAACTGGCAAACTCCTGTTTAACTCCTGGGTTGTTATGTCGTTTTTCATTTCCCCTTTGAGCTCAGAGATTTCTTTGGTGATGTCAGTCAGGTATTTGAGTAGTGTTGGCGTTACTTCTTTAGCTAGTGCCTCGCCGCCATCCCCTGCTTCACTGTTTGTCTCCATTACGACAGTATTTTCTTGTGTTTTCAGACTTTTTCAGCCTTTCTGTCGCGTCCCCCCACTCATCCCTTGTATCTTCTATTTGAATTTTGTTTATCGTTTGCTTGGGGGGGGGGGGGTATTTATTTGTCTCATACTGATAGGAGCTCTGAACTACGCTGCCATTCTTCTCATCGTTCAACTGGAAGTCCTTTTATTTTGGTTTAATCTGACCATATGACATTCTTCCAATCCTCTTCTACATCATCCAAATGCTCTCTAGCAAACTTCAGTTTTCAGTCCGAGGGACATTGACAGTCATCATTATTCTCTTCCATTTTCTGACAGTTTCTCCAACAGTTGTTCTTTTCTTACCAAGCTTGGCAATTGCCTCGTAGCCCAAAGATGCACAACATCTTAAAATAAATGTACAATTTAGTTCTTAAAAGATGCCTCAAACTGACTCAGTTGACCCCTTCTCCGCTGCTTTATAAACTTTATAAACAAATGTATAATCTTTGGCAGGCACCAAACACTATTGAAGTTTGACTATTCAGTTATCGTTTAATATGAATATTGACTAAATTATAGTCATCATTATCCTCTTCCATTTTCTGACAATTTCTCCAACAGTTGTTCTTTTCGCACCATGCTTGGCAATTGCCTCAAAGCCCAAAGATGCACAATTTAGTTCTTAAAAGATGCCTCAAACTGACTCAATTGACCCCTTCTCCGCTGCTTTATAAACTTTATAAACAAATGTATAATCTTCGGCAGGCACCAAACACTATTGAACTTTGACTATTCAGTTTAATATGAATATTGACTAAATGATAAATGTAACAATCTTTGTGGCCTTTCCTCTGCTCTCGCAGGGTCGCCAACAGAGCATCTTGAGCTGCCATGTTGAATGTCTCGAGTTCCTCGATGCGTGTTTGTGCCTTGTTAAGACTTTTCTTCTGGTCCTGTAGTTCGTCTTTGTTTGCCTTAAGCTGTTTGGTGATGTTTTCTTTAAAACTGGTTTGCTTTTGTCAATGTATAATGCCTATTGTAATTTCACGTATACATTATTTAAAGAAAAATCCCCAGCCCTAAAACTTCCTAAATATTTGGACTACATAGACAACACCCATGTCAAAATGCTCGTCTTGCTTACGATTGAGTTGCTTGTATTTTTATGTATGTTCTGCTGCAACAAGAAAACTTTTAATTTATTTGAGAACTCACTGCTAGTGTAATGTCACTACATCAGTGCACAACACTTACTGGACGTTCTAGTATTACCCTGCAACTCTGTGTGCTGTACTTTACCCTGCTGCTGTTGTGAACTGCAATTTCCCCCCCCTGGAGGACAAATAAACCAGCCACACAACAATGTCAGCGAGCCTTAAGCATTGCAACCTACTTTTCGAAAAGCCTACTTTTCACTATGTACCTATAAATCTAAGGAATTTTTGGCTACAACACGTCTTAATCTACTCCACCAATGGGTCCCCCTTTTCTCTTTTTAATCCTACTAACCCTGGCGTCATGAACCAAAGCGCTAAATAGATAAAATTCGCTCTAGCGTTTACAATGTAATATGGGGTCAGCTTCTTTCAGCAGTCACCTAAATGAGACGAAATAGCATTTTGCATTGTTACTAACAAAGCCTGCTGCCAGTGAAACTTTTTGGAATGAACAAGCTCATTTGCGTTTTGGGGAGCATTTTCCAGTTAGCAGATGGTACTGTACTAGTAGTAGCTCAACACAATTCCATCTAGAGCTTACCAGCTGTAGCTAGGGTGGACAGACCACATATTTCTTAATTTTTTTGCTGTTTTTTTTCCTATTCGTATGCAACCAAAAAGGCTCCAGCTGTTTTCTCACAAAACCCCTTTTTATGCATTTTTTAGGTCATTTTTTTAAACGTTCCACCGCTTTAAGTCTTGAGTTTTGTGGCACCATGAAGCTGTCAAACTCCCTTTAAAACTACATTGTTCTATGTCATACATCTCTGCTTCTAGCCAGGGCGCCAGCTACCGAGGCACTCAATGCCTGATGTAACATGCTGTTGAATGTCTCAAGGCCAAAACATAAAATGTATATATTTTGAGTTTTATAAACAATTTGATAGATTACGTATCATTGCAAGACCCAGCTATACAGGAATTGAAAAAGTTGTGCTGGCATGCTAAAATAGGTTAGAAGGGGGTAAACCTACTTTTGTCCCCATAGAACAGGGGTCGGCAACCCTGGTCCTAGGGAGCCGCTGTCCTGAAGATTTGAGATGTTTCCCTAATTTAGCACACCTGATTCTAATGGAGGGTAATTATGAGGATTAAATAGACCTCGCGATCGCTCACAGAATCACCGATCTTCTGACAAGAGTCGCGCAACATATTTCATGGCCACAGATTGTCTTATTTGTGGATTATGGATTATTTGATTATGTCTTGAGTATTGCCTTTTTTAATAATATCCTTCTCCTCCTCATAAAACTCCACCAAGAGCTGTTGTTCTGTGGCCGTGAAATATGTTGAAATATGTTGTCCATGTTCTGTTCTTGTCGGTGATTTTGTGAGCGATCGCGAGGTCTATTTAAGAATGCCATGAACACGCATTTATCCCGACTGTGGGATCCTCATAATTACCCTCCATTAGAATCAGGTGTGCTAAAGCAGGGAAACATCTAAAATCTTCTGGACAGTGGCTCCCTAGGACCAGGGTTGCCGACCCCTGCCATAGAACATTCAGATTTCAATGCATTCCTATGGGATTTTCTTCAACATGACTTTGAATCACCTTGATTTTTCTCATATGTGTATTCTTTAAAATGTATTAAAACCAGTGGTGGGCCGATAACAGCGTTAACGTGCTGCGTTAACGCCAGACTCTTATCGGCGATAAAAAAAATATCGCCGTTAATCTCTTATTCCTCTTATTTTAGCGCGGATATATACCTGGCCGAATTGCACTGTAGTGCACGAGTCAGAACGAGTCCGACTTTGCACCTGTGTACCACGTCACACATAACATGCTGACATGGATGCAGCTAGGAAGCCGCCGGGTTTGCTTCAGGGAAAATTTATTTTTAAGAAGCTTCCCAATGGAAACCTCGACAAGACCAAGGTTGTTTGCACATTGTGCAATGCGGAATTGGTTTACTGTAGGAGTTCTTCCAGTCTCAGGGATCACCTAAATGCAAAGCATCCCTTAGCTAATGCGGAAGATGCCGAGCCAAGCACTGATGCAGCGCAGGGGAAGAGTCGTGCTCGTCAAACCACTATGTTTGAGTGCAACCGAGGCAAGCCCGTCAGCACGGCGCTATCAGCAAAGCTAACAAATCTCCTCGCTCAGTGGATTGCCACCAGCTGCTGGCCAGTCAGCCTGGTTGAAGATGATGGGCTCCAGCTTGTTCTCCAGGCGGCCCCAGGTGACCCATCTTACAAACTACCTGCGAGGCAAACTATCATGAGGAGAATCCATGACCAGCACGCCACAAAGAAAGCCGCAAAAGAGGAGAAGATGGTAGAGGTTACGTGTGTCGCACTGACTGGGGACCATTGGACATCTGTCAACAATGATAACTACCTCGGCGTTACTGTACACCTCATCGATGCCAGCTGGAAACTTCACTCCTTCGCTTTAGGTAGGCTACGTTATGTAATTTTAACAGTGTTGGGCAAGCTACTTGGAAATTGTAGTGAGCAAAGCTATTAGTTACTCTACTATAAATAAAGCTGTGCTGTGTTTAGCCACAAAAATACCCCAGAAATAGTGGCCAAGCTACTTCATCATCCAAGAAGTTAAGCTACTGAAAAGTTACTTGACTCAAGAAATAGTGAAGCTACCAAAAACCTACTGAGAATTGTAGTTAGTTACTAGCTTAGCTAGCCTACAAGTAGTGAAGCTACTGCCCAACACTGAATTTGAAATTACATAATTTAATTTAATTGCTTATTAATTACCACAACACCACAAATTACCACCACAACATAATGTTTGCTTCTTGATGATTGCTAGTTGTTTACTACTACTAGTTAACTTATTCTGATCTATTTGTCTGTCTATTAGGTGTGATGAAAACAGAGGAGCGTCACTTTGCAGAAGCGTGTGCCAGGCAGTTTCTCAACGTCGCTAATCAGTG